>CAWUFW010009334.1:0-600000 GCA_963921515.1 Calotriton arnoldi | reverse complement strand
ATCCAGGCAATAAAAGTCCTCTCTTTTGATAGATATTATTAAAGGAACGTAGGCTGCTGAGAAAATGCTGGTATTGAATGAAGGCGAGGGAACATTGGTCCAACCTGTTTCGGGCCCTCCTGTCCTTAGGGTTGTTTAAAAAGAAAATGAAGCACCAACTGGTCCGACTACTTGTCCTTACATCTAACTGCAGAGAACTTTAGCTTTATTGTGCTGGGATCTGCCAGCAAACCTAAGCAAAATGCACTCCCTGCTAAATCCCCATATTTGGAGTCAAAGAACTAGATTGTCAGTCAAAATACTTTAATTCGGATATTGTAGCCATAAAAAGACACACATTAAACAATACACAATTGTTCAAAAGATGCATTTAAATACATAAAGTACTGTTAGTGCATTAGTGAGGATTTCTTGCCACAAAATAGATTGACAAATTCATACAAAAACTGGTTTTCCAAGAATATTACTTTATCAAACTTTTTATACATGGCATTCCATTGGCCACAAAACAAAGACATTTTACCTTTAAAATATTTGTTGAAAGCAAGCAGATCTTAAAATACATATGATAGGAGAGTTTTTTATGGAACATTCAATTCTCTCCTAATTTATAATGCTTGCCGAATATAACCAAGACCTGCATGACCTAGAGAGATTGGATCTAGCTGCTGTAAAAAAGAGGCCAAGCCTGCAAGTTCTTGTTATTCAAACGTAAGCTAGGCCTTAAAAACTAGTCTCTAGACAAGCTATAAAAAACACAAAAAACATAAAATGGATAAGGGATTGTTGGCTAATATGGTCGCAGGGACAGCAAGTTAGTGTGCAAAACCATGTTCCCTGCTGCGGGCAAGCTGCCAAAAAGTGTACAGTGCACAGTCTAAAACGAATAAGATAAAATTGGTGTTCAGTATTGGGAACCCATAACAAATAACTTTCAATCCGTTCAACAGTCGTAATCTCTACATATGGGAGAACTGTATCCATCGCCTGAATTTTGGTGTTTCTTAGGGTTGTTCTGTGGTTATAAAAAAAATGAGATTTGACTGTAGCTCTGGATTTATCATCAGTAGTATTTGGAGAGAATTAATTTGGGACACCAAGTTATGTAAAAGTTTTCTTAATATATGTAAAACAGGGGATGGAGTCCCAATGGTCCACTTTAACACAAGAGAAGTTTATATACGATGAGTGCCATATCTTCAAACACAATAAAAGCAGGTCAAGTTTAATTTTATCACCTATATACGCGAGTTCAGCTTCAGAAAGAATTATAAAACTGGCAGTACTCTTTGGAACTTCGAGCAGGCTGCCAAGAAATTTGTTTTCAATAGCCTGCAGACACCCTGGGTCCATGTAAACCCAGACACCTGCCTCCTACAGTCCCAATGAAATACATTTGGCATTGTACAGTGTAATTAGTTCTTTAATGGGTTTATGGCCAAGTTTCCTGGATAATTTAAAAATGGCTTCCACAGCCCCTGCAATTTTAAAAGCATTCTCTGATAAAAGCTTGTCCCAGTTATAATTAATCCATCATAATACCAAGATAATTAAAATGTGGGACTTTAGTAATAGGAGTCTCACCAAGAAAAAATCTGCGCGACCGTACGTTCCTGGGGCCGCAGGTCATAATATACGATTTTTGATGGTTGATTTTAAGTTTCAGTTCCCCCATAAATTTGTTAAATCAATCCATCAATTGTTGCAGGCATTAGCCATATGGGAGGTAAGTAACGCGTCATCCGCATTGAGGAGGACAGGCACAAATCGTTCGCCCACCCTGGGGGAATCCTTCCCTGTGGTCCTCAGAACTTGGTCAAGAGAGATAATATAGAATAAAAATAAGATTGGGGCAAGAATACAACCCTGTCTAACCCCACTTTTAGTCTCAAGTGGGGGGTGGGGGGATGCATTCTCCTTCTTGGCCATAACAAACTTGTGCAAAAGGCATAGTGGGCCTGGAGCAAAGATGGTGGCTCCAGAGGCCCGAGCTGCTGCCTTCCTGCTGGACCCGGGAATGCCTGAGCTGGACTGGGACCAACTACGGGGGAGCGCGCCTACACCCACTGGTCAGGTGTTTTAGGATCCTGGATTGGCGGCGCTCGGTGGCTGCCATACCTCGGAGCCCTGCGGGAGGGGAGGCGGACCCGGCAGCGCGGCAGTGATCGGAGCACCAGCGAGGTCCTGGTTGCGGACTTGAGCCTGCCCAGAGACACGCACATAGCAGTAAGCTCCGGATACGACAGGTGAGTGCTGCCCCGGTGGGGAAGAGAGACCCATTCTATACCCCCTGGGGAGGAGGAGCATCTGCCTGACAAACACTGGGGGGCTGAGCTGGCGGTGGCCCCACACTGCGCTTACCCTACTTAAATCTTTGGCCTGAATGGGCCTCCCCCCACCTCCTGGGAACCCCGCGGCACTTACTGAATCCAGGAAGAGCGTGGGCTGCTGCAGGGGAGAGGGCTCGAGGACACGTGGGGCCCCATTGATTAACCCGGGAGACCTACATCACTGGAAGACCAGAGGATAACCCAGTTCCCCTTTGCTATGCCCGTGCTGTCAATAGCTTTGATCAGCTAGGAGGGGTCAGCCTCTGGCAAACTCAGGGAGACCCTAGAGCACCACTGAGACTACCAGCAGACACCTTGGCCTGCACCCGCTCGGTGCAGGAGCGCCATCGCCCCATTGACTTTGCTAGCAGATGAGAACGGCCTATTGATGCTTGCGGACATGTGAGCTCCTGACCCACAGTCTCGTTTTGCCGCCTTGTTGTTATTCCTTGGGGGCTGAGAGGACTGGGAGGGCCCCCCCGGAGGCGACACGACCCCTGGGCGTTGGAGTGGCGAATATCGACCCCAGGGGCCCAGATGCAAATTTGGGGATAGAGCAGAGCACGTAGAGACTGCGCAGCCCTTCCACTAGCCTTCTGCCTCAGCATATCCTAGCCATAGACTAGACCCCCGCTACCTAGGGGACCCACAGAAGTAACAATGGGTAAGCCCCGGGCTCGAGTGACCGGCCCAGCGACGGACCATGACGAGGATGCGACTGTCCAACAATCGGGAGCCCCAGTGGACCCTATTCAGCAGCAGCTGGCTAAAATCCTGGAGGCCATAGCTGATACAAAATCTACCGTCCATCAGGACATTAGCACGGTCTCTGTGGGCCTGGGGCTACTACGGGCGGAGCACCGGAAACTAGCAGAGAGAGTGGGGGAAACGGAAACCTCCATTGCAGCGCTGCAACCAGCACAACAAACAATGAATAAGACTGTGGAGGAACTCGCAGACCTGGTGCAAATACTGGAACGCAGGGCGAAGGACGCCGAGGGACGTAACCGCAGGAATAACATCCGTATTGTTGGGCTGGCGGAGGGCGCCGACATGCTGACATTCTTTCAACACTGGCTCCATGCAAAGGTGGCCCCAGAGGGTCTTTCTACCTTTTATACGTTGGAGAGAGCTCAGAGTCCCTGCCCGATTGCCCGCTCCGGGACGCCCTCCGCGGCCTGTGGTGGCGCGGCTCCTGCACTTCAGAGACAGGGATACCCTCCTACAGAAGGCCCACGTAGATGGTCCCTTTGAGATTAATAACAGCAAAGTGTCTTTTTTCCAGATTACACCCCGGAGGTGCAGCGGCGTATGGCCTCCTTCCTAGAAGTCCTGCATGAAGGTTTGCAATATTCCCTTATGTTCCCGGCTAAACTTTGTGTAGTGCTGGATGGGAGTACTTACTCTTGTGAAGACCTGGCGGGAGTATGGGAGTGGCTTGAAACCTACAGGGCAGGAGGACCCCCCCCCCCCGTTGCCAGCTATAACCCCTAGAGCGGCAGACGACCTCTGATCTCGATGGGCTGGTGTGCAGGGCTCCACACGCCTGAGTACCTGAACGCTTTGCAGATACCATGCTTCACACAAGCAGTTTACCGTGCTATGGGCCGGCGTGGGCTGACTCACCCTCTGGATCACACCTGCAGGCGACCACCCCCACACAGAGGCCCACACCAGTAACTGGGGGTGCTCCTCTGTGGAACACAATGTTTCGTTTGCAGTTTGGGCGGCTGGCCGTTGCCAGACTGCTCCAGGGAGAGGGAGTTTGGCAAGGCCGGGGTTGTGTTCTTGTTTATAGTTGGGGATTACTCTTTTGTGGGAGTGGTGATGCAGTGTCCTATATTGGCAAGGGTCGAGGGGAGGGAGGAGGGCCAAGACAGATTTGAAAACTCTGCATATGGAACCTGCTCCTTACACTTTGAAGTTCATGTCTTGGAATATTAGGGATTTGGGGATGGCAACTAAAAGACATAATGTACATCATTACTTGCGGAGGAGAGGGGTGCAGGTCGCTTTCTTACAGGAGATACACCTCATTGGTAGCGAGATAGAAAGGCTACGCAGACGCTTGAGAGGGCAAATTTACGCAACATATTACTTGGCATATGCTAGAAGGGTGTTAATCTGGATGCGAGCAGGGGTTCCCTTTGAGCTATTGCACTCATTAATGGATAAGGAGGGCAGGTCTGTATTCATAAAAGTGAGATTACTAGGACGTGAGATTCTGCTGGGCAACCTATACGCCCTTAACCAAGATCAGGTGCCCTTTATACACAGTCTGTCTCCCATATTGGCCACAACGCTGGCTGAGGACATGATTATTGGGGGTGACTACAATTGCGTAGCCGGCCCGACTATAGATCGCTCGCACCCTCCCCTGCCCGGGGCACAAGCCCGCCGCACAGCTGCAGGATTTACAGAATGGATTAATCACTGGTGCCTCATAGACTTATGGAGGGCGCAACACCTGGATGATAGGGACTACTCGTATTACTCCACTATGCACCAGCTGCACACGCGGATAGACATGTTCCTTTGCACACCTGGGCTGGGGCAAGCTATCACCCATACAGAATATCTTGGGCGTACCTTTTCAGACCATAGCCCCCTTTTACTGACCATACAACCAATGGGAAAGGGCCCCCTAGTCCCGCTGTAGCGCCTCGATACCAAAATGTTAGAAGGCACCTGTTTTAGGGAGACCTTGGGATCTTCTATAGACGCATACTTTGGCATTAACGCCCATACAGTGACCATGATGTCAACGGAATGGGAGGCCTTTAAGGTAGTGATGAAAGGGCTCTGCCTGGGGCAGTCGGTGGGGGCACAGCTGGAACTGCACCGGGAAGTTAGACAACTAGAAGACCAGTTGCATGGGCTTGATAATGCACAAGGGAAGGACGCAATACAATATCAAGTCTTGAGAGATACACAACAGTTATACCATCAAGTCCTTGAGAAACTGAGGTGCTACGATTATAAAGTATACCTTGCTAAAGTGCATGAGGAGGAGGGAAGGCCAGGTCGGGTATTGGCATGGCTGATCAAACCAGAACTTAGAAGCTCCCAGATCACTCACATCCGTACTGAAACACACCAACCCGTTCACAACCCAGAGGATATTAATTCCCTATTTCGCGAATACTACACAGCTTTATATAGGGCACCCCTCTATGTGTCGCAAGATGAACGACAGGCCTTCCTATCCCTGACACCACTTGGGCGCCTAGACTGGCAGGACAAGGGTGGATTGGGCAACCGTATTGAATCTCACGAAATAAGAGTGGCCATAAAGAGCATGGCCACGGGTAAAACTCCGGGCCCAGATGGATTACCAGCAGAGTTTTATTCTGAATACGCCTCGCAACTGGCCCCCCACCTAGCGGCGATGTACGCAGAGTCACTACACCTGGGTCACCTCCCTGATTCTGTCAGAGATGCGCTAGTAATCCCGCTCCCTATAACTAAACTCGAGGACCCAGGAGTCCGAGATTTTCGCCCCCTCTCTATGCTTAATACAGACTTTAAAATCCTCAGCAAGGTACTGGCCCAGCGCCTACCCCCACACAGGTCTACGATGGTCCATGCAGACCAGAACGGCTTCATTCCAGAGAGAAGCACTTCCTACAATCTCCGTAGGCTCTACTCCGTAATGTATAAACCCGCAGTGCAGCTTCTCCCTAATGCAGCTCTCCTGACGATTGACCTAGAAAAAGCGTTTGATACGATTAGATGGGACTTTCTCTTTGACACCATGCGATACATGGGTTTAGGTGAGGAATAAGTAAAGTGGGTCCAGCTTCTCTATGAGCAGCCCATGGCTAGAGTTAAGACTGGGAAAGTGGTCTTCCCGCAATACCGCATCTTTCGGGGTACGTGGCAGGGATGCCCGTTATCGCCCCTATTGTTCGCTTTGGCTATAGAGCCATTGGCAGCATTATTCCGCTGGGGAAGGTACGGGCTGGGGTTGGAACTTGGAGGCCATGTGCACTCTATCTGCCCTGGACCTCCTAGTCAAGTTCGAGCAGGTCTCCGGACTACGGTCAACAAAGGAAAGATACCTTACGGTCAACAAAGATAAGACCTACTTGTTCCCACTGGTACCAGACAGGCCCTGCCCAGCAGACCTCCCCCCGGACCTTAATTGGGCCCCTCACACCTTTAAGTATCTGGGGATTCATATATTTCACTCTCTAGAAGATATGAGAGCTGGAAATCTTGGCCGTGCTCTGCGAGCCCTTAAGACCTGCGTCCCCTTCCGGTGCTCCCTGCGCCTCCTGATCATGGCAAGAATCTCCCTGTCAAAAATGGTTATGTTGCCCTGCCTGCTGTACTTTTTTGTTAACCTACCAACGGTAGTACTCCCTAGATGGTTCCGGCAGCTGGATGCCCTCCTCAGGGATCTCATATGGGACAAAGGCCGCCGGAGGGTGTCCTTGATGACAATGCAGCGGAAGAGGGAGGACTAGGGGTTCCGAACTTTGAATACTACTTTTTGGCCTCACAAATACAGTGGTTGGCACAATGGATAGAAGGTGTGGGGCCGGTGGGTACAGACCTGACGGACTCAGGTGAACGAACACACTCTTACTACTAGCCAAGATGCTGGATTCAGCTGTGACCATCCCTCACCAGTCCCTATTACAGACCACAGCATTACAGTGTTGGAGACATTGTGTAGCCATACGAGCTACAGTCCCCTTAAATGCACCCGACATACCCTTGATAGGCCTCCCACACGGTAACCCCAGGAAGGTATTCTCCTCTGAACAGCTGTCCTGCTGGACCGCGGCAGGACTGGAGACGGTCGGGGATTGCTGCCAACAATCAATTCTGGCCCCACTAGGAGATCTGATTGAAACAACCGGCATTCAACCGGGGGAGTTTCTTCTGTATAAACCCCTGACACGCACATTTAGAACACTGTGGGGCTGTGGACGAGAAGAACCCATGACGCACAGACCACTACATTCCGTACTCACTCTGGGTGGGGCACGCCACCAAGTGAAATGGTTCTATAGCGCATTGCAACAGGAATCGTGCACTCCCCTCCAACATACCACAAAAAGGTCTCCCGGAACACCAGGCTCAAATATATCCAGTTCAACTACACCCACAGGACGTACGTGACACCTCACAGGATCTGGGTCACATTTGGGGGTGATATACGTAAATGCCAAAGGTGCAACCAAGACAATGCAGACATTACCCATATGATCTGGAGCTGTACAGTGGTGAGCGGATTTTGGAGTGAAGTAGTAGAACGCACAGGGATAACAGCGGGACGCATACTTGAACCCACGATGGAGACTTGCATACTGGGACTCTTTTCAAGACCACCCAAGTGGTCAGTAGGCACTAGATTTGTAGACTTGGCTTTCATATTGGCTAAAAGGAGAATAGCTCTAACATGGAAATGAGCCATAGGACCCACCATAGCTGACTGGAAAAGAGACGTGACTCACTGGGCAGGAGCAGAGGAAATAGTCCTGATTAGGGAAGACGCCAGAGGACTGAGAAGGCACCCCATGGCAGGTCCCTGGAGGGAGGTCCTAGAGAACTGGGAACACCCCGAGTTACCAACACAGGGAAGATGACTATGAGTCCAGCTCACACTCTGGTAGTACTCCTTAGATAGAATGGTAGGATAGGAGCAAGAATTATAAATAAACCGACCCCTTGAGACACCCTACCCCCCACCCTACCCAGACGCAACAGGATTGCCATCCATATTGCCCTTAGGGACGACGGATTGGGGCCCAGACTCTAATATATCATGTGTGGTGACGGGGCCGGGCCCGTAGTCTACTCAGAGAAGAACCAGACATGCAACACCACCCGCATAGTTACTTGCTTTACTGTTACTTTTCCCCTTTCATTATTTGATTTTCTTTTTCTTTCCTTTCACACTTCGTTGTTGTTCTTAATTAACTTATATGGCATTACCCTCCTGAGAGGCAGCACACAACATTTACTTCCGATGCCGCGATCCCCTCTTCCCTAACAGACTGTATATACATGCGGGACACACATGGCAACGAAGACTAGGTTCACTCCTTGATCCATAACTCTCAATGGGTCCTCCCTGCAGGCCCTCTATCAACAAACACCTTGATGGTATAAATGTGCATGTTTATGACTTGAATGACTCCTGATGATATATGCGGCCCCTTCTTATTCTTTTTTTTCTTCCTTCTGTTTTTTCCTTTGATAAATGGTTTAAGGCCTAATACCTGTTTACGTGCGACTTGTATGCCGGAAACGAACTGCTAAAATTTTGATTATATAACTCCTATGCCAATAAAAATGTAATTTAAAAAAAAAAAAAGTACTTGTGCAAAAGTGTTCCAATGAAGACACCTTAATAGCTCAACCAATGGCGGGCCACTGCCCCTGCCTTCAACATCATGTCCCAGAGCCTGCCCCTATCATCTGATGGAGACATCTAGCCGCAGATTCCTTAACTTAGAATATCCCCAGGCGTCAGACTGGATCCGGAAAAATTTTGCGCAGCAGTACCTCTGCGCGCCGGGGGGCGGCGCCGCCTGGCTCCTCCCTGACGTTGTCCCCGGACATGACGTCAGTGGAGCTACATAGGACCCCCCCCCCCGGCGCGCTGACGTCCGTTTCCTCCTTTTCCGCGTTCCAACGCGGATCCGGGATTGAGCTGTTCCTCTGGCCTGTTTTTCTTCAGGCCCTTTTTCGATGTCCTTTGGCTTCGGGGAACAGTGTGCGATGCCTTCGGGCTTTAAATTGTGCGAAACTTGTTCGCGTCAGATGTCGACGGACCTGCACGCCATTTGTTTGTGGTGTCTTGGGTCGCACCATGACTCCGTGGAGTGTGACGCCTGCCGGCAGCTGCGCCCGAAGTCCCTACGGGAGCGTCGGATGAAGCTCTTAGCCGCCCGGATAACCCGCACGGCGTCTCCCCGACGTTCTCCGGTTGGGTCTTCTCTCCGCGTCCGCTCCCGGAGTCGATCCCGCAAACGTCGCTCTACAGGTAAGTTGAAGAAAAAGTCACGGAAGTAGAGGTCCTCGCCTCCACGTGACGATGGGGGCCATGGTTCCCGTTCCCACACGGAGCCGTGCGCCCCGGAGTCAGCCTCCCTTTACCCGCCCTTTCCGGGTACTGGCGCGACTCGGCCCCAGATGGAAGCCTACTACAAGGCTCTGCACTCCATCTTCGGGTCACCTCCTCTCCCTGGCGCGCCTTCGGGTCCCACAGTGGAGGTAGGCATTCAGGTCGGACTTAAGTAAGCCCTGCTGGCGCCTCGCTACATTCAGCTGCCTCATACTTAGTTATTTTTCCACCTTCATGCTGTTGGGTAATATATTGTGATATTGCTGCTTTTAAATACATTACCGCTGCTAAACGTTTGTCTTCTGGAAACGTGTTATGATATTTGTTGTTTGTTAAACATTTAACGCTGCTAATTTTTTAAAATACCTTTTAAATACCTTTTAAATATCTTTTAAATATTTTATTGTCCGAGAGCTTGCTCAGTCTTGTTCCGGTGTGTGCCGACCCTGGTCCGTCACGGCTGCCGTGCCGATTGTACGGAGGGCGGACACACTAACCTTGATCCCTGCCTCACTTCCGCCGCAATTCTCTTCCGGGTTGGACGCGGTCTAGTTGTCCACCGGAAAGCATTTAAAAGGCCCGATGGTGCGGACGCGCAGCGACGCGCTCAGCGGGCGCGCCTAAGGCAAGCCCGTCTGTGCCCGAACGGGCCCAGGGGCCAAACATTACGCTCAAATCCGGTCTTACTCCGCACAAGAATTAAAATCTCTGCACTCTGATAATTATTTATTCAATCCCCTCACTAACGTTACACTAATTAAGCTAGGAATCTTGTAAACAAGGGCTACCTTTCCCGAAATTATTACTTCTGCTCATGCTACAATGACTACACAAAGACAGATTAGACACACCAATTTTGAACCTACTATCTTCTACCTCAACACTCGGTCAATGGTGAAACACCAGCTTGAGATATTCCATTTATTGGACTCTAACCGACCTGACATCTTATTCCTAACGGAAACTTGGCTGTCACAGAATTCAGCCCCAGACATTCTAGCAGCCCTTCCTAATGACTACTATATCATGCAGGCAAATTCCACATCAGGGATGGTAGGCGGGGGAGTAGCGGGGGAGTAGCGGCTATTGTTCACCATGATTTAAAATCTACAAGCTTAACCCCACTTGATCTACCTTTAGTAGACAACTTAGTTTTTAAGTTGGAGTCGGCTTCAACTTCCTTAATTTGTGTGTTACTGTATAGACCACCCAAGAATATGTCCTCATTCCCTCATTCCTTAGCTGAACAGTTGGCTCAGTTAACCACCAACAATGCTAAAATATTACTGCTTGGTGACTTTAATTATTGGGCCAATGATATTCAAGGCGGTCCTCATGCGAAAGAGTTGAACGATCTTCTTAGTGGGCTAAACCTCAGTCAGCAAATAACTATGGCAACACATAATAAAGGACACATATTGGACCAGGTGTGGATAGCTAACATCACGCTATCTGCACTGACTATCTCTCCCTGCATTTGGTCTGATCATTCTTTAAATCAGTTTATCATCAATAATGTTGCTAAAGTAAAACCTCTAAGTCTAAAAACAGAAGCTAGGAACTGGAACAATATTAACAAAACGCACTTCTACGCCACATTAGCAAATACAGTCCCTACACATCAGACGTCTATCAATTTAAGTGAGGAAAATCTCATAGCATGGCTCACTATGGCCAGCAATGAACATGCCCCATTAAAAACAATACGTTCAGTAAGATGTCATGAGGCTCAAAGATGGTTCTCTTCCGACTTACAAAATCAAAAACTAGAACTTCGTCAATCAGAAAGGAAATGGAGAACCAGTTATTCCTTAGACAACAAAGAGAGCTATTTGACCCAAATGAAAGAGTATAAAAAGTCAATCTCTTCCGTGAAGGCTGCTTATTTCTCCTCAAAAATTATGAGCTCTACTAACCGGTCTAAAGAAATATTTACCATTGTGAACGAATTATCCAATCCAGATAGTTACACTAAAATCTACACCCAGTCAAGCCTTTTGTAACTCCCTTAATTCGTTCTTTATTGACAAAATTGTCACTATAAAATCCAGCATCCCTCATTGCCCTGTCCCTGAGGGCTCACCTTTAGTGCTGGAAAATTCATGCTCCCTTGAACAATTTCCAGCCATAGACAGTACGATTTTTTGGGACCTTTTATCCAAAGTAAAGTCGGGATCACCTATCGATAGTTGTCCGCCTCATATTTTAAAAGATGTTTTTACCACCTTCCCCGGTCCTGCCTTGGCACTTCTTAATGACTCTCTGGCACAGGGCTGTGTTCCAAAAGCATTTAAAGAAGCAACTGTGGTTCCTTTACTAAAAAAATCAGGTGCGGACCCTAGGGTTCTGACAAACTATCGGCCCATTTCCTTGCTCCCCTATTTGGCAAAAATACTGGAATCTCATGTGGCCAAAAGCATTTGTACCTTTATTGAACAGTCTGGCTATCTTGATCCAAATCAAGCAGGGTTTCGCCCAGCCCATTGTACTGAGGCAGTGATACTTACTGTTCTGGACACGCTTCGGAAAGAAGTTGACAAGGGCTCTCCCCAGGTCCTGGTGCTACTAGATCTATCTGCGGCATTTGACACGGTCAATCATGGTATTCTGATCGACCGTGTCGGGACTGCCGGCATTAAGGGGAGGGCATCTAGCTGGATTGAGTCATTTCTAGAAGAATGCACTCAGTCAGTACGTCTCTCCCAGTTCTCTGCATCTAAAATGGCAACGACATGTGGAGTTCCACAGGGCTCCTCGTTGTCTCCTCATCTATTCAACCTCTATCTCCTTCCCTTACTCCATTCCCTCAGAAATAGGAAAGTATGCACGTACAACTATGCAGATGACATGCAACTGGTGTTCTCTATTAACAACTCATCTGAGTCGATATCTGAATTCCAAGCAACAATGTTGCATATTCGCGACTGGATGAATAACAACCAGCTAAAATTAAATCCGGACAAAACAGAAGTGATTCTGTTGGGTGGTCCCCTGAACCCATGGAATGCACAATTTTGGCCGAGTGAACTGGGTTCCTCACCCAACACTTCTCCCTCAGCCAAAAGTCTGGGAGTGATCATCAATAGTGATCTCACCATGAAAGCTCAGATAGGAGCAGTAACTTCCACTTGTTTTTTTCAACTGAGGAAAATAAGAAAGATCAGGAGATTGCTCACACGGGAAGCCTTAATTCAGGTGGTCCTAGCTATGGTGATATCACATCTGGACTATGCCAATTCTGTATATTTTGGCATACCACTCTATCTCACCAAGAGACTGCAAATGGTACAGAACCAGGCAGCCAGATTGATATCCCAACAACCTAGATGGGAACACATCACTTCCACCATGAAAGAACTACACTGGCTTCCCATCCCACAAAGATGTGCATTTAAGGTTGGCTGCCTTATCTTTAAAACTCTGTATGGTGCTAGCCCAAAATTTGTATCCAGACTCGTTCAGAAATACGTACCTGCACGTAGTCTACGCTCTGCCCATAAGAACCTCTTAGCCGTTCCTCCCTACAGACGGAAACGAATGGGAGGCTGCAGGTTTGCAGTATTAGCACCCAGTTTCTGGAATACTCTCCCTATGGACATAAGAACTTATACTGAATTCACAAGGTTCCGTAGGCTTCTTAAGACTTGGCTATTCACCCAAGCATACAATTAGTTCTTCAGACAACTGAATACAGGGGGCCCCAACAATTCCTTAAGTTAGCGCCAAGAAACCAATTGGTGTACGTGCGCTTTATAAGAAATTTTAACATAACATAACATCTCCGCCGGCGGGTTCGCCCTCGGCGCCGACCGAGTGCCTCGGCTCCGGAGCCGTGCCGGCGTCGGGTGCCAATGCCGATGGGCGTTTTAGTCCCGCGCCGTGCCATTCTGCCTTGTCTCCGCATAGCCCCTGGCGGCTCCCTGCGTCGACATCGGCGCCGGCGGCCGAGTGCCTCGACTCCGGCTCCGGAGTCGTGCCGGCTTCAGGGCCTAACCCCGATGGGTATTCCAGCCCCCCGCCGAGCCATTCTGCCTTGTCTCCGCATAGCCCCTGGCGGCTCCCTGCGTCAACCTCGGCATTAGCGGCGCCGCCGGCGCCGTGCCTGTCGCCACCTGGTCCTCAGGCTCTGTCTCCGCGCCTCCCCATGGAGGGATCGACGCCTTTGCGGCGTCGGAGCGGCGTCTTTCGACGCCGGAACGGTCGCCGCCTCCTGTCGGTTCTCCGCTTCCAGAGGACACAGGCCGGGTAGGCCCGGACTTCTCTCCCCGCCAGTTGCCTCCAATGCCATGGGGGGCAGTGGGCCCTTCTTCCTCCTCCTGTGGGACATGTCAGCTTGCAACCGTCCCCTACAGATGGGCTATTGTCACCCCCCCACTACGCCCATTGAAGCTGGTGCTTTGTTTTTAAGGGGTGTTCGTAGGGCTGCAGCTGTTTTACATTTGCACCCTCCTTCTGTCTCCTTGTCTTCCGACCCTTTATTGGATCTCCTCCACCAGGGTGCGGTCGATATTGAGCCCTTGCTGCCTTTTAGCGGCTTATTGTTCAACGCCCTTCTCGGGACATGGGCACGGCCCTCTTCTGGAGATGCTGTCGACGAGGCTGTGGCGCATCGGCACCGTCCGGCCCCTGAGAGCCCAGCCTGTTTGTCCCTTCAGCCTGGGGCTTACGGCCTCGTAGTGCAGGTGTCTTTGGCCACGCAACCTTCCTCTCCACCTCTTATGCAGCCTCCTACTAGGGAGTCTCGTTGGTTGGAGGCATGTGGACGCAGCATTTTTGCGTCCTCTAGTTCACCCTTACGTGCTCTAAACACGGCTTGTGTCTTTGCCCGGGCTTCTTCTGCCCTATGGGACTCGGTGGAGTGTCTTTTACCTGCCCTCCCTGAGTGTACTCGCGCTGACGTAGCTCGTCTTCTTCACGAAGGCCGAGAGATGGCGCGCTTTACCGATCGGTCCGCCATTGACACTACCGATTTGGTGGGTCGGGCAATGGCGAGGTCCGTTGCTTTACGCCGCCATGCTTGGCTGCGCGATGGGGGTTTCCCCGAAAATGTCCGTGACAGTCTCCGGGACTTACCATTTGATGGTGTGTCCCTGTTTGACGCACATGCGGTCTCTGCGGTTCACCGCCTTCTGTCTACCCTTCCGTAGTCTCTCTTGCTTCATGTTGGCCCTGGGTTCATGCTGTACTACCTGAACGGCCTAAGCGGCTCTCGCCGTATTTGCTTTCTTTCATGCAGCAGGTCAGCTGCTGCTTTTTCTGAGTCACTATCGCCTAGTGGTTCAGGTTGCACGCCCTTACCCCAGGGGTTATGTGTTCGGAACCTGTGGTTTCTGTGTTCCCAATTTACGTCCTCTGTCTATGAGCTCACGCTCAAGAGGTGCCCCTTGTTCGGGTTGATGCTTACCCTATGTGGGGTATTCGTTCGCTATTGTATAGCTGCCTTCTTCCCACAGCAGTCTTTGTACGTTTCTGTGGAGCCCTTTTTAGGTCTCGCGTGGCATTGCAGGGCAGAGCCCTGCTTCGCCTCCGAGAGATTTTGTAGGAGAGGATTTTCAGAAGAGGGCTTTAAGCCCCGCCCCTCATTTCGATTGGCTGGCGTCACCGTTTATACTAAACGGTGGCCAGCCATTGGAAATGAGCTATCTATGTTGCCTCCCTTTGGCTTTTTGTGCCGGCCCACTTGGACTGGCTCTCCTGCTTTCCTTCTGTCGTAAATGATTTCTTATCTTTATGGGGCCATGTGTTTAAACACATGGCCCCATAAAGACGAGATCGTACGCGGTAAGGATTCGCTCTCGTTCTGTCTGCGCCTTCGCTTTCTTCTTCGTTTTCCTTCACTGTGTCCTCCTCTTTCTCCCCCCCCCCCCTCCCTTCATCGTTTGCTCTGGCCTCCACGCCCGCTCTGTTCTCTCGCGCTCGTGGCGATAGCTTGTTTTTAACTTTGAAACTGAGCCCCCCGCCTAAAACGGCATTCCTCAAGCCACCCTACGACGCACGATAAATAGCTCATGGGGTCAATGCATTTTTCTCTGAGATCTGTGTAACCTGCAGTTTGTGAAGGGCCGACTCGGCCATGTATGCTTCCTAGGAGGGTCGGGAAAGCACCGTTAATGAGGGGGTTCAGTTAGCGGCGGACTGCAAAATAATGACCCCCCTCCCCACAGAAAATGTGATGAAGGCCCTGAGTCTCCATACCGCACACATATCCATTGGCCTCGGACTGGATGGAGGGCCGCTGACGCGTAGGGGCCCTCTCAGTGGCCCCCTCCATCGCGTCGCTGGGGCTGCCAGCGCCTGCGTTACACCCTGCATCCCGTGTGTGCCATAACTCGAGTTGAGCATCACCATAGTTTCTACTCCCAGACATATCTCACCTTTCTTTTCTCATGAGTTCACCCTCTCCCTGTCCTCAGTCTTTCCTCACCGGCCCCTGCTGTCCTTTACACCTGTCCGTTCCTCGTCTTCACCCGTCCTCTCTCCCTTATTAGTATCTGCTCCCCATTTCACCCGTATTCTCACTCCCTTATCTCTTCCTGCTGTCCTTTTTATCACTCCAAAATCCATCTCTTGCTCATTCGTCTCTGCTCTCCTTTTATCCGTCTGCCCTCTCCCTCTCTCTCTTATTAGTCCGTGGTCTCTTTCACTCATCTGCCCTATTAGTTCGTCCTCTCCTTTCACCAGCCGACCACTCTCCTCTCACACATCCCCGCTCTGCCTCCCGCCTGTCGCCGCTCCCTCATTAGCTCCTTCTCTCTTTTAACCAGTCTGTCCCCAGTCAGTCAGTCTACTCTCCAGTGAGTGCTCCCTGCTCGCTCCCCCTTTCATCCGCCTATCTACTCTCCCCGCTCTCCTCTTCACCCAGTCCTCTCCTGCTCACTAGCTCCCGTGAACCATTCCCCCGTCTTCCACCCTCCCCACGCTGGTATTTTGTATCCATTCACCATTCGACGCCCCGACCCCCTGGTTTCACTCGCATCCGTCTGTCCTGCCTCTCCCTCGTTGGTATCCGCTCTCCATTTCGTCTGTCTGTGCCCGCTCCCACACTGCCTCCTGCGCTTCTTTCAGCTCCACTCCCTGGTCCTCTGCTCACCTTTTCACCCGCCTCTCCCCGCTAGTCCGTGCTCCTCTTCATCATTGGGCCTCTCTCCCATATCTAGTTGTAGTTCTCCATTGGCCAGTCTGCTCTCGCCGCACACCCCCCAAATTCGACCATCCTCCTGTTCGTCCGTCTGTCCTCTCTCCTTCGTTAATATCTGCCCGTCTGTCCCTCGCGCTCACCAGTGCCTGCACACTGCTCTCCTTTCCATCAGTCCATAATCTCCGTTCCTCGTCTGTCCCTCCTCTTTCTCCTCAGCTGGTCCCCTCTCCCTCGTTAGTCCCCGCTCTCTCTTTTTTCGCCCATCTGTCTCCTGCTCCTCTCACTGGGTCGCGTTTTGCTTTCGACAGCCTGTCCTCTCTCCACGCACTCGTCCCTTCCCTCTCGTTTTCATTCGCCTTCCTCCCCCTCACTATGATCTGCTTATCTTTTCAGCCGCCGCCCACTCTCCCTTACTGGCCCCTGCCCCTCTTCCACAAACTCGGCGGCTCGGTGGGTTAATGCACCTGTTGGAGCGCGCACGAGGGGAGTGCAGCTATATATAGACAAGGACACACACAGTGCGGCCGTTGACGCGTTTGGGTGGAAAGGAGGGAGGGGAAGCTTATCGCGGGTTTGGCAAGTCCATAGATGGTCTACGACAAAATACATTTCAGGACCTGTTTGTATTTCAACAACAAAAAACGCTGATATTTTAAAACTAGTGAAGTGTTGCAAGGTCCCTTAAATCATAGAAAAAAAATAAAAATTGGGACAGTGCATTTAGAGACCAACTTGCGCCCGACCAGCTAAAAGAGAGCAACAACTCAGTGGGTTCATGCGCTGCCACGTCGAACCATATGGTCATGGAATTAATTGATTCATAAACCACTAGCCTTGGGCCGCCTCAAGGCGCTTTCGGCAGACGAGGGGGCAGTCGTGGGTAGTAAAAGAGGCACGTTTTGAATGCCCGCAATGGTGCCTTCTGCTCTAGTGCTACTCGGCGTTGTCTTCCAAGCCTCCTAAAATCAGACCACCACGGGAAATGGTTAATCTCTCAGGCGCCCTTTGCTGTTGGAAGTGAGAGGATGTGGTATAACGACCAGAGCTGCCAGTTTGGACCTGTGGAACCGAGTTCGAGTCTCGGCGTCGGCTCAACATCCTGTGATCCTGGGCAAATCACTTAATCGTCCCATTCCTATATATGCGTGTCTTTCTGTAACGTAACTGGTGCTCATGTAGAGTGCTCCCTACATCGGATCGAGTTTGCGCTACATAAAAACTGCAAAAAGAAATTCTAGTCGACTAGTTACATATGGTTTCCATTGGACACAGTTGCTTCCGGCTTTAGGGTGCTTGGGGCAAGCGCTCGACTACTGTGAAGGAGTCCCAGTTGTACCTTGGAATTTGTTTGTGGCACATGGTGGTGTCTGTCGGGGTTTTAATTCGAAGAGCACAGGCATATGGTCAAATGTACATATAAATGCTGCAGCTGAAACCAGTTGTAAATTGTCTGGCCGATTTTTCCTCCAGGGATGCCCCATATTAGACAAACGGAACACAAGCAACGCCGCAGTGGCCTGTGATCTTTTGAGAACACCGTATTGACCGACTAGAGAAATGAGGCAGCGCGGTGGGTTGACGTGCCGGCTGCCGAGTGGCATGTCACACATATTATTAGCCATGGTGAGCTTGGCTCAACCTTTCATCCTCATCAGGGATAGGCTCAGTAATTTGGGCAGTAGTAATAACCGATGCTCATAGTGCCATAGAGCCATAAGCATGTGAAATAAAGAAGCAAGCTATATATATATTTAAACGTTAACCACGGACAGATGTCTAGTGTAAAGTGGAAATGTGTGGAAACAATATCCCCCACCTGTGAAAAAAACGAAGAGCGCGTGCCCACCTAATGTAAAAGTGGAGACTCCACCCAGTAGCCGAGCCAGTGTGTCATAGACCCAATAAAGGAAAATAATGCCCCCCACCCTCTGCGGTTTCGAGGCGCTGCACATTAAATGCCCCGCGCTACTATCAATGCTTGAATGCAGATGCTCACGCACCAAACTAGAATATTCAAAAGTAAACTATTGCCTCCATCGCTGCCTTAAAACAAAGCACATGGTTTATTTCTCGTTTGCCTCACGACCGTGACAACAAGCAGGCTGGTACCGCCGCCGCTCATTCCTTGCACAGTTTGCCTCTGCTTCGCTGTAATAATAATGTGCTGAATGATGGGGCGAGAGGTTGCCGACTGACTGCTGCTCACTAGCTTCTGTTCCCACAGTTGCCTCTTTGTTGCCAAGCATTAAAAATGCAATAGGTCTCGCCTTTCATTAAGTTAAAGCCATTTGCCTTGCTATACAATACCATTAGCAAAGCAAATGGCTTTAACTTAATCAAAGGCGAGACCTATTGCATTTTCAATGCTTGTTACTAGGTTGTTCTGCGGCTGTGCCTGTGCACTTTTACTGCTGCTGCATGCCCTCCCGGGGCCTTCTTGCGGTCCATTTGTTGGGCTCTCTCATAGTGGCTGCTGCTGGTCTGTGGCACTCCCCTGCATCTCACTAATCCATTTCTTGAGGCCGGAAGGGCTTTCAGGGCCCTGCCGTCTCGTCTTGGTTCTTTTGCTGCGGCCGTTCCATCTGTGGACTGCCTATCACAGGGCCCTGTCGCTATGTTCTATTACGTACAGTGACTGCTCCCTAGTATGCTCGCTCTCACAGGCTGGTGCGTTTTCCGGCACCTTTCCGTTGCTTAGTTCTACTCTCCTATACCCGTGCTGCGTAGTCCTTTCATGTTTGGACTTCGCTCTCCGTGGTGGCATTCTGGCCCCAGACGTTGATGCTGTCATTGTCTTGTGCCTTGCTTTTTTGACCACTTCCCCTGCCAGGGCTTTCCATTTCCCTGCTGCATTCCGCGCAGGTGTTGTCCTGTTTTTCCTTCCAGCTGCGGTTGCTGCTCTCAGTGGGAGTGTTCTCCTCCGAGCAGTGTTTTCTCTGGTGGAGTATTGTGCGTCTATCCACTCTTGTTCCTCCGCAACATTTCGTACTGTCTCCTTCCAGTACTGCTCGGCCTCCCTGTCTGTCTCACGGTAGCCAGTGGATCTTTCCTACCGCCTGTGGCTGTTGTGTCTGGCTCTGGGCCAGTACCGCTGCTACATAGCTGTTGGTGCTATGGTGTTTTTTCTTTCTCAACTCATCCACCGGGCTGGGCCCTGTCTTCTTTAGTCCTGTCCGGCGTACTACACACATCCAGACCTCCCGCAGGCATACTCTTCCTTGCGGTGACTGTGGTCTTGTTCCTCACTTTCGTGAGCGCACGTCTTCTACGTGTGTTAGTTTTGCCGGCTCTCTTTCACACGATACACCTATTAGTGCGTCTCTCGTGTCTCAGCTTTTGCTCGTGGCGCTTTATGGGGCCTTCTCCTTTCCATGGTGTGGTTCTGGCGGTACATACGGTTTCTCTTATGTACTTCTGTTCCCCACGTTCGTGGCACTAGTTGTTGCCATTCTTCTCTGCCCTTCTGCCTTTTCATGCCCGCCCTTTCACATGTCCGGTGCATGGGCCATAGTGCATTAACAGGTCTTGTGTTTCCTTTAACACAGCCTCCTCTTGGGAGTCATCAGCATCCTTCCGCTGCTGTTCTCACTTCCACGGTGCTTCTGCATGTCCGTCCTGCCTGCTCGGACTCGGTCCATTCTTGTACCCTAGCTACACCTTTCTCTTTGATGGTCCATCAGATCCTGTGGATCCCTCGTATTATACAATTGGTTCCTCCCCTTTTTCAGACGGTATCCACTTTTATTCCGCACTGCCCTTCTGGTTCTGTGCTCACTTTCTCCTCTGTTTCACCGACAGGGATTTCCTGCCGCCCTCGGCAGCTTTAATGCCTTTGCCTCTCATTGTTGGACACTCCCTATGGAGTATCCTAGTCCGGTGTTGGCCACTTTGGCAGTTCTGCCCCCACTGTGTTTAGCCGGCTGGTTGACACTTCTGTTCCCCTAAGAACTTAGTGGGGTTCTCTCGCAGACCCGCCTCCTATGGGGTATGGCTTTGGTATCTATTCTAAGTTAAGGAATCTGCGGCTAGATGTCTCTATCAGATGTACGAGTTACTTACCTTCGGTAACGATGTATCTGTTCGAGATGTTGTCTAGCCGCAGAGTCCTTAACACCCACCCATCCTCCCCGATCTGCGAGGACCTGTTCAGGTGGGGTTTCTGCATTCGCCTCCCTTGGAGTGGCTTGTCCTTCTATGGGGCGGTATCTTTCGCCACCCTCCCCGTCAGGCTTATTCTTTGGATTTGCTTGTTCTGCTTCTCCCAATCTCATGCTTGGGCGATCAGTTCAGGTGTCCTTCTGCGTTTTTTCACTTCAGTTTCCTCCAGTATGGGGCCTACTGGTGTTCTCTACCCTCCCACCCACCTTCTCCGTTGCCACTCATACAGTCCATTAGTTTTGAGGTCTTTCTGGCCTGTTCCTCAGTCCAATGCTTCTATCGTAGGGGACAGAGTCTCCCTATTTCTTCTTTAATCCTGTGGGTTGGGGCTTTCTTGCCTGTCGCTGTTGGCTCCTTTCATTACCCCTTTTGCCTCAGGAGAGAGCATTCTCTCGCTTTTATGGGGTTGCTTTTCACTCCCTTCATCAAGTGCAGACTTTCTGTCGTCTTCCTCGATCTTCTTTTTATACATCTATTTCCCTCGGGGTGACATTCACTTCGCTTTTGCGAAATAGCTTCTCCATGTATTGCTCTGCTCTTTCCTTTTCAACACCTTTCAGTCAACAGTGCTTCTCACTGTTGTTCATGGTGTTTCTCACCCATTTTCTTTTTTTATTCGCACACTGTTCTCATACTCTCACAGTTTTGCTGGGGGCTCCGCGTTGTCGCGCGGAAAAGTTCCTCCGAAGAAAACTGACGCGCGCCGGGGGGAGGGGGGGGTCCTATGTAGCTCCACTGACGTCATGTCCGGGGACAACGTCAGGGCGGAGCCAGGCGGCGCCGCCCCCCGGCGCGCAGAGGTACTGCTACACAAAAATTTTCCGGATCCAGTCTGACGCCTGGGGATATTCTAAGTTAAGGAATCTGCGGCTAGACAACGTCTCTACCAGATACATCGTTACCGAAGGTAACTCGTACGACTAGATCAAAGGCACAGGAGAGGTGCATGAAAGCTAAGTATAGACCCCCCAGGCCTTGGCATACTTGCCTGTGAGCAGGAGCAGGGACTACTCGGCTGCGCCGACACCAGGACGAAAGCCATGTTGAGCTTCTGGAAAGAAGCCTCTCTCCTCCGCCCATTCTTCCAGGTTTTGGAGAATCATCCTTCCTAAGATTTTACCAGAATCAAGAAGGGAGTTAGGACGATAGCATGATGTTTGCCTTTTTAAAAATGGGAACAATAGTAGACTTTCTCCAAGAACCAGGAATTTCAATTTTGATGCTGGGACGGAACACATTAGTAAGCAGGGTGGCCCAGAATGTTGGATTTTGCCTAAACACTTCTATGGGCACCCCATCTGGGCTGGGAGCCTTACCGGGGGGCACTTTAAGATGGCAGTACTTACATCACTTATGGCGATAGAGTAGGCAAGAGAATGTCCGCCATTTAAACTAACCTGGTTGCCATCTGGGGAAAGTATGATGGGACCCTCTTGATCATAGATTTTTGAGAAGTGGCAAACCCAGTCTTCTGGAATGAATAGATTCTTGTTTTGACAATGAAAGTTGAGAAAATAACGGAAATAGAAACACTTTCCTCTCAGAGAAGGCAAAACAAATTCTCTTTCACCAGAAAGGCAGCCACCTCCTCCTTCAAGATGATTTGCAATGGGAGTCTAGGCAGGCCTGGGTTTAGGGATGAGTGGCTGTGGATGGAGGGCTTTCATGAAAAGGCAGATTGTAACCTTGTTAAATCAGCTGCAGGACTGCTGGTCTGAAGTAGGATTCTCTGTAGATAAGCTGCCACCAAGCCCACTAAAAGCGTCAGATAGACAAACCCCATTAAGGGTTCAGAGGGAGTTAAGGCTGCTGAAGCATACCTGAGATAGTGACCACCTTTTCCAGTATCACATCCTTTTCATCCTCTAAAGAACTGCCAAACTATCTGAGATTGCTGCAGCTCCTGCTGTCTCCCGAACAGATCAGTGTTTCTTCAATAATGGCAATACTGCTTGTAGGACTTCCTGGATGGGGTAGCCGGTACCAGAGTACCTGCCTTCAAGATGTTAACTTTCCGTCAGGTACATTTGGCACTTAAGGAACTGGATTGGTTGGTATTTACAGAACTTCAGGATGCCCACTTCCTTGTCCCCATTGAAGTCTCATTGGCAGTTTCAGAGGTTCAGGACGTGGGATATAATTATCAGTTCCAGTTGAGCCGTCCTCAACCTGAGCATGTTTATGAAGGTCTTGGCAGTGTGGTATTGGCAGCACATTTGAGACGAAATTTGTAGGCAGTGTATCTTACCAGATGTCTGGCTGATAAAGGTCAGCTCTTCATCTAAAGTGTCCAGGTATCTCTTGTCTACGTATACCCTAATAATAGTTTGTCTTTCTGTCACCTTTAAGAAATCTATATCTGAAAGAGACACGTTAGTGACAGATTCCTTACCTTAGAATATCCCCAGGCGT
Source organism: Calotriton arnoldi (assembly GCA_963921515.1). Classification (NCBI taxonomy): domain Eukaryota; kingdom Metazoa; phylum Chordata; class Amphibia; order Caudata; family Salamandridae; genus Calotriton; species Calotriton arnoldi. The sequence continues at coordinate 576,881 of CAWUFW010009334.1, read as the reverse complement.
TAGGCTGGATCCGGAAAAGTTTTTGCGTAGCAGTACCCTTGCGCGTCGGTAGGCGGCGTCGTGCGGCTCCGCGTCCGTCGTCGGCGTCGTGATCGCCGGGATGACGTCGCGGGCAGTACTTGGCGCCGCCCCTGCGCGCTGACGTCAGTTCTTCATTTTCCGCGCCAGCAAGCGCAGATCCGGAAAGAGCAGTGCCCTGGTCATTTTTGACCATACTTTTTGGTGAATTTTTTTCACTGTTTTTCTATCAAGGTGTCGTAGGGATGCCCGGTTTCAAGCGTTGCGGCGCCTGTGCTCGGATGATGTCCGTCACCGACCCGCATTGGGAGTGTCTCTTCTGCCTCGGCCGAGGCCACGACACGGAGTCTTGTACCGACTGCCAGGCCCTCAACCCGAAAGCTTTGCGAGAGCGGTCTCGAAAGCTCCTCGAGGCCCGGCATTCGGCTCCGCGGAAGCCCCGGTCGCGTCAGAGGTCATGGGGTCGATCGCGGAGTCCACACCGGTCGTCGGCATCGAAGTCTTCTTCGTCCGGTAAGTCAAAACACAAGAAGTCTAAAAAGCATCATCGCTCTAGGACTTCGCCTCGCCGGTCTCGCGACTCGGCTGAGGCCCCTCCCGGCACCGCCCCGCGGCCCCGGACATGCCTGTGGAGTCGCCCCCGCCATACCCGCCCTTCCCGGGTTCGGGGGCGGATCCGGCCAAAGTGCAGGAATTCCTGTCGGCCATGGCCCGCCTCTTCGGGCCTCCAGGCCCCTCCGGTGCGGCTTCGGGCCCCGCGGGCCCTGATGGGGTTGCTCCGGCGTCGCCGACGGCTCCCGGCCCCGGCGTCGCCCGTGCCTCCAGCCTCGATCCCGGCTCCGGCCCCGGCCTCGATCCCGGCTCCACAACCCCCATCGACGCCGGTCGACCTAACGACCCCTCCGCCGGCGCCCGATGTCTCCGGTGCCGTTCTCGGCGCCGCCTGGGGCTCCGAGCGGCGTCGTTCCCCAGTTCCTTCCGGCTCCGGACATGGACCCGGACCGACGTCGCTCGACGCCGGTTCCGGCGCCGATGAGACCTTGGGTCCCAAATGTCCCTCCTCCCCCTTATTTTGAACCTGAGGAGGACCAGGAGGGGTCTGATGACCCTCTGACACAACAGTGTCAGTACGATGAGGACTGGACAGAGGGTCTAGGGGATGCTAGTGATCTAGATACTTCCCCTGACACTGGCATGCTGTCTCCTCCCGTGGCTACGGAGGAGGGAGCCAATTTTGCAACGGTGTTGCGTAGGGCAGCTGGAGCCTTACATCTCCAACTCCCTGCTGTGGCGGTCAAGGTTAATCTCTTGACAGAGGTGCTTCAGCCGGCAGCCTCCTCTTCGGAGACTGTGCTGCCGTTTAACGACGCCCTCACTGACGTTCTTTTGGGCGCCTGGTCCAAGCCCAACACAGGGGCTCCTGTGGATAGGAACGTGTCCCGACGCCATCGCCCAGCTCCGGGCGACCTCCTGTTTCTCTCTGTCCACCCCACCCCTGAGAGCTTGGTTGTCCAAGCCTCCGCTTCCCAAACCGCCTTCCCTACCGCCCCTCCGGATAGGGAATCCAAACGCCTGGATCAATTTGGGAAGAAGGGTTTTCTTCCTCCAGTGCTGGCTTGCGGTCCGTCAACACCGCTTGCCTTTTGGGCCGATATACCCACTCCTTGTGGGATTCGGTGGCGGATGTTTTGCCCCAGTGTTCTGAGGAGGTCCAGACACTGCTTTCCCGCGCCATTGCGGAAGGAAGGGATGCGGCCAAATATACAATTCGATGTGGCCTTGATACCGCCGACTCGCTGGGCAGGTCTATTGCAACGACGGTGGCGCTACGACGCCACGCCTGGCTGAGAACCACTGGTTTTTCAGGGGATGTCCAGAATACTCTCATGGACATGCCCTTTGATGGAGTCGGTCTTTTTGGGTCCAAAGCAGACCATGCGTTGGAGCGCTTTAAGGACTCACGGGCTACTGCAAAGTCCCTGGGCCTTTCTGCTACACGCCCTCCGCTGACTTCTGCTTTTCGCCCCTATCGTGGCCACGGTAGGGGCGCCCCTTCACGTCAGCAGCCCAGCCACCGGCCCGCGCAGCAGGCGTCTTCGCGTGGCCGAGGACGTGGATTCCGCCGTGGCGGATCGGGCAACCAGCGTGCGGGTCAGGCCACCACCTCCAACCCGTCCGCGGCCTCCAAACCCTCCTAGTCCCTCCTTTCAGGTGCACAGCACGCCAGTAGGGGGCAGGGTCCGCCATCACCTTCCCCACTGGCGTACCATCACCTCGGACAGGTGGGTCTTGGACATTGTCCCGAAGGGGCTACTCCCTCCCCTTCGAGTCCACCCCCAGCCATGCCACCTCAATTCCACCGCATGTCAGGGGATCACTTGGTACTTCTGCAGAAGGAAGTCACGGCCCTCTTGGCCAAGAGGGCCATCGAGCATGTTCCGACCCCAGAAGTAGGGCGTGGTTGCTACTCACACTACTTCCTGGTGCCCAAAAAGGACAAGGAGGACATGCGTCCTATCTTGGACCTCCGGAACGTCAATCGCTTCCTCCGGAAGGAGAAGTTCAAGATGCTCACCCTAGCTCAGGTCTTGACTGCCCTCGACCCTGGAGACTGGTTGGTAGCGTTGGACTTGCAGGACGCATATTTCCACATCCCCGTCCTGCCGGCCCACCGGCGTTACCTTCGGTTCACGGTAGGCCCCGAGCATTTTCAGTTCACCGTGCTCCCCTTTGGCCTTACCAGTGCCCCTCGGGTGTTCACGAAAGTGTTGGCGGTGGTCGCAGCTCATCTGCGCCGGGCAGGGGTTTCAGTCTTCCCCTACCTCGACGACTGGCTGCTGAAGGCGGGCTCGTCCCAGGCAGTCGTCTCCCACCTCCAGACTACGGCCGAACTCCTGCACTCGCTGGGGTTCTCCATCAATGTGCCGAAGTCGCATCTGATTCCTTCTCCACAGCTCCTTTTCATCGGAGCAGTTCTGGACACGACGCAGTTTCGGGCCTATTCTCCCGAACGGCGAGTCCGGGATATTCAGGCTATGATTCCGATCTTTCAGCCTTTATCCTGGGTTTCGGTACGGATGACCCTGAGGCTGCTGGGCCTCATGGACTCCTGCATCCTGCTGGTCAATCATGCCAGATGGCATATGCGGGCTCTGCAGTGGGACCTGAAGTTCCAGTGGGCGCAGCACCAGGGCAACCTGTCCGATCACGTCCAGATCTCGAAGGGGACTGCAAAACAGTTGCAGTGGTGGCTCTCGAACCGGCAATGGGTCATGGGCAGATCCCTCTCCCTTCCCCAGCCAGAGCACACAGTTGTGACGGACGCGTCCCTTCTGGGATGGGGCGGTCACATGGGAGAGGCGGAGATCAGAGGCCTCTGGTCTCCTGCGGAGTCCCGGCTCCATATCAACATTCTGGAGCTCCGGGCGATCCGACTTGCACTCAAGGCATTCCTTCCCTCTGTCAAAGGGAAGCTAGTGCAGGTGTTCACAGACAACACCACCGCCATGTGGTACTGCAACAAACAAGGCGGGGTGGGGTCGTGGACCCTTTGTCAGGAGGCTCTGCGCCTCTGGACATGGCTGGAACATCAGGGCATGTTCCTGATGGTTCAACACCTGGCAGGTTCGCTGAACGCCGGGGCGGACGAACTCAGCCGCAGGTGCATGATGGATCACGAATGGCGTCTTCACTCTGAAGTGGCGCAAGGACTCTTTCTACAGTGGGGAGAGCCTTGGTTAGATCTATTCACCACCGAAGAGAACGCGCAATGTCATCAGTTCTGTGCGTTGGAATTTCCAAGGCGGCACTCGCTCGGCGACGCTTTTCGTCACGAGTGGAGTTGCGGTCTGTTGTACGCCTTTCCGCCTATACCACTTCTGCCCAGAGTGTTGAAGACGATTCGGCACGACCAGGCCCAAGTCATTCTTGTGGCTCCGGACTGGGCTCGAAGAGTTTGGTATCCCGAGCTACTCAATATGAGCGTAGATCCCCCGATCCGTCTGCCTCTTCGGGAGGATCTTCTGTCGCAGCAGCAGGGGACGGTCCTCCACCCGAACCTGTCCAGTCTACACCTGCTTGCGTGGAGATTGAGCGGCGGCAGTTGATTCCTTTCGACTTGCCTCCCGAAGTTTGTGATGTGATTCTGGCAGCCAGGCGTCCCTCCACTAAGGTGGTATACGCCTGTAGGTGGAACAAATTTGTGGCATGGTGCACAGCAAAGGCTGTGGATCCCCTTTCTGCCCCTCTTTCTGAGGTCCTTCTGTTCCTTCTCTCTCTGGCCCAACAGGGTTCTGCCCTGGGTACCATCAAGGGTTATCTTTGTGCTATCTCGGCCTTCCTCAGGCTCCCTGATCAGCCCTCCCTTTTCAAGTCCCCTGTTGTTAACAGGTTCTTAAAAGGCATTACACACCTCTTCCCTCCTGTTCCGTTTGTGATGCCTCAGTGGGACTTGAACTTGGTTCTTACCTTTTTAATGTGCGCTCCCTTTGAGCCTCTACATAACTGTCCTCTTCGTCTTCTGACTCTGAAGACAGCCTTTCTGGTGGCCATCACCTCCGCTCGGCGGGTGAGTGAGCTCCAGGCTCTATCTTGCAAACCTCCCTTTCTGTCTGTTCATCCAGACAAGGTTGTTCTTCGGACGCGTCCGTCCTTCTTGCCAAAGGTGGTTACTGCTTTCCACATTGGGCAGACCATCACTTTGCCCACCTTCTTTCCGCCTCCGCATCCTTCCAGAGAGGAAGAGAGGCTCCACCGTCTGGACCCAAAACGTGCGCTCTCCTTCTATATTGACCGCACAAAACACTTCCGGGTGGATGACCAGCTCTTTGTTGGCTACGTGGGCGCCAAAAAGGTCGGGCGGTGCACAAGAGGACCATCTCCCGCTGGGTTACCTTGTGCATCAAGACCTGCTATTCTTTGGCTAAGAAGGAGCCTCCTGTTGGGCTGCGTGCCCATTCCACCAGGGCAACGGCTGCTACCACGGCCTTGGGCCGCGGTGTTCCGCTGCCGGTTATCTGTCAGGCAGCTACGTGGGCCTCGCTGCACACGTTTACAAAGCATTACTGCCTTGACAGTCAGGTCCGGAGGGACGGCTTCTTTGGCCGTTCTGTCCTCCAGGACTTCCTTGTCTGATCTTTGTTCGCCGACCCACCACCGGGGTTGGTATTGCTGGGGTATCTATTCTAAGGTAAGGAACTGTCACTAACGTGTCTCTTTCAGATGCACAAGTTACTAACTTGTGTAACGATATATCTGTAAGAGACAGTAGTTAGTGACAGATTCCTTACCGCCCCACCCATCCTCCCCGTTCTGCGAACTGATTTCTAGGGTTAAGGACATCCCTTTCAGGGCCCTAGTATTTTTCAGACACCTGTGTCAGCTTCTTGCATGGCTCTGCGTTCCTGGCGCGGAAAGTCGTGTACAGAACTGACGTCAGCGCGCAGGGGCGGCGCCTAAGTACTGCCCGCGACGTCATCCCGGCGATCACGACGCCGACGACGGACGCGGATCCGCACGACGCCGCCTACCGACGCGCAAGGGTACTGCTACGCAAAAAACTTTCCGTATCCAGCCTGACGCCTGGGGATATTCTAAGGTAAGGAATCTGTCACTAACTACTGTCTCTTACAGATATATCGTTACACAAGTTAGTAACTTGTGCCTTAGAGCATTATAGCTTTAAGAGATGTGATTCTCCTATTTGTTAGCAACCCAGTTCAGGCAGCCATGTAGGTTTGTGGCTTTTGGGCCCGATTGCTTCTTGTCTGTTTGTGGCTCTACAGCTCCATTGTAAATAGAGACCCTTCAGTGGGACTGCGCAATTAGGAAAAATCTGTATTATTGGAGTCTGAAGTAGAATATAGCAATCAGTTCTCTGTGCAGAACAGATGCAGTATTTGAAGTGGACAGATCATATTCAGTAGGGTGTCTTTTCATCCCCTTTGAACAGAGAAGACATCTGTCAGTGATGCAACCTTGTTAGGTTGGGATGCTCATTTACAGGGGTTCTCTTATTCAGCCAGTTGTGGACAGTGCAGGAAAGAAGGCTTCATATAAAGGTTCTATAGTAATTGCTTGGAGCTGCAGTCATCGAACATCAGTGAGTCAAAATGGTTCACAAAAGAGCAGAATGGGTCTGCTACTCAGTGCATAGTGGTACAGGGCCAGAAAACCCAGCCACGGCTGTGGGGTATTTTACTCTGGTGATGTTTGCTAGCCCTCCTCCAGTAACTCTAGTTTTAGTCCACTCCAACACCAGTTCCTGCCGACTATCCCTGGGCCAGTCATGTCCACAGCGGAGTTGCAAGCAAGCTTCTCATAACCTGTATATATTAATGATTTCCAAAGCGTTTAAGGAGAGGCTTCAGGTTACACACAGATTTATGTAGACTGTACGATGAGCCAGCTTGATTAAAGGTGTACAAATTACACCTACATGAAGATACACATACAATGATTTAGTTGTCCCTGTTTATTCACCCTTTTCATGTACTGTCACCGATTTACTAACCCACAGGTCACCCATAACGAGAGATCTACCTAGATATTGGTATGAACTACATTCACTAGACAGATGTGGCATATGTAAAGTGTACACATTTTTATTTTGCTGTATCGAACTCACACCGCTATGGTTATCTGGTTATGGGGAAATTATGGGTTTGGAGGGTCTATATCCACTACCTAGAAAGTTCATACAATGGGTTAGATGCACAGAAAAATGTACAGGTAGTTTTGATGATTCATGCATGCAGCTTCCCAGCAATCTTTCCACAAACAGAAATAGAGCAAAATTTATCTAGTGAGAGAGACACACAAACACACTTTCTGCCTCTTCTGACAAGTGTCTGCTCTGTCATCCCTATCACTTCCTCAGAGTGGCACAATATCTCATACTCACTTCTGTAATTGTGTAAATTTTAGAGCATGGCCTTGACTTTTCTTGCCATGCTTCCTTGCTGTAGAGATCCTTTTTAGGTCTCGCGCCTAGCGTTGCAGTGCGCAGCACTGCTCGCGCAGCGCGAGACCTCTAGAAAGGGCTTCTGAAAACGACCCACCAGCTCGTACGTGTGGTTTTGTTTTCAGAAGCCCTCATTGGCTGTAGCGTGCGTTTTTTTAGGAAAAACGGCACGCGATTGGGCAAAGGCAGGCGCATGTCCCGCCTTTGCCGCGCCCATTCCCGACGGTGGCCAGAACGCGCAGCAGCGCGCGTTCGTCTCGCTTTTGCTGCCGCGCTCTCTAGCCCCCGCTCCTCTGTGGTGCGCGCGCACCACTGGTTTCTATTCCCTCGAGTCAGCCTCGAGACAGGCGGGGCTCCGAGCGGTTCGCGAGACACCCCTGTCATGATTTGGATTAAAAGATTTGTACAAAAGAAACTGCGCACATGGGCACACGTCCGTAGTATACCCAGACCCTTCATTGCATTCTCATTACACACAACAGCCCCCCCCCCCCAAAAGGCCGTGTCTGAAAACAGGGGGCCCCGTTCAATGGCAGACAAATATTCGAAGACACAGCAACTCACAGAGTTCAACAGAGTCTTTTAAAACCAGCACAACCGCGCAAAGTGGGACATATTGGAGTACCAACAACACGCAGGAAAACTGAACACAAAGCATTACAATGCAGAAGAGCGCAGTGCCCGGGAGTGCGACAGTGCACACACAGTACATGGAACAGAACGCTGTGCCGTGGAGGTTACACGATCCATCATAGGTACCGAAGACACACTGCGGCAGAACACTCACTGGGTAGGGTAAGTCAATGAAAACACAGAGCAGTAAAGTACAGCCCTATCCAGTGAAGCGTCGTTAAACGCGGCTTGTTGTAATGCATGAAAAACAAGAACAGAAGCACAACAAACCTCGCGGTGATAATCGCCCCTACGGTGTAAGGGCGGGACTATGGGCCCAGCACACTGTACAGCCCAGCCATACATTTTGGGTCACTGGCATGGTTCACGTGCACCTGTTGGCTAAGGCAGTCTTTCTGTCCTCGCGACACAGCCGCAAGTGCCGGTCTCATTCTATAGTTTCTATAATGGTGCACCTATAGATGTGACCTTTGTGGCCCCTCAACGTGGCGCTGGCCCCACCCGGCTCTCGTCCTCCCTTTCCCACTCCACGTTGCTCCCTTTCAGTCTGTCTGTCTCTTTCGGTCCATCTGTCCGTGCTGCCTTTTCTTTCCCTGCCAGTCTCAGCTTTACTCGGTTCTACTGTGTGTATCCGCCGCGTCTTCACCTGGCTCTTTGTCCGTTTTCACTGTCGCCACCGCTCGTGTCTGCATGCCTGTTTGTTCATACCACGCACACGCGTGATCGATAGTCCGGTTTACAGAGACACAAATCAACACGTCACAGCCACCCCCAGTATTCCAGTGGGTGTGTAGGAAGCTGAAAACCACGATCGATAGGAATCCACGATCGATAGCATCGATTACAGGCCCAGCACGTTACGCCTTTAGCCTCGGTAAGTGCTTCTGTGCTGCAGCCCCCTTGCTACGCATGTCCATGCGCACACATGTATTAAGTATGTGGATATTCATAGGTAATCGAGCGGCAGACATGATTCACGCTGGAATCAGTCCACTGGCAGCTACTAATATTGGACTTATCTTGGGGTATGGCTGGTTCCGCGCATCCATACACATTCTAACTTCGTTACGGGTGTGCCAGAGATGGAGGGTTAGTGTCCCCATTGCGCTTACAGTCACGTGGCTATCGCGATATGTCATGTAACTTCGAGCGCGATGAAGCATGTTACTATCGGCGACTGCCGGCAGCTGCAGGCTCTGGTTCCATCTGACCCCAAGCATCCTCTCACCGCCGAGTCACTCATTCCTAGAATGAGCGCAGCAGAGTCCGCGACTTGTTTATTTGTGTACTGGCGGCAGTTAATTTTGTATGTACTGAGAGCAGGAGTATGTCACTTGCTTCTGTACTAGCAGCAGAGACGGTCAAATACGTATTTCTGCACTGACAGCAACAGACTGACATTCATTTATTTCTCTATGGGCGAAGCAGAGTTAGTCGCATTTCTGCACTGATGCAGCAGCAGGGACTGTCAGTTATTTATGTTCCAGCAGCACTGCGAGAATGTCAGTTTCTTGTTTTTGTATTGATATCAGAAGCAGTAGAGAATGTCAGTTAATCATTTCTGTACTGACCGCAGCAGCAGTGACTCCGTTACTTTCTTTCTGGTAGGTAAATTTAACATGAAATGATTTGGGATTCGGTGTAATTGTTAGTGACTTATCAACACCCTACATTTTAACACCGTGTCATTAGCGTGCCCCAGAGGAAATTCTCTCCTCATGAAGCACTAGGCCTAAAAGGCTTTCCCACACTCTCTCAAAGTCGCCACAAAGACAGGGTAGCTGTCCCTTTACCTCCTGCTATTGAAAAGGCGCATCATCGATTAACCCTGTCTGCGCCAGTGCCCGGTGCTCTGTTGAATATGCGGCTGTGGTCGTGGTGCGGCGCTCGCGCAGCTCCTCGCGGCTCCGCAGCACTCTTGGAGGGCCCCTCGGTGATCCTGAGAGAGGGCTATTCGGTGCTTCCCATCAGGGTGTGTGGTTAGGTTTGTGAAAGGGCGGTGTCAGTGTAGAGCCGGGGCATAGGTCAGTCTGAGGGGTACTGGACACACAAATTTTAATCCACAAATGTAGAAACTAAGGTATCCTATAAATCTCCCGGAGTGCGCCCGATCCCCGCACCCAACCCATATTGTGGTATTTGGATGCCTTATACCTCGCGCTATCCATCGGCTTCCACCGTGCACATTTGTTATCCTAGTTTATATTTATGTTTCCCTTGTCTTCATTGCTAAATAATGCAACACCAATAGCTCAAACTTTAATAATGCGAGACCTATTGCATTGCAAATGCTTGTTTCTATTTATTTGAATCAGTCAGCCATTGTTCCTGATCAAGCTTGCTGCTCGACCAGCAGTGTCTCATGTTGAACCCTAAGTTGATTTTTAGTTCAAACTCTTAATGTTGTGGTACCAAATAGTGAAATTTTTAAGTGGTGGGGTGGAAAGAACTGTAGTGGATTAAATGAGTAAGCAAAGAGTGAGTCCATCTCTTCCAAGGAGAGGTTGGAGAAGTTGAGATGTTCTCCTCCAGAAAAAGTTTTAAAAATAGTGACTTTTGTTTTTTAAGGACATTTCCCAAAAAACATTGTGCTGCGAGGTACAGAGTTTAAAAGGTCAATCTGAAGGGATATTCATAAATTATTCTAATACTGGAGTGTGCCCCACAGAACCAAAACCAAGCGTAACAGATTAAGTGTCAATCTAGGTGCAATACATGTTAAGCAGAAACAATATGCAGTAGGGTAACATTAAAATGACTATTTTGTGCCATTAAAAGAACATGTAAGGGAGATGGGGTCTTATCACAAGCCAAGGGGATGCTTAGCATGTTGGTCACCCACCTAGGCCCGTGTACTGTAGTGACACTCAGTGCTGCCCCACCTACACCTTGAAGGAAGATGCACACTTTAAGCATCCCTCCTATTTCAGCAAAAAAACAAGAATGCTCTGTCTGCAGTAGTTTCATGCTTCACCGTGGAAACAGCATCATGATTTCAAATTTCATTGCAGTGCATTGAGATGGAAACGGCAATCACAGTGGGAACAAGTATCGGGTCACAATATCCGCTTTTTGAATAACAACGAAATCAGGCTTATTTTGAAAAACTGAAAACACAGTGTATAGGTATATAAAGGTACCAGAAGTGGGTACCTTAAAAAGACACCAAAAGGCGATTGGTCCTGAGCCTGATTATAAAGAAAGTTTATTATTAACAAATCATTTCAACAGATTAACATCATCATCTTTGACCATTGAATAACACATTTCATAAATTTTAATGAACCAATTTTAACATTGTAATTCAATAAGAACTTTTGCATGTAGTAGTACAGCCAACACATAATTTGCAACTTCCTGTCACATTTTCAAGGTTAGTTCATAAAGCGGCAAATCTGTACCCTCTCATATATTTAATGTGATCAATTGCTCCATTTTAATATCCTCCAGGATATGTGCTAGGGGATCGCCCTTCCTTAAGTTTGATACCACAAAACACAAATATACTCTTTAGTCAATCTCAAATTTACACTACATGCGTTATGTCTTCCACTGTGTTAGTATTCTAACCCAAGGCTGCGGAGGACAAACCCTTATTTTGTGGAAGCATACAACTTCTGCCCAATCAAAGCAAGCACTCCTGGCTCCCAGCATGTGGGCTCAGCCAAAGCTCCTCTCTAGTAATGCTTACATAATTGTCTGGTGACAGCGGCACTGCCGAGCCAGACCATAAAAAGACAGATCGCAAACTTACATGTTTCAGTTAAGGTTTCTTGATTCTTGACTGTCCCACCAGTACACAGTCATGACACTCATTGGTGCATAATCTGTCTTCAAGTAATCAATTAAGACGGACTGCCACAACCAGTTACCTAAGTTGCAGACAAAGTCACGCAGTGCTTGACAACGTAGTAGCCCCCGGGAGAAAATGCCATCGGCCCCCATCTGGACCACCGCTGCAGGACCTTCACAATGGAAACTAACATAGCTGCCAAGTTTTCAGTTAGTTTATGTGTGATATTTCCATCATTGCAGTGTGTTTGTGTGACATTTTAATACTTTAGATGGGACACTTTGAAAGTCACTTCATCGTGTACGGAACAAAGCACTTAGGTCCAGGTTATAAGTATTAGAAATAAAGGGTAGCTGAGACAATCCTCACAACTATAGGCCTATTAATTTGATAGATGGGATGCAAAAACATTTCTGTCGCCAAATTCTGAGGAAACTTGTTGGAGTGGATCCGTGAGAATAAAATACTATCTGATCTACAAGCTGGCTTCCGGCAGAAGATAAACCATGCACCAGACCGTCCGCTTGTGCACAATATATTGGAAAGCAGTGTTTGTGGAGAAGGGCCACATGTATGTGCTCTTTGTGGACCTGAAATCGGCCTTTGACTCCATTCCTAGACGCAAGGTAAGGGCCATTTTGGGTAACATGGGGGCTCCTCATGGAATTCTCTCAATTATAAGTTTGCATGAGCTAAATGTTGCCCGGGTCAGGTGTGGTAGAAATGTGAGCTGGCTAACAGTTTTAATATTCCGAAGGGAGTGCACAAGTGCTGTATGCTGGCTGCCACTCCCTTCTCATTATATATAAATGACTTGGTGAATTACCTTGAATTTCCTGGAAAAGATGCACCAAAAATCAGGGCACTCAAAGTCCCGACATTATTGTTTGCGGACGATGCACTACTTGTATCTAAAACCCCGTCTGGTTTCAGACTTTAGTGGGCTGCTTTTTAGTCTCGCCTAGGCAGCGCTTGTGCTGTCTCTTCGAAACATGCTGTATTCATCTGCTCACTTTCCGTCCATCTTTTTAATTGGCCCCTGTCCTTTGTTTATGGTGGCTTTTCATTGGTCAATAGGCTTAGTAGTCCCTCCCTAATACCGCCTTGTCACTTCTTGTAACCTCCCATGAGGACACCCCCTGTTACATGTGTTGCTCCCTAGGTTTTAATTACAGCCTCAGAGCACTATTTTCTTAAAGGGCTTCGGGCAGGACACACACTTGGTCCTAAGCAAGGCTTGAAGTTGTTACTTTACTCACTAGCACATCTCAGATTTTATATGAGACCGTCTATAAATTTCCCTTCATCAGCTTCACCCAGAGTACAACCTAATCTGGAATTAATATAATTATTTTGTTACATTTCAAAGCTACTATTGTATATATGGACATAGCTATTTGAATGTACTCGTGGTACTGTCATGAATGCAATGCATTATGGGTAGGGTGGCTTTATCATATCTTCTGCAGGGTGCAGTACCATATGTGGCCAAAAGAGGTCCCACGGGCCTCTTTTGGCCATATATGGTACGGCACCCTGCAACATGGCTAGGTAAAAAAACATCGCCATTCATAATGACAATAACTCCAACAAATGCGAGACCGATTGCGTTTCCAGTGCAATAGGTCTCGCATTTGTTAAAGTTAGGGCTGTTGGCGTTGAAAATGACAATGTTTTTTACTTTTGCTTTTTCATACTTTTGGCAATAGTGCTATGCAAATATAATAACTCCACTGCAAATAAAAAAACAAAAGTAAAAAACATTATTTTCAACGCCAACAGCTCTAACTTTAACAAATTCGAGACCTTTAGCATTGCAAATGTTTGTTGTTCTGTGCTGAAAGGGGTCTGGAATTGAATATTGAAAAGACAAAATGTATGTCCTTTAGCACCTATACATTTAGGAGGTGCAGTATTTGGGCACATTAAGAACTGGCCTAACAAGTTAAAAATTTTGATTACCTGGGGTTAGACTCCCTAATAAGCTAGCCTGGTCTTTGCAGTTAGAGAAGAGTGCACTTAAGTCCAGAAGGAATCAAGGGTGATCCTTATGATGATGAAGACAAAGACTAGGTCACTTACTCCACCACCCGAGATATATAGTGCCTAGGGATCTGCCCTTTATGGTGCAGAGCTCTGGGGCCATGACACGGCTTAGAACCTTACTGGAGCAGAAAATAAATTCATGAAGGCTTTGTTGAACCTTCCACAAAGCCCCCCAGATTACCGCAGTTTTTAGATGTGGGTATTTTTCCAACATTTTTAGTAAGCAAACTTAGACCTTTACTTTATTGGCATAGATTGTGGTCCAGTGATGAAGTGGCTCCATACAGGCTCCCAAAGCAAAAAGAGGGAAGAGGAGGGTGGGGTTGGCGGGGAGGGGTGGGGGTCAAAGGGGAGGCTTGGAGCCGATCAAGGTCCAGTACCCAGACTACGTAGACAATTGTAATGTCAACCACGAAGGTACTGTTCCTAAAGAAAGGAAAGGTTAAAGAAAGAGGGATATAGACAACACCTCAAAATGATGGCTCAATGGGGGGGGGAATCCTACAGATTATTTCTTGTTGCCCTCGCACACCCCTAGGGATGTCATGTTTCATCATTGTTCCTCGTGGGGCTGACGTGGCAATACCGTACAGGCCCCACGAAGGGTCACTTTGGCAGAGATCTTTTTTAATTTTTCCATATAATGAAAATGGGTTTCGAGAGGGTGTAATGGGTGTGTAGGGTGGCCTGAGGTGGGAAAAATAAAGAATAAAACTATCTAGGAGATACCAAAAAACTGTTTTAATGTGGAGGTTCTCCTGACAGGATTAAAAGAACCCCAAAAATAAATTGGTTCAAGCTACTAGCGGGGCGTTATGTTCCCTAGTAGCTATGAGTGCGAGAAAATGTAATATAGGTCAACTGTTTTGCGCCTTATTGGTCCCTAACAGATCCACTGCGCTTCGTCAGGACCAGAACAAAGGTGGGTGATAAGCCTACCCCACACCTATGATGTGATGTTGGTATTCCGCAGTAGTAAAAATACCTGGAGTTACAGTTGATAGGTTATGATTGTCCACACTTTGCGAGAATCAACAATATTCCCACTGGTCGATGCAGAGTTCAGCGCACTGCTGCTGAATATTGCCGGTGCGTTGAAAGCCTGCCGCCTACCCTTTTCCTCTTGTCAGGATAGAGGATGCTCTATCCTGGCGAGTGGAGGATTGTAGGTCGCTCCCCTTGTCGAAATAATGCATGTCTGAAAATTCCTTGGCTAAGGTTTGTTAAGGATATGATTTTCAAGCTCAATTTAGCTGCCCTTTGGAAATCTTCTGCGGATGCCACCTTCATTCCCAGATCTGTGGTAAAAGATATACTAAAGTTTCTTTCGTGGGAAGAGGAATTGAAGAAATGTAATCCTGGCAGCCGGACAGGCAGTTTTTTAGATTTTAAAGTGGTCCTATCTCTCGAGCCTTTTTTAGGCAAGATTACTTGTCTTTTAGCCAAGCAGCTATTTATTCGATGCAGATATGGAATGTTACCCATCAATAATTTCTGCATCTGTTGAGGAACTAATTTTTGTAACAGCACTTTATGCCCTACTTGCAATCTGGACGATTAAACTCTGCACCATTTTGTTTTTCTTTTGCAAAGCCTATGCAATCCACCGTAAGAAGTAGATTCAACCAATGTGTCTTTCACTAGGCAGTAGGAGAATAGAGCATGTGCTGAGAATAATGAGATCTGATATGAACGAAATGATCTATAGCAGTGTCGCCAATTTCTTGTCCTCCGCATGGATTATCTGTAAGAAAGCTTCTGCGCCAAGATTGACCAATAACCTATTGTGATTGTTAAACATGAATTTTTGTAATGCAATGCTTGTTTTGCACTCGTATTCTTTACACTTGAGACCATGTAGGTGCAGTCTCATTGTCACTCTATTCATACAATATGTATCATTGCGTATTATAGTTATGGTATGATCAATTTATTTGTTCATTTTTTTTTTTTCCTCTTTTTTTTTTCATGTAATCATCTTTTTCCAAGTCTGCCCGCCATCTCTGGCATGTAGTCTGCACAGTACTTATAGTTTTCCCTTAAGATTTTCGCTATATACTTAACAACTCTATATCAAACAATAGTAACTCTGCTCTGCCATTCGTTCCTCATCTGAGGTCCCCTTTATTGTCCTAATCGGTGCCTAGTAGCTTCTGTACCATTTATAATTGTTCCAATCTACCGAGAGCGGGTGGGGGAGGGGAAAGGGGATCGGGGCTCCCATGGACCCTGTTGACTCTCCACCCTCGCAAAGTCCAGTGACTTATCTCTTCCCATTTGAAGTCTTTTCCTCTTCCTTAATATTTTATATCTCCTAGCTGCTCGACTAATTTTCTCATGTTGTACACGCAGGCGGAATAGGGGAGTGCTCATTCTCACCAGCCATTGAGGGCTCGTAGTCGCTTCGCCCCCCTTACCTTACCCCCCCCTCTCCCCCACCCCTCCATTAGACTCTCTGACTTCCCAGTTTCTCAGTATCTCCATCCAGGGTTCTGCTAGGGGTTTTCGTCTTTTTGTTATCCTGTCTTCTCTAAATCGAGCCCTTTCCTCCGCCCTAGCCCAACTCGATAGTTCTTGCTCCCAGATATCGACCTTGGGGTTTCTCTTTGATTTCCATTTGCGGGCTATTTGTTTTCTTGCTAGTATTAAGGCTAGATCCACAAACCTATGCCCCAGTTTTCTAGCTTTGGGTCTAGGGTATAACCCCAGTAGGCACGTCTCGGGGTTACAGTCCAGTCTACGGGCCAAGACCTCATTCAGTGTTCCCATTATCTTTAGCCAGTACTCCCTGAGTCCCCGATCATATGGAGCAAATTAGCATCTAATTTCGTCACACCGAGGGCATGCCGAGGCAACAGCCCCAAACATGACGTTAATCCTGTGAGAAGTAAGGTAAGTCATGTGCACCACGTTGAACTGTATGAATTTAAAATGTGAGTTTCGGGACACCTTGCCAATATGTTATAGGGTTTTTTTCCACTCCTTCTCCGAGAGCGGCCTACCAATTAGTCCCTCCCACTTCCCTTGTATATGTGTCAGATATGCTGTCGTCAGTTCCATTATTGCTTTGTACAGCCATTTCACTAGGTGCCTGGCCGTTCCCAATGTGACCACAGCCTGCAGAACTGGGTGTGTCTGGTTCGTGTGTCCCCCTGCCCCCTATTCCTGCCATGGCTCCTCTTACTGCGTGATAGTGCAAGAATTGCACTGGGCCAAGATCGTGATATTCTAGAAACTCTTGCAGAGTCAGGATTTCCCCACCCTGATAACAGTCCCGGACGGCATATACCCCTGCATCTCTCCAGGCTCTCAGCTGTCCTCGCATGGAGGACCCCCCTTCATCTTCTCTAGGTAGGCCCACTATGGGGAGGTCCGGGGCATATAGTGGTAACCCCGTGGCTCTTTTTATACATTTGTCCCAGCATTTCAGTGCCACTTCGAGCAGTACTCCTTTGTGAGCAAGCTTGAGTTTAGGTCGCAACATTCTGGGTAAAAGGATTTCCTGAGGGGATTGATCACCCAACTGCAGTACCTCTTGTCCCAATCCCTCCAACCATTGGGCCAGCCACTGGAGCTGTGCTGCTAGATAGTACGCCTCGAAATCTGGGGCTCCCAATCCCCTCATGATCACTGGGTGTTGCAATGTCCTTAATGACACTGTCTGCCCCCATCACACATCAGATCTCTCAACAAACTGTCCAGTTCCCTGAACCATCTCTTTGGGACTACCACCGGGAGGTTTACAAAGTAATAGTCATTTTGGCAGCATTACCATTTTGGAGAGCGCCAGTCTTGCCATTACCGGCAATCTGAGTGACCTCCAGAATGCCACATTCGTCTTTAATGCACGAATCGCCCTCCCTAGGTTACCTTCTAGTAGGTCCACCTGGCTATGGAATATCTGAACCCCTAGATATTTTATGGAGGTTGGCGTCCATGCTTGGCATCCATGGCAGATCTGGGGGGCTTCTCATTGTGGGGCTCACCGGGAAAATCTGTGTCTGTCTTTTATTAATATTTAGTCCCGAGAGTCTGGAGAATTCCTCTATAATTTGAAACACAGAGTGCAGTTCCGTCCATCTCTGATATAAAGCAGGATGTCATCCGCATATTGCGAAATCATATGTACCGAGCCATCCAAGGGGATTCCGTACCTCCCTCCCACTTGCCTGAAGTGTTCCGCCAGGGGTTCCATGGCTAAGGCAAAAAGCAGCGGAGACAGTGGGCATCATTGCCTCGTACCTCTATAAATGGGGTAGGATTCCGACACCAGGCCACCTGATCGTACCCTTGCCGTCGGGCTCGAGTAGAGCCAGACTCACCCAGTTCAGCCATGCGTCTCTCAGACCCTGTGATTCCATCACCTTCAATAGAAAATCCCATCGCAATGAATCGAAGGCCTTTTCTAGGTCCACTGCTACCACTACCGCGTCAGGGAACCTGTTCATGTCCTGGTGGAACAGCACTGGGTATAGTCTCCTCAAATTGTTCGAGGTCGACCTGGTTGGTATGAACCCATTTTGATCCTCGTGCACTATGGCTCGCATATGAGGCATCAGCCTGGAGGCCAGGACCTTACTCAATATTTTAAAATCTAGGTTCAACATTGCTAAAGGCCTAAAATCTGCCGTTCTAGGTGTCTCGGATTTAGTTTTTGGTAGTGGGACCACTAGCGCTTCTCTGGTAGACCTTGGTAGTTGCCTTCTCTGAAGAGAAGCAGCATATAATTTAGCCAGGTGTGGGGTCAGGGTAGTTGCATAACTGCTGTAGAATTCTGCCGGGAGACCGTCCAGTCCCGGAGTCTTTCCTCTGGCCATCTCTTTAATTGCTACGCTAATCTCGTGTCTTGATTTCTGCCCCTAGGCTCTTTTTCGCCGCTCGGTCTGTCTGCCGGAGCCCCAACTCACTCAAATACACTATGAAGTCGGTCTCCTGTATGGCACTAGGTGCTGCGTATAATGTTTTATAGTAATCCCTAAAAGTCATTAATTTGTTTGGGTGAGAGGAGTATTTGTTCACCTGCTACCAGTAGGGATGGAATTGGGGACCCCCCTGTCTCTGGTCAGTTCAGCCAGGCCAGTAATCTCCCTGCTTTCCCCGATATGTGCGGAGATCTAGGGCTCTCAACCGTTCCCAAGTTTCATTATAAGTACTTTTCAGGTCTGATATGGTTTTCCTGGTTTCTGCGTCCTGTCCAATATTTCTGTCAGACGCCTGTATCTGTGCTTCTAGTGTCTGGAGTTCATTATTTAATTCCCTTCGTTCTCCCACTGTCTGACCCATGCAATGCCCCCTAACTACCACCTTAAAGGCGTCCCACTCTGTCTCAGGGGCGCTGGCGGTGTTCTGGTTTGTCTCAAAGTATTGTGAGATCGCTTTCAAGAGCCCTCGTCTAAAACTATCGTCCTCTAAGAGTCCCGGGTCTAGTCTCCACAGGGGGATGGCCGCTCTCTCTGGAGTGGAGGTGAATCGTAACAGGAGGGGGCTATGATCGGACAACGACATCCCTAGGTACTCCGAATCCCCCATGGCAGCCACCAATTGTCGAGAGCAAAGAAATCTGTCCAATCGAGTATGGAGGTCTTATAGTGGGGAGTAGGATGAATATTCTCTATTCTTATCATGGTGTAGCCGCCACACGTCCAGCAGTTCCCATTTGGACAACCAGCTACGCAGGCCAAGGCCGTCTTCGCCGCCGGCGTACCGTTCAAAGGGGACCTAGATCTGTCCATATCTAGATCTATCACACAGTTGTAGTCTCCCCCTAAGATTACTTCACCTGCTGCGCCCTCTGAAAGGGGGCCAGACAAGCGCTTGAGGAACTGCGTCTGTTCATAATTCGGGGCGTAAATGCTTCCTATCGTGATCTCTCTTCCTCTTAGTCTCCCTTTCACTAGTACGTACCGCCCCTCTTTGTCTATGATTGTATGCGTAGCTTGGAATGGCGTTCCAGGCCTAACCCAGATCAATGTTCCTCTGGCATATGCTGAGTAAGTTGTTGCAAATAGCTGACCTCGCCATCTGTGCTTGAGGCTGTTGGCTTCCTCTGCGGTCAGGTGGGTTTCCTGCAGCATTACTATCTCTGCCCCCCTTCGCCTAAGGTAGTCAAGATGTTATAACGTTTGGCGGCAGAGCCCATGCCCCTGATATTCCAAGAAATCAATTTAACCTCTGCTACTCCTGCCATTTATAATTCCACATTTCGACCCGCCCCCGCTTCAGCATTTAATTGAGGGACCCCATTAAGGCAAGCAGTAAACTCAAACAGTACAAACCCCACACCCAAGAGCGGACTGGCAACGGCCAACTGCCCAAACCTGGAACCAAACATTACCACTCGTAGAACGCCGCCTTCAGCTTCGGAGGCAGGAAACTCTGATGAGGGGGGTAGGGGGGGGGGGGGAGATCAGAGGGATATAGTGATCACCAAGTGTCGTGAAGAACAAGAGGAATGGGCAAGTGTGGCCCCTTCGTCCCGATTCTGCCATATGTGTAGGGGACAAGCCATTGCCCGCCCTAGAAAGTTGTTATAACCGGAATAGGTTGAAGTCCCAGCTCCTGGCCATACGGAAGATGTTTCCCTGCGTACTGTCCGGTCATATGATGTCGTCCGCCGATCTTGGGGTAATTTCCGGTAGTTCCGTGTCTGTCCCTGCGGTGACTTCCGAGTCCGAGGACCTCTCGATCTGTTCCGATGACGAGCCCGTATGCTTTCCAGAAGCCTGCGAAGACATCAGTGTTGCAGCAGCTTGTAAAGCGGCTTGCCTGTCGTGTTGCATCTGTGACGTCGTGGGCTTCTTCAGCACACTCAATCTCTTGGGTCTTTTGCGTTTTTGGCTCTCCGTGCGCGTTGGTCTTCGGGGGCCTCGATGTGGTTTAGGCAAGCGAGCTCCCTTCCCGTATGCCTCCAGCCAGGTCCAGGCTTCCTCTGGGATTTGGCAAAAGTGTGTGGAGCCATCCAATATGATGCGAGTTTCGCCGGGAAAATCAATGAATATTTCAGGACCTCTTCACGTAGTGCCTTCTTTACCGCAATGAAGGAAGCTCGCTGCACCTGCACTCGGGCCGTGAAGTCTGGAAACATTGATATTTTACAATTGTTCAGTGTATAGGGACCGTTAGTTCTAGATTGATGAAGTACAGAGTCTCTGTCTTTAAAGTGTAGCAGTTTGGCTGCCACCGACCTCGGAGGGCATCCCGGGGCAGGAGGCCGACCCGGCACTCGGTGAGCTATTTCTATGGCAAAGAACCTGGAAAGGGAGTCCTGTGGCATTATCTCACGTAACCATGTTTCCAGGAACATTGCCATGTCAGCCCCTTCCGTCCCCTCCGGAACCCCTATTATCCGTATATTGCTCCTCCGATTCCTTCCTTCTGCATCTTCGGCCCTATATTCCAGTTCAGTCACTCTGGCTGTGAGTTCGTTCAGGCAGATTACATCACGTTTCCGTGCAGGAACTAGTTCCTCTACTGTATGCTCCACTTCTTTGACTCGATCGGCTAATTTCTGGTGTTTATTTTATTCTGGGCCTTCTCCGCCCATGTTTGGGCCCGAGAGCTCAGTGGGTTCTCCACTTCCCTTAGTGGGAGTGCGTTTGTCAGGCTGCCGGCCCTAGTTCACTTATCTATTTCGTAGCTGGATCTGCCTAGCACCGACGGCGGTCCTCTTCGCGCCCCTGGTCTCGTCCAGGAACGTTGCAGTCACCCACTCCGTCTTCACCAATGTACGTTGTGGTTCCAGTTAGTGTGCGTCTCCTCTTCTGAGGCCTCTGTTGTGTTGGCCCGTCTCCTCGAAGCTTCACCTCCTGATCGGGGGATGTGTGGTCCTTAGTACCGATCTCGGGGCCTCATCGCCGCCATCTTGCTTTCGGGCTTGCACTGCAGCTGCCCTCGGTTGACTCTGACGGGTGCTGCGTCACTTCTCCGGGCTACCAGCTCTTGCGGCCCAAATTTCCCTTTTTCCGGCCGTCTCGCTGCCAGAGTGGGTCCCAGAGTATCCCGGTCTTGGGATTCTCGGCTCCGATCACTCGTTCCCCGCACAAGCCACCGCTTTCGCTTTCTCCAGGGCTTGCTGCGCGACTAGTCTCGGTCAGATCTTCAATCTCTATTGTTGCTCTCCCCGGCTCCAGTTCTCACCTTCTTTCCACTCTCACCCAAGCGCAGAGCTCCGGGGAGTAAATTCCGTTCTCCTAGGCAGGCAATTGCACTCCCAAACAGGAATATTTCCAGGATTATTATCGGGCCGGGAGGGAGTTCAGCATTCACACGTCTGCCTTGATGCCGCGCCCGGCCACACCCCCAGTCTCATTTGATTGTTGATGTTTATTAACAATCTGCTCCCTTGCATTTGCTCTTTGACATTTTAGTGCTGTTCTTACACGATTTGCCTATTCATATTCCATTGCGATGATCCCCAGTGTATTTGTGACTCATGTTTTCAGCTTGGACATGTGCTATGTATCGCTCTGCGCCATTTTGTCTCGATTGCAATGATTTTAGTTGACTGTTTTTACCATGATGTAAGTTGTTTTTATGGATTTTAAATCCGAAATAAACTACTTTGATTATGGAAATAATTTCTATCTGTGTAATGGGCTAAAAAATGCATAGAAGCATGTGAGGTATACAATTAACAGTGCTCTGAAGCAGCATAGCATCACACCAGTTTCTGCATGGTTAGCCTAAACAGGTTAAAAGTCTGTGACTATGAAAAATGGAGGGCTCTACGACCTTGCTCCAGTAAGTGACCCACAGGCATCCACTGCATCAACAGACATCAGCGGACACAGGGAGTCCATTGCTGCTGCTTTTACAGTACTGTTCCCTGCCAGTCTCGGGTTGTCATTGTTATTATCTAGTGCTTGCTGACATAAGTATGGCCCAAAGACACTCCTACTTGCCCTTTCAAATCCTGCAGGTGTATGCATGTTTGGATGGGAAGTGATGGGTGCTGAGGCATATATACTTATGGAAGAGGAGGAGCACAGAGGCAGCTCAGAGCTTGACAGCCTGGCATCCCAGACCAAGCACATCCTGACATTATGTATCATTTGCAAAAGCATCCATGTCCTTCCTTACTTTGTCTGAGAAGGGATGGGCAAAGAGGTAGCAGCAGTGCTGATATCGCTCACTGAGCCACATTCATGCTACCTCTGCTTCAGCTGGAATGTGCTCACATACCTCACTGCTAAGGCACCCTACCCTGCCAGTGAGACAGCAGTATTCGAAACATTAGATTACTCGTCGAAGCACTAGAGCCATGCATTCTGCTATGTTACAATGTAACAACTTTGACGTAACTTTACAACGTGTGCTTTCTCACCCATGGGTATATTGTAAACAAGGGAACCCAGGAAGTCAAAGGGACCTAGGGTGCAGGTAATTTCTACAGGACCAGTGGTCCCTTTCAGAAAAAAGATATATAAAGTAATAGTACTCAGAAATACAATGATGTCCATGATTTTGAATTCCAAATGGAATAATTTAAAATTTATTCAATCAAAATATATATGAGAACCATAGAAGTGAGACAATTACCAACAGAAAAAAGAAGTCATGAGAACGTCAGAACTCGGGCACTGCACAACATGTGGCTAAAATACGGACAATGAATGAGCAACAAATACATAGTGCCTTAGCTCATATGAAAAATAACAAGTGAACAGGTAAAGTCAAGGTACACAAGTTGACGACGTTTTGATCCCTAACAGAGTAAGGGGATCATCATCAGGACACAACGAGTTATGCCTGAGAAAATGCCTGCTGAGAAAGAGAAAAGAAGAACGAAGAATTGAGTTACACATGTAGCATAGATAGTTTATCGTCAGCCAATGTATAGTGACTCAAAATATGCGCAGGCTCGTGATCCAATCAGGACAAGCGGGATTGTGCAAAAGTGCCCCAGAAATAACCTATTCTATACAGTCACGAATAAGGTCAGGTAGTGAGGCAACTATCCACTAAGTCTGTGAGATCGGAATCAGTATAGGTATGTAAACTAACCCTGTCACAGAAGACAAAACATGTCAAGGCGTGCCTTTAAAGGACTTTTTCCGGCCAGGACGAGACGGCACTGGATACGGCGCGTACACGGAGCTCTTCACTCAAATACTCATTGCCTCCACTACGGATCAGCTCAGCAAAGGCGGAGACTTTAGGCCTCTCATCTATTGAACTACTATTGCTTCTAACCTAAGAGGTTAATTCCTCTCACATCCAATGTCCCGACGCGGACTTGTCTAGAATGTGGACATGATTTTACTCTCCTGGCGAACTTACTACTATTTGCTATCGCCCTGAAGAAGCCCATGTCTGGGCGAAACGCGTTGGCTGTCTACTTACGAAAACCGAGTACATCTATAATAAAGACACCTTAAGACCATAAACAACAACGTGGAATTCCTTTTTTCGCTTTCTGTACATACTTTATGATTTACCTTGTATATATATATTGCCTCTCATACCCTTTTGAATGAATGTTTAATTTTGTGGTCAAGTGGCAGCTGACCATCTGAGGTGGGCAATATCTTGTAACCTTTGTGACTAGTCCTGGCAGTGCAATCTTCTATAACCCGGCTGCCTTTTTCGAATATTAGCGATTTCAGGAGGAGACCTGATCTAAAATAAATAGTATACACAGTCAGCTAAAATTAAAGGAGGGATAGGAATTAGCACATGCCAATTATCAGTCAGAATAGCACAGACCAACCTCGATATGAGTATATTTCTCTCAATATATCTTCTAGCCCAACCTTCTGACTCATCTCAAACTTCTCTCTACTACTCTACTCTCTCTACTACACTAATACTTATGGGTTCCAGAGTAGCGTGCTACTTGCGCTTCAAAACCCCATCAGGGGTAGCAAGCGCTATATAAATGTAAACCTCTTTCCCTCTTCTATCCCGCCACCTACTCTTCTCTACCCAAATAACTGAATAACATATCCACTACTCAAATTACTTCATATTTTACTATACTAATTTTCAACACTAATCCTAATGGGTTCCGGAGTGGCGTGCTACCCGCCAGAAAAGCGCTTCAACACCCATCAGGGGTAACAAGTGCTATATGAATGCAAACCTTTCTTCCCTTTTTATCCCTCCGCTATCCTTCTCACTCCAAATAACTAATATCCACCACTGAAATTACTTTCATATTTGACCATATTAATTCACCACTAATCCTTTATGGCAGTGGTTCCCAAACTTTTTAGACCAGCGGCTCCCTTGACTCATTGGCCGTGGCTCCCCATTGCGTTACTTTTTTTTGGTGGGTGGGGGGGGGGGGCCTCAGGAGACTTCAATTTTTCTCCCTAAAAATTATTGGGATGAAGGTATTATAATCGTGGATGTCATCCTATTAGTCGTAGTGTCTGAAAGGGAGGGTAGGTTAGATAGATTGATAGATGGATTTGTGCTCGGTATGGGAATTACAAAGATTTTGTTTGATCATTTACATGTGTTTTCTGTTGGATTCGGCGAGTCTGACATTTGTATTTGTACATTTGAAAAGTCCTTTAAACAGCCTAAGATAGCTGATGTGGTGCTATCCACGACTCTGTCTGGAGGGACAATCAAATGCCACAGGAATAGTGGGACGGCAAGGTGGGAACTCCAGAGTGTGATTTATCTAGACGCGGAGATACCGGTAAGAGGCATGTACAGTGTTCGTCATCTCATGCATCAGTGCACACCATTGCTTCCAGGCAAACGGTGTTAGACAACGAGAAATATGTCAAGTACAGTTCGCTCGTGGAGCCCCAGAGCACAAACAGCGCCGCTTTCTAGGTGAAGATAACTAATCACTGGATGCTCAAAAATCAAAACTTGCGAAGCCTGGAGGTTATGGGCACATTGCAGGGAACAAAATGTTCCTAATCGTGGCATGTATTACAAAGTGCTCTCGCACAGGCTACATAGAGAACTGTGCGGGGCGTGCATCCAGTAGCGATTACCCCATCCAGCCCCAGCGTTGTCTGTGTGTTGGGTGAAGCGCGCATCGAGTGTCTGGGTAGATGAGTGCTGGGTGATGTAGCAAGTAGTAGTTGGAAGGTAAAAGGGGGCTGCACACATACCTTGACTCAGCGTGTGGCCCATCTTTAAGTGGTCTCGTATAAGTCCTCATTATGTTCTATTTGTAAGCCCGGGAATGTGGTCTTCTCAGTTAAGGTACTGCGGTACGCTCTATTGGTTATGAGGCATATTTGAATACCGGCTGCTCTGATTGGCTGGAGTTGTGCCATCACTACGTGCTGACGGGAAGTGTAGTTAATGCATTACGTTTGAAGGAGGCACGGCAATATTCCATTCCTTACCTGGGCAAATCACTTAATATCCCCGTGCCTATCAAATAATGAATGTATCCTTGTTTAGCGTAACTGGTGCTCATGTAAAGCACTACAAGTCGAGTTCGCGCTATATAAAATAAAAAATAAAACTGCAAAAAAAAAAAAAGGTTTCTAGCCTTTGAGTAAAATATGGCCACTCTCTGCTTGGCCCCACTTCAAAGGCATTTATACTCTGCCTTCCCCTGAACTCTACCACGTGTGCACACTTCAAAGAGCTCGCACTTCCTTATTTCTGTTATTGAAGCAAAGCTTCAGTGTCCTATGTTGCCCTTTTATCTTACAAACATTTGTTACCGGGATTTAAATGACCTGGTTAGACGAGTGACTCATGTCTTTTGACATAAAAATTTCTCCTAAAGGCTTAAACTGAGCAGCTCTTCCCGCTAGCGGAGCCATCGAAGCAACTACTTTATAGCTGTGGAGAATGCAGATATGTTCACAGGCTGATTTAGTTTCTTACTTACACTGATGCCTGAAGGGCATGTGGCAAGGGTGAAGGTCTCCCTTTCAACTGGCGCCGTGAGATGAGGGACCGCCTGTGCTTTGCCACCACTGCTGTGGTATCTGCTGCACTGCAGAGTGTCTTCGCAAGTGTATGAGCAGCTTCTATGCGTGTGGCCTCGTCGGATGAGCAGACGACTGAGCGTCCTGGAATTCAGATTGTTTGCTGGCTCCAGGCACCCAGTCCTTTCCTGTGGTCTTATTATGAGTTTTGAGTTGCTGCCATCTCAGAACTGTTGCTGGGCCATTTCATTTCAGTCATGCACGCGCCTCAATATCCCCTTCAAAGCACTGAATTCCCATTAGTGCTCGCGGCGCCCCAGGCTAGTTTTGATGGCGCACCAGGGTGCCGCGGCGCACAGTTTGGGAATCACTGCTTTATGGGCTTCCGGAGTAGCGTGCTTCAACACCCCATCAAGGGTAACAAGCGCTATATAAATACAAACCTTTTTTCCTCCTCTATCCTTCTGCTATCATTCCAAATAACTGACTGACTATCCACCACTTAAAATGTACTTGCATATTTCACTATACTAATTCAACACTAATCCTCTATGGGTCCCGGAGTAGCGTGCTACTCGCCGAAAAAGCGCTTCGACGCCTCGTCAGGGGTAGTAAGCGCTATATAAATGCAATTACAATACAATATGAAAATCGACAGTAGTAATACAGGGTGACCAAATCAGGAACGTGAAGGTATGATAGCTTGTGGAGTGACCGGAACAAGGCCTGCAATAACAAAGTAGCTGTATATGAAAAAAAGTATGTATCTGGCTAGAGGGAAGTGAAAGTAAAGCCATGCTTGATAATTACCTGAACGTTTGTCTAGAAGTAATGATCCAAATAAGAATTACGCCTGAAAACGAATAAGTACCAGCTGTAAGAGTATAAGCGTCCAAATGTGACCGTAAAGTAGTTGTGATCGCCTCCAACCAAATGCGGGCAAACCGGTAATGTAAAACCTTACCAAGTTTCTTAATGGCCGGAGAGGCCCACAACAGACTCCCGCCGAGCGTAGGAGCGGCAAGTAGCGGACCCGAGATTAACCCTTAAATAGTCTTCGGTGCAGCAAGTGACAGTGCCAATAGCGCATGCATTTATATGTAAAGCGGTGAGCAACGGCGCAAGAGAACGTGCGTCTCACCAGAAATATAGAGCAAAGACTGGAGGCATATGTAGGCGCCATATTGGAAGAGGCAATACTCAACATTAAAACCAGTGGAAAACAGAGGGCACTACCTAGATGTCATAGTAAATGTAAATAATTCTAGTAATATGTAGCCGCAGTCTCTAAGAAAATAAATCGAATATTCTTGGAAAGCACAATTAAAAACAATTGTTGAATTTACATCAAAGGATTAAGCAATACGATGAGCAACATGTGGCCCAAAGGCATTATAAAGGACCCATAGAAGCCATGTAGGAATTTGTTATTCAATCAACACACGAAGCCGCAATTGTGTACACATTATTCATGGCAGGCATATTTTGAAATTAGGATATACATTACATAAATAAGTAAATAAGCAATACGATCAGAGGCATATAACCCAGTGGTACAGTGAAACCTGGGTCATGACGGGTATAAATAGGGCCACATAGGGTAGGAATTGTTCATCAGAAGGGGGGTTTACAATTAGAATGTTAAATCAGCCAAGGGACAAATAAACATGCAGATTGCACCTACAACCCATAGGCGGGTGGTGCCAATTGATCTGGAATTGCTAAGTATGCATATGGAAATTACACGGTACAAGGCTAGTTAATCAAGGGATTAGGTACACAGCCATACAGAAATTGATAACATATTGTAGTGAACACAATTTTTTGGGGGGATAAAACATATTAAGAGAGCATTTCAACGCAATACGGAGTTAAATACGACATGAATTCAGCAAGATGAATGTAATTATTCAACAAGTTCAAGTGAGTACTAATATCAGTCCTCAATCGTACCACGGAGATGCAGTCCTCCATTTTGTTGAGTCCCATATATATCGGCTATTGGTACAAAGTATCCGCATGAGTTCCTCTTAAGTATAGAACTGATGTTGATGCCTCTGGAGTGGTTTCCCATGGGTGACACGGGTGAACTCTGTTCTAATGCACCAGCAATGAATGTGAAATACAGATTATTCTAGCCCCTCAAAACACTATTCAATGTTTATTTGACATAGAAGCATTGCTTTTTGAGTTACTAACAATGCCATAAAGGGATGATGGGCACCGTGGAAATAGTAACAAACCGTATTTCGTTATTCACCATATCATACACACTGTACTAAGAAGAATTAACACTTTTAAGTTAAAAGTATTTATTACTACCGGAACAAGCTGTTTTTTAGTACATCTAAAACAACTATACAGAATATTATAAAAACAGCAAGAAGGGACGTTATGAATAACTAGAATAGAATGAGCATTTTCAGCATTGTTTAGATGTCATTAAAAATATAATCTAGAGCTTGACACCCTAAGGTTTACTTCTGAGCGCTATACTAAGAGAGCATGGAAGGCAGAGCAACTTGCATTCTTTTTTTCCAAGAATCTTTTTATTACATTTTTAAACAGAGATACAGCAGCAAGTACATTGCATAACAATTGTGTGCGCCAACGGGGTGGGACTCCCTACAAGTGAGACATGGACAACATCATGACGTCAAGAAATTGAGTGTTCACACCTTAATTTAAGTTTCTACTGTATTAGGGGGGAGGCCGCGTCATGGTCACCATGGTCCAAGTCCGAGTTAGTGTTCAGACCTCTGTAGGAGCGCCATCGGGCCCAAACCCACTCCCATTTGCATGCACACCCCTTGCCCAGATAAATCGGCTTGTAATTTGTCATGCACCAGTCCATATCTCGTTCCCACCCCACCACCTTTGGAGCCTCTCTAGCACCCCATAAACGTGCAATATTTCTTTTGGCTAGCACAAGACTCTGTGAGAGCCACAACTTGCTTTTTCCTGGCTGACTTCTTGCGGATCTGTGTCCACCTCCAAGAAGTTTTGGTGTTCTTCTGCAAGAATGGGAAGTTTAATGTCCCTCAAGAAGTCCCCAATGTCCGAGGGCGAGCAGTTTGTTTTGGGAGAGTAGAGGTGTTCGTAGCATTTTGCGAATGATTCGGCAATTCCCTAAGGGTCCAAGATTGCATCACCCGAGCAAGTATCGATGTGTGAGACTCATCCCCTTGTGTGGTCCCGCTTCTCCAGGCATGCCAGAAGCCTGCCCATTTTATTGCCCACTTCGTAGAGGCGCTTTTGGGATAGAGTGTGGAAGAACCTTGCCCTGTCCTCAATCAAGTCCCTGTAATCCTTTCCTTCTGTTTGAGGCGGAGGGCATGCAAATTCTCCTCTCTCGTCCCCTGCTGCTCCAGGGCCATCATTTTGTTCTCAAGTACCAGGAGTTGTTCCTGCCTGTCCCTTTTCCACCCCACTATGCATTCTAGACGTTTCCTTATGAACCTATAAGGTAAAAGGACGTCAATTCAGACTACACTATTTTGATTATATGTCTGTATGTGTTCTTAATCAACCTTGACATAGTGGAAAGTAGATATTTGACCCTAACAAATGTCACTTTGATGGTTTTATCTCTGTCATTTATCAAAGGGCTTGACGCTTTCACAGTTCTTAGAAAGATATGGTCTAGCGACTTCTGCGTCTTAATAGTACACTTGACAATGATTCTGCATTAATCAGGAAAAAATGGCATCTTCCATTGTTTGAGAGAGAAGATGGCGGCCTCCATTAATCAAGATGGAGTCGAGGCCTATGTAAGATGGAGTCGGACCTTAGAGACTTTACATCAACTGCAGCAGCTTAAATATCTGCAGCAGACATCTGGGAGATGGGATAGCATTATCCCATTACGTAGAATATCTTTGATTTCTACCTTAGATTAGGAGAACATGCTATTAGCTGAACTCCGCTTTAATGCATCACCAATATAGAACAATGCACTGATGTATGTCAAATGTATTACTCCAACCTCTGGTGCATGGTACTTGGCAGAGCTGAACTAAGTGCAAGGAAAAGGTAAGCTCATACATGTGTTGTGGGCTGCCTGTTAGAACTTGGTTGCGTCTGCATGACCATAGTCCTAGTGAGGGCGAGATAGCCAGATACTTGTAGCATTGTTTTATAAAACTTGTACATTTTAAAGTTTTGCAAATTGGAAGGGTGGGGTCCAAATCCCTAATATACAAGCCATCACTACAAGGTATCCTTTGGACACACTTGACCTTTATGAATCTTCGTTATTAAATGCATACATAGAACCACTTGTAAATAAACTTCAATTAATCCATATTCAAAGCAATCAGTATCTACCTGCTCAACAAACTAACTTTTTCGAAATGCCCGGATAGTTTTCTGTTTAAGATTGTTGTTTCTTCGGCATTTGGTTTAAAAATAGTTTTCAGAAGTAATACTGAAATTGCAAGGCAACAGAGGCACACACTCTTGCATATCCCGGCTTATCCAACAACGGTACAATGGCAAAGCAGCCTAGGATTTAGTAAGCATTGATATTATGGACTGCTTGCACTCTGATGTGGGTAATAATAGTGCCGTCTACATCAAAATTTTAGCCACAGGTAATGAGCCAGGACTCTGCAGTGCCCCGGTGTCATTCCTTGGCAGCGTTTCTCTCTCAGAATGCAAAACCCATCTGAAGATATTTTACATATTTATTTGCAAAGCACTGGATGTCTCAGAAAATGAATGCAACCTTGTTCCTTTTGTGCAAAATTGTATTGGAACGTGATAAAAGTATCCAGTTCATGGAGGAATGTGCATTTTGTTGCCTCTGAGAAGATTTGGAGACTTATTCTTTTTAGAATTGAGACATTTTCCAAAAAGGGAAAGGCAATAAGACCTATGATGGTTATCAGGGCTCTCTGATCTAGAGATTTGCAAAAGTACTAGATGTTCTACTTTGCACATTTACAGGATACTGTGTATCTTCAGGCAAGAGTTAACTGAGCATTTATAAATCATTTAAAATCTGCTGCCTCTTGCCTCCAAGGGAGAGACTCCTACATAGTTGAATTCAAATAAGAGAACTTGCATGACCTCATTGTGAAGAGGATAAACATGTATAGCTGTGAATATCCACCACCTTCTAGTTAGTCTTTTGTCCTAGCCTTCCATGTCTAGCAGGAGTAGTCAGATTTTAATAATCATCATGAGAACTCATGGAGAAAGTTGGGTTTGGGTTCATGTAAATAATGCACATATTTTCCTTATGCGTTCATCTTGAAAATCATTATGCAGTCGATTCAGGTAGGACTGAGGGAGTCAGTGAGTAATAGTGTCTCGCATTGATGACCGTGGAAAATGTTACTAGCATTCACAACTTAGAAGTGGCCAGTTTTGATAATTGGCATGCCCCAGGAATCTCAGTAAAGTCTTGTGTCCTCGTTGCTATCTGCCTGCGACGGAATGTCAGCAGCGGCAGCCATGTGATAGGAGGGGGCATATGAGTGGTTCACAGCATTTAGAGACATCTGCTTCTAATAGGGAGTAGAGGGATTGAATCAATCCGTTACTGTTTCTTACGTGAGCGGAACAACTGTGAAACAGATCAAAGAGGAACTGAATAAAATGCTCTATAGTATTCTCTCTCTTCTGCTTACTGTTGCAAATGTCTGCTGCATCTGTCTCTTCTCACTCATCCTCTAAACACTTCAATTTTTCCACATTGCCTCCCTGCTTCAAGTGTAAGTGAAGCATGTCCTCCCTGGTCCGACCTAGCCAGCTGCTCATTGTGGACATGTCAATGTCCAGGCCTGCAGCTCATCGTGCATACCGTAGAGGCATCAGCATCTCACTGCTGGGCTACTTCTACTGCTTCTATGCTGGGAATTTCAGGGCTCATCCATCTTCAAATCTTGTTACATTTTTCTTGCCTCCCTGTCCCCTCTCTTTTACATTTCTCTTACCACTTTTTTGACCCATCCATCTTCTCCCTCTCCTGTTTTTCCCTTCTCCTTTTTCCATTCTCTCTAATTCATTACCTTGCTTTTTGCCTCTCTTCTCCTAACATTTTTCCCCTACTTCCTTATACCTTGTGCTTCTTTGTGAGGTAGCCCCTCTGTTTCCTTATGCAGTTTGTTTCTACTGTGCCACTGTCAACTGATGATAGCGGTTAATTTTGATAAGTGGTTCTCCCAGCTTGCAGCTTCCCGGGTCACCAACACAGATAAACACTTGCCTAACCCAGGATTAGAATTTATCACCAGAGGATCCAACCTCCCTGTACGGAATCATAACTTATCTTCTTTGTTACACATCATCCTGTGAGCACCCAAAGAGCCACAAATGTGGTCTTTGTCCATCCTGTGAAAGATTTATTAACATGTCTTGGTGATGCCATAAAGCAGTCCACTCTTGAAATACCCCAGCCCCCGCTAAGTGTAAAGGTGTTCATCTTCATCGTTCCTACTACTCTGTCAATGAAAAGTCCTAGTCCTTGAACTCTGGGTTCTCTGAAACGATCTTCACTGATGAACAGACAATGTGACATATATAACCAAAAAGCAAGATACATCCTTGTTGCTGCTCACTAATAAAAAGGCTCCATCGTTCAAAAGCCCAAAATGTGATTGCTGTAGAAAAGAGGATTAAATTATGATGAATAGATGATGAAAGCTTTGCTAATTTGTATCTTAATCCCAAAGGTTTTGCTGACAGTACAACTTCATAACCTCTTGCCTTGTTTGGAACCCTTCTTTCATGAGTTTTTCTTTAATCTGGATTTTATTTTATTTAATACCTGCACCTTTTAAAGGCATATTAAAGACGAGGGATAACTTTTGGTTTCATTACCGTTTTCTGTTCAGCCATGCATTAAATATTAGCATGCCAAAATTAATCTAACATTTTCCCATCACAACGTCATGCTGGTGGTAATAGTTGTTCTTTTCACAATAAAAAACACATCACTTCAAAACAAATTTAGAACAAGCTGGCTTGAGAACACTCATTACCTCTTTGCATACACAGCTTCAGAAACTGAAAATCGTTCTGAATGACAGTCCAACATTTATTGCCACCAAACAGTATACACCACATCCTTGTGCTATGCTTTTGAATCCTTCTTGTTGCCCATTGCTCCCCCTACCGCTTCATCTCCTTATCCCCATCAAATCATATAGATTGGCTTCTTTTAATTTGATCAGAAAGTGTCTTTTAATTACAGAACCACTGGTTCTAGCAAAAGTGACCCAGTTCTTTGGTGATTTCTTAGGCAGAGAGGGTCTTAACCAGGATTGTGTTTTGGCTTGATTGTGCTTTGGATACTTGGAAGGCCTTAGCAGCTCAGTGTTATCCCTACTTGCCTTTCGCCCTTCTGTGGTACCCATTAGATACTGTGTAATTTTCGGTGGTCTTTGACTGCCAAGTGATCTTGTATATTATTGGTCTATCGGTTTCTATCGCATCATTTTGTTCTCTTCAACCTCTCTCCCCCCCCCCTCCCCCAGCCCCCACTTTGCTGTGTCAGTATCAGGTAAGAGATGTCTGCCTCTCAAGCTCCCAATGCTGTTATTTTCTGAACGATCCTTTCTCCTTATTGCTGCCAGGTGTTTGTACGTTGGAGCCGCCATTCTACATTGTGACTGAGTACATGCCATTCGGCAATCTTCTGGATTACCTGCGTGACTGTAACCGTGAGGAGGTGAGCGCCGTGGTGCTCCTCTACATGGCCACACAGATCTCTTCCGCAATGGAGTACCTCGAGAGGAAGAACTTCATCCATAGGTACAAAGGTGTAAACAATGCAAATGAGCATCAGCCTTTCTATTATGTAGGCTCTGGTGAGGGAAGGGTGCAGTCATGGTTGGAGGGAGGATTTTGAAAATTCATTGCTGTACCTGAAATCCAGAAGAGTAGGGCTGACGTACAGTATCTGCCCCATCGATCAGGGCCCCAGATATGAAATTCCCTTCCTGCGAAACATGCCTTTGATTATTGCCATTAGCAGTAATCATATGCCCAATGGCAGGAAGACAGTAAAAAGTGTCACTTAATAACTTGTGAAGGTATTTAATTGGTCGTTTCAATCTGAAATGTGGAGCTGTGGAGTTTGTGCCATTTATTTGCTGAAGGGAGGCCTATTTGGAGATGAATAATAGTGACACTTTAAAAGCTTAGGTCGTAGAAGTCCCAACAAATCATCTTTATTTGCCTTCATTTGATGATATGGTGTCACAAGGAAAGATTACTTAATCCAAACCGTTTTGTAGTTTATGCTGGAGTCCGCAGCAAAGTAGCCAAAAAGATTTACACATGGGATAGGAGCCTAGTTGCCCCCGATCGCATTCTGATGATGCTGAAAACATTGCATCAGATCCTGTTGTGCTTTGCCCCTCACATCTCCTCTTTGTGTCTTTCTATGTTAGTGTCACATAGTCTATTTCAATTCCTCACAGGGATCTTGCAGCCCGCAACTGCTTGGTTGGAGAGAACCATGTGGTCAAAGTTGCAGATTTTGGCTTGAGTCGACTGATGACCGGAGACACATACACCGCACATGCAGGAGCTAAGTTTCCCATCAAGTGGACAGCACCTGAGAGCCTGGCTTACAACACTTTTTCCATAAAGTCTGATGTCTGGGGTAAGAAATGGCACTGGAGGTTGGGGCTGGGGGGTCACCAGTAATGCTCTTTAATTAGTTGTCAAATTGTTACAGCACATACTCCTGCATTGCTGTATCCTCCCATGTCAAGTCACTGTACCTATACATCTGTTTTGTGGAGCTTGATCAGGTTGTTGAGAAAGTAAGTTTTTTTTATGTGCATTATGCTTACTCTGAATGGTTATCCTCAGGATGGGTGGTCATGTACTTGTATAAGTTCTAATAATGATGTAACATAGGAATGCTTTTTCATAATAGTATGCTGTTATGGTGAAATTTGTTGCACCGAATAAAGCTGATTTTGACTTTGGGTGGTCATCTCTTTCAGTAATCTATATGAATCTGTTTTCTGAAGGAATAATATTAAACAAAATGTGGCAATGCCCATTGATATGCCTTATAACTGAAAAATGCCTCTTTGGTCATTGGTGAATGTAGGCAGTCAGTAACTTGTAGTTCATGCACTGTCACTCTTTAATGCACTCATGCATTAATTTATCTATCCTTTGATTCACTGTTGTAATTACCCCCTCTCAATAAAATACACACCCTGAATAAGCATATACAAGATAAATTAAAAGGAGAAAAAAGAAAAGAAATATGGCGCCTAAATGTGGCAGGCATATACTTGCAGTAAACAAGCATTGCCAATATGTTTTAGCAATGTTGTACACCAGAGTTGCTGCAGTTCAGTATGGCTAAAAGTTAGTGGAGTAAAGAAGAGGGGAGTGTCGTGGAGTGGAGTGTTATGGAGTGTGGTGGAGAGGAGTGAAGTGGAGTGTCATGGAGTAGCGTACCGTGTTGTGTGGGTCGTGGAGGGAATAGTGTGTCATAGAGTGGAAGGGGGTAGAGTTGAGTGGCGTAGAGTTGAGTACAGTGTCATAGTGTAGTAGAGTGTTGTAGAGTGGAGTGGCAGAGTTTCATAAAGTGGTGTAAAGCAGAGTGGAGTGGCATAGCAGGTGTTGCGTAGAGTGGCATAGAAGGTGTTTTTTAGAGTGGCGTAGAGCTGAGAAGATTGTCATAGAGTGGACTGATGTGTCATAGAATAGAGTGGAGTACAGTGGCATGGAGTGACATAGAGGGAGTGACGTAGAGTGTCAAAGTGGAGTAGAGTTGCTGTGGAGTGGCATAGAGTGGAGTAGAGTGTCAGTCGAGCAGGGTTTAATGGAGTAGAACATTGTATATTGGAGTATTATGGAGTGGAGTACAGTGGCCTAGAGTGAAGTGGCGTAAAGTACAGTGAGACATGAGTTGGATATGACACCACGGGACAGGGACAAGGGGGTCATCCACAGGCTCTTACTACCTCAGGCCCCCCTACCGACATCGACGCCCCATTTATTGAAGTTAGCTATTACTTACTGGAGGAGTGCAGTGAGATACACTGGACGGACGATACCGTATGCCCCCACTATTCCGCTACTGGGTATCCCTACACGATCGGGACTGACCACTAACCGTGCTCTGCAAGCATGGACTGGAGTGGGCATCACCACGATAGGAGAGTTCTTTTCGGAGGGTGTCTTAATGACACATGAAGCATTTGTGCGCGTACTTGGTGCCCCCGATACGCTGTTCCTTCTACACGCACATATATCCAGATATATACGCACTATATGGTCACCAGAGGACACTGAACCGACCACGAATACACTACTTACCATGCAATACCTAATGGGAAATGGGGCACGCCTGACAAAATGGCTAACACACGGGATTCGGACAGAGACGGCGATCTCATTACGACCGTTACGCGACAGGTGGGAAGGGGACGTAGGCCGTGAATTTACAGTCAAGGAATGGGACACTATATTGGGATACCCCAAGAAGGTTTCTCGGAATCCTAAATTTAAATTTATTCAATTGATGTTGCTACACAGAGCTTATTTAACCCCACGCAGACTGAGCACTATGTTTCCGGGGGCAAATGATGCTTGCCCGCTCTGCCACGCACCCAATGCGGGGTTGATACACATGGTATGGGATTGTCCACGACTGGGACACTACTGGGCGACAATATGCAAAATACTGGCAGATATAGCCCCGGGGTGCCAGAACGACACCTTGGAATACTGCATACTGGGACTAGGGCCCCGTGGAAAAAAGGGTAATCTCGCCTCTTGATTTGCCAATCTTGCGCTCCTTCTAGCTAAAAGAGCCATAACCACACGATGGAAAGCCACTAGGGCCCCGTCCCTACAGGACTGGCATACGGAAGTGATGAGATGGGGCAAGGGAGAGGGGGCTGAACTACAAAGGGAGGAATATAGAGGCTTAAGGAAAATACCGATTTCGTTGAGTTGGAATACAATGATGGAGGAATATGCTGCGATAGATATTTTATCCTACTAAGGCGTAATGTGACTATCGATTGGGGGCTTAGACCACGATTACGGAACACATGGGCTCCTTACACTATCCGTGGGCGACATTATGTAAGTTAGCAGGGCTGTACGGTTCGTCTAAGACAGACTATGGAACCGAGATACACACAAATTCAGATATGAAAATGTGCAAATGCTAATATTAGATACTTATTACCGAGCATGCGGGGAAGGGAGGGACGGTTGGGTAAGTTTTTGTTAGGTTGATATAAATGTAATGGGTCGTGATAGATTTGACTAATTATGATATGATTTGCTGGACTCCTGGTGTAGGCGAGACTGCTGAGAATGTTCCGTACTGGCTTGCCGTTAGAGACTCATTTCACGATTTCAGACCTCTATGCGATGAAGTACAGGGACTCTCATGAATCTTCG
The DNA here is from genome assembly GCA_963921515.1 of Calotriton arnoldi. Classification (NCBI taxonomy): domain Eukaryota; kingdom Metazoa; phylum Chordata; class Amphibia; order Caudata; family Salamandridae; genus Calotriton; species Calotriton arnoldi. The sequence continues at coordinate 539,185 of CAWUFW010009334.1, read as the reverse complement.
GCACTATTAATGTGTATTATTCTAAACTGGTTGTTAACATTTGTAGCCATGCCATGTACCTATATGATCATGTATCGCTCTACAATGCCTGGCTAATTGTTGTGTAAAATCAATAAAAACACATTTTTAAAAAAAGTACAGTGAGACAGGGTAGATTGCAATGGCGTACAGTGCATTGGTTTTGAGTAAAGTATTGCAGTGGCGTAGAGTGCAGTGGCGTGGACTGCTGCAGGTAGAGTGCAGTGACGCAGTCTTGGGAATTTATTGTGCAACTTCCATAGGAGGACAAGCATTGCGAGCAGCAGAGAGCAGTATGACTGAGGAGCGCGGCCAAGCAGTAGTACGGCATTGCCGGGTTGGATAATTGAGAGACCGACGCATGCGGCCTCTGCCATTCAGGCCTGGGTGGCCTAGCTACCCTATCACCATTACAGGCCAGAAGACAAAGGCCGCAGAAGAGGGGCAGAGGGCAGTGCAATGGGGCATGGCTGCAATAGGCTGCAGTTCCTTTGCGTAGCACAGAGGCCGGTGCGGCTTTTGCCCACCTGAGGGACTGTGCCCCCGCCGAGTCACTACATCCACAGCCACGCCTGCGGAGACACTCGTTTTCATCTGGTTTCACCATCCCCCACTTTGGACCCAGGCCTCCGATACCGGTCCCCCGAGGCAAACGGCAGTTGTCTTCGCCGTCCAGCCCAACAGCTGGCGGTCGTGACACAGAGAGACAAGCAGTAAGTGGCTAGCAAATCAGTCACGGTCCTATAAAGAAGCTAGAAGGTCGCGAAAAGAGACCTGCTTATTTAACATACTCAATAGATTACCAACTTACTGCAATTGTAAGACTGATAACGGCACTGGGGGCTGCTGGGTAGTGGGGCAGTTGTGGCAGGTGGCGGGCAGTAACAGATATGCTTGTGCCTCCATGAGTGAGTTGCATCATTGAGGTGCCCAGTGTCCCATGGCGCAGCAGGAGACTCCCGGGTAGAAGACTGCACCAGAACAAACATCGCAAAATTGTGCATACAGTGCCCCCCCCCATCACCACCACCACCACAAAAAGCTGTTCAGTCATCCCCTGAAGGGTGGAAATACCCTCAAATTTAAACCTAGCCTCTACATTGCCACCACAAACCACCTCCGTCTGTCCAAGGGTCCCGCAAGCAAGGTTCGGAAGGTAATCCACAGGCTGGATCTGACAGACCAGGAAAAGGCCGAAACCGAACCTGCGGGTCCTGTAAATCAGCAAGGAATCGAACAGACCCAGGAACTTACCCCAAAGGATGCGAAGCTTGGAAAAGATGTATTGCAGAAGCGGGCAACTAAAATTCCATCTGTGGTGCTACCTAACAAAGTCTAAAAGAAAAAGGGGCCGAAAGGAGACATATTGAGAATGCGGTCCGGGAGGACGAGGGGGGACCCCAGGTCAGGACAAGAAAAAGATGCTAAAAAGAACACGAATACCAGACCAGTACTCCGTAATATATGTCTGGAGGATGATTAAGTAATAGAATTGGAAACATCATCATCGAAACAGAAATCCAAAAAGTGTAAGACCTCAACAGTGCATAAGAAAGAGGCCTATAAAATAATGGACTTTTAACCCAGAAAAACAGAGAATTCAAATACCATGGCAAATATCCCTCTATGCTCTGAACCCCGGTGTAAATACACTCGCCTGTACTCACTGTAAGTGGGCGGCTCTCCCCACCTTCCAGGGAGATTAAAGTGGGAAGTAAGGCGAAGTGGTCCTTGGGGGGGCCCCCTCTTGATCAGCCTCATCGGGAGGGCGGCCATCTCAAGGCTTTGCTCCTGAACACCCGGTCCGTAAAAAAACATGAACTACAACTATACGACCTCCTGCTTGACACAAACCCTGACTTATTGTTTTTAACGGAAACATGGTTTAATGATGGTTCCAACCCCACCATTGCGAGTGCCTTCCCCCCCGGCACCAGATCATAAGGAAGGATCGGTCAGGGGGTAGAGGGGGCGGCGTCGCCATAATTTTTAAAAATACTTTCTCGTGCTCCATACTACCTACAGAGGAAGCAGAGGGGGCCGAAAGCCTCGGCTTTCTTTTTGTTGCGTCTGCACATCAATCGATAGCGGGCATACTTATCTATAGGCCTCCTGGCCCTGCCGGAAAGTTCATTGAGTCAATTAGTCATGTTATCTCTCCTATTGCCACTAAATATAAGCACTGCCTGGTGCTAGGAGATTTCAATATTCATATGGACAATCCAACCTAACATGAGCTGCTCAGGCTGCGGGAATCCCTGGAGATTTTCAATTTGGCTCCATATGTCCACCTCCCCACCCACGAGAAGGGACACACCTTAGAGCAGATTTTCTCTAATGTCAGAATAGAAATAGACGCACCGTTCCCATTAGTGTGGTCTGACCATTTTCTCCAAGGACTCATCTGGCCCTCAATCATATGGCAAGCCTCGCCCCTGCAGTTTTAGACCTTTTCGCCAGATCACCCCTGAGGCCATGAATGCTGCGCTTAGTCAGCACCCGATTCCCTTCAGCGGCAATCTTGAGGCTGACGTACTTGGCCTCGAGAATTGGCTTGATTGCCGTGCTTTGAAGCTGCCCCCCCCCCCACACTACTCGTGCGGCTATATCCATCCGCGCCTCTGCCCCTTGGTTTACAGATGACCTTAGAAAGAGCAAAAGTGCCTATAAACGCTTGGAGAGAGTGTGGCGGAATAATTTCAACCCCGAGGAACAAGCTAGATACAAACAAGCTCTGAAAGCCCATTATATTAAAATCCGTGAGGAAAAAAACCATTTCTTTTCCTCTAAAATTGAGGTAGCTGGGAATAAAAGCAAAGAAATCTTTAAAATTGTAAAAGATTTCTCATCCCCTAGCATGGTGGTAAATCCGTTTACCCCCACGAGTGAGTGGACCAATCAGCTTGTGGGGTATTTCCACGATAAAATCAAAATTATTCAAAACTCTTTTGAAACTCCGTTCCTGGCAAAAGAAGCTACCACAAGGGCACCACTCCCTGTTAACTCTGGGGCTGGGCTCTGTCTTACCCAGTTTCCTCCTATTCCCTTGGAAAAATCACTTGAGATAATGAAAACCTTGAAGTCAGGCTCTCCCTCGGATCCATGCCCAGCTAAAATACTGTCTTCTATAGCTGGGACTATTAACCCAGCTGTCAATCTGATCTTGAATACCTCACTGGAAAAGGGACTGGTGCCTGATAGCTGGAAAAATGCCAAAATTCTCCCCCTACTTAAGAAGCCTTCGGCAGACCCTGGGGTAACTATAGGCCGATATCGCTAGTGCCCTTTTTTCCAAAGTTTTGGAAAAATGTGTTAATTCAGTCTTGACGGAATATGTGGAAGCCAGTCAGGTACTCCACTATAGTCAGTCGGGCTTTAGAGCCAATCTTAGTACAGAAACAGCCCTACTGGAAGTCCCCGAAGCTATCAAAGAGACACTTGATAAAGGGGGAAATGCAGTACTGATATTGTTAGATCTTTCCACGGCCTTTGATACCGTGCCCCACGACCGGCTTTTGCAGAGACTCTGGGAGTGCGGCGTTGGGGGCACGGTATTCAAGTGTTTTTCTTCCTTTCTGAGAGACCGTCAGCAAACAATTTGGTCCCCTCCCTTTGCGGCCCCCATTGCTCCCATGAAGGTGGGGGTTCCGCAGGGGTCTATCTTGAGCCCGTCACTTTTTAATATCTATATGGCCGTCCTTGCGGTTCTAGCTGAGGCACACGGCGCTAAAATAGTATCATATGCAGATGATACTCAACTGCTGTACGCCTACGACAAAGGCGCCGATTTTAGTGGTGGCGAAATTAACATCTGCCTGACGGAGGTCTTCTCCTGGCTAAGGCGGAACCAATTAAGGTGTAACCCAGAAAAATCTGAGATTATCTTCTTTGGTCGCCCACCATGCGAAGCATGGCGCCAGTGGTGGCCCCAGTGGTGGCCCCAGGATATGCTCTGGTCCTGGCCTTCAGGGCCCTACATGATACTGGAGCCGTCTATATCAGGAGGAGGATTCAGCACTATGTGCCGCAAAGAGCCCTGAGGTCCTCAGTGCTGTTTTTGACGTCCATACCCAAGTTTGTCTGCTCCTGTGTGGGCGGTCGCTTCTTTCAAGTGCTGGCCTCCCGCTTATGGAATGGTCTGCCATTGTCCCTTAGACAGGTCCAGGATCTGCTTACTTTTAGGAAACGGCTAAAAACCTGGCTTTTCCAGCAATAGTCTTTTCGCTTTCTTCCTGTTATAGCGCTGGTGCCTGTCTTGTGGTCCTTTAACGCCGTGACACTCTGTGGAGTAGCCGTCCGCTTTATAAGTACCTATTTACATTACATATAATAACTCCAGCATCGTCTAACTTGGGAACCGCGCCAGGGACGGTAAAGCTTTCCATAGACGAGGAAAATCTACATGATGTTCCCTCCTAAGAAGCAAAACTACAAATACCCGCACAACACAAGCGGAAGTACACAAAACGAGTAGATCAGAATCTTTCTCGTCCCTGAATCTTTCGATTCTCAGTAACAGGGATTTCCTCAGCCCAAGTTCTCCTCCAGCCACCTCCAATGTCCTGTTTAAATCCGCTGAAACTCCGAATCAACCACTGATTAAAGTCACAGAATCAACATTAACCATGCACGATTTCGAGAAAAATCAAACCAAAAACTCACTTGTTCCGCCATAAGCCCCACTTCAAGGGGCACTTCGACAGAAGGAATGAACAACAGTTAGTCTCAGCCCGTTCCTGGTCGGCAGCAGTAGCTCCCCAGCCGAGGACAAATTTATGTTTGTGGCAAAAAAAACCTTGAGTCCAATCAAGAGGCCTCTGACTGAGGCAGTTCCGAACCCGCTCCAAATGAACAAGAGCGACAGTGTTTCCCAGTTTGGAAATTGCAGTGGAAGAAGCACTCGAAGTAGCGAATTCTGAAGTCCATGCAGGTACATTGGGGGAACTTTTGTCCACAATGGAGGCACTGTCTTCGGCAATTCGACATCAAGCAGACAACAGGAGCTACAGGTTGACCTCCTTAACATTTTGGCAGTACACATTGTGGGCATTGATAAGAAATTACAAGCATTAAACGAGCTGATACAGAGAGCCCAATCCCACAAGTACATCCAGCAAACCCCATGCCAATGCGCAAATTTAGAGGATGACCTTCGGGCCCTTCGAACAATCCTGAATGACTTCTTGCAGGAAGTAAGAGTACAATCAATCAGACCACACGAAGGACTGCAAGACCTAGAACATGGCCCATCAGGTCTAGAACCAACTACCAAGGTTCAACCAGTCGTGGACCAGCCGTCCCCAGTAGCTTCAAACAAACTCTGTGCAAGCCCATCATTGAAGGCTTGTAGAGAAAGGGATTTGGCTCAGTGGCCAACAGCTGATGTAGGTAGGGTTAGCTCAAATCTTGAAAGACTGGAAGTAACAGTTCCAGTCTCTGCATCCGAAGCAAATGAATTGGAAAGGAAAGGCTCAGCCCTAACAAAAAGGGAAAGAAAACCGCACAGGAAAACCCCCATAAAAAGCAAAGGGGCTCAGCAAAATAGCTTTTTTCAGCTATTTGCTCAATACAAAGCATCAGCAGTAGACAATTAGGAGGAACCTAGGAACAAAGAAACAACCCCAATTGAAAATCCAGTGGAGAAAAGGCAAGTGACCGTACACAACCCTATTTGCATACAACACAGTGGGCCAAAACAACAATTAGGGCCACACAAGGGCCAGGATCCTGCACAAAGCTTGATCGGCAGTCTGGTTGTATCCATAGCACAAGGGGAAAATGAAGAAGCCAGTATCAAAGTGAAAAGAAAAGAAAACATTTCAGAGCCCTCATCACCCAAAACAAAGGACAACCATGAGCAGCAAAACCAGCCCACTCTTAATGAGTAAACAAACAAGGGGAAAGGAAGTAGGAACGTCAAGATTCATCAAGACGTGCGCAGTTCAGAGACACTACCCCGGGTCCAAGCACAGGAACAATACATGCGGTTGGAAGCACTCCACCAGAGACTAATCCAGGCTTACACAGGAATACAAGACCCCAAAATACAAGTGCCGACATGGGAACACAGAAGTACAAAACTCATGTTAATACCCACCTATTCATTAAAAGGCTCTTCTGGCATTTTAAACAGAGGAGCAAATTTAAAGCTAACAAAGGAAACGAGGGTTTGCGCACGGTAACTCTTCCGATCTACTGGTGATAGAATTCAAACCACACCCTCACACAAAAAACAGAGAGGCAACGGTAACAACATGGGTATCTCCGGAAATAGTGCTTCAATTGCTGGCACAGCATGAAACATTTCAATCGTGGGGAATTGAATTATAAAAGATCGATCCCCCTCATTACCCAGGCCCATTGCTTCCTTTTACTTCAAAGAATCCAACTGACCGGCCTCTCACCACAGCACGAAGTTATTCGGTCTGAAGGGGGCGTTGGGAGCAGGTCTGGTCCAGATTCAAAATATTACAATACTGCAACATCAAGGCACCGACCACTACAAACAGGATCTGCTGCACTACCAAAACCTCAGTGGAAACAAATCTGGGTAGGTCATGCCCTGCACCAACAGTATATCAACTGGTCCTGACACCAACACCTCCAACAGAACCGGTTCTTATTAATATCTGCACCTGGAACACCTCCGGCCTCGAGAACTTGTTGCATGATGGAAAAACAGTGTCATTTCTCCTGAGGTTTGACATAATTATGACCCAGGAAACCTGGAGTTTAGACCCAACTCAATTGTTGGTTACATGAAACAATATACCACAGCTGAGAAGATATCCAACCACGGGCACCCCTGGGGGGCATGTCCTCATATTTCTCAACTAAATTCAACTGGATGCCAGAAAAGATTGATTGTGGAATAAACTGAATTCAAGTAATTAGGCTAGATAATAAAACAGACTCCTCGCAAAGTCACTTCATATTATAAAAGTCTATATTCATACAAGCGAAGCGAAGAAAGAGGGAAAATGCCAATCTTGTTCAATTATAATGAAGACCTTACAGAGTTCATACTAGCAATCGATCTTTATCATCTCTGGGGATTTTAACACAAACCTGATCAGATCAGCAAAAATTGGGGTAATCAATTTTGCGGCACCAGGATATAAAAGCAGTTGCTAAAAGTGGGCCTAAAGTTCTTCAATGGTAATACCAAGGGGGACTCCCATAGCATCCATTACCTTCCTCAGTGGCAGAGAAAGATCTACTATTGACTACATGCTAATAAGCGAGGAAGCCTTGCCTCTGGTGAGTCCATTCCTAATCATTCCCCGCACGGAGTGTGATCATTTCCCACAAATCCTAAGGATAGGCTGCAAGTATCACCAGCTGAGTCCAACAAATGATCTAATGTCTACCCCAGTCACCTATAATCTAAAAAGATTAAAATGGCGTGGACCAGTGACAGAGAAGATAATGTCTGAAGCATATCATTGTGTAAGAACTCTAGAAGAGGTAAAAAGAGTAACGGGAAATCAGAATGAAGAAAAATCTGCAACAAAGCAACACGAAAAAGCCTGGGCAACCTTAATTTCTACACTGCTGACAAAATTCCCAGCTGGATCGCAAACACACAAAAAACCAAGAAGGCATGAACAGAAGAACGGGAATAGAAAGGCAAAGCTTCTATACTGAGAGTTTACGCAAATTGAAGACGCAAATATCAAGAGAAGTGAGGAAACTAACAGCAAATGTATAGAAAGGGAAGAAGGTTGAAAAATCCCCACTGCGGACCCTGAGAGTACAATACCATAAGGAATGTTGGACAGCAAAAAGAAAATATCAAGAAGAAATCTGGAACAAGCTGTTATGTTCCAGCAAACAACCGAACAGTAAATAATTTGGCAAGTGATCAATGGGCTGGTAACAGGAAAGGCACAACTCTAAAATGCGGGGATACTGGAGGATGCCTGGGAAGCCTATATTCGAGAAATTTGCCCCTTCGCCAGCCACTCATGGGAGGACAAAGTTAGCCAAAATAAAGCAGTTCGGACCCCATCAGGTGAAGAAGAAACCTGGGAGACCCATGAACTGAGGTCAGTATAGGCAACTTATGGCAACCAACTGGACCCTGCAGAAACCGAGAGCTCCAGGAGAAACCATGCAAGCAACATGGCTTCTATAGTGAGTATTAAAAAACTAGAAAACATTCGAATGCTCTACCCAATGCACTCTTTAAGCAGGATATCACTTACTGGGCTTGCTGTTTAGCTCCCCTTTTTGAGCTAATTTTTCTTACAGATATCATCCCAGGATCATGGAACGGTAACATCTTCTATCCCATCTACAAGAATAGATATCTGAAAGATACACGTTGGTGCTAGATTCCTTACCTTAGAATACCCCCAGACTGGGTCCGGAAAGTTTTCGTCAGCAGTACCCCTGCGCGTCGGAAGGTGGCGTCGTGCGGCTCCGCGTCCGTTGTTGGCGTCGTGGTTGCTGAGCTGACGTCGCGGCAGCTACTTGGACTCCGCCCTCGCGCGCTGATGTCAGTTCTTTCTTTTTTCGCGCCAGCAAGCGCAGATCCGGAGAGAGCGGTACCCCCCCCCCCCAGTCATTTTTTGACTGAGTTTTTCGAGGCCTTTTTCTCTCGATTTTTCTAGTTGATCGACTCCTGTTGCAGTAGGGATGCCCGGCTTCAAGTCCTGCGGGGACTGTCATCACATGATGTCGGTGACGGACCCGCACCGTGTGTGTCTTTACTGCCTGGGGCGCGACCACGACCCCAAGTCGTGCCCCGACTGCCGGGCCATGGCGCCGAAGACTTTGCAGGAGCGGTCCTGAAAGTTGCTTGAAGTTCGGCAGTCGGCTCCGCGTCGCTCAAGGTCCCGGTCCCGTGGAAGGTCGAGGGACCTGTCGCGGAGCCACCACCATCGTTCGTCGGGATCGAAGTCTTCGCACTCGAGGTCAGGTAAGACGAAGCGTCCCAAGAAGTCGAAGAAGCGCCATCGCTCTCCGACTTCCCCTCGCGGCTGAGGGTGCGGGTGGTGCCACCCCCGCGGCTCCGACGGAGCCTTCGCAGTCGCCGTCGGCCTACCCGCCCTTCCCGGGTCCGTTGGCGACTCCGGCCCAGCTGCAGGAATTTCTGTCAGCCATGGCTCGCCTCTTTGGGCCGTCTGGCCCCGCCGGTGCGCCTTCGGGCCCCGCGGGTCCGACTGGGGGTCCTTGCCCTTTACTGCTGGCGGCTCCGGCCCCGGCATCGCTGTCGGCTCCGGCGCCGCAGGACCCCCATGGATCCAGGCCTGGATCCCGGTCGACGCTGGTTGGCCTTGTGACACCTCCACCGACGTCGACCCCTCCGGCACCACTTCCGACGTAGCCCGTTCCACCGGACGACGTCGCCCCCGGTTTCAGCCCCGAAGTGGACACAGCACCGGAACGGTGTCGCACGACGCCAATTCCGACGCCGATGGGACCTTTCTATCCATATGTCCATCTTCCTTATTTTCGGCCTGTTCATCAGCCTTCGGAGGAAGGGGAGGACTGGGAGGGGTCTGAGGACCCTCTCGCAGCACAATGTCAGACCCGTACTGGGCAGAGGAGCTGGGGGATGCCAGTGGTCTTGATACCTCTCCTGACCTTGGCATGCTCACTCCTCCTACCGTGGCTACGGAGGAGGGTGCAAGTTACGCAGTGGTGTTGCGTAGGGCGGCCGAAGCCCTCCACTTCGAGCTCCCTACAGTGGCCGTCAGGACTAACCTCCTGACACAAGTGCTTCAGCCGGCGGCTACCTCTGCGGAGCCACTGCTGCCTTTTAATGATGCACTTTCCGACGTTCTTTTGGGCACATGGTCCAGGCCCACCACAAGGGCTCTTGTGGATAGGAACGTGGCCCGACGCCCGGCCCCGGGCGACCCCCTTTTCCTCTCCCAACACCCCACCCCTGAGAGCTTGGTTGTCCAAACCTCTGCGTCCCCGAGCGCATTCCCTACCGCACCTCCGGACAGGGAATCCAAGAAACTAGAGCAATTTGGTAAGAAGATTTTTTTCTTCCGCCAGTTCAGGGCTGCGAGCTGTGAACACTGCATGCCTCTTGGGCCGTTATTCCCACTCTGTGTGGGATACGGTGGCGCAAGTGCTGCCTCAGTGTCCGGAGGAGGCCCGGACAGTGCTTTCTCAGGCTATTGCTGAAGGGAGAGATGCAGCAAAGTTCACGATTCGATGTGGCCTTGACACCGCCGACTCGCTGGGCAGGGCGATTTTCACGACAGTGGCGCTTCGTCGCCACGCCTGGCTGAGGACTACTGGTTTCTCTGGGGATGTCCAGAACACCCTGATGGACATGCCCTTTGATGGCATTCGCCTTTTTGGCACCAAAGCAGATAGTGCGTTGGAGCGCTTTAAGGACTCGCGGGCTACGGCCAAGTCCCTGGGCCTGTCTGCCACGCGCCCTCCTTGGCCTTCTGCTTTTTGCTCCTTTCGTGGCCACGGAAGGGGCGCCCCGACACGTTCGTTTCAGAGCCACAGGCCTGCGCAGCAACACTCTCAGCGCGGACGTGGGACCCGCCGAGGCGGGTCAGGGGGCCAGCGGGCGGGGCAGTCCACCTCCACCCCGGCCACCACTGCCTCCAAACCTTCCTAGTCCGGTTTTTCAGGCCCATCAAACGCCAGCGGGCGGCAGGATTCCACCCATCCCCCCCCCCCCCCCCCCACTGGCGCACCATCACTTCGGACAGGTGGGTTTTACAAATAGTCTGAAGGGGCTACTCCCTCCCCTTCGAGACTACCCCTCCAGCCATGCCACCCCAGTACCACCGCATGTCGGGGGATCACTTGGCACTTCAGCAGGAAGTCGCGGCCCTCTTGGCCAAGGGGGCCATCGAGCGCGTTCCTGCGCCAGAAGTAGGACGTGGTTGTTATTTCCACTACTTTCTGGTGCCCAAGAAGGACAAGGGCCTGCGTCCTATCTTGGACCTCAGGGACGTCAATCGCTTCGTCCGGAAGGAGAAGTTCAAGATGTTAGCTCTGGCTCAGGTCCTGTCTGCCCTCGACCCTGGAGAGTGGATGGTAGCGTTGGACCTGCAGGACGCATATTTCCACATTCCCATCCTGCCGGCCCACCGCCGCTACCTGCGGTTTACGGTAGGCCACGAGCACTTTCAGTTTACCGTGCTCCCCTTTGGCCTTACCAGCGCCCCTCGGGTGTTCATCAAAGTGATGGCGGTGGTCGCAGCTCATCTGCGCAGATCAGGGGTTCCAGTCTTCCCCTGTCTCGACGACTGGCTGTTGAAGGTGGGCTCGCCCCGGACAGTCGTCTCCCACCTCCAGACTACGGCCGACCTCCTGCATTTGCTGGGGTTCTCCATCAATGTGCCGAAGTCGCACCTGATTCCCTCTCAGAAGCTCCTCTTCATCGGAGCGGTTCTGGATACGACGCACTTTCGGGTCTATCCTCCCGAACGGCGAGTCCAGGATATTCAGGCTCTGATTCCGATCTTTCAGCCTCTATCCTGGGTTTCGGTCAGGATGACCGAGTCTGCTGGGCCTCATGGCCTCCTGCATCCTGCTGGTCACTCATGCCAGATGGCATATGCGGACTCTGCAGTGGGACCTGAAGTTCCAGTGGGCGCAGCATCAGGGGAACCTGTCCGATTGCGTCCAGATCTCGGAGGGCACTGCACAACAGCTGCAGTGGTGGCTCACGAACCGGCATTGGGTCAATGGCAGATCCCTCTCCCTTCCCCAACCTGAGCACACAGTGGTGACTGATGCGTCCCGACTGGGATGGGGCGGCCACATGGGAGAGCGGAGATCAGAGGCCTCTGGTCTCCGACGGAGTCCAGGCTCCATATCAACCTTCTGGAGCTTCGGGCGATCCGACTTGCACTGAAGGCATTCCTTCCCTCTGTCAAGGGGAGAGTAGTGCAGGTGTTCACAGACAACACCACCGCCATGTGGTACTGCAACAAACGGGGTGGGGTCGTGGACCCTATGTCAGGAGGCTCAGCGCCTCTGGACATAGCTGGAACATCAGGGCATTTCCCTGGTGGTTCAACACCTGGCAGGTTCACTGAACGCCAGGGTGGACGAACTCAGCCGCAGGTGCATGATGGATCACGAATGGCGTCTTCACTCGGACGTGGCACAAGGTCTCTTTCAACAGTGGGGAGAGCCTTGGTTAGATCTATTCGCCATCGAAGAGAATGCGCAATGTCAGCAGTTCCGCGCGTTGGAATTTCCAAGGCGGCACTCGCTCAGCGACGCTTTTCGTCGCGAGTGGAGTTGCGGTCTCTTGTACGCCTTTCCGCCTATACCACTTCTGCCCAGAGTGCTGAAGAAGATCAGGCGCGACCGGGCCCAAGTCATTCTTGTGGCTCCGGACTGGGCTCGAAGAGTTTGGTATCCCGAGCTACTCAGTATGACCATCGATCCCCCGATGCGACTGCCTCTTCGGGAGGATCTTCTGTCGCAGCAGCAGGGGACGGTCCTCCACCCGAACCTGTCCAGTCTCCACCTCTTTGCGTGGAGATTGAGCGGCGGCAGTTGATTCCTTTCGACTTGCCTCCTGAAGTCTGTGATGTCATTCTGGCAGCCAGGCGTCCCTCCACTAAGTTGGTATACGCCTGCAGGTGGAACAAGTTTGTGGCATGGTGCACAGCAAAGGCTGTGGATCCCCTTTCTGCCCCTCTTTCTGAGGTCCTACTGTTTCTTCTTTCTTTGGCCCAGCAGGGCTCTGCTCTGGGCACTATCAAGGGCTACCTTTCTGCTATTTCGGCCTTTCTTAGGCTCCCTGATCAGCCCTCTCTTTTCAAGTCCCCTGTTAACAGATTCCTCAAAGGCATTACTCACCTTTTCCCTCCTATTCCTTTCGTAATGCCACAGTGGGACTTGAACCTGGTTCTCACATACTTAATGTGCGCTCCCTTTGAGCCTCTTCACAACTGTCCTCTTCGTCTGTTAACTCTGAAGACTGCTTTCCTGGTTGCCATCCCCTCTGCTAGGAGAGTGCGTGAGCTCCAGGCTCTTTCGTGCAAACCTCCCTTTTCTGTCTGTCCATCCGGACAAGGTTGTCCTCAGGACGCGTCCATCCTTTCTGCCCAAGGTTGTTACTGCCTTTCACATCGGGCAGACCATCACTATGCCCACCTTCTTTCCGCCTCCGCATCCTTCCAGAGAGGAAGAGAGGCTCCACCGTCTGGACCCAAAACGTGCACTCTCATTTTACCTGAGTCGCACACAACAGTTCCGGGTGGATGACCAGCTCTTTGTTGGCTACGTTGGCGCCAAGAAAGGTCGGGCCGTGCACAAGCAGACTATCTCCAGATGGGTCGTCTTGTGTATTAAAGCCTGTTATTCCCTGGCAAAGAAGGAGCCTCCGTTGGGGCTGCGCGCCCATTCTACCAGGGCGATGGCGGCCACTACGGCGTTGGGACGTAGTGTCCCCCTACAAGACATCTGTCAGGCAGCTACGTGGGCCTCGCTGCACTCTTTTACTAAGCACTATTGCCTAGACAGCCAAGTCCGGAGAGACGGCTTCTTTGGCCGTTCTGTTCTCCGGGACTTCCTGGTGTGATCTTGGTTCGCAGACCCACCTCCGGGGTTGGTATTGCTGGGCTATCTATTCTAAGGTAAGGAATCCATCACTAACGTGTTTCTTTCAGATGCACAAGTTACTTACCTTCGGTAACGATATATCTGTAAGAAACATTAGCTAGTGATCGATTCCTTACCGCCCCACCCATCCTCCCCGTTCTGCGAACTGATTTCTAGGGTTAAGGTCATCCCTTTCAGGGCCCTAGCTTCAATGCACCAGTGGTCAGTATCTTGCATGGCTCTGCGTTCCTGGCGCGGAAAGTCGTGTACAGAACTGACGCCAGCGCGCAAGGGCGGCGTCTAAGTAGCTGCTGCGACGTCATCTCTGCGACCACGACGCCAACGACGAACGCGGAGCCGCACAACGCCACCTTCCGACGCGCAGGGGTACTGCTGACGAAAACTTTCCGGATCCAGTCTGACGCCTGGGGGTATTCTAAGGTAAGGAATCTATCACTAACTAATGTTTCTTACAGATATATCGTTACTGAAGGTAAGTAACTTGTGCGTCTAACCTCACCAAGTAACTACAGGCTAATTGCCCTTATTGACATTGAAGCAAAACTATACGCATCAGGTTTACTTCAAAATTTACTTGCATGGGACAACGAAAACAACTTGATACTACAAATACAAACTGGGTTTAGATCAGGTATGGGGACCCTTACAAATCTAACAGCACTCGCCATCTTGGCAGAAAAAGCCAAACGGTGTAAAACTCAACTGTTCGCATGTTTTGTCGACCTTAAATTGGCCTTCGACCTGGTCCCACGTGGCTGTCTGTGGGCGAAACTTGATGAATGGGGTATCCCAAGAGGGTTGTTGAAGGCAGTCATAGCGCTGCATGCAGGAACCTGGGCCCAGGTCAAAATAGGAGACGGGTCTAGGGTCACGAAAAAAATTGCCACAAAGGATGACCTCAAACAGGGCTGCGTGCTAGCCTCGAGCCTCTTCAATTTATATTTAGCAGACCTTGTTACTTTCCCCAAGAAGGAAGCCATCCTCCAATTTTGGCAACAGAAAAAATAGGATGCTTTAAGTATGCCAACAATATCGTTCTCTTGAGCCAAACACCAATAGGCCTGCAACACTGCATGAAAGCTTTAAAAACCTATATATGAGACCAGCAAGGCTTAGAACTAAACCCAAGTTAAACCAAAGTGGTCGGACTGGTTGACAACAAGTACAAGTCATTCACCTGGTTCATAAAGGACAAAAAGGTCGGTTGCCAACACATATAAATATCTAGGCATCAACGTGGAATATCAGATGGCCTTTAAACATCTAGCCACCATACAGGCAAAAGCATGTTCATTAAGCTTTGGATTCAAACTGCTAAAAAAGAAACTTGGCTGCCCGTCATTCAGGCATTTACTAATAGTAATGATGGCACAGCTCACGCCCATGGTGGCATAAGACATGGAAATCATGCATAGTCTGGAATCTGTAACGGTGAACAAACTCCAAACAAAAGTTTGCAAAACAGTGTTTTCCATACCAAAAACAGCGTTGCCAGCTCAGCGCCGTCTTGAATTTGGCTTAAAAAAACACAATTTACAGAGAATGAATGCCTTTGTCAAATTCTGCTGGAGACTGCGTGCGGCTCAATGAACTATCTATGTTGGAAGGAAATAGAGGAACAACAACGGAACCATCACAAACACTCTTGGGTAGAATACCTAGGCCGGGCAATTGAGTAACTAGGAATCCAAGATGCATGGGCCAGCAGCATGGAAAAAGTTGCCTTTTATCAAGTAACCAACTCCTCAACCCATCTTCTATTTTACATGACAAAAACTACTTAGCAAAGCGAAGGTATGCTTGGACAGTAATCAACTCGTATAAAAAATTTGAGACCCCAGGAGTACATGTCAGCCCATTTTTCACCTACCTTGAAACACCGGTTCTTGTTCTACAAAATTAGGTTTGTAGGCACTAGAGACTTTATTCCAACCTGAATGAGACCACGAGAAGACTTAAGATGTCCCCTATGCGGATACAAATGAGGGGCATTAGCACATATTCTTTGTGTATACCCGGAGGTTATGGCCCAGAGGAAAACCAGTCTTCTTGAACCTGCAAATTCTTACATGCAGGGAAGCTGTAGCTATCTGGCTAAGAGGCACTTCAATCCCCCTAGCTTGCCAGGGATCAAAATTTTTAAAACCTATCATGAACAAGCTTAGGGGTACTGGGCCAGAGTTGCATTAAGGCATAGAAGCCTTTTTTATGAGCAGTTTTGAACAAGCTGTATGCACCGCACTACTTGAAATAAGGGATGCATTCTTTGCACTAGTCACAAGCACTTTACAAATGAGCAAGCTTAGGGGTACCGGTCTAGAGAAAGTTTAAGGCTAGGAAGCTAAGAGCAGTTTTGCACAAATAGAATGCTCTTTATTACTTGAAATAAGGGGTGCATTTTTGCAGAAGTCGCACACACTCCACAAATAAAGCCTAACTGCTTGCATCTGTAAAATATAGTACCCGCAGGCAAGTAGAAATTTCTGGCTAAGTGCCACCCCAATCCCCCAGTTTGCCAGGGACCAAGTTTTTCAAAACAGACCCTATAAAACGTCAAGGTATCGGGCCAAAGAAAGTTTAAGATTAGCTAGCATTCTAGGAGTAGTCTCGCTTAAGCAGTATTCCCTTTATCACCTGAAACAAGGGGAGCACCTTTGTACCAGCCGTATACACGTTATAAATTAAATAAGGGGACAAAAATAGTACAGAGAGATGCCGCTTTTCAAGATTTACATACATTTTATTTCCTTTGAGCTTCATGGGCAAGGATCCAAATGAGTCAAACAAGAATAGATGTTTTGCACACGAGAATGTCAACAGCGCAACATTTTTAAAATAAGTTATTTAACAGGTAGTAACAGAGAACATGTTTTATGTCTTTTTATTAAGTTAGTGTGATGATATTGTATGGAAGGGTTTTATCTTCAGCTGTATGCAATGGTTTTATTTAACTGTGCACATAAACTTTGACAGTGGCATAGAGTGCAGTAGAGTTGAGTGGTGCAGTTGCATAGTGTGGTGGCACAATGTAGCCATATAGAGTAGAGTGTCAGAGTGCAGGGTCTGTAGAGTTGTGCAGAGAGCAGTGGCATAGAGTGCAGTGGTACAGTGTAGAATAGAGTGGCATAGAGTGCAATGTTGTATAGTGACGCAGTGGCGTAGAGTGCTGTGGCATAAAGTAGAATGTTGTAGAGTATACTGCGTAAAGTACAGTGGTGCAAAGTAGTTGGCATAGGTGCAGTGGCGTAGGGTGCATTGATTTTGAGTAAAGTGGTGTAGAGTGCATTGGCGTAGACTGCATTGGTTTAGAGTACAGCGGCATAGCGTAGGCTGTAGAGGCGTAGAGTGGTGCAGTGTAGAGTGCAGTGGCATTGAGTAGATTGTTTCAGAGTAGAGTGGAGTGATGCAGGGTAGAGTATAATGGTGCAGAGTAGAGCGCAGTGGCATAGAGTACAGTGGTGCAGCATTGATTGCAGTGGCATAGAGTGGAGTAACACAGAGTGTAGTGGCGTAGAGTCGATTGTTTCAGAGTGGAGTGGTATACAGTAATGGCATAGACTAGAGTGGTGTAGAGTGCAGTGGCGAAGAGTGCAGTAGTGCATAGTAGAGTGGGGTAGAGTGCACTGGCGTAGAATAGAGTGGTGGAGAGTAGAGTGGGGTAGAGTGAAGTGTCGGAGTGCAGTGATGCACAGTGCAGTAGAGTAGTGCAGAGTAGAGTGCAGTGGCGTAGAATGAGGCAGAGTAAAGTGACAGTGCAATGGTGTAGAGTGGCGTAGAGTATACTGGCATTCAGTAGTGCACAGTAGATTGGCATAGAGTGCAGTTGCGTAGAGTATATTGGTTTTAAGTAAAGTGGTGTAGCGAACATTGGTTTAGAGTGCAATGGCATAAAGTGCAGCGGCAGTGTGGAGTGGCATAGATTTGAATAAAGTGGCAAAGACTGCAGTGGCATAGAGTAGATTGTTTCAGAGTAGTGAAGTGGCGTTGAGTGTAGTAGTTCAGAGTAGATTGGCATAGAGGCACAAGTTACTAACTTGTGTAACGATATATCTGTAAGAGACAGTAGTTAGTGACAGATTCCTTACCTTAGAATATCCCCAGGCGTCAGGCTGGATCCGGGAAAGTTTTGCGTAGCAGTACCTTTGCGCGTCGGTAGGCGGCGTCGTGCGGCTCCGCGTCCGTCGTCGGCGTCGTGATCGCCGGGATGACGTCGCGGGCAGTACTTGGGCGCCGCCCTGCGCGCTGACGTCAGTTCTGTACACGACTTTCCGCGCCAGGAATGCAGAGCCATGCAAGAAGCTGACACAGGTGTCTGAAAAATACTAGGGCCCTGAAAGGGATGTCCTTAACCCTAGAAATCAGTTCGCAGAACGGGGAGGATGGGTGGGCGGTAAGGAATCTGTCACTAACTACTGTCTCTTACAGATATATCGTTACACAAGTTAGTAACTTGTGCATCTGAAAGAGACACGTTGGTGACAGATTCCTTACCTTAGAATAGATACCCCAGCAATACCAACCCCGGTGGTGGGTCTGCGAACAAAGATCAGACAAGGAAGTCCTGGAGGACAGAACGGCCAAAGAAGCCGTCCCTCCGGACCTGACTGTCAAGGCAGTAATGCTTTGTAAACGTGTGCAGCGAGGCCCACGTAGCTGCCTGACAGATAACCGGCAGCGGAACACCGCGGCCCAAGGCCGTGGTAGCAGCCGTTGCCCTGGTGGAATGGGCACGCAGCCCAACAGGAGGCTCCTTCTTGGCCAAAGAATAGCAGGTCTTGATGCACAAGGTAACCCAGCGGGAGATGGTCCTCTTGTGCACCGCCCGACCTTTTTGGCGCCCACGTAGCCAACAAAGAGCTGGTCATCCACCCGGAAGTGTTTTGTGCGGTCGATATAGAAGGAGAGCGCACGTTTTGGGTCCAGACGGTGGAGCCTCTCTTCCTCTCTGGAAGGATGCGGAGGCGGAAAGAAGGTGGGCAAAGTGATGGTCTGCCCAATGTGGAAAGCAGTAACCACCTTTGGCAAGAAGGACGGACGCGTCCGAAGAACAACCTTGTCTGGATGAACAGACAGAAAGGGAGGTTTGCAAGATAGAGCCTGGAGCTCACTCACCCGCCGAGCGGAGGTGATGGCCACCAGAAAGGCTGTCTTCAGAGTCAGAAGACGAAGAGGACAGTTATGCAGAGGCTCAAAGGGAGCGCACATTAAAAAGGTAAGAACCAAGTTCAAGTCCCACTGAGGCATTACAAACGGAACAGGAGGGAAGAGGTGAGTAATGCCTTTTAAGAACCTGTTAACAACAGGGGACTTGAAAAGGGAGGGCTGATCAGGGAGCCTGAGGAAGGCCGAGATAGCACAAAGATAACCCTTGATGGTACCCAGGGCAGAACCCTGTTGGGCCAGAGAGAGAAGGAACAGAAGGACCTCAGAAAGAGGGGCAGAAAGGGGATCCACAGCCTTTGCTGTGCACCATGCCACAAATTTGTTCCACCTGCAGGCGTATACCACCTTAGTGGAGGGACGCCTGGCTGCCAGAATCACATCACAAACTTCGGGAGGCAAGTCGAAAGGAATCAACTGCCGCCGCTCAATCTCCACGCAAGCAGGTGTAGACTGGACAGGTTCGGGTGGAGGACCGTCCCCTGCTGCTGCGACAGAAGATCCTCCCGAAGAGGCAGACGGATCGGGGATCTATGCTCATATTGAGTAGCTCGGGATACCAAACTCTTCGAGCCCAGTCCGGAGCCACAAGAATGACTTGGGCCCGGTCGTGCCGAATCTTCTTCAACACTCTGGGTAGAAGTGGTATAGGCGGAAAGGCGTACAACAGACCGCAACTCCACTCGCGACGAAAAGCGTCGCCGAGCGAGTGCCGCCTTGGAAATTCCAACGCGCAGAACTGATGACATTGCGCGTTCTCTTCGGTGGCGAATAGATCTAACCAAGGCTCTCCCCACTGTAGAAAGAGTCCTTGCGCCACTTCCGAGTGAAGACGCCATTCGTGATCCATCATGCACCTGCGGCTGAGTTCGTCCGCCCTGGCGTTCAGAGAACCTGCCAGGTGTTGAACCATCAGGAACATGCCCTGATGTTCCAGCCATGTCCAGAGGCGCAGAGCCTCCTGACAAAGGGTCCAAGACCCCACCCCGCCCTGTTTGTTGCAGTACCACATGGCGGTGATGTCTGTGAACACCTGCACTACCTTCCCTTTGACAGAGGGAAGGAATGCCTTGAGTGCAAGCCGGATCGCCCGGAGCTCCAGAATGTTGATATGGAGCCGGGACTCCGCCGGAGACCAGAGGCCTCTGATCTCCGCCTCTCCCATGTGACCGCCCCATCCCAGAAGGGACGCGTCCGTCACAACTGTATGCTCTGGCTGGGGAAGGGAGAGGGATCTGCCCATGACCCATTGCCGGTTCGAGAGCCACCACTGCAACTGTTTTGCAGTCCCCTCCGAGATCTGGACGTGATCGGACAGGTTGCCCTGGTGCTGCGCCCACTGGAACTTCAGGTCCCACTGCAGAGCCCGCATATGCCATCTGGCATGATTGACCAGCAGGATGCAGGAGGCCATGAGGCCCAGCATCCTCAGGGTCATCCGTACCGAAACCCAGGATAAAGGCCGAAAGATCGGAATCATAGCCTGAATATCCCGGACTCGCCGTTCGGGAGGATAGGCCCGAAACTGCGTCGTGTCCAGAACTGCTCCGATGAAAAGGAGCTGTGGAGAAGGAATCAGATGCGACTTCGGCACATTGATGGAGAACCCCAGCGAGTGCAGGAGTTCGGCCGTAGTCTGGAGGTGGGAGACGACTGCCTGGGACGAGCCCGCCTTCAGCAGCCAGTCGTCGAGGTAGGGGAAGACTGAAACCCCTGCCCGGCGCAGATGAGCTGCGACCACCGCCATCACTTTCGTGAACACCCGAGGGGCACTGGTAAGGCCAAAGGGGAGCACGGTGAACTGAAAATGCTCGGGGCCTACCGTGAACCGAAGGTAACGCCGGTGGGCCGGCAGGACGGGGATGTGGAAATACGCGTCCTGCAAGTCCAACGCTACCAACCAGTCTCCAGGGTCGAGGGCAGTCAAGACCTGAGCTAGGGTGAGCATCTTGAACTTCTCCTTCCGGAGGAAGCGATTGACGTTCCGGAGGTCCAAGATAGGACGCATGTCCTCCTTGTCCTTTTTGGGCACCAGAAAGTAGTGGGAGTAGCAACCACGCCCTACTTCTGGGGTCGGAACATGCTCGATGGCCCTCTTGGTCAAGAGGGCCGTGACTTCCTTCTGTAGAAGCACCAAGTGATCCCCTGACATGCGGTGGAATTGAGGTGGCATGGCTGGGGGTGGTCTCGAAGGGGAGGGAGTAGCCCCTTCGGACAATGTCCAAGACCCACCTGTCCGAGGTGATGGTGCGCCAGTGGGGAAGGTGATGGCGGACCCTGCCCCCTACTGGCGTGCCGTGCACCTGAAAGGAGGGACTAGGAGGGCTTGGAGGCCGCGGACGGGTTGGAGGTGGTGGCCTGACCCGCACGCTGGTTGCCCGATCCGCCACGGCGGAATCCACGTCCTCGGCCACGCGAAGACGCCTGCTGCGCGGGCCGGTGGCTGGACTGCTGACGTGAAGGGCGCCCCTACCGTGGCCACGATAGGGGCGAAAAGCAGAAGGCAGCGGAGGGCGTGTAGCAGAAAGGCCCAGGGACTTGGCAGTAGCCCGTGAGTCCTTAAAGCGCTCCAACGCATGGTCTGCTTTGGACCCAAAAAGACCGACTCCATCAAAGGGCATGTCCATGAGAGTATTCTGGACATCCCCTGAAAAACCAGTGGTTCTCAGCCAGGCGTGGCGTCGGAGCGCCACCGTCGTTGCAATAGACCTGCCCAGCGAGTCGGCGGTGTCAAGGCCACAACGGATAGTGTATTTGGCCGCATCCCTTCCTTCCGCAATGGCGCGGGAAAGCAGTGCCTGGACCTCCTCAGGGCACTGGGGCAAAACATCCGCCACCGAATCCCACAGGGAGTGGGTATATCGGCCCAAAAGACAAGCGGTGTTAACGGACCGCAGGCCAGCACTGGAGGAAGAAAAACCTTTCTTCCCAAACTGATCCAGGCGTTTGGATTCCCTATCCGGAGGAGCGGTAGGGAAGGCGGTTTGGGAAGCGGAGGCTTGGACAACCAAGCTCTCAGGAGTGGGGTGGACAGAAAGAAACAGGGGGTCGCCCGGAGCAGGGCGATGGCGTCGTGACACGTTCCGATCCACAGGAGCCCCTGTGTTGGGCTTGGACCAGGCGCCCAAAAGAACGTCAGTGAGGGCGTCGTTAAACGGCAGCACAGTCTCCGCAGAGGAGGCTGCCGGCTGAAGCACCTCTGTCAAGATGTTAGGCTTGACCGTCAAAGTAGGGAGCTGGAGACGTAAGGCCCCAGCAGCCCTACGCAACACCGTACCAAAATTGGCCCCTCCTCCGTAGCCACGGGAGGAGACAGCATGCCAGTGTCAGGGGAAGTATCCAGACCACTGGCCTCCCCTAGACTCTCTGTCCAGTCCTCATCATACTGACAGTTGCGCGTCAGAGGGTCATCAGACCCCTCCCAGTCCAACTGGTCCTCCTCAGGTTCAAAATAAGGAGGAGGCGGGACAATTGGGACCCAAGGTCCCATCGGCGCCGGAGCCGGCGTCGAGCGACGTCGCTCCGGGTCCATGTCCGGAGCCGGAAGGAACTGGGGGACGACGCCGCCCGGAGCCCAGGGCGGCGTCGAGAACGGCACCGGAGACATCGGCGCCGGCGGAGGTGTCGTGAGGTCGACCGGCGTCGATGGGGGTTGTGGAGCCGGGATCGAGGCCGGGGCCGGAGCCGGGATCGAGGCTGGAGGCACGGGCGACGCCGGGGCCGGAGCCGCCGGCGACGCCGGAGCAACCCCATCAGTGGCCCGCGGGGCCCGAAGGCGCACCGGAGGGGCCTGAAGGCCCGAAGAGGCGGGCCATGGCCGACAGGAACTCCTGTACCTTGGCCGGATCCGCCCCCGAACCCGGGAAGGGCGGGTATGGCGGGGCGACTCCACAGGCAAGTCCGGGGCCGCGGGGCGGGGACGGTGCCGGGAGGGGCCTCAGCCGAGTCGCGAGATCGGCGAGGCGAAGTCCGAGAGCGACGATGCTTCTTGGACTTCTTGTGCTTAGACTTACCGGACGAAGAAGACTTCGACGCCGACGACCGGTGTGCACTCCGCGAGCGACCCCTGGACCTCTCACGCGACCGGGGCCTCCGTGGAGCCGAATGCCGGGCCTCGAGGAGCTTTCGAGACCGCTCTCGCAAAGCTTTCGGGTTGAGGGCCTGGCATTCGGGACAAGACTCGGTGTCGTGGCCTCGGCCGAGGCAGAAGAGACACTCCCAATGCGGGTCGGTGACGGACATCATCCGCGCACAGGCGCCGCATCGCTTGAAGCCGGGCATCCCTACGACACCTTTAAGTTGGAAAAAACAGTGAAAAAATCACCAAAAAGTATGGTCAAAAATTGACCAGGGCACTGCTCTTCCCGGATCTGCGCTTGCTGGCGCGGAAAAAGAAGAACTGACGTCAGCGCGCAGGGGCGGCGCCTAAGTACTGCCCGCGACGTCATCCCGGCGATCACGACGCCGACGACGGACGCGGAGCCGCACGACGCCGCCTACCGACGCGCAAGGGTACTGCTACGCAAAACTTTCCGGATCCAGCCTGACGCCTGGGGATATTCTAAGGTAAGGAATCTGTCACTAACGTGTCTCTTTCAGATTGCAGTTGCGCAGAGTGCAGTGGAATAGAGTGGCATAGACTGCAGTGTCAAAGAGTAGATTGTTTCAGAGTAGAATGAAGTGGCGTAGGGTGGATTGGTTCTGAGTAAAGTGGTGCAGAGTCCAGTGGCTTAGTGGCTTGGCACAGAGTTGAATAGAGACGTAGACTGCGGTGGCATAAATGAAATTGTTTCAGAGTAGAGTGAAGTGGCGTAGAGTGCAGTGGTGCAGAGTAGATTAGAGTGATTTAGAGGGGATTGGTGTAGAGTGCAATGACGTAGAGTGGAGCGATGCAGAGTAGAGTGATGCAGAGTGCAGTGTTGCAGAGTAGGGTGGCATAAAGTGGAGCAGCACGGATTGGTGTAGAGTGCAGTGCTGTAGAGTAGTGTGGAGTGCAGTGGCATGGAGTGGCATTGTGTGGAGTGGTGCAGAGTAGAGTGTAGTGGGTAATGTGGAGTATGCATGGTATGATAGCATACTGCCATTTTAGACAACACATGTTCAATTGAAATGACCATTACATTTGCACTTACATACAGTTTTACTGATAAAAGTATACAGCACAAACGATGAGTGGAAATGTCATCACCCAATGTATTGGTTTGATAGCACAGTTCATTTACAGACATTTAAATTTAGTTGTTTGCTAGAAAAAAAATGCCCTTGTTCAGCCTTTCTCAAACAGACCCCGAATAGCCAGCATGATTGTCACATAAATACTCACTTTGAAGTTAGAGAAAGAAAAATAAACACCAAGCTCTCTGCAAGAGAGAACCTGACATTTGACCTCTGTCTTTGAACGCACTGTAAATATGACAAGATGAGAACAAGATTTAAAGGCTATTATTAACAATGCACATTTGAATGTCTGTCTTTTTTAACATATGCTTTTCATCATAATTTAACATACGAGTTTCCCAGTAAATATGTTTACCTTTCTTCATGTATAATAACTTTTCCTAATAGACATCTCAGATTTATGGCATCTGACGTAACGTTTTCCAATGAACCTATAACGTCTACAGCACTTTTCATTGGCTTGTCAACGTAATTGTATTGTATTGTAATTGCATTTGTATAGCGCTTACTACCCCTGACGAGGCGTCAAATCGCTTTTTCGGCGAGTAGCACGCTACTCCGGGACCCATAGAGGATTAGTGTTGAATTAGTATAGTGAAACATGCAAGTAAATTTTAAGTGGTGGATATGTTAGTCAGTTATTTGGATTCAGAAGGATAGCGGAGGTATAGAAGAGGGAAAAAGGTTTGCATATATATAGCGCTTCTAACCCCTGATGGGGTGTTGAATTGCTTTTTTTTTTTTTTTTTTTGGCGAGTAGCACGCTACTCCGGAAACCCATAAAGGATTAGTGGTGAATTAGTATGGTGAAATATGAAAGTAATTTGAGTGGTGGATATTAGTCAGTTATTTGGAGTGAGAAGAATAGTGGAGGGATAGAAGGGGAAGAAAGGTTTGCATTCATATAGCGCCTGTTACCCCTGGTGGGTGTTGAAGCGTTTGTTGGCGAGTAGCACGCTACTCTGGAACCCATAAAGGATTAGTGGTGAATTAGTATAGTGGAATATGGAATTAGTGAAGTGAACATGCTAGTCTGTTATTTTGATTGAAAAGGATAGTTGTGGGATAGAAGAGTGAAGGATTTCTTTTTGTAGGTCATAGCAGTAGGAGGAGGCTTTTTGATGAGTAAAAAGGGTTTTTGGAGGGGAAGAGTCAGAGGGAAGAGTTTAGAAAGGTTTGTCTTGGGCATTGGTACAGTAAAGGAGGTGTCAGAAGATGCAAGGAGGGGTAGAGTAGGAGAGAGTCAAGAAAGGGTTATTTTGGGGAACATAGTAGTGGTATGGGGTTTGCGATTAATGAGAGAGTGGGTGTAGAGGATATAGTGATAGATCAACTTGAGCCTAGGGTAATGAGCATAAACATTCTCACAGGATAGCCATCAGACATACTGTCTCAAAATTACAAATATGTATAAAATTCTAGTTGCCAAAACAATATAGAAGCTCCCCTAGGTGGATTTAACAATGATTCTCACAGTGCAAATATTTGAACCATCCCCTTCTTTTCCAGCGGAATCGCACAGCCTGCTTCATCCTGCCTTTCAACAGCATAACCACAGTCATATTCTTAACCCTTTCGGTGCGCATGACGGAATGGTTCTGTCATGCGCAACAGTGCTCGTGTGCGCATGACGGAACCATTTCGTCATGTGCACACAAGCACTAAATCCCTCTGCTACACATAAATTCGCTACCACTCAGCGTTCCCCTTGGTCTTCCAATAAAAAAAAAAGGATACCTCACTTGTGTGGGTGGGCCAAGTGCCTGCAACTGAGAAGGGCCAAAAACGTAGAGGTTGAGAGGGATAGCACAGCAAGCTCTAAGCGCTATATTTTTTACATACGTTTTAGGCTGGCTCTGCATTGGAAACCCACACAAGTGAGTTATCATTTTTATCAGGAGACTGAGGGCAACGCTGGATGGTAGGAAATTTGTGCCGGTGCGTTGATCCCACACATGAATGTGAGAAAATGTAATTTTTTTTTTTTAGCTAAATTTGAGATTTGCAGGGGATTCTGGGTAGGAAAATGTTGGGAGATTCACTCAAGCCACACCTCCCTGGACTCCCCTGGGTGTCTAAGTTTCAGAACAGTCTGGATTTGGTAGGTTTCCCTAGATGGCCGCCGAGCCCGGGACCAAAAACGCAGGTGGCCCCCTTGCAAAACCAGGTTGTTTTGTGATAGATAATTTTGATGTCTCCACAATACGTTTTGGGCCCTTCCCTGCTGCGGGTACTTGGCCCAACCACACGTGAGGTACCATTTTTATCGGGAGACCTAGGGGAACGCTGGGTAATAGGTAAAATTTGTGACAGCCCGGTGATCCTACAACTTTCCCACACAGAAATGTGAGAAAAATGTGATTAGTTTTTTCTAGCTAAGTTTGAGATTTGCAGGGGATTCTGCATAGTAAAATGTTGGGAAATCCACGCAAGCCACACCTCCCTTGACTCCCCTGGGTGTCTAGTTTTCAGAAATGGCTGGGTTTGGTAGGTTTCCCTATATGGCTGCCAACCCCGGGACTAAAAACGCAGGTGTCTCCCTCACAAAACCAACTCTTTTTGTGATCGATAATTTTGAAGTCTCCACAGTACATTTTGGGGCGTTTCCTGTCACGGGCACTAGGCCTACCCACACAAGTGAGGTACCATTTTTATCAGGAGACTTGGGTTAATGCTGGGTGGCTGGAAATTTGTGGCTCCCCGCAGACTCCAGAACTTTCCATCACAGAAATGTGAGGAAATGTTTTTTTGTTGTTGTTTTTTTTGCAAAGGTGAGTGCCACACAAGTCACCCGATCCTGGAATCCCCTTGGGTGGCTAGTTTAAAAAAATGTACAGGTTTGCTAGGTTTCCCTAGATGCCGGCTGAGCTAGGGTCCAAAACCCACAGCAAGGCACATTGCGAAAAAAAGGGTCCGTTTTCACTGGAAAAATGTGATGTGCCCACGTTGCGTTTTGGGACGTTTCCTCTCACGGGCCCTAGGCCTACCCACACAAGTGAGGTACCATTTTTATCGGGAGACTTGGGGGGGAATGCTGGGTGGGAGGAAGTTTGTGGCTTGACTTCCTGAATAGTTTGTTTCATACCCACCAGAGTGACCTTAGGTTTTAGAAATAAATGGAAGGATTTACAAAATCATAGTTTTGGGAGATTAGGCTTTACCAATGGTTTCATCTTCACAAATAAACAAGAAAGCGCGAAATGGCGAGTCGAACTCTGATGAATAGCTCTGCTGTTGAAAACTGTGTGCAGTGTGAAATCGTGACAAATGAGACGAGTGAAATGAGACCAAAAAATCAACGACCAGTACATACACTTTTCAGAAAAAGGCCTTAACCCCTTCAGTGCTACGGCCCCCTGTGCTCTCCGCCCCCCCCCCCCCCTGCCAAGATTTTTTTGGGCTATTTGGTGTAGTTTGCGCTTAGGCCCCCGTAACCTTTTGTCCACATAAGGTATTCACGCCAAATATGCGTCCTTGCTTACAACATCCTGAGGATTCTAAAGGTACCCAGGGTTTGTAGATTCCCCTGGAGGGGACCGAGAAATTAGCCTTCACGGCACAGAGGACCGGCGCAGACAGCAAGTACAGTCTCAAGGTGCAACCTCAGAGCGAGGAGAGAATCGGTCCTCTACCGGGGCTCTGCTATCTACCTCTGAGGGATGTGGAAGGTCCAAAAAGAGGGTTCCAGCCTGGAAAAAACATCTTGCCGGTCGACGTCAAGACAAGGTACTGCACAGACTTGCTTGCAATCCAGGGCTGGCTCAATGTCAAGGAAGAAGCGCTGATTGATGTTGACGCAAGGTAGATCGACGCCTGAAGTACATACACCGTCGACACGCACAGGAAGATCGATGTCGAAGTGTATCAACGTCAAGGCGTGCAAACCTATTGACGCTGAGGAGCAATGTGACATTGAGGCCTCTGAGGAGATCACTATCGATGAACCGATCCTCATCAATGGAGCATTTCGACGTCGAGGACACAGGAAAAGAGGAAACAATTCTATTCAGATTCTAAATACTCTAGGGTATATTCCCTCCCCCCCCCCCCTGTTTGCCGGTAGTGTTACCGGATTCTCCTCCTCCACCTCCTGTGCCTATTCCTCCATCTCCAATCCCTATGCCTGTGAACCGCCAAGAGCTAGATCACACTCAAGAACGCGCCATCGTGTGCACCAGCACAGATGTTCATAGTCTTCCAGACACACTCTCCAACAAAGCTATAGATCACATTCAAGATCAGGAACCAGAACATGCACAAGATCTAGGCGTCCAAGACATATAACATCCTCATCTTCTTCCACAGAGCGATACTCGCTGTCATTGTCTGATTCACCACCTCCTCTCATTTCTCCGGTGGATGACATCACCACCTTCCAGAAGGTCTTGGTAAGAGGAGCTGCAAAGCTTAATATACAGATGTCCCCACACCTTCTACATCTGTTATTTTTAAGACGCTCCACCAGCGGTCAGCATCAAGACCTCTGCTTCCGTTGGTGCTGGTACTCAATGGAGCTTTTTCTGACTGCTCCTTCGATGCTTCAAAAAACATACAGACCTCCTGACAAGATCCTCTTCCTCCGTTCAGATCCGCCTCCTGACTTAGTCGTCATATTTGCGGCCAAGAAGCGCCATGCTACCACTCCTGCTTCCTCATACCACCTGATAAGGAGAGCAAAAAGCTGGACTCTGTAGGTCACAAAGTTTGCAGCACAGCAGCAACCACCATAAAAGCGGCTAGTGCTACTGCCCCACTTGGCAGATACGATGGAGCGCTCTGGGACTCTATCAAACAATTTGCAAACGATCTTCCCAGGGCAGACCAGAAGACTTCCTGGAAGTAGTAAATGAAGGCCTCCTGGTTTCCAATCAGTACTGCAGCAGACTCTTCCTTGTTAGCGGTGCATGAATACCCCCATGGAATAGCCTTAAGAAGACAATTTTGGCTCCACCTTGTAGTTCTGAAACCAGAATCTCAAGAAAGGATTGTCAATCTTCCTTTTTCAGGTACTACCATATTCGGCAACCATACGGATGACGAGATAGCTCGCATGAAATCAGAGATGGAAACTCTTAACACCGTAGACCTAGAAAGGCCAAAAAAAATAAAGACGTTCATTCAGGCCCTACCAGCACCGGTTGAACCCTCAGAGGGTTCAAACGCCTTTTTGGTTTCAAGGTCGCCAGCCGCCACAACAGCAACGACCTTGCCATCTGCAACAGCGAAGGCAGTCTAGAGGACGATCTTCCCAACAGCTTTCCTAAGGGGGTAAACCTACAACAGGCGCCAAGCCATGAATCTTTCCTTTTCCCTCTTCTGTTACCCTCTCTGGTAGGGGGAATCATCTCTTGTTTTCTGGCAGAGTGGCAAAAAAATCACAAAAGACGCCTGGATTCTGAATATTGTTCAAAATGGGTATTGTCTCCGATTCACAATTCCTCCCCAGACAATACCACCTAAATCGTCCAATCAACATCTGCACATGCTTCGGGCAGAAGTCAACATCTTGCTGCAGAAGCATGCGGTGGAGGTCATTCCCCACAAACCACGAGGTACAGGCATCTACTCCATTTATTTTCTGGTGAAGAAGAAAGACAATAACGGATTCAAACCCATTCTCGACTTGAAGATAGCCAACAAATGGATTCGGCGCAAAACGTTTTGGATGCTGGCTGGCATTGCATCAGATCTACTCCCAATTACACTGCAAGTTCTTGAGGTTTGTAGTGGGGCAGGACCATTATCAATACCAAGTTCTTCCATTTTGGTCTCAAGTCAGCTCCTAGAACTTCTCAAAGTGCATGGCAGTGGTTGCTGCCTACCTCAGGAAGCATCAAATATTCTTCTACCCCTACCAAGACGATTGGTTGATCAAGGCGTCCACTTGACAGGAAGCCCAGTGTCATTACAACTGGACATGCGAGGTCCTTTAACGACTGGATCTTCACATCAACTGCAAGTCAATTTCCACTCCGGTTCAGACTCTGCAGTATTTAGGGGTTACCATTAACACCATGTAGGCTAGCGCGTGTCCTTCGGAGGAGAGACTTTCATCGATCTGCCGGAAGTGTCCCGAATGCACATCTCCACATGAGTCCCCTTCAGGAAAGTCTCAAGGACCAGTCGACCAAGCGACAGATAATTAGGAAGACAAGATCATTCTCTCCCCTCATGCAAACCATTCTCTCACATGGTGGTGCTGTCCAACCAACCTGCTTAAAGGAATACTCTTTCAACAACAGGTTCCCTCTCAGACCAAAGTGACAGATGCGTTGTTACTGGGGTGGGGAGCCCACATGGATCATCTCCAAATTGAAGGATCATGGTCTCTGAGGCAGATGATGTATCATATCAATCTCCTCGAGCTTCAGGCAGTCTTTCTAGTGCGAAAAGCATTTTGCCCCTCATTCAAGACCATTCCCTGCTTGTTTAGGCGGACAATGCAACCACTATGTACTACCTCAGCATGCAAGGTGGGGAAACGAGTTCAAGACTCTTATCCCACAAAGCCCAAGCAGTTTGGAAATGGCTCATAGCCAGGAATCTGCCCATCACTGCAACACACCTCCCAGGTGTACAAAATGTGCAGGCAGACACCCTTAGCAGGGTTCTGCAAGAAAACCACAGATGGGTCCTTCACGACTACGTCGTGCCAGGCCTCTTCAGGCTGTGGGGCATTCCATACACCATCTTGTTCGCCACTGCAGAAAACAAAAATGCCATGACTTCGCCTCAAGATACTTACATCCAGGGACCCAGGGGAATGCCTCATGGGTCCGGCAAATTTCTCTACGCCTTTCTGCCGATCCCACTCATCCCGTCAGTCCTCATCAAGCTGTCCTACTCAAGAGCCAGACTCGTCTTGATATCTCCTTAATGGCTCACTAATGGTGGTTCACGGACCTTCTTCACCGGTCAGTGTCCACATCTCAAGACCACACCTGCTAATGAATTTTGGAGGCCTGATGGTTCATCCCAATCTCCTTGAATTTGGCAGCATGGTTCCTGAGCTAGTGCAGTATGGACACCTGACCCTGCCACAAGACTGTATGGACATCCTCAAAGAGGCTAAACGACCGTCAACCCGTTCATCTTATGCCTTTAAGTGGAAGAGATTTTGCATTTGGTGTTCCTCCAAGAATATTGACCCTACATCTTGCCAGGAAGACGTCATTCTTCCCTATCTTCTCCAGTTGGCAAAATCTGGCTTACAATTCTTTTCCATAAAGGTTCACTTGGCAGCCCTTACTGCCTAACTAAAATGTCCTTCACAAACCTCCTTTTTCAAAATCCTGGTAAACAAGGATTTAAATATTTTTTTTTTTATTTAGAAGTGTTAAAGAAGGTTTTCCCTCCCATTAGGCGCCCTTCCTCTCTTTGGGTGCATAACCTAGTTTTCACATCTCATGCAGGAGCCTTTCGAATCCCATTTATAAGGCATCCCTGAAACATCTCTCATGGAAAACCATAGTTACCACATCAGCTCGTAGGGTTAGCGAAATCGAAGCTTTATGCTCTAACCAACCTTACATAGTTTTTCTCTCAAGTAAGGTAGTCATGAGGACTCACCTGAAATTCCTACCCAAGGTTATTTCGGATTTTCATGTCAATCAGTCAATTTCTATGCCAACCTTCTTTCAGAATCCTTCAACCCCAGCCGAAAGATCTCTCCATTCCCTAGGTCTGAGACGGGTTTTGAAGTTTTATCTAGATAAGACCCGTGGCATGCCCAGATCGGGTCAACTGTTTGTTTTATGGCCCGGCTTTAATGAGAACTGTCCCTATTGCGAAGATTTGTAAAGCGGCCACATGTAGATCTGTTCAGACATTCACCAAGCACTATTGTTTGGGCTCGGATGCTCGAGCAGATGCTCAAGTGGAACAAGCCTCCCTCAGAAAAGTATTTGCTTAATCCAGTCCTTCTTCTCTCCTCAGTTTTCTATAGCGGTTTGTGGGGCTGGGCTTGTTATTCTATTCAAATGCCTATGACTATCAATGGAAATCCCCCAAGAGAAAGGGCTATGGTTTCTTACCTGTAATCACAGTTCACTCTTGGAGGAATTTCCATTGAAGTCATAAGCAACTCGCCCCCCCCCCCCCCTCCCCAGTGGACATAACAGAGGAATTTATTGAATTTACTTATCACTAACACTTCTCGTCAAAAAGAACTGAGACAACTGCCACCTGTTAGGCATGATGGGATGGGATGCTGGTGGTTTCTAGGCCCTTAAAGGTACAGACACTGTTTAAAACTTGGCGTAATGGCAGCCTATGAGGCTACACTGTCCTGCAATCCTTCATCTTTTACTTTTACAGAAAGGTGTTTGTGAAAGAATATTTAAACTGTTTTGTAATAACATCTCCCTAAAATCATATATATATATATATATATATATATATATATATATATATATATATATATATATATATATATATATATATATATATATATATATATTCACTGAAAAAAACACAGGTTTCAGGGACGTTATAGTTAGTTGGACATTTCACTCGTACAAAACCAGAGAAATTCGTCCGTTCTAGTTAGTTGAGCTAACTATAACTCGCGCCTCCGCAATGCACTGCTGATGACGTCACATATTACATCATTCATGACATGGTTAGTGACATAACTGATGACATCATCCAGTGACTGTGTGTTTCTGTAAAGTTTTTAAATATTTTATATATATATATAAATATGCCAAGGTGTATTGACGAATGAGTGGGTGTATGTGTCTGAATGGCTGATTTAGTAGGTGCGTGACTGACTGTATAAGTGAATGATTAAACGTGTCTTACTGAATGCATGGGTTAGTGACTAAACTGTGTGCATGTCTGTATCAGTCTGTCAGTTGGTATGTAAGCGGCTGCATGGGTTGGTGAGTAGCTACATGAGTGTCTATGGGTTATTTATTGGTTGTCTGAGGATCTGTATGGGTGCCTGAGTGTCTGTGTGGGTGGGTGGGGTGTGTGTGACTCACTGCATGGATGTGTTAGTGGGTGATTCACTGAGTGTATGGGTTCAAGAGTGCATCTGTGAGGGGCTGTATGGGTGGGTGAGTGTGTGTATGGGTGTGTTGGTGAGTGAATGGATGTCTCAGTGGTACATGTGTGAGTAACTACATATGTGAAAGGCAGTATATGTGAGTGTTGGAGTATATAAATGACTATGTGAGATTGAGTGATTGTGAGAGTGGCTGTATGGATGAGTGTGTGCTTGTATCAGTGATTGTGTAAGAGAGTAAGTATGTGTTAGTATGTGTATGAATAAGTGAGGTGGTG
This sequence comes from Calotriton arnoldi, assembly GCA_963921515.1. Lineage (NCBI taxonomy): Eukaryota > Metazoa > Chordata > Amphibia > Caudata > Salamandridae > Calotriton > Calotriton arnoldi. Next base: position 505,978 of record CAWUFW010009334.1, on the reverse strand, counting down.
TGTGTATAACTGTATAGGTGAGTAAAATGGGAGTGTGATGGATTCTTTGCATGACTGACGAGGTGTGTGAGTAACTCTATGGATGAGTGGCAGTGTGCGAGTGTCTGTATAGGTGTGTGAGTGCATATGATAGTGCTGGATTGATGAGTGACTGCATGTGTGAGTGACTGCATGTGTGAGTGACTGCATGTGTGAGTGACTGCATGTGTGAGTGACTGCATGTGTGAGTGACTGCATGTGTGAGTGACTGCATGTGTGAGTGACTGTATGGGTGAATGAGTGTATGTAGACCTAGGAATCAGTGAGTGGGTATGTAGTAACTGGTATTGGTGTCTATTGTTTCGCGAATGGTACTCTGTATTTTAGAGTGGGTGTATCAAAAGTTATATTAGGGTGTGAGGAGGTGCATCAGATTATCACGTGGATGTCATTAGTGATGTCATTTGCGATGTCATCAGTGATGTCACTGACCATGTCATGAATGATGTAATATGTGACGTCATCAGCAGTGCATTACGGGCGCGCGAGTTATAGTTGGCTCAACTAACTATAAAGGCTGAATTTCTCTGGTTTTGTACGAGTGAAATGTCCAACTAACTATAACTAACGTCCCTGAAAACTGTGGGTTTTTTTCAGTGAATTTCTAGGTTTTTTTAAATGCTAATTTCTAACTATAACATGCCTGAAACCTATGGTTTTTTCAGTGAATTTCAAAGGTTTTTTAAATGCTAATTTCTAACTTTAATGTCCCTGAAACCTATGGTTTTTTAGGTCTCGCCTACGCAACGCGCATGCGCTGCATAGGAGGGCCTTTAGCCGTCGCTCGGCTCATTTTCAAGCACTGCACTCGTGCTTGTGGCGGCACCCACCTTGCGGGAGCGAGCAGGGGTGCGCCACGAGTGCAGTGCTTGAAAATGAGCAGTCTGCTCTCCCAAGTGCGCGCGCGCACCACTCGCAGGCTCACCTCCTGCTCCCCCTCTCTCTCCTAACTACTTGTTATTTACTGTTGCCATTTTCCATGCAGGACTAGAAGCACCACAATGTAAAACAGAGTAAGCTACAATGCCAGGGCTGGCTAAACATCTCACAGCTGCATGAAGCAGCAATAGAGCTAAAAGTGTTTTAAACTCTCACTGGCATTGGAAGAAAAGCAAACGTTATCAGACGGGGATGCAAAAACACAATCTAAATATTAAATAACCAATGAAAAGCCCTCTATAATTTTAAATAGCACACTGCTATTTCCTAGCACTCAGAATATTGTCCTGAAATAACAGGGTGGACAAGAAACAGACGTGTCAGTCAGTGCTCGATCACATGTGCATATAGCTCATAAAATAGAGTGCATTTTTGCATTTCATTACTTGTAGCCCTATTTATACAATTGTAAATAAATGCACAGATAGAATTAACAGAATGCAAAGGAAAACCCGGCAATGTATGGACTGCTTATGCACAAAATCGGGAAACTTGAAAGTTCTGTGTTCGCTGCTTTTTCGGAGATTTGAAGTTAAGAACTGTAGCTATTAGACCTAGGTATAGCTGCATGGAGATTTAGTCTCCGCCTTGACGCAAGCAGTCCTCCTCCCCAAGAAGTTAGCAGTGGTAAAATGCCAAGCACATAGGAAAGTGACTGATCTCATTGGACAGGGAAATGCACTAGCAGACGTTACTGCCCGAGCCACGGCAGGAGACAGAACTACGACACGAATGTATGTGACCAGGTCACAAGCTGAACGATGGACTGACGCTAGGACCACTGTAAGGGACATACAGACTACAGGCACACAAGACGAATTGACCGAGTGGGAAAAGGTGGGACTAAAGGACGAGGAAGATTGCTGGAGAACTAAAGACGGAAATAAATAACTGTTACCCAATGCCTACCTCATCCCCATATTGACCATGGCACATTTACCAGCACACATAGGCTCCACCCCCATGATTGAACTAATCACCAGAGTATGGCATAACGTCAAGATAGCAGAATCTGCAAAACACCTAGTACAACAATGTATAGTCTGCCTACAACACAACCCAGGGAAGGGGACAGTAGTACCACGGGGAGGGTTTGGAGTCCCTGACCACCCCTTTGAAATCCTTCAAATGGATTACATTCAACTTGAAAGTTCTGTGTTCGCTGCTTTTTCGGAGATTTGAAGTTAAGAACTGTAGCTAATAGACCTAGGTATAGCTTATTACACACATACGCTTCACATTTAGAGTCTTGCATGGCATAATATGGGGAAACTACAAGTACCAGAATGCAAACTCATGTCATCTAAAAGCGGGAAGCCTATCTTATTACCCCAGCCCCGACAATCGGAGAATTTGAGGAGTGTGATTTTGTGCACTTTTGTCCCTGGGCGAAATTATGTGAGTGCCACTTTGTGTGCGACCCGATTCCAGCGTCAAATCACAAACGAGAACTGGTGTTTCATTCGGCAGGCGATGTATTGCATTACACGCAACACCATTTTAAGTTTTCTAACTATGTGGGCGCCACTGTGAACGAGGGCTCTGCAGTAATATGAGGAAGTGTAGTAATTAGCACCAGTGCTGTAATTAGCACCAGCCTCGTTCCCATTTGTCAGAATAGCACCCACCTGTGTTATTTATTCCAAGAGGGAGGGGAACACTGTTTTCGCGCAGGATTTGGACAGACAGGCAGCTAGCAAAACGGAGACTTTCATGGAGGAAAAAGGCGCCATTTTGAAATGTGCCAACGCCGTCCTGGCGCGCTACCAGACGCCCATCTCAGAGGAGCAGGTCTGGGCCCTGTGCTACGCGTGCTGCTGCAGGATGGAGCTTCTAGGGCGGTCATAAACCGGGACGGCTCTGTGTCCTTCGCCAGCAGCCGCACAACTGGTAAGAAAACCTTTAGGCATGATCTTCTCTTCAAGGCGCTAGTCTCTAGGACAACGAAAAGGAACTGGACAGGTTATACTTTATTTTAAAATTGACTTGACCTTCCCGAGCAAGGCCCACAGCTTTGTCACACTGCTCCTCTATTTGCATGACACGGTTGCTGCATTTATCCATCTCCCACCTTACTCTTTGATAGCTATGAAGTGGACTTTCCGTTATCCAGACGGTGCATTCTGGGAGTTGTAGTCTACAGTTGTCTGACTGAACGGTTTTGGGTGTAAAGACCGGTATCGTATGGTAATCTTAAGGCGTGTTCACTGTCAGTGAAACAAGTAATTGGACTCCCATTGAGAAACACACTGCATTCTAGCAAAAGCAGCGATTGTTATAGTTCGCTGGGTGCGTTTTTGACCATGATAGTTGAGACTAGGCATTTTGAACTCTCAGGTGTGGGATTCCATGCATGAACACTTCAGGGCTGTTTATTCCCCTCTTCCACTAAATATTTGTGCATCTTCCGGAATGTTCTGTGTTCGGACGGAAGGTCCAGAACGACCGAAGAACTCCTGTTTGTAGCATCGAGAGTGATGGTGAGGTGGTCGTTCTGCCTCTACCACCTTTCAGTTACTTAGTTTTTGTTGAGGAATGTTGCACTGCGGCCGCCTCCGACCTTTTACCTTTGTTGTGAAGCTGTGTAAAACCTTCTGTACACAAGGCAAAACTATTCTTATTGCCAATGCTTATTTTAATGCATTATATGAATGAGAGTGAGCCCTCAGACAATACGTATGCAGAGTTTACTTTTGCTTTTTGTCATGAGCAGTTTTTGACATGAAGTAGACCGCTTTGTAAAATGTTAACATAGTTGACAAGTGGAGTCTGTCATGTTTAACCGCTTCAGACAATTCTTGCACTTTAGCAGAACTTTGCACACTGAGGGTTTGAGACGATAATGTGTTGAAAGGAAAACTACGAGCCCCACAATGCATTAGGCTATTGAAAAGCCAGGAATGGCTAATGCCCTAGTACACTGGGTACACATAAAATGCAAAATAAAACTTAGCTCCCAAATGTTGTCTTTTTTTTTTCTCCTGGTCTATAATCACTGTTTTAACATCCCAGTAGGTTAGAGTGCAGATATAACTTTTAAAATGCAAGCGTCTTACTACTGATGGGCTCACTTTAGCATTCATTTGAAATATATTCTTGGATCTGGCTAACCTGCTCTACTCGAAACAAAAACAAAAAATAGCATTGGCATAGCAAATAGGTCTCGCCTTTGGGACCTTATAAGTGTTTAGCCATGCAACAGTTAATGTTGTTGCACCAAGGATATTGTGCTGCATAACTAAATACTTATAAGGTCCCAAAAGCGAGACCTATTGGCTATGCCAATGCTTGTTCTGTGAATTTCTAAGGTTTTTTAAATGCTAATTTCTAACTATGCCTACAGAGGTAGGACATGTGGAGGAAGAAAGGTGCAGAAAGAAGCAAGAGAAATGCAGAAAGAGGCAACAGAAGTCCAGAAAGAGGAAGAAAGGTGATGAAAGAAGCAAGAGATATGCAGAAAGAACCAACAGAGGTTGCAAAGTCATCCTGTGCCCTGGGCACCCCCCAACCTTTTGCTGACTGGTACTGGTGGTAACTGACTCTGACTGACCCTGAGCTTTGCATAACCAGGCCCGGAGCCAGTGCTATGCTGAAAGACACTAAGAATACAGTGAAAATACCTACATACACTAGGGTACACTATGGGTTGGGGTACCCCTGTGATTGGCATGACCTCCCCTGTAAGGCCCTAGTACATAATCGGGCAGGGGGATTAAAACTACCTCTAAGTCCCTAGCATATAATAGGGCATGGCAGTTTAGAGGCCAGCAGCCATTTTCTGCACTTGCATGTGTGCACTGCTGAGCCTGAGGTCAGTTCAAAAGTAGCCCTGTGTGTGCAGAAAGAGGCAAGAGAGGTGCAGAAAGGCAAGAGAGGTGCAGAAAGGCAAGAGAGGTGCAGAAAGGCAAGAGAGGTGCAGATAGAGGCAAGAGAGGTGCAGAAAGAGGCAAGAGAGGTGCAGAAAGAGGCAAGAGGGGTGCAGAAAGAGGCAAGAGGGGTGCAGAAAGAGGCAAGAGGGGTGCAGAAAGAGGCAAGAGGGGTGCAGAAAGAGGCAAGAGGGGTGCAGAAAGAGGCAAGAGGGGTGCAGAAAGAGGCAAGAGGGGTGCAGAAAGAGGCAAGAGGGGTGCAGAAAGAGGCAAGAGGGGTGCAGAAAGAAGCAAGAGGGGTGCAGAAAGAAGCAAGAGGGGTGCAGAAAGAAGCAAGAGGGGTGCAGAAAGAGGCAAGAGGGGTGCAGAAAGAGGCAAGAGAAGTGCAGAAAGAGGCAAGAGAAGTGCAGAAAGAGGCAAGAGGGGTGCAGAAAGAGGCAAGAGAAGTGCAGAAGGAAGCAACAGAGGTGCAGAAAGAGGCAAGAGGGGTGCAGAAAGAGGCAAGAGGGGTGCAGAAAGAGGCAAGAGGGGTGCAGAAAGAGGCAAGAGGTGCAGAAGGAAGCAAGAGTTGTAGAAAGAAGCAAGAGAAGTGCAGAAAGAAACCGATGCAGAAAAAAGCAAGAGCAGTGCAGAAAGAACCAACAGAGTTGCAGAAAGAGGCAAGAGGGGTGCAGAAAGAGGCAAGAGGGGTGCAGAAAGAGGCAAGAGGGGTGCAGAAAGAGGCAAGAGGGGTGCAGAAAGAGGCAAAAGAGGTGCAGAAAGAAGCAAAAGAGGTGCAGAAAGAAGCAAAAGAGGTGCAGAAAGAGGCAAGAGGGGTACAGAAGGAGGCAAGAGCAGTGCAGAAAGAACCAAGAGACATGCAGGAAAAGGTAAGAAGGGTGCAGAAAGATGCACAAGCGGTGCAGAAAGATGCACAAGCGGTGCAGAAAGAAGCAAGAGAAGTGCAGAAAGAAGCAACGGGTGCAGAAAGAAGCAACGGGTGCAGAAAGAGGCAAGAGGAGTGCAGAAAGAGGCAAGAAAAGTGCAGAAGGAAGCAAGAAAAGTGCAGAAAGAGGCAAGAGAGTTGCAGAAACAGGCAAAAGAGGTGCACAAAGAGGGAACAGGGGTGCACACAGAGGCAAGAGAGGTACAGAAAGAACCAACAGAGGTGCAGAAAGAGGCAAGAGGGGTTCAGAAATGTGCAAGAGAGCAGCAGATAGAAGCAACAGAGGTGCAGAAAGAAGCAACAGGTGCAGAAAGAAGCAACAGGTGCAGAAAGAAGCAACAGGTGCAGAAAGAGGCAAGAGGGGTACAAAAAGAGGCAAGATAGGTGTAGAAAGAGGCAAGAGCGGTGCACAAAGAAGCAAGTGAGTTGCAGAAAGAGGCAAAAGAGTTGCACAGAGTAGAAGAGATGTGCAGAAATAGGCAAGAGAAGTGCAGAAAGAAGCAACAGAAATGCAGAAAGAGGCAAGAGGCGCAGAAAGAAGCAAGAGTGGCTTGCACACCATTAGTACCAATTTAACACCCACATTTAGCAATAAGTAACAGGTGACCATTCTAGGTTTACAAAGGACCTTCCACCACGCTGTAACACTTGTCGCTGCATTTTTGGTAACTTTTGAGCCGTTTGAGCTAGAAACGAGGGTTTTTTTGTTCAAATCTGCAGATTAGGCAGCAGATGATGGATTATGTGGCAAATGCGGAAAATGTATAATTGTGCAAAAGTTGGTTCAGCCAAACAGTCGCATAATTCCAGTGGCCCTGCTCATACCTCTGACTAGATCCAGAAGTGCTCCTCAGTGATTCCTTCTTTTCTTTCTCCTTGAGTTCATAGTTTAGCTTCTATGGAAACGAGGAATAGTAAACCGTGAGGTTACCACTTCTCAACACAGACTACCATACCACATAATTACTCTTCATAACACATAGTCCCACTCTACGTAATTGCTATACACTAAATACCACATACTTTCTATCCACATAGTTTCACGGGCACAACATACCACAAATTCCACTACACACAACGTACATCCACTCCACTCCAAAAAACATTAGTAAAAAACTTTTACATTTACAACGCCAATAGCTCTAACTCTTGCAAATGCGAGACCTATTAAATTACAAATGCTTCTTTAACTGATAGTCACGTTTGCAGAGTAGTGGAGAAAAGGGGCTGGGCCTCCAACTAGCGCTCAGGAATTCCGCTGCGTAGGACTTACAGGAGGTACCAGGAGGGCTTCTTGGCCCCCAAAGTCCCTCATGAGTAAAGTGGACTTTATCCCCCAACCAGTACTGTGCCAGGAGGTGCGTTTGCAGAGTGGTGGAGAAAGGGGTGTGTGGCCTCCGAAGACCTCTTAGGAATCTCACTGTGTGGGATTTAGTGGAGGTAACAGGAGGGGTAGTTGGCCCCCAAGGACAACCGTGGGGGCCAACTACCCCTCCTATTACCTCCAGTAAGTCCCACACAGCAGCATTGCTAAGTTCTCATAGCAGGCCACGCCCCTTTCCCCACCACTCTGCAAACGTGCTCCCTGGTGCACTCTTGGATGGGGATTAAAGTCCACTTCGCTGCTGGGGGTCCTTAGGGGCCAACTAGCCTACCTGATACCTCCAGTATGCCCCAGATAGTGGGATTGCTGATGGGTAGACACAGGCCATGCCCCCTTTGTCCACCACTCTGCAAACGCGCCTCATGGCACGCTCTTGGTTGGGGGATGAAGTCCCCTTGCCTCCTGAGGGTCCCGGGGGGCCACCTAGCCCACCAGGTACCTCCTGTAAGCCCCCCAGCTGGATTGCTGAGTGGTCCGAGGCCACGCCCCCTTTTTACACCACTCTGCAAACACGCCTCCTGGCGCACTGCTGCTCAGGGGATGAAGTCCACTGAGGTCCTCAGGACACAAGAGGACCTGATCGCCGTGCGCCAAGAGGGGCGTTTGCAGAGTGTTGTAAAAAGGGGCGTGGCTCGTACCACCTCGCAGCAATCCCACTGTGTGGGGCTTACTTGGAGGTACCTGATGGGCTAGTTGGCCCCCAGGGACCCTCAGGATTCAAAGGGACTTAATTCCCCAACTTAGAACGCGCCAGGTGGCGTGTTTGAGAGTGGTGTAGGGAGGGGGCGGGGCCTCCGGCGAGATGCCGGCTTTTCTTTTTTTTAAATATTTTTAGAAGGGGGGCTGTGTGGCCCCCCTTTTAGTATTTTTTGGGCCCTGGGGACACCATCCTCCAGGACCTGAGCATTTTTTTTTTTTTTTTTTAAACGGGAAGGGGGCCGCGTGGCCTCACTTCCCTGGGCCACTATTGGCCCCGGGGACCCCATCGCCTGGCCTAGTTTAAAAAAAGAAAAAAAAAAAATTATTTTTCCCAGGAGGGGGACGGCGTGGCCCCCCTCCCCTGGGCCACTTCTGGCCCCGGGGACCCCATCCCCCGGGGCCTGGCCTTGTTTTTTTAATTTTTATTTATTTTTTCCTGGGAGGGGGGCCGTGTGGCCCCCCTCCCCTGGACCACTTCTGGCCCCGTGGACCACGGGGCCTGGCCAGCCTTGTTTATATTTTTTTTGAGCGGGGGGCGCATGCTTCTCCCCCTCCCTCCCCCCCCTCCTGAGGCCACTTCTGGCCCCGGGGACCTCATCTCCCGGTGCCTGGCTTCCTTGATGTGGAACGCGGGGGGAGCCCCAATGCCCCCGTTGTCCCTGCTGGCTCCCCGCCTCCTGCGGGAGCCGGCATTGCTTTCGGACAAGGGGAGCTGCTAACATGCAGCTCCCCTTCTCCAAAAGCAATTCTGCTTTGCTTCTTGGAAGCGAGAGCAGGTTTTCCAAGAAGCAAAGCAGTGTTTGCTATGACAGGGCGGGAGCCGTGCTCCCGTCCTACCATAGCAAACGGCAATGTCCCGGGGGTGGGCACCCCGGGACATTGCAGGAGCCGGCCCTGGGGGGTGGCAGTCCTCAGGGCCATCGAGGGCTCCAGGAGGGGGGCAGCGCTGCCACCCTCCCAACTGTTTAAAGCCCCGGGCAGGTGGTGGTCCCCGGGGCGGTTGTGGTCCCCGGGGCCGGGGGTCCGCAACGGACCCCCGCATTTTAATGAAGAGTGCCCCGGGAAGGTGGTGGTCCCCGGGGCAGTGTGGGGGGGCTCGAGCCCCCGACACTTCATTTTTCAAAATGGCCCCGGGGAGGTGGACGGTCCCCGGGGCTGCTGGGGGGCCCGCGTGGCCCCCCCGCATTTAAATCATATAGCCCCGGGGAGGTGGTGGTCCCCGGGGCACCGCCTTAAAATAACAATGCCCCAGGGAGGTGGCGTCCCCGGGGCAGCGTGGGGGGGCTGCGTGCCACCCACACATAATGGACGAAGCCCCTGGGAGGTGGCTGTCCCCAGGGCTGCGGGGGCCCCCGCTAATTTATTGGACATTGCCCCCGGGTCCTGGCCCACCTGGGGGCAATCTCGGCCGGATTCACGCACCCAGCGCGAATTAGGCCGATTTTTTTTATTTTTTAAAAGATGCTTTTTTCGGCCCTGGGGGTCCTTGTGGGACCCCCTGAGCAGGCCTAGGCGGTCGGGGTGCTTCTACCCTGCCCCCTTTTCTTGTTTTTTTATCGTTTTTTTAACTGTCTTGCGACTCGGTTTTACAGAGTCACAAGATGGCTGCCAACACTTCCTGGTTTGGAGTGTTGGCAGCCACTAAGAATGAAGCTCGTGCTCGGGAGGGTTCGCGAATCCTCGGTGCTCAGAAACCTTAGAAATTGACTGAAAAAACCAAAGGTTTCAGGGACGTTATAGTTAGTTGGACATTTCACTCGTACAAAACCAGAGAAATTCCGCTGTTATAGTTAGTTCAGCTAACTATAACTCGCCCCCCGCAATGCACTGCTGATGACGTCACATATTACATCATTAATGACATGCAGAGAGGAGTAAAAAGGGGCATGGCCTCGGAACACCTCTCTGCAGCGCAGCTCTGTGGTGCATACTGGAGGTACCTGGTGGGCTAGTTGGCCCCCAGGGACCCTCAGTATTCAAGGGGAATTAATTCCCCAACTTACAAGGCACCAGGGGGCGCGTTTGCTGAGTGCTGCAGGGAGGGGGCGGGGCCTCCGGCGCGAAGCTGGCTTTTAAAAAAAAAAAAAATTGTAGAAGGCGGGCTGTGTGGGGCCCCCCCTTCTTTTACAATATTTTGGGCCCTGGGGACCCCATCCCCCAGGGCCTGACCCGTTTTTTACTTTTTTTTTTTTTTTTAAACGGGAAGGGGGCCGCGCTGCCCCCCCTCTCGGGGCCAATTTTGGCCCCGGGGCATGGCCACTAATTTTTTGTTTTTTTTGTTTTTTGTATGGAGGGGGGCTGCGTGGCCCCCCCTCCTGAGGCCTCTATTGGCCCAGGAGACCCCATCCACCGGGGCTGTGCCTCTTATTTATTTATTCTTTTATATTTAATTTATTGATGGAGGGGGGCCGCGTGGCCCCTCTCCTGGGCCACTTCTGGCCCCGGGGACCCCATCCCCCGGGGCCTGGCCTCTCCGTTGGGGACCGTGGGGGGAGCCCCAATGCCCCCACGGTCCCGCCGGCTACCCGCGTCCTGCCGGAGCCGGCATTGCTTTTGCACAAGGGGAGCTGCAGACATGCAGCTCCCCTTGTGCAAAAGCAATCTGCTTTGCTTCATTAAAGCGGAAGCAGGCTTTTAAAAAAAAAATTGTAGAAGGGGGGGCTGTGTGGCCCCTCTTTTACAATATTTGGGGCCCTGGAGACCCCATCCCCCAGGGCCTGACCTGTTTAAAAAAAAAAAAAAAAAAAAAAATTAATACAGCCCCAGGGAGGTGTCGGTCCCCGGGGCAGCATGGGGGGTTGGGACCCACCCACGCATTGTTTTTTAAAAAGCCCCGCTATTATTTTTTTGGCAATGCCCCCGGGACCTGGCCCACCCGGGGGCCTCATTAAAATGAAGCGCGGGAGCTTGCGCTTCATTTTTTTAAAAATTTCGGCGGGATTCGCGACCCCAACGCGAATTCCGCCGAAATTATTTTTTTTAAAATGCTTTTTTTGGGCCCTGGGGGTCCTTGTGGGACCCCCTGAGCAGACCTAGGGGTCAGGGTGTTTCTACCCTGCCCCCTTTTCTTGTTTTGTATCTTTGTTTTACTGTTTTCTTGTGACTCGGTTCTACCGCGTCACAAGATGGCTGCCAACACTTCCTGGTTTGGAGTGTTGGCAGCCAATCAGAATGAAGCTCGTGCTCTGGAGGGTTCGCGAACCCACCGCGCCTACAGATATCGAAACTTTCTTTTTCTAATTTCTCAGGAACTACTGAACGGATTTACACCATTTAAAAAAAGGGCTCTTTCTGAACCAAGACCTATCTTTTTGCCAAATTTGGTGTAATTCCGTTCAGCAGTTCGGGCTGTAGCTTTGTCTAAAGTTTCCTATGGAAATTAACATGGGGAAAACGCGTTTTGGGACCCCCCTTTTTTTCGGCCCCCGCTTGTCGAATCACCACGAAACTTTCAAGACAGGAGCTGACCGGAGCGGGCCACTAGTTTTGAAAATGTCGCGACGATTTGTCAACCGTCGCCAAAGTTATTGGGAAAAGAAAAAACGCTTTTTGAATAGAAACGAGGTCCTAACTATAACCACCTACTGGCAACCGCCAGTAGGTTTATATATATATATATATATATATATATATATATATATATATATATATCAAAAACTTAAGATATTCTATGAAGAAGTTCCTTCATTCCAGTGGGCGGAACTATTCAAATGCTTATGATTTCAATGGAGATTCCCCCAAGAGACAACTGGGGGATTACAGATAAGAAACCATACCTTCTTTTGTTACATACTTCAATTCTTTGTGTATAACTTCTTGCATGGTCACAATCAATCAATCAATCAATCACGGCATTTATAGAGCGCGCTACTCACCCGGGAGGGTCTCAAGGCGCTGGGGGAGGGGGTAAGTTACTGCTCGAACAGCCAGGTCTTGAGCTGCTTCCTGAAGGAGAGATGGTCCTGGGTTCGCCGAAGGTGAGTGGGGAGGGAGTTCCAGGTCTTGGCTGCCAGGTAGGAGAAGGATCTTCCTCCGGCGGTGGCTCTGCGGATGCGTGGTACGGTGGCGAGGCGTGGCTGGTTGATCGTAGCTGGCGGGTGGGCGTGTAGAAGGTCATGCGGTCGTTGAGGTACTTGGGGCCCAGGTCGTGGAGGGCCTTGTGTGCGTGGGTGAGGAGTCTGAACGTGATTCTCTTGCTGACGGGGAGCCAGTGCAGGTCTTTCAGGTGTCCGGTGATGTGGCTGTGTCGGGGGATGTCCAGGATGAGTCGTGCGGAGGCGTTCTGGATGCGCTGGAGTCTTTTTGAAGTTTGGCTGTGGTTCCGGCGTAGAGGGTGTTCCCATAGTCCAGTCGGCTGGTGACGAGTGCCTGGGTGACGGTCTTCCTGGTTTCAGTGGGGATCCATCTGAAGATCTTGCGGAGCATGCGCAGGGTGTTGAAGCACGAAGATGAGACGGCGTTGACTTGTCTGGTCATCGACAGGGAGGAGTCCAGGATGAAGCCCAGGTTGCGTGCGTGGTCCGTTGGCTTGGGCGCGGTGCCCAGGGCCGGGGGCCACCAAGAGTCGTCCCAGGCGGAGGGTGATGAGCCCAGGATGAGGACTTCCGTCTTGTCTGAGTTCAGTTTAAGGCGGCTGTTCCTCATCCAGTCGGCGACGTCTCTCATCCCGTCGTGTAGGTTGGCTCTGGCGGTGGTGGGGTCGTTGGTGAGGGAGAGGATCAGCTGGGTGTCGTCGGCGTAGGAGATGATGTTGAGGTTGTGTTGGCGTGCGATGGCTGCGAGGGGCTCATGTAGACGTTGAAGAGGGTTGGACTGAGTGAAGATCCTTGTGGAACGCCGCAGATGACTTCGGTGGCCTCGGATCTGAACGGGGGAGGCGGACTCTCTGGGTTCTTCCGGCGAGGAACGAGATGATCCATTCCAGTGCTTTCTCTCGGATTCCGATGTTGCTGAGGCGCTTCACTAGGGTGCGGTGGCAGACGGTGTCGAACGCCGCGGAGAGGTCCAAGAGGATGAGGGCTGCTGTTTCCCCGTTGTCGGTTAGGGTTCTGATGTCGTCGGTGGCTGCGATAAGGGCGGTCTCGGTGCTGTGGTTGGCCCGAAACCCGGACTGCGAGGGGTCGAGGGATCCATTCGTCTCGAGGAAGGCGGCAAGCTGTCTGTTGACGGTCTTCTCGATGACTTTGGCCGGAAACGGAAGGAGCGAGATGGGACGGTAGTTCTTGAGGTCGGTGGGGTCCGCCGTTGGTTTCTTCAGGAGGGCGGTAAGCTCGGCGTGCTTCCAGCTCTCCGGGAAGGTGGCGGTGTGGAAGGAGGAGTTGATGATGTCCCGGAGATGGGGTGCGATGGTGGCGTCGGCTTTGTTGAAGACGTGGTGTGGGCAGGGGTCGGTTGGTGATCCGGAGTGGATGGAGTTCATCGTGCGGGTGGTGTCTTCGGTGTTGATCGGGGTCCAGTTGCAGAGGGTGGTGGTGGCGGGCGTTGGTTCGGCGGTAGGGTGCGTGGTATGTGCGTCGAAGCTGTTATGTATGTCGGTGATCTTGCGGTGGAAGAACGCGGCGAGTGAGTTGCAGAGGTCTTGCGAGGGGTGATGTCGTTGTTTCCGGCGCTGGGGTTGGAGAACTCTTTGACGATGCTGAAAAGTTCCTTGCTGTCGTGGGCGTTGTTGTCCAGTCGTTCTTTGAGTGCCGACTTCTTGGTGGCACGGATCAGCTGGTGGTGTTTGCGGGTGGCGTGCTTGAGGGTGGTCCTGTTGTCTGTGGTCTGGTCGAGTCGCCAGGCTTTCTCGAGAGTGCGGCAGTTCTTCTTGGATTCCTTGAGTTCGTTGGTGAACCAAGGGGTTTTCTTGCTTCCGGGTCTGCTGGGAGGGTTTTTAGTGGTGCGAGGTCGTCGGCGCAGGCGGTCAGCCACTTGGCGAGGTTGCTGGCTGCTTCGTTTGGGTCCGTTGTGTAGGTGGGTGTGTTCTGGCTGAGGGAGGCGGTGAGCTGCTCGGCGGTGATCTTGCTCCAGCTCCGGCGGGGAGCCTGTTGCGGGTGGTGGTGGGTCGCAGTCTTTCTGAAGCTGAAGTGGACGCAGCTGTGGTCGGTCAAGTGGAGTCCGGTGGCGTGGCTGAAGGAGATGTGCTTGCTGGAAGAGAAGACGGGGTCAAGCGTGTGGCCGGCGTAGTGGGTGGGCGTGTTCACAAAACTGTCCTGTCTACTGCTGCGTCGCTACGTTCGCCTACTGTGCGGAAAACAGTCTTAACAATGGAGTTGGTGCCCATGCGCATTACCAACTAAGGGAGGAGTCAATATGTTAAAAGCAAAACGACAATCGTGAACATTACCTGCGCCATCTTGTCTGGTGGAATTCTATGTGCACATAAGTTGCAGTCATTTTAATCTATCACAGCCATTTTGTACTCTGTTGGTCACCTTTGTTTCACCCTGCCCTTACTAGCATCCCTCTGACCGACCTGGTACGTGTGCTGGGGGCTATAAACTCTATTTGCCGCAACAAACCTCAGCGCCACTTGCTGCCACAAACTCGTTTTTCCTCTCATCTCTGTTTTCAGGCAAACCTTTGGACACTCTACCCCTCACTGCACCTAGTTACACCAACAGGTTCCAAACACCAAAAAGACTCTTGCAACATGATTTATTGCACTGCAAACAGCAAGACTTGTTGTTACCAACAATGGGACCTGTTTTTATCAACAGAACGGACTCTTAGATCTGGCCGGTCTCACATGTTTTAGACCCTGAAGCAAGGTCCAGCTGCAAGATAAGATTGTCTGTTTGACCTGGGTGGGAAGAGAATTACTGTTGGGCTTGTGTGAAAACCTGCCCGGGGCGGGGACCCCAAGCTTGTGTAACCATGTTGATGAAACCAATGCATTGTGTCAAACCTGTATAAAAGGAAGAGCCAAAGGAGTTATCAGCAGAACACCTCCCTCAGACATCCCGGTGTCTGCAGTTGACGTGATCTCCTCATGAGAAATAAACCTTTTTCTTGTCTTCCAGTTTCCAGCGCTTGCCTCATTATTTTGATAGCGAACCCAAAGTGAATTAGAGGTGGAACCCTGCACCGGGCAGCATTGAGGGTCTTAGGAGACTCGCTGCCTTTCACAAATTGGCGCCCAAACGTGGGGGCCCATTAGCGACGCGTGGGTCCGGTAGAGAGGTCCTAACGACGGAGTGAACGACTAAACGATTGGGGTATACCTGCCTGAGAAGACCCTTGTCTGGCTGCCGATCGACTGAACTTCACCGGTTCCGAACGGACCTCTCTCGAGTGACCTGCGGTCCTGACTGGGACCTTAGAGGAACGCCGCATTGATTGTTGGAGTGAGAGGACAACCAGGCGCTGGAAGGGGAAGACGAAGAACCGTCCATACGGTCCGGGTAAGGTCGTGAAAAAACGACTTAAATTGATTGATTGAATAGTTTGATTGAAATAGTAGTATTCCTTTTTTGATATTGAGTTATTTGCGACATTTCCCTGCTTGCAAACAACGAAGAATAGGAATATTCTCTCTCTTTGCAGGCAGTGAAAGACAGGTAGTGCAGACTTTTTGTCTAAATTGATTGATTGAGATATTCATTTTTGACCGATAAATACGTCATGCCTGTTTTCTCTAGATTGTTTGATTGTAATTGTTTTGGACCAGACCGTTCGTTAGAGGTCAGTCAGCCGGCACCGCCGGAAGGCACCCCTAACAAGGACATGTACGTAAAGTATGGATTAGCCACCGTAGCTTATAGCAAACTATGGCATAAATACACTAGGAAGGACCGGGTAAATCAGTGGCCACTGACTGGATCTTTCGATCCCGCTAAAATAGAAATGTTAGAATTAGCTCTCTACAAAAAGAAAACTAGACCAGCCATGTTTGACAGTTTTGGTTTATGGCGAAAAGAGGCAGCTCAAAGAAAGAAAAGGGACGAAGCTAGACAAGATAAAGAAACGCGAAAATCAGCTTACCAAGCCTGTAAAAGATTAGAAGAAAAACTAAAAGAAAAGGAAATCGATAAAAAGGAACAGGAATCAAAAATATCAGGTCAATGCCCTGTTAGAACGCCCTCGACTCTTTACCCCAAGTTACCAGCAAAACAAAGGGTAGATGATGATTTATTGTTGGGTCCCCAATCATATACATGCCACCCCCTTACGCCCCTACTCATCCCGTAGTACAACGCCAGGACCACCAAAGTATAGCCGGAGATGGCACGATCGCCTCAGTCTCCACCGCCTCAGCTCCCACCGAGTCACCCACACCAAATGCCTCATCAAAGGATACAGTAGTAGAGGTAGGATCAAAAGAAAAAGGAGCGCCCAGGGTCCCGCGATTAAGTAAAAATGAGCGAGCAGGCATTGATAAAATAGTTAAATCCCTCATAGATAGGAAGGAGACAGAAGAGTATGTAACTGACATATGCAACTCCTATGTTGAAAACCGCAAACGATACTTTATTGTATGTCTCTATTACCACACTCTTACTGCATATGAAGAGAAGTACCAAGATGTAGGGCCCGAGCGGCTAGTGGCTCTCTATAGGAAGGTAGACACCGGAGATGAAGGCGACAACGATGTTACAGAACTCTTTTCATCCACACTGGAGGTATTCCGTCACCTCGTGGAACAAGGACGGATGGATAAGGACAGGACATCTAATATAGCAGGACCCCCGGTGGAAAAACCAGATAGCATGATGCCGATAAAAGAAGCTGGCCCTTATTGGGTACCTCCTAGAGGACAAGGGACTCATGACGATATGAACCATCAAGACGCTAGAGGAAGGGTGGTCTACAATTGGGTGTATCAACCATGGGACAGACAGGACATTTTGACGTTCCGTAAATCTTTACCGGATTTACGAAAGAACCCCACCGCCTTTTACACCGAGCTAGGTACCGCTCTGGGATCAACAATAATGACACTTGCCGACATAGACTTGTTCTTCGGGTTATGTTTGCCAGCAGATATGTGGAAACAGATTAGGAAAATAGACCATACCGAACTGCTTGGTCATACCTGGGAACAACTCAACACACTAGATAAACAGCAGAACCCTGGTCAAAAACCGGTTAAAACAATATTGGACCTCCCTGACAAAATAGTGCAGAAAGTGAAAACGCTGATCCCAGAGAAAAAGATAGACTGGTCCATAGTAACCGCGTGCCGCCAGAAACCACAAGAGGATGTCTCAGAGTATTTCTCCAGATTTGAAACGGTGTTCTCCGATTACAGTGGACAAGACATGTCCACCGCAACCGGACACCACTTATTTGTGCAGAACTATGTCAAAGGACTACTGCCAGATGTATCCCAGAAATTACAAGCCAGCGAAAGTAGTTGGGCAGCATCTAAACTGGCGGCCATTCTCCAAATGGCCCAGTACTATGAGCATCAGAGAAACGAAAATGACAGGGCTACAGAAAGGAAAAAGAAGGACTTGAAGGAAAGGGTAATGGTAGCACAACTCCAGGGGGCGAATATAGGAAGGGAGCAATATAGGGGAGGATACCAGCAGAATACCCCTAGAGTACAGCCACCTAGAAACAATTCATCGACATCATATGTAGGACGCCAAGACCTAGGACAGGATCAATGTGCATTTTGCAAAGAATATGGACACTGGAAAACCCAATGCCCGGCTTTGTTAGGAGCTGGTAGGGGCAGAGGGCGAGGGAAATAGCAAGTGGACAGACAGGAAGAGGACGTGGGAGAGGGTACGCGAGTGAAGCAAGCGAGGAAAGGCCAGGAAGAGTGAACACATTCGACCATCCCAAACAGAATCAGTACCAACAGACAGATTATGACAATACGTACGACTTTGCATAGGACAGCCAGGGGCAAGGGAGGGATCCAGTCGAGCTCTATGTTGATCAGCAAGGCCCTTATGTTACCGCTGAGGTCCTGGGCACAAAGTCGCCATTTCTGGTAGACACGGGAGCAACACGTAGTGCACTATCCAAACGACTGATTCCAAGGGCACCCTTGTCAGGCTCACATGTGACCTCAATAGGATTTGACGGTACGCCCTCCACCAACCCTTTGTCCCGACCGATCCCTTTTAACCTTGACAACAATAGCGTCGAAACGACATTCCTCCTCTCTTCCAACACTCCAGACGCCATTATGGGTCTCGACCTTTTGAAACACTTCCATGCGACTATCAGATGCTCACCAGACGGAGTGCGTGTCGTCCTGTATGACAACCCCCAGCGCCATAGAGAGAACCCTTCTCAGCACATGTTTCCCATCTCCGAGACTGACGCATCCCTACTGGACACTTTGCCATCACCCTTATGGGCTAGGGCTGATTCAGACGTAGGACGAATGATGATGGACCCAGTACACGTAACAATACGACAGGACGCAACCCTACCGAAAGTACCGCAGTACAAAATATCGCCAGAGGGTGAGAAGGCACTGACAGAGATCATACACTCTTTGGTAGAGGCAGGGGTGGTAGAGGAAGTAGTGAGCAACGTTTGTAACAGTCCCATACTACCGATTGTAAAGAGACGGGGAGAGGGAGACGGAAAAGCCTACCGCCTCATCATTGACCTGCGGGAGATAAACAAAATCGTAGTGCCACAATACCCAGTAGTTTCCGACATCACGACAATTTTGACTTTAATCCCCTCCACTGCCACCACCTTCACTGTAATTGACCTCAAAAACGCATTCTTTTCCATACCTATACACAAGGACAGCCGCTATCTATTTGGATTCACCCTAAACTCCCGTTCGTACAGATTTTGCAGAGCACCTCAGGGGTACACTGAGAGCCCAAGCATCTATAGCCAGGCGCTTAAAAGACAGTTGGACGCCATACAATTGCCAGATGGAGTGGCACTAATACAATATGTAGACGACATCCTTCTAGCAGCGGACACCATACCAATAGCCGTCACAGCCACCATCAAACTACTCCATTTTCTTGCTGAGAATGGTCACAAGGTCTCCGAAAGAAATTGCAGTTCTGTAAATCACAAGTGACCTATTTGGGTCACCTTTTATCCAAAGAAGGGAGGAAACTCACGCCTGACAAGATCCAGACAATTCTAGACACCCCTGTCCCCAAAGATCAGAAACAAGTCCGCTCTTTGATAGGTCTCACTTCATTTTGCCGACAGTGGTTACCGAACTTTAGCCTCATTGTCAAACCCCTTCTCTCCTTCCTAGCTAAAGACATCCCCTCACCTCTCCCCTGGACCCCCAAATGCCAGTCAGCCTTTAAAGAACTACGCAATGCCCTTTGTTCAGCGCCTGTCCTAGGAACACCGGATTACTCCAAACCATTCTTCCTCTACACGCACGAGAGGGAAGGATATGCATTGTCTGTCCTAACACAATCAATTGGTCACAAACAACGCCCTTGTGCATATTTCTCTGCCACCCTCGATCCAGTAGCCAGAGCGCTGCCAGCGTGCCTGCGCGCTGTGGCAGCTGCAGCAGTATCGATACGCCAGAGCGAAGGAATAGTACTCTCCAATCCAGTCACTGTTTTAGTACCCCATGCAGTCGACACACTACTAAACCAGACCAAAACCCAACACTTGACTAGCGCCCGACTGACAGGATATGAGTTGACCCTGCTAGCACCGCACATTACCCTAAAGCGATGCACCACCCTCAATCCAGCCACACTGTTACCCCTACCCAAAAATGATCCTAGCGTGACTCCACTACACGACTGTGTGACACTAACCGATGAACAAACAAAGAGTAGAATAGATCTCAGAGACACCGCCTTTCTAGAACCAGATGGAGAACTATGGGTGGATGGTTTGTGCATCAAACTCCCCGACGGCACCACCTCAGCTGCATACGCTGTCACCACAGCCCGAACCGTTCTGGAAACAGCCCGTATTCCCCAACGTTCAGCTCAGGCTGCAGAACTCATTGCCCTCACACGAGCATGTACCTTAGCGACTGACACGACAGTTAACATATACACCGACAGCCAATATGCCTTCGGGGTGGTTCACCATTTTGGGATCTTATGGAAAGAAAGAGGGTTCCTGACTTCACACGGTACACCCATCCTGCATGGAGATTTAGTCTCCGCCTTGACGCAAGCAGTCCTCCTCCCCAAGAAGTTAGCAGTGATAAAATGCCAAGCACATAGGAAAGTGACTGATCTCATTGGACAGGGAAATGCACTAGCAGACGTTACTGCCCGAGCCACGGCAGGAGACAGAACTACGACACGAATGTATGTGACCAGGTCACAAGCTGAACGATGGACTGACGCTAGGACCACTGTAAGGGACATACAGACTACAGGCACACAAGACGAATTGACCGAGTGGGAAAAGGTGGGACTAAAGGACGAGGAAGATTGCTGGAGAACTAAAGACGGAAATAAATAACTGTTACCCAATGCCTACCTCATCCCCATATTGACCATGGCACATTTACCAGCACACATAGGCTCCACCCCCATGATTGAACTAATCACCAGAGTATGGCATAACGTCAAGATAGCAGAATCTGCAAAACACCTAGTACAACAATGTATAGTCTGCCTACAACACAACCCAGGGAAGGGGACAGTAGTACCACGGGGAGGGTTTGGAGTCCCTGACCACCCCTTTGAAATCCTTCAAATGGATTACATTCAACTAGAGAGATGCCTTGGTCTAAAATATGTCCTGGTGGTTGTGTGCGCTTTTAGCAAATGGATAGAGGCATATCCCACCCGCGACAATACCGCCTTAGCCACTGCAAAAGTATTGCTGAAAGAATTCTTCCCCCGATACGGCCTTTGCAGAATTTTTGGAGCGACAACGGCCCCCACTTCGTAGCCGAGGTGATGCAGAACAAACTGAGAGGGTTGGGGGTAAAACAAAAGTTCCATGCCGTCTTCCACCCCCAATCAGCGGGCTTGGTAGAGAGACACAATGCAACGTTGAAACTAAAACTAGCCAAAATAGTTGCCACGACCGGGTTGAACTGGCCCGACGCCCTCCCATTGGCATAGTTATCGATGCGCTCCACCCCAACCAAACACCGACTGACCCCGTATGAGGTGGTCTTCGGCAGGCCTATGAGCATTTGGGCGGCACCAAGACCCACCTCCATTAACGATGTCCCGAACATATTAATGTCGGATTACTTGCATAAATTGACAAACGAGCTAACAATTATCCACCAACAGGTGCAGCAAGCCTTGCCTGACGTATCCAGGGGCCCGGGACATGAAATAAAGCCAGGCGACCATGTATTGATTCGCAACTTCCAAAGAACGAAGAATCTGGAGCCTAGGTGGACGGGCCCCTGGCAAGTCCTGATCACCACCCGAACTGCCCTCCGAGTGGAAGGAAAACGAAACTGGCTGCACGCTCATCATTGCAAACGAGTCCCTCCAACCCTGGCAACCTGTGAAGGGGTGGAGGTGCAAGAGGAAGTACTCGCGAGAGACCGACCAGCTCTGAGTTGCTACCCACAAGAAGACACCCTCGAACTATCAGAATTTCCCGACCCCACGGTGCCATCCAGGAAAGGGTACAACCTAAGATCGACGAAAGGAGGGAGCTCCAACGACCAGGCCACTAACTAAGTCAAGGTCTCAGATCAGTAGCACAGTCAAACAACGCTACCAGGAAAGCGCCAGACAAAAGTCTGTGGTCCTAACAGTTGTTGAGCTCCTCGAAGA
The DNA here is from genome assembly GCA_963921515.1 of Calotriton arnoldi. Lineage (NCBI taxonomy): Eukaryota > Metazoa > Chordata > Amphibia > Caudata > Salamandridae > Calotriton > Calotriton arnoldi. The sequence continues at coordinate 484,477 of CAWUFW010009334.1, read as the reverse complement.
TGATGGAAGAAACTGAACACCTGCAAAACCACCGCAAAGACACCAAGACTGCTAACCTGCACAAAGACAATTGCACTTGTAGCCGCATTTCTCACCTGTCTCCTGCTAATGGTCGCACTCTGGATCATTGAAGATAATGCACCTGCATACAGAACATTGTCACCCACCATGCAACCAACCACCAAGAAAGAACACTACCTGGTATCACTACCGCCACATCTCCGAGAACGACGCAAAGAATTCTGGAATAATTCTTTCGTGCAGATGTTGCACCAGCACAATCTTGCCACCAATGCTACCAACTGTTGGGTCTGTGGGCTGTTACCACATGCCACTGAACATTTCATCCCTTCGCCCTTTTCTATTCACGGATCTTGCCTTGCCTGGATGATGCTCCTACAAGAAAGTTACAAAGACAATGCCACTTCCGACGGAACAATCGCCCAGTTCTACAACGAGTTCTGGCGAAACAAAACAGGAAGGACAGCCGCCCCTTCTGCCCTCACACCTTCAATGCGACATTCCAGATTAATGTCCCCTCCAAAGAACGAGTGGAAATGCAAGTGTTCAATAATCCTAACAGAGCCACATTTTCCTACCTGAAGAAAAGAACTGCTGCAACACTGACTGTGGCCCTATCTGTAGTGAACGTCTCTGGCCTTGTATGCATTGAAGGCCGTGGGACTAAGAATGTGGGTCACAGCACCTGTAGCATTGTAAGGACTTTGAACACTGCCAACCCCCCAGCGCTTGTTGCATCACCCAATATGTACTTTGTTTGTGGAACCAAAGCCTACACCTGGCTCCCAAGAAACTGGGGGGCACGTGCTACATCGCCTTTGTTTTGCCACCAACCTACACAGCCCCTGCAGAGCATCATCGAGAAAAGCGTTCTAAAGACATTGATCATGCAGACTCTGCCTCATCACAGTTCCTCAATGCAGCAAAAGGGCTCGTCCCGCTATGGGGTCCGATGGCAAACAGCCGAGCCATCAGACATCTGTCCCAAGCGGTAGAGACCGCCCTGAACGTCACTGCTGGCATCCTCACCAACAACACTGCTGAGCTCCAAGCGATCCGTCTGGTTACCCTGCAAAATCGCATGGTCCTGGATGTGGTACTAGCGGACCGTGGAGGAGCATGCCGCATCATCGGTGCCAGCTGCTGTGTATACATTCCTGATAATTCACCTTCTGTCTATGAAGCAATCGAACATCTCCATAGACTATCTTCAGAAATTCATCAAGGATCAGAGACTTGGACAATTAAAAGTTGGCTTTGGGGCATCTTGAAGGAGTGGGGTTGGAAAATATCAATGATTCTCTTGGTCCCAGTATTGACAATATGTGTTGTTGTTTGGGTATACAATGTATACCACCTTTGTGTTCTCTTTGCATAACTACCTTGCACCCTAAGACTATGGACACTCAGCTAACAAAAATGAGAGTAATGTATGATCAAGAGATACAGGACATTATGGAGATCGAAATAGACTGACAAGCTGGCTAGTTATGTTCAAAGGGGCCACTGTTAAAAGCAAAACGACAATCGTGAACATTACCTGCGCCATCTTGTCTGGTGGAATTCTATGTGCACATAAGTTGCAGTCATTTTAATCTATCACAGCCATTTTGTACTCTGTTGGTCACTTTTGTTTCACCCTGCCCTTACTAGCATCCTCTGACCGACCTGGTACGTGTGCTGGGGGCTATAAACTCTATTTGCCGCAACAAACCTCAGCGCCACTTGCTGCCACAAACTCGTTTTTCCTCTCATCTCTGTTTTCAGGCAAACCTTTGGACACTCTACCCCTCACTGCACCTAGTTACACAAACAGGTTCCAAACACCAAAAAGACTCTTGCAACATGATTTATTGCACTGCAAACAGCAAGACTTGTTGTTACCAACAATGGGACCTGTTTTTATCAACAGAACGGACTCTTAGATCTGGCCGGTCTCACATGTTTTAGACCCTGAAGCAAGGTCCAGCTGCAAGATAAGATTGTCTGTTTGACCTGGGTGGGAAGAGAATTACTGTTGGGCTTGTGTGACAACCTGCCCGGGCGGGGACCCCAAGCTTGTGTAACCATGTTGATGAAACCAATGCATTGTGTCAAACCTGTATAAAAGGAAGAGCCAAAGGAGTTATCAGCAGAACACCTCCCTCAGACATCCCGGTGTCTGCAGTTGACGTGATCTCCTCATGAGAAATAAACCTTTTTCTTGTCTTCCAGTTTCCAGCGCTTGCCTCATTATTTTGATAGCGAACCCAAAGTGAATTAGAGGTGGAACTCTGCACCGGGCAGCATTGAGGGTCTTAGAAGACTCGCTGCCTTTCACAAATATAATTTGTGACTTAAGACTACTTTAAAGAAAAACAAGTTGCCAACATCTGAGCCCAAAACTAGATAGCAGGAGTTTGCAGAGCATGTGAATCTACAGCACTACACGCTACGAGTAGATGCATACCGGTTAAGTAACATTCCTTTGCTAACATGGGATCTCTATCCAATTCAGAAAGCATAGAACATTGTCAAGAATGAACTCGTACAGGACATATTGAAACATTAGGTTTGCGGGTCATGGCGGATACACTAGAGAACACTTGCTGCATATAAAAGTAGATTTTCCTTATTCAGCTTGAAATTTTCAGATTTAATTGTTGAGAATGTTTTCTTGTTGACAATGTTTCTCTAATTAGATAGATATTACTCTGTAAAATTGGTATCTGATCGAGACATCTAGCTGCAGATCCTTTACCTCTGAAGTTGCTAGGCGTCAGGCTGGATCTGGAAGACTTTTGCTCAAGCAATACCCTTGCGCACCACTAGGTGTCGGCTGTTGACTCCACGTGATGTCGGCTGTTGACTCCCGTGTCACCTATATGAGCACGCTGACGTCAGTTCTTTTCTTTCTGCGCCAGCTAGCGCAGATCCGTGAAGAGCGCTACCCTTTCACTTTTTGACAGGCTTTTTCCAACGTTTTCGTCGACGATTTGTGGTGTGTAGGTTTTCCACTATGTTGAAGATGACCTCTGGATTCAAACCGTGTGGCGCCTGCCATTGCGCCATGTCTGTGACAGATCTGCACTTAATTTGTCTCTGGTGCCTGGAACGCGACTACGACTCGAAGTGGGACTCCGACTGCCAAGCCATGGCTCAAACTGAGGGAGCGGTTTTGAAAGCGGCTTGTGGCCCGGCGCTCAGAATGCACCGTTTGCCCCGGAGGTCTCGGTTTCGGTAGAGAGTAAGGTCCGGGCACTGCTCCGGGAGTCCTATGTCCTCGTTCTCCCACTCGAAGTCTTCGGGTCGGTCAGGGAAGAGGCATAAGAAACACAAGTCGATGCGTGCTTTAACTTCTCCCTGTCCATCGGCCAACGTGACGGAGGAGCCTTGATTCTCTAGACCTCGTTCTGTTTAACGTGCGCCTGGATACGCACTACGCTGCCCTGCTTTTCCAGAAGCTGGAGCGACCCCCGCCCAGCTTAAAGAATTTTATGATGCCATGTGCCCCATATGACCTTCCCGGCACACCTTTGGGGTCCCAGAGGTTAAGAGGGTGCTCCATCGGGTTCCGCTCCATCGGGTTCCGCTACAGTGGCTCGGGCGCCCCCCAATGGATCCGGTGGTGGAACCGGACAGGCGCCGGTCGTACCACTGCGACCTTCCCCAGCACTGGCGCCTGCACACCCTGGCGGCGCCAGCCCCATTATTTTCCCCGAGGACCTGGATCAGTGCCTGCCAACTCCGATTTCGCCACCGACAGCACCCCTGGGCCCTTGGTCGGTTTCTCACCCTTATTTTCAAGGGCTAGGAATGGAGGAAGATTGGGAGGGGTCGCTGGACACTTTACATGGCCAGCCTGAGCACGAAATGGACTGAGATGAGAAATTGGGTGAGGTCAGTAGACTGGATATCTCTCCAGATTCTGGTCTGCTTTCTCCCTTACTGAGGCTATGGAAGAGGGATCTTCATATGCTCTGGTGCTGAGAAGGGCATCTGGAGGTCCTGGACCTTCAGCTCCCTTCGGTGGAAGTCAAGACTACCATCTTGACAGAGGTCCTGCAGCTGGGTGTCTCTTTCGCCTCTGAACCCTTCTGGGAACCTGGTCCAAGCCCAGCACAGGGGCTCCTGTGAATAGGACAATCGCCCACCGCCATCACCCTGCACTGGGCGATTCAAAATAACTCACCAAACACCCTAGCCCTGAGAGCTTGGTGGTCCAAGCCTCTACCTCAGTTGGTGTGTTCCCTTCCACCCCCCGTTCAGGGAATCCAAGAGGCTGAATAGTTGGGGCAAGAACATTTTTTCTTCCTCCAGCCTTGTTTTGCAGTCGGTGAACACCGCATGCCTGTTGGGCTGTTACTCCCACTCCTTGTGGGAAACGGTTGCGTGAGTGCTGCCACAGGTCTCGGAGGAGGCCCGAGCCATTCTCTCCCAAGCAGTATCAGATTGGAGAGATGCAGCAAAGTTCACCATTCGTTGTGGGCTTGGCATGACTGACTTGCTGGGTAGAGTGATGTCACCGACGGTGGATGTTCGATGCCATGCCTGGCTGAGAACGTCTGGCTTTTCTGGGGATGTCCAGGCTTCCCTTATGGACATGCCCTTTGATGGCACCTGTTGGAGACAAAACAGACATGGCCCTGGAGCATTTTAAGGACTCGCGGGCTACGGCCAAGTCCTTGGGCCTCTGTGGCCACCCATCCCCCTTCTTCCTTTCGCCCCTTTTGTGGCCACAGAAGGGGCTTGCAGCCGCACCAGCCTTAAGACCGCGCAAGTTCCTCAACCTCTGCGTGGGCGCGGCTCCTTTGGACCCTGTGGGTTAGGCAGGAGGTCGGGTCAGTCGACTCCTCCGCCTACTGTCTCCAAACCTTCCTAATCCAGCCCCTCAAGATAATGGGCTGCCAGTTGGTGGCAGGATCAGCCAACACCTCCACCACTGGCAAAACATCACATTGGACAGGTGGGTTCTTCAGATAGTCCAAAGGGGCTATTCCCTTCCCTTCAAGACTACCCCTCCTTCCATGTCTCCAGCTTATGACCGGCTGACGGAGGATCACCTAACTTTGCTTCAGGAGGAAGTCATGACTCTCTTGGCCAAGGGAGCCATAGAGAGGGTTCCCGTGCCAGAAGTAGGCTGTGGTTGTTGTTCCCGCTACTTTCTGGTCCCCGAGCCCTCAACTGCTTCCTCAGAAAGGAAAAGTTTAAGATGCTCAATCTGGCTCTGGTCTTGTCTGTCCTACACCCAGGAGACTGGATGGTAGCGTTGGACTTGTAGGACGCCTATTTTCACATTCCCTTCCTGTTGGCTCATGGACGCTATCTGCGGTTTATGGTAGGTCACAAGCACTTTCAGTTCTCTTTGTTCCCCTTTGGCTTACCAGTGCCCCTAAGGTGTTCACCAAGGTGATGGTGGTGGTCACAGCTCATCTGTGCAGATCAGAGATACCAGTCTTCCCCTATCTCGATGACTGGCTGTTGAAGGAGGGCTTGCCCCAGGCTGTTGTCTCCCACCTCAATACTACAGCAAACCTCCTGCATTTGCTGGGGTTCACTATCAACGTGCCGAAGTCACACCTAACTCCCTCTCAGATGCTTCCTTTCATCTGAGCTGTTCTGGACACAGTGCAGTTTCGGGCCTATCCTCCCAAGCTGAGAGTCCAGGCTATTCAGGCTATGATACCGAAGTTTCAGCCTCTATCCTGTATCTCGGTGAGAAGGATGCGGATGCTGCTGGGCCTCATGGTCTCCTGCATCTTTCTAGTGACACACGCCAGATGGCATATGTGGGCTTTGCAGAAGGACCTGAAGTTGCAATGGGCGCAGCATCAGGGGAATCTTGCCGACATGGTCCAGATCTCGAAGGGCACTGCACAGGATCTGCAGTGGTGGCTGACCAACCGTGATTGGGTCAAAAGCAGACCTCTCTTTTTTTTCCCCAACCGGATCACACAGTAGTGACAAATGTGTCACTCCTGGGATGGGGCGGCCATCTGGGGGAGGTGAAGATCAGAGGACTCTGGTCTCCAGCGGAATCCGGACTCCACTTCAACTTGCTCGAGTTCAGAGTGATCGCTTGGCATTAAAAGCTTTTCTTCCTACCATCAAGGGAAAGCTGGTTCAGGTGTTCACGGACAACACCACCGCCATGTGGTACTGCAACAAACAGGGCGGGGTGGGGTCGTGGACCCTATGTCAAGAGGCCCCCCGCCTCTGGACATGCCTGGAACATCAGGGCATATCCCTGGTGGTTCAACACCTGGCAGGTTCCCTGAACGCCAGGGCGGACGAACTCAGCCGCAGGTGCATGATGGATCACGAATGGCGTCTTCACTCTGAGGTGGTGCAAGGACTCTTTCAACAGTAGGGAGAGCCTTGGTTACATCTATTCGCCGCCGAAGAGAACGCACAATGTCAGCAATTCTGCGCGTTGGAATTTCCAAGGCGGCACTTGCTAGGCGACGCTTTTCGTCGCAAGTGGAGTTGCGGTCTTCTATACGTCTTTCAGCCTATACCACTTCTGCCCAGAGTGCTGAAGAAGATTAAGCGCGACCGGGCCCAAGTCATTCTTGTGGCTCCGGATTTGGCACGAAAAGTCTGGTATCCCGAGATGCTACACATGTCCATCGATCCTCCGATCAGACTGCCTCTTCGGGAGGATCTTCTGTCAAGCCACAGGGGACGGTCTTCCACCCGAACCTGTCCGGCCTCCACCTCCTTGCGTGGAGATTGAGCGGCGGCAGTTGACGTCGTTTGACTGCCTCCCGAAGTCTGTGATGTTATCTTAGCAGCCAGGCGTCCCTCCACTAAGACGGTATACGCCTGTAGATGGAACAAATTTGTGGCATGGTGCGCAGCAAAGGCTGTGGATCCCCTTTCTGCCCCTCTTTCTGAGGTTCTCTTGTTCCTCCTTTCTTTGGCCCAGCAGGGCTCTGCTCTGGGCACTATAAAGGGCTACCTCTCGGCCATTTCAGCCTTTCTTAGGCTTCCTGATCAGCCTTCTCTTTTCAAGTTCCCTGTTGTAAATCGCTTCCTTAAGGGCATTACTCATCTTTTTCCTCCTGTTCCCTTCGTAATGCCCCAGTGGGACTTGATCTTGGTTCTTACCTATCTTATGTGTGCTCCCTTTGAGCCGCTACATAACTGTCCTCTCTGGCTTCTGACTTTAAAAACTGCCTTCCTGGTGGCCATCACCTCTGCCCGCAGGGTGAGTGAGCTCCAGGCTCTTTCTTCAAAGCCTCCTTTTCTGACTGTCCATCCGGACAAGGTTGTCCTTAGAACTTGTCCATCCTTCCTTCCCAAAGTGGTTACTCCTTTCCATATTGGACAGACCATCACTTTGCCCTCCTTCTTTCCGCCTCCGCATCCTTCCAAAGAGGAAGAGCGGCTCCACAGTCTGGATCCAAAACGTGCGCTTTCATTCTATTTGGATCGCACAAAGGAATTCCGGGTGGATGACCAGTTCTTTGTTGGCTACGTGGGTGCTAAAAAAGGACGGGCCGTGCACAAACGGACCATCTCTAGATGGGTCGTTTTGTGCATTAAAGCTTGCTATTCATTAGCAAAGAAGGAGCTTCCAGTGGGGCTACGCGCCCATTCCACCAGGGCGACGGCAGCTACCACTGCTTTGGGACGTGGAGTCCCCCTCAATGACATCTGTCAGGCAGCTACGTGGGCATCGCTGCACACGTTCACTAGACACTACTGCCTGGACAGCCAAGTCCGGAGAGACGGCTTCTCTGGCCGTTCTGATCTCCAGGACTTTCTGGTGTGAACTTGGTTCGCAGACCCACCTCCGGGGTTGGTATTACTGGGGTATCTATTCTAAGGTAAGGAATCTATAACTAACTGTTTCTTTCAGATGAACAAGTTACTTACCTTCGGTAGCGATAGATCTGTAAGAAACATAGGTTAGTTATAGATTCCTTACCGCCCCACCCATCCTCCCCGTTTCTGCGATCTGACTTCTAGGGTTAAGGATTTCCTTTCAGGGCACTAGTTTTGTGCACCAGTGGTCAGTGTCTTGCATGGCTCTGCGCTTCTGTCGTGGAAAGTCGTGTACAGAACTGACGTCAGCGCGCGAGGGCGGCGTCAAAGTAGCTACCGCGACTTCATCCCGGCGGCCACGACGTCAACGACGAACGCGGAGTCGACCGACGCCACCTTTCGACACACAGGGGTACTGCTGACGAAAAACTTTCCGGATCCAGTCTGACGCCTGGGGGTAATTCTAAGGTAAGGAATCTATAACTAACCTATGTTTCTTACAGATATATTGTTACCGAAGGTAAGTAACTTGTTCATTGCATCCAACCATTAATTCCAAACCTAGACCCATTGTATCCTGTATTCAGTCTTCCTTGTATTTCTAACAATGCATGGTTGCACTCATTACTTCATGTCCATATAATTATTTTGTTCTTGAAAATGTTACAAATGGCTCCTCTAAAGAATATTGTCGATACGTTTCGGCCACACTGTTTGTAGGCCTCTTCAGGACTTAGGAATATGGAAGTACCTATTAATCACAATAGATTGTTCTGTAAAAAAAATTATTTTACACCAATCAATTCGCACGGCCTTACACCATAGTGCAAAACCAGGGCTATACACTTCAGTGTGTGTTGTAAGTGTCGAACCACTCCTTAAAATCACTAAAAATGTATATAATTAATGACCAGCACATGCCACTCGAGGGACGGGCACCAGGGGATAAGGTGACAAGCCGCCTCATCCAACACCCGTACACTTCCTGAAACTTAAGTTAGAAATACAAGGAAGACTGTAGACAGGATATACTGGGTCTTGGTTTTGAATTAATGGTTGGATGCAATGCTGTTTTTTGTCGTTTTCTTTAATAATAATTTTCTTTGAAAAAAGTGCTCCAGGGACTGGTTCTGTGAAGTGGGAAATACTACACAGAAATCTATTGAGTAAAATGTTGAATGTGATTGATGTTGATGTCCCGGTGCTAAATTAACTTTTTCACTGTGGTAGAAAGTAATTTTGCAATTAATCCCCACTGAAAAACATGTTTATGATTTTAATGTTTAGAGCCCAGGTATTGCTGGGTTTTATTGGACATACCCCTTTATGATTGGTTCAAGGCTCCATTACAGCAGGGACTTGTTCTAACTCTACTGCCCTTTCTTTCCATAGCCTTTGGAGTGCTGCTCTGGGAAATCGCCACATATGGGATGTCACCATATCCTGGCATAGATTTGTCCCAGGTCTATGATCTCCTGGAGAAAGGGTACCGGATGGAGCAGCCTGAGGGATGTCCCCCTAAGGTCTATGAGCTTATGAGAGCATGTGAGTCTTTTAGATATTTCTGAGGTTTTACTGCTAGAAAGGTGGGTGGGGCATTGAGGATAATGATGGGTTATGTTACACTATGATGGTTGTAATGGGATCTGGAATATTTCACAATTTTTGTTCCCTCCTCCCTTGCAAACAGCTATCCAACATCATTTTTTTAAATATACCCTTCTTTTAAAGTAGAGATAAATTGGGGTTTAGTTAAACCTAAAATGACTACATTACTCTCCGCAGCAGTGTTGTATAGGAGTGCCTGGCACTGCAAAAGCTGTGATTCACCCTTTGCCACATTGGTTACATATTTACATGTCACTCTGTTGCCTTCAGATGTGGGAGCAGGACAGTACTTCTCTAACCATTCTGTCTTGCAAGCCCTGTCAAGTTTATTTTCAGATACCCTGGAATTGTGCAAAAAATGTTTTCACGTTCCTTAAATACTGCCAGATAAGAAGCCCAAGACACATTTAGGTGGTCAAGTATGGAAACCGAGACGAAAACTGGTTTTCTCATTCCACAATTAACAATTTAAGGTGTTGATCTACTTATAAACAGATTCCTCCCTTGGCCACTTAGGCACGTTTAAAGGTGATAATGACTGCAGGGTAACTAAGCTGCACACACTTTCGTACCTTTCTTTCAGGCCTGTCTTTTTCTGAAGGCTTGATCTCCTTTGCATTGGTATGGTTTGTCCATGCTCTATCTTGAAATGTCTTTTTCCCCACTGCAGGCTGGCAGTGGAGCCCTTCAGACAGACCCACCTTCGCTCAAACTCACCAGGCCTTTGAGACCATGTTTCATGACTCCAACATAAACGAAGGTGAGAATGGTGCAAGCAAAAATTTGAATTCCGTATTCATGAAAAATATACTATTTATCTGTTCAATGCTCAGAGCTTTAAGAGAAGCGGTAAGTCCCAGCATTATTTTCCTCAGAGTTTATCTTGGAGAAAGCCATTCCTTCTTTCTTCAATCGTTCGTTTGCAGTATGTGCTGCTGGAGATCACATGTTTTGCAGTCTCCTGCCATTTAGTGTTTTGCTCAAGTGTTGCAAGTGGTTTTCATCGCAATAAATGTTTCGTTTTCGAGATGGCTTGTGATCTTCTCGCCTGTGTAACCGATAACACCAACACATAGACTCAACTTTAGATTGTGTTTTTTCTCCATTACGGGCTGGTGACATTTGAAAGTGGTGGGGGCATAAAAGTCATTGATGAGTGTAATGTTGCGAGCGAGCCTGACTATCATAAGGGATGTTCGGGGGTGGTTTTGTGGGGGGAAAGAAAAGTGGGCAAATCATTGTTTTCTAATATCAGTAGAATTGCATGATTGTGAAAATGTAATGCCCATTTCAATGGAAATGTTCTATCTGTGAATTATAGTGTGCAGTAATACTGCACCATCCTTTAGTAATATATTGTTGACTGTGTGCCCCAAACTGCATGGCCACCGGTTTAAATGCTACACCCTTATCACGTTCATGATGAGCAGATGTAGAACATTTGTGACACGTGTGCCTTGTGTTACCTTTGGATTTTTCCCAATCCCTACTATTTCAGTTATGCAACATAGATGGCAGCACCCCCACTTTGACAATTGTCCCGGCACCACTGCAGCAATTAATTATGGCACTCCATATCCATTGTGAGCCTGAGGATGCTGATGGTAAGTGCTGCACTTTCCAACACCTTCCTTCGGCCCAGAATGGAAGCTGCACATCTGCTGTTCATTTAAGTGGAAGAATTGATTTTCCTGCAGGGTTCTTCTCATCATCCCTGTATTGTCGCTGCTGCAGTGTACATCATGCATGTCGAAGAGGAGCACATTTTCAAAACTTTCTGAGTGCTCTGGGAAAGCTTGTACTTCTGAGCACATGGGACTCATTCTGAACGCAGGGCACCTTCAAGGCAGGAAATATGATCTGGACGTCACAAGTGCAGCTAACCTATGGGGGGCAGGTTTCGCATTCCTTCTGCAACTTGCAAGCAATTATAGAACACCTTATAAAAATAGAACTTATATTCTAATTATAGAAGGTGTTCTATTATTGCTTGCAAGTTGCAGAAGGAATGCGGAACCTGCAATCGCTGTAGTGCCAGCGCTGGACCAAAATACAGCTTGTTGGCAATGCCATGCCATCCTATGCAAGCACTCCAGTTATACAAATGATGGTTGGAGATTTTGTGTGGGGCAAATCGAGGTGGACTACACATCTGCTAAACTTCAGGTCAGTGTTACAACATCAGAGTGCACATCAAAGGTAAGACTGGGATTTCCTTCCCCCAAATTTACGGACTACAGCCTGAGCTCTTCATGATTACCACCACTATCTACACACCCCACCAAACGCAGCCAGCCACAATCTGTTTCCAGGCCCCTCTTTGTCTGGACAAGTGGTCATTTTGAGTGCCAGCTTTCAGCAAACCGCTGTGTTTTATTCAGATTGCAAAAGCCATTTGTCAGAACATAAATTCAGAGACCATAAACACTGGGCTGTTAAGTCCAGTGAAGGAAATCCCAGCGTACTTTCCCTCTGATGAGCTTGTAACCAACAGGGTTCGAGAGGGTTTACAAAACTTTAGTGGAAAGAAATCAACAGCATGAGCTTGCATGTTACTGCACATCAAAAGCAAGGCTTGGATGTCTCCAGCAAAGTTTACAGCCTGAGCCCGTATGTTAATGTGCATCAAAGGCAAGGCTGCACATTTTTTCCACAAAGTTTACAGCCTGAGCCTATATGTCATCACTACCACCACCCGCCCCTTCAAACATAGCCATGTGTTACCCAGCTCAGTATTTATGCTTCTTGACAAATGGTTAGTATTGCTCACATTTCGAAACGGCGGAAAAAGCTGTCATCCAAAAAGGGAAAAAAAGTGTTGTGTAACAATCGTGAGCTCTTTGTCAGCTCTATTGCTTAACAAGGATTAAAGCTGTTTCTTCGCAACGCTGCTGAAGGGAGATTTTTAGCACCACCCGGGGCTCTCTTCATGCAAGTTAAAGAGAAGTGCTCGCCTCCAGTCATACTATTTCTGGGAAAATTATTCCCTGGGTGTACTTCGTGATGCACAGGCAAGTCCTACCTTATTCTTCCGTAAAACTTGCCTGCTGTGGCATTATCCTGAATGCACCATATGTGATGTGGGTGCTTTGAGCAGGTGATATGCGTGTACTGTGGGTGAATTGTAGCTGGTGTTGTGCCTACACTGCATGTCTCATGTGGCGGTATGAGAGAACAGGAAGCAAAGCAGCGATAACCACAGAAGGGTTGCAATAAAAACACTCACGGCCAGACACCCCACACAATTGTAGTGCAGTTAGCTGGAAAAGATAGAACTATTTATACCCATCTATAGTAACAAGATTCAAGGTAACTAGAAGGAATAATTAGTGATGCTCTCTGCAATCCTGCTATCTTTTCCCTGTAACATCAAATATTAGATAGTGTAGTTTGTTGTGTTTCTTTAATTTGTCTGTGCTCTTCGTGACTGGCTCAGATGTTTGTCCCCTTTATCAAGCTTTACTATGAACTAAAACCTCGCTAAGAAATGTAAAGCAATACTCTAATGAAATGTCATTAGAAATCTGAGCCGGCTTGTTGACCTTGGAAAAATCACAGCTGAAAATTGTCACCTTATTCACAATGGACAACAAAATAACGTATCAAACCTCAAAAAACAAACGCTTTTGAATTTACAAATAAGCAGAAACTCAGGACGGATAACGAGTGTGAGCCTTGTGTTCCACAAGATTTGTTTCAGCTGATTAACGGTGGGTTCACTCTCTCATTTTGGGATTACCCTGCTGTTAGGCAAAACTTCTATTTATTAGAGGGGAAATTGAAGAGGGAAAAAAAAAGAAATGGAGCTCTATAGAGATAAAGCGTCTTTAATTGCCGCTTGTCAGTTCATGGTCAAAACAATGTATTGAACATGCGACTACACAGTGATAGCTTTGCAGATGGCAATACAACTCCTTAAAATTCTCACTTAATGTTCACAGAATTTTTAAAAAGACTAATTGAGTAACATGCACTCTTAGCCGCGGTAAGCAGTGACCTTTTAATCCATCTCCAACAGCGTTGGGGAAGGACCTCACACTGGTATTTTGTCTCACCTACATAACTAGAGTACATTCTAAGCTTCATAAATACTAGAGTTGCAGGTGCCGCTGAACTTCTACGTGGCTGCTCTGGCCAGTTGCAATTGTTTGAAACAGCAGGGTTGAAAATTACTGCCCAATGGACCCTTGTTTAGCAACATACAGGGTCTTCATGCAAGTTAAAGAGAAGTGAATTACCAATAAGTAAGCACTTAAATATCCATGGCACACGACATGGAGCTTTATAATACAAATAACTTTCATAGCGGGATGGAGGCCGTTGTCACCTGGATGAAAGATAGCTGCCACAAGCTCAACTCGGATAAGACCAAAGTACTCCTCCTGGACCTGCCCCCACAGCCTGGGATGTCTTTTAGTGCCCCCCTGCACTGGGAACCCCCTCCCACTCCACCCCCCACAGACCACGCATGTAACCTCTGCATCATACTGGACTTCTCGCTCACAATGAACAGCCAGATCAACGCCGTATCCTCATTCTGCTTCCACACACTCCACCTGCTTCAAAAGACATTCAGATGGATCACCCCATAATCCAGAAAGACGTTAACCCATGCTCATCACCAGCAGACTCGACTACGGCAACGCACTCTACAATGGAGTCGCTCAGAAAACTACAAAACGTTCAAAATGCCACGGCCAGACTGGTCCTCGACATCCCCCACCGCAGCCACATCACAGAACACCTCCAACAACTCCACTGGCTCCCAGTCAACAAGAGAATCACCTTCAAAATCCTCACACATGCCTACAAAGCTCTCCACGACGTAGGACCAGCATACCTGAACCACTACCTCTCATTCCACTTATCCGCCAGACAATTTAGCTCTGCCTAACTTGCCATGGCCACCGTCCCACGGATCCACAAGACCAGAACCGGAGGAAGATCCTTCTCCTACCTCGCCACCAAGACCTGGAACACACTGCCCCTCCACCTCAGGCAATCCCCATCGCTGACCCAAATCAGGAAGGTTCTCAAGACCTGGCTCTTCGACTGAACCGCCAAGCCCAGACGGATAAGCAGTCCCCCTATCCCCTCAACGCATTCAGACCCTCACGGGTGAGTAGCCGCACTTTACAAACTCCTGATTGATTGAACTCTCTGGTCCAATTTTCCTCTCTTTCCCTCGTGTGCAGTGCCGTTACTGGCGTGGGCATGTAGAGGGATCAGAGCAAGGGACAGAAAATGGCCAACCTCTGCATGGCTTCAGAATGAAGCCATGCGGTGATTGCCCATGCTCTGTGAACCTACCACTTCTGCGCTGCCTTGTGTGTGGATGACTAGCAGAGAGGCCTACCTGCGTCTACTGAGCCAATCCAGACGCTGCTTTCTTGCTGTTTGTGTTCTGAAACAGCATGAGAGTTGTGCCAGGATTGGCTGGAGCAGGCAAACCCAGCGCTCCTTAGGAGACAGAGGAGTTGCAGCAGAAACCCCTCTGTTCACGAACGCTGCACATTTGGAGGAGCCTCGTGCGCATGTCTGGACGCTGAAAGGCGCCCTTCCAACCCGACATGCTCACTTTACTTCAAACCTAGCCTGGTGTGAAGCCTCACCTAGCCTGTGAAATGAAATTAAAGCATCGCGGCAAGGAAAAAACATAAAGTAAATCTAAGATTTACTACTGGAGCCGAGGAGGCAGCAAATGCAGGAGGGCAACGTTCTTACGCCCCCCATAGGGCAGCTGCCCCAGTCTTTCTCCACCTGATTCTGATGTATTTTTGAGTGCTCTGGCAAAATCGCGCAAGAACACAAAAAGAGATCCTTGACGTAGATGGCCAAATACTCCCATGTGAGCTCATTATGCTAACTAAGACTTCATCAGCAGGATGCATACGGCCACAGTTTGCTTTGGAGCTCAAACAGAACAAGCAGTCTAAGAGATTGAATTGTGTGGGAGAGGTTTTGGAGAAAACACCTTTTAAATGTTTTCCAAATTGCTACAGCAAATTTCTGGCTCAAACTAGCACTGGGTCTGCAACCTCTGTTACCGAGGAATCAGGACAATTCTGCCTGTTAGGTTTGCAAAGTTTTTGGTACAAGAAAACCGGCACAGAAAAGGTAGACAGTGGGCACATTACAGGATGCAGTGCTTAAGCTCTCCAGCACCACTGTTAAAATAGGGGGCCTAGAAAGTCCAGGGTACTTACTCAGACGGTAAAACAGGTGGAGCCACCGGTACTCCGGGAACCTATGGGGAGTGGAGTCCTGAATAGATGGCCTCTAAGGACTCTGACTTCAGAGCTGACCTGCCCAGGGTAATCAGTTAAACGAACACCCAGGACAAAGATGTCAAGGAGACACGAAAATCACATACAGATAATACCTCAGGTGTTTGACTTCGATCTGATCGTCTGCTACAGGGCAAGGAATGTACCTATGACAGCCATGCTTTAAGCTCCGAGCCAACCCAAAATAAACCTTGACAGACTGCTTAGCCAATTTTTCCCACAGGCTCCCTCAGGGGCAGAAGAGATGGAAGTCTCAAGGCAGGGATCCACAGCCTCGGCACAAACACTAGCTTCAGTGCCAAAAGTCTGCTCAGTTTTTCTCAGATCTGAAATGAACTCCAAAGGCTCTCACGAAGCTGGCATCAAGCTGGACACCAATAGAGCCCCTTCCTACTGACAACATAGGGGATCCTCCAGATACACAGCAGAGGAGAACTTATACCAACCTCATGCCTCAGCCCCATGCCAAATAAAGGACATCTCACTCTTGGTGAAGCTATTTCTGAGGAATTTAGATTTTTTCAAATTCCAAAGAAAAACCAAGGGAACCCACACACCACTACTAGCACATTCATTGTCTTCTGCGCAATCTGTTTCAGATCAGGAGGCCCTGCAAGATCACCCAAACCCCATGCCTGCTGATCATGGGGATGATCCTCCAGATCCCTACGATACAAAAGCATATTATGCCATCTTTCCAAAAGCGATACAAAAGGGGATGATGGACGGAACGTTTGAGCCAATCAAACACTCACCCCCAGTCAACTGATCTGGGTTTAATCCATCATCATTCTTTAGCTCACTCCACCACCCCAGTTCAGACATGGCCCCTTTTGTATCGCTTTGGTCGCCCTAAGTTGGCGGGGGTATGCCCAGACGTGGGTCCCTTGCTCACTTTGCCACTGGATTCAAGCAAGCCTGGCTGATGACGGCTGTAATGCCAGAAACCGGTCCTAGGATGCTTGTTTCCGGTCCAGGGAAGACATGGCTTGGCAGTTCGGGCTGGACTGTTCCCATGAGGCACAGGGTCAGACTGATTTGCATATGGCCATGTCTGAACTGGGGTGGTGGAGTGAGCTAAAGAATGATGATGGATTAAACCCAGATCAGTTGACTGGGGGTGAGTGTTTGATTGGCTCAAACGTTCCGTCCATCATCCCCTTTTGTATCGATCTTTCCAAAAGCGACAGAGCACCGCAAGGTTATGTTGCACACAGAAGATAATTTCCTCACTGAGACCCGCTCAAAAAGTTAGGTAAAAATGCAATACTTACCTCTTCTCAAACATATGCTAGAGTTCTACTGAAAACTTTAAAGACCCAATGAAAACATGTGCTGCTGTGCATACAGTGTAAAATTAAAAGGCAGATCTACAAAATCCAAATAACATCTGTAGTCATGTACCCTCAGATTCCCTGGTTGTGTATACAGAGCATAAGAAGGCATGCACAACGAACATAAGGCATTCAACCAGGCTGCAGGGAGCACAACTCCGCCAGATAAGCTCAAAAAGATCTATGACAAAGGAAAACAGGTGGCATTGGGATCTGCCTCCCAGTGGCGTACAACTGATCTTCCTGGTGTGCTCTCCAGATATTATTGACAGCAATGAGAGGAGATGGAGGAGCTTATCGAACACCTTCCAGCTATCTTTAGTAAGAGCCAAAGTTGTTCAGGAAGGAATTGTTTTTTTAAATAAACACCAGATGTGCCCTAGATGCTGCTGACACTGCATTTTGTGAGACAAACAGAAGTGTCCTCCTTCACAGACATGCTTCCACTTTAATGCAGACCACCTCTGAGGTAGATGCAAAAAAGACAGTGAAACAGCAAAGGCTAAAGAGGTGCCACAGTACCAGCCCCTAACGACAGGGATTCACCCCAGTAAACACAAGCATTTGCCAAAACAGCAGCCATTGAACAAAGACCGCAGTATCAGCAGCTGCAGTTCTGATGGTCAAAGCAGCAAGAATTACTCCAGAGATGGATACCATTGAAGGGGCAGGAGCTCCACAGCTCCAAAACAGTGGCCTTCTCTAGACACCTGTCAGTGGATGAATAGTGTTATAGCTTACGCAGTGGAAAGAGGCAACCTCATGCAAGTGGGTGTTATCCATCATCGCCCAAGGTTTTTTCCTGGCGTTCCATACCACACTACCCAATATTCCGCCACACGGCACGTGATACACCGGGACCCACTAAGCCTGTTTCAAGATGAAGTGCAGGCATTGTAGCAAAAGGGATTAATTTAGCCTGTTCCACGACATCATTGTGTAAAAAGCATCTACCCACTGATCTCCAAAAAACACCAGATGTTGAGGCTAATACTCAACATCCAGCTGCTCAACCAGTGCATCATTTCTGAGCACCTCAAAATGATGACTCTCCAGGAAATCATTCCACTGCTTTGCGTTGGGGACTACATGTGTGACTTCAGTTTCAACAACACCTACTTCTACATCCCCGTCCACCTGGCACACCACAACTACATCAGGTTAGTGGTAAGTGGTAAACGTAACCAATTCAAAATACTACCCTTTGGGGATCACAACTTCCCAATAGTGTTTACCAAATGTATCTTTGACGCAATTCAATTAATGTTTTTCAATATGCAGACAAATGCCTGGAAAAGCACAACAGCAGTCCGCAGTGCCTCGCTCACACTCAGCAAGCAGTATAGCAGATTAGGTTTTGCAGTCACTGCCAAAAAATCCCACCTCTCTCCCCAACAAACACAACCTTTTTTGACATCGATATCTAATATGGTAACATGCAAGGTCTACCCTTAAAGTGAGAGTGCTGGCATTTCAAAGGCTGCTTCCCCTTTAGAACACAGTGCATCATCTGACGGTGAGGGCAATCATGAAACTAATAGTAGTGGGACTGTTTTTTATTGCAATAGTCCCAAATGCTCATTTGCACAGGCTTCCATTGCAAGAATGTCTGGCCAAAACAATTCTCTCAAGCGACTGGGCAGTTAGAAAATCTAATGCGCTGGTGCACAGAGTTCAGCACAAACTTTAGTGGTGGAACAGCAGTAACTTATTGATCATGTTGTTTCTAGGCCTTCAGCTGCTAGTGACCATCACCACAGACACCTCGACCAAGGGGTGGGATAGGGTGCACATTTGGGTCACCTGAATGTTTACCAACAGTCTTCTCGGCACCAAAGGTTGCACATATTTCTCCTAGAATTATTTGCAGTTCAGTTAGTGTTCAGGGTAGTTTGCAGACTGATTCACAAGAGAGTGCTCTTTCAAACAGACATGACCACAATGTATTTCACTCAGAATCAAGGGGGCGCAGGTTCATTTCAGTTGTCCAAGTTGGCTCTGACAAGCTAGCACTGGGCCTGTTGTCATCTAGTCTCTCTCAAGGCAGAATACATCTTTGGAGAGAAGAAAGACTTGGCCAACCGGCTCAGAAAGAACCATCAACAAATGAGTGGGAACTCAACATTCAGATAATTTACCTCTACTTAGACTGTTGGGGGATCGCAACAGTTGACCTGTTTGCAGCATGCAGCAACACACAATGCCTCGGCTTCACCGCCAGTGCACACAGCTACAGGAGCAGTGCACAATGAATTATTTGTTCTTCAATATTTGCATTCTCTTTTCCCTCACTGATACTTTATGTAGTAAGGAAAATGAGGCAGAAGTCCATGATGCTCATCCTCATATCATCCACCTGGGCGAGGCAGCCATGGTGCTCAGTACTCCTAGGTATGTCCATACAGCCCCACAACCAATTCTCTATGTGCGCAGACCTGAGTAGTTTAACACCAAGGTCAGCTCCCACATGCCAATCCTATTCCCAGAGCACTGAATATTGTGATTTGGCATCTGAAGTCTTACAGTTTGGGTACCTTCAACTTTGAGTGTATGTTAAGTATATAAAGAAGTCAGCAAGCCCACCACTAGAGCTTGTTATGCAGGCGAATGGAAGAGGGGTGTCAACTACTGACCCAACCTTAACAAACAGCCTTCAGAGACCTCGTTACAAGGCAGGCTTAGTGTATAGTTTGATAAAGGTTTATTTAAATGATGCAGCAGCTTCAATGAAAATAGCCAACCGAAATCAATTTTCAAAATATTATGAAAGGCCTTAAAAGATCAATTCAAAACAGACCCTTTCCTCCCCACCCATAAACACAGAGCGCCCCCTGTCCCCTCATGGACGTTCAATATTGTTTCACTTTGTCTATTGAGCAGCCACTTGAGACTTTAGACTCTTGCCCACTGCAGTTTCGTTAAAGGTTTCCTTCCTCATTGCAATCACTTCCTTTCGTAGAGTCCGTGAGCTGCAAACTCGAACTGTGAAGGAGCCTTGTAAGAGTACCCAATTCAAGTCATCCTTAGAACAAACCCTGCTTTTCTACCTATGGTTGTCACCCATTCACTTGCTAATCTCTTTTCTCCACAACCACAGGCAATTGCAGAAAGAGCGTTAAACACTCTAGACCTCAAAAGAGCGCTCATTTATTCAATTGACAAAACAAAAGCTTTTAGAAAGACTAAGCAACTCTTTGTAGCTTTTTTAAAGCCCCACTTAGGAACCCTATTTCCAAGTCCAGCATTACTATATGGATATTCAAAAATATCCGTCTTTTTTGCTAAAGCAAAACATGCACCCCATGCTGTACCTAGGGCACATTCCACTTGCTAAAAGCAAGCTACTAAGGCTATCCTTTGCAACTTTGTTTGCAGACATGTGGGGCTGAAACATGGTCTACCATACACACGTTAACAAAGCATTGTCGTGTGGAGAGTAGTGCAAGTAGGACAAGTTAGGCAAACTGTTCTTAAAACCTTGTGCCAAACATTTGCTGCAGCTTGCAAGCCACATCTTTAGGGAAAAAAGTACTGCTTTCCATTCTGAGCAGAGCTTGTGATCTAAAGCAGTACATCAGCAAACTGAAAACATTTACATGCAACAGTCTGTTTGCCGCTTGTACAACTGTAGGTTTTATCATTCAGCAGAGGGTGCTCTCTTTGGGTCTAGCCTCTCCAGCCTGCAATTTCACCCACATTATCAGGAGTTTTGAGGTTACTTTAGTGACCAGCCAATCCAGCAACCCGCACAAAACATGGGCCTTCAGGGACAAGGCCGTGTGAAGGGGAGAGAGCAACAGCAGCAGCAACCTTCTGCCTCCTCCTCACCCAGTACCACACAGAAATCTCTTTAGTTTTCCCTTGACTGAATTACGAGCCTACCGTGGGACCCTGACTCCATCACTTTGTTTAATTTGCATTTGAGAACTTCAGACCAATGGGTCCTCCAAATCGTTCAGGTTTGTTATATCTTACCCTTTAAGGAATCTCCTCCCCACATTCCCTCACTCTTTGCACTTGTGTCCTCATATTATGTACTTATCCTCTCTAAGATGGTGTGGATGTTGCTTGCCAAGGGCACAATCGAGTTGGTGCCCAAAGTGAAATGGGGACTCTGGTGTTACTCCCATTACTTCCTGGTCCTGTAGAAAAACTGAGACCTGCAACCGATGCTGAACCTCTGTGTACTGAACACATTCCTCCGGAAAGAGAAACTCAGAATATTGACACTGAACGAGTCTTTTGGGCTTCGTCCCTGAGGACTGAATGATGTCCTTGGACTTGCATGATGTGTCCTTTCAGGGACCGACCCTGCTGCCCCACAGGAAATACATGCATTTTTTGGTGGGTTCCATCTACTTTTATATTGTGGGCTTTCCTTTAGGCCTCACATTGCTGCATGTGTAGTCGTCTCATTTTCGTAGGAAGGGAATAGAGACATTCGCGTTTTTCGGCGACTAATGAAGACTGGTTCATATTAGCTAGCCTCAGACCACCTATAGTATACAGTGGTACTGCTATTTATTGCGGTTCCCCAACAAGGAGTCAAAATCTCACCTCCATTTCATGCAGAGGCTGCTCTTCTTTGCAACCAAATTCCACACTTGAAGAGTGGTATATCTCATTGATTCAATTAACAAAAGTTGATGACGTGAGCTGCAGCATTTTAACAAAAATCCAATGTTTATCCACTAAGTTCACAGCCCTATTTTGTGAGTATTAGATGCTTTCATTGTTAGAGTTAATTAATGACTTCCTCAAACCTACATCGACTCTACATTACCCCGGAGTTCATTGCTAAGTTTGCACCGATACTGTAGTGAAATGCAAAACATGCGGTGAGGTTAATCTGGAATATCTGAAAGAAACAGTTATAGATTCCTTACCTTAGAATTACCCCCAGGTGTCAGACTGGATCCGGAAAGTTTTTCATCAGCAGTACCCCTGCGCGTCGGAAGGTGGTGTCGGTCGTCTCCGCGTTCGTGGTCGCCGGAATGACATCGCGGTAGCTACATAGACGCCGCCCTCGCGCGCTGACTTCAGTTCTTTCTTTTTCCGCGCCAGCAAGCGCAGATCCGGAGAGAGCGGTACCCCCAGTCATTTTTTGACTGACTTTTTCTCGACTTTTGTCAACTTAGTTGTTTGACTCCTGGTGCACGAGGGATGCCCGGCTTCAAGGCTTGCGGTTCCTGTAGCCGACTGATGTCGGTGACAGATCCGCACAGCGTGTGCCTTTTCTACCTGGAGCGCGACCACAACCCCAAGTCGTGCTCCGACTGCCGGACCATGAATCCGAAGTCTTTGCGGGAGCGGTCCCGAAAGCTTCTCGAGGCCCGGCAGTCGGCTCCGCGCCGATCGAGGTCCCGGTCGCGTAGGAGGTCGAGGGACTGGTCGCGTAGAAGGTCGAGGGACCGGTCGCGAAGCCATCACCATTCTTCATCAAAGTTTTCGCACTCTGGGTCAGGTAAGTCGAAGCACAAGAAGAAGTCGAACAAGCATCGTCGCTCTTCGACTTCTCCCCGTCTGTCGACCGACGAGACGAGGGATGCGGGTGGTGCCCCTCTCGCGGCTCCGCGTGCAGAGCCCTAAGGGTCGGCTCCGGGTTTCTCCCCCTTCCCAGGACCTGGAGCGACCCCTGCCCAGCTTCGTCAGTTTTACGAAGCGATGCACTCCATCTTTGGGCAGTCCGACTCCGCCGGTGCGCCTTCGGGCCCCGCGGACTCGGCTGGGGGCCCTGGGCCTGCAGCTTCGGCCTCGGCACCGCAGGGTCCCCTTGGATCCAGGCCTGGATCCGGATCGGCGCCTGTCAACGTAGTTACACCTCCACTGGCGCTGCTTCCACCGGCACCACATCCGCAGCCGGCGTCGGCTGTGACCCCAGCCGACGTCGACCCCGGCCTCCACCTCGAGGTAGAAACGGAGCTGGAACGGCGTCGACCGACTCCGGATCCGGTGCCGACGGGTACTTTTGTGCCCCTGTTCTACCCTGGCTCTTTGAGACCAGATTGGCAGCCAGAGGAGGGTGAGGAGGACTGGGAGCGGTCTGGGGACCATTTAACCGACCAGTTAGGTTATGAACCGGACTGGAGAGAGGAACTGGGGGAAGCCAGTGGCCTGGATACCTCACCAGACCTTGGCATGTTGTCTCCTCCTACCGTGGCTACGGAGGAGGGAGCGTCATACGCAGTGGTGTTGCGTAGGGCGGCCAAGGCTCTCCACCTCGAGCTACCTACGGTGGCAGTCAGGACTAACCTCCTGACAGAGGTGCGTCAACCGGCAGCGAGCTCTTCGGAGCCCCTGCTGCCGTTTAATGAAGCCCTAACGGACATCCTTTTGGGCATATGGTCCAGGCCCAACACAGGGGCTCCTGTGGACAGGATGATTGCCCGACGCCACCGCCCGCCCCAGGCGACCCCACTTTCCTCTCCCAACACCCCACCCCTGAAAGCTAGGTGGTCCAAGCCTCCACCTCCAAGGGCGCATTCCCTACCGCTCCACCTGATAGGGAATCCAAAAAGCTGGACCATCTTGGGAAGATGTTTTCTTCCTCCAGCTTGGGACTGCGGTCGGTAAACACCCCATATCTGTTGGGCCGTTACACCCACTCCGTGTGGGTTACGGTTGCGTAAGTGCTGCCTCAGTGCCCGGAGGAGGCCCGGGCCATGCTCTCTCGAGCAGTTGCTGAAGGGAGAGACGCAGCGAAGTTTACCATCCGCTGTGGGCTGGATACCGCCGACTCACTAGGCAGGACTATTTCCACGTCGGTAGCCCTTTAACGCTATGCCTGGTTGAGGTCGACTGATTTTTCAGGGGATGTCCAATCCACACTTATGGACATGCCCTTTGATGGCCGTCGGCTTTTCGGTGACAAGGCAGACAGCGCGCTGGAGCGTTTTAAGGACTCTCGGGCTACGGCCAGGTCCTTGGGCCTCTCCACCACCCGCCCTGCACAGTCTGCCTTTCGCCCCTTTCGTGGCTACTGAAGGGGTGCCCCGCCACGTCCCGCCCAGAGCCACAGGCCGGCGCAAGCTGTTAAGCCTCTGCGCGGCCGGGGACGTGGGAACCAGTGCTGTGGTTCTGGGGGCCAGCAGTCGGGCCAGTCCACCACAGCCCCCTCTGAAGCAGCCTCCAAACCCTCCTAGTCCGGCCTTTCAGGGCCACCAAACGTCAGTGGGCAGCAGGATTCGCCATCACCTCCCCCACTGGCGCACCATCACGTCGGACAGGTGGGTTCTGCAAATAGTCCGAAGGGGCTACTCCCTCCCCTTCGAGACTACCCCTCCATCCATGCCACCTCAGTACCATCGCATGTCGGAGGATCATCTGACCCTTCTCCAACAGGAAGTTTTGGCACTCTTGGCCAAGGGAGCCATCGAGCGCGTTCCTGTCCCAGAAGTAGGTCGTGGTTGCTATTCCCACTACTTTCTGGTTCCCAAGAAGGGCAAAGGCCTCCGTCCTATCTTGGATCTCAGGAACGTCAACCGCTTCCTCCGGAAGGAGAAGTTCAAAATGTTGACACTCGCTCAGGTCTTGTCTGCCCTCGACCCTGGATACTGGATGGTAGCGTTGGACTTGCAGGACGCTTACTTTCACATCCCCGTCCTGCCGGCCCACCGGCGTTACCTGCGGTTCACGGTAGGCCACGAGCACTTTCAGTTTACCGTGCTCCCCTTTGGCCTTACAAGCGCCCCTTGGGTGTTTACAAAAGTGATGGCGGTGGTCGCAGCTCATCTGCGCAGATCAGGGGTTCCAGTCTTCCCCTATCTCGACGACTGGCTGTTGAAGGCGGGCTCGCCCCAGGCTGTCGTATCCCACCTCCAGACTACTGCCGACCTCCTCCATTCACTGGGGTTCTCCATCAACGTGCCGAAGTCGCACCTGACTCCCTCTCGGAAGCTCCTTTTCATTGCAGCGGTTATGGACACAACGCAGTTTCGGGTCTATCCTCCCGAACAGCGAGTCCGGGATATTCGGGCTATGATTCCGATCTTTCAGCCTCTATCCCGGGTTTCGGTCAGGATGACCCTCCGGCTACTGAGCCTGATGGCCTCCTGCATCCTGCTGGTGGACCATGCCAGATGGCATATGCGGGCTCTGCAGTGGGACCTGAAGTTCCAGTGGGCACAACATCAGGGGAACCTGTCCGATTGCGTCCGGATCTCGGAGGGCACTGCACACCAATTGCAGTGGTGGCTAACGAACCAGGATTGGGTCAATGGCAGATCACTCTCCTTTCCCCAACCAGAGTTCACAGTGGTGACCGATGCATCACTTCTGGGATGGGGAGGCGGAGATCAGAGGCCTCTGGTCTCCGGCGGAGTCCGGGCTCCACATCAACCTTCTGGAGCTTCGGGCGATTCATCTTGCACTCAAATAAGGCGGGTGGGGTCGTGGACCCTATGCCAGGAGGCCCTCTGCCTCTGGACATGGCTGGAACATCAGGGCATATCCCTGGTGGTTTAACAACTGGCAGGTTCACTGAACGCCAGGGCGGATGAACTCAGCCGCAGGTGCATGATGGATCACGAATGGCGTCTTTACTCGGAGGTGGTGCAAGGTCTCTTTCAGCAGTGGGGAGAGCCTTGGTTAGATCTGTTCGCCACCGAAGAGAACGCGCAATGTCAGCAATTCAGCGCGTTGGAATTTCCAAGGCGGCACTCGCTAGGCGACGCTTTTTGTCACAAGTGGAGTTGCGGTCTTCTATACGCCTTTCCGCCTATACCACTTCTGCCCAGAGTGCTGAGGAAGATCCGGCGCGACAGGGCCCAAGGCATTCTTGAGGCTCCGGATTGGGCATGAAGAGTCTGGTATCCAGAGCTGCTACACATGTCCATCGATCCTCCGATCAGACTGCCTCTTCGGGAGGATCTTCTGTCGCAGCAGCAGGGGACGGTCCTCCACCCGAACCTGTCCAGCCTCCACCTCCTTGCGTGGAGATTGAGCGGCGGAAGTTGACGTCGTTTGACCTGCCTCCCGAAGTCTGTGATGTTATCTTGGCAGCCAGGCGTCCCTCCACTAAGACGGTATACGCCTGCAGATGGAACAAATTTGTGGCATGGTGCACAGCAAAGGCTGTGGATCCCCTTTCTGCCCCTCTTTCTGAGGTTCTCTTGTTCCTCCTTTCTGTGGCCCAGCAGGGCTCTGCTCTGGGCACTCTAAAGGGCTACCTCTCGGCCATTTCAGCCTTTCTTAGGCTTCCTGATTAGCCTTCTCTTTTCAAGTCCACTGTTGTAAATCGCTTCCTTAAGGGCATTACTCATCTTTTTCCTCCTGTTCCCTTCGTAATGCTCCAGTGGGACTTGAACCTAGTTCTTACATATCTTATGTTCGCTCCCTTTGAGCCGCTACATAACTGTCCTCTCAGGCTTCTAACTTTGAAAACTGCCTTTCTGGTGGCCATCACCTCTGCACGCAGGGTGAGTGAGCTACAAGCTCTTTCTTCCAAGCCTCCCTTTCTGGCTGTCCATCCGGACAAGGTCGTCCTCAGAACTAGACCTTCCTTTCTTCCAAAGGTGGTTACTTCTTTCCACATTGGCCAAACCATCACTTTGCCCACCTTCTTTCCGCATCCTTCGAAAGAGGAAGAGAGGCTCCACCGTCTGGATCCAAAACATGCGCTTTCTTTCTATTTGGATCGCACCAAACAATTCTGGGTGGACGACCAGCTCTTTATTGGTTACGTGGGCGCTAAAAAAGGTCGGGCCGTGCACAAACGGACCATCTCCAGGTGGATCGTTTTGTGCATCAAAGCCTGCTATTCTTTGGCAAAGAAGGAGCCTCCAGTGGGGCTGCGCGCCCATTCCACCAGGGCGACGCCAGCTACCACTGCTTTGGGACGGGGAGTCCCCCTTAATGACATTTCAGGCAGCTACGTGGGCATCGCTGCACACGTTCACCAAACATTACTGCCTCGACAGCCAAGTCCGGAGAGACGGCTTCTTTGGCGGTTCTGTTCTCCAGGTCTTTCTGGTGTGAACTTAGTTTGCAGACCCACCTCCGGGGTTGGTATTGCTGGGGTATCTATTCTAAGGTAAGGAATCTATAGCGAACTGTTTCTTTCAGATGAACAAGTTACTTACCTTCTGTAACGATATATCTGTAAGAAACATAGGTTAGTTATAGATTCCTTACCGCCCCACCCATCCTCCCCGTTCTGTGAACTGACTTCTAGGGTTAAGGACTTCCTTTCAGGGCCCTAGTTCTGTGCACCAGTGGTCAGTGTCTTGCATGGCTCTGCGCTTCTGGCATGGAAAGTTGTGTACAGAACTGACGTCAGTGCGCGAGGCCGGCGTCTATGAAGCTACTGCGACGTCATCCCGACGACCACGACGCCAACGACGAACGCGGAGTCAACCGACGCCACCTTCTGACGAAAAACTTTCCGGATCCAATCTGACGCCTGTGGGTAATTCAAAGTAAGGAATCTATAACTAACCTATTTTTCTTACAGATATATCGTTACTGAAGGTAAGTAACTTGTTCTTTTGCATACATTGTGCTACTGCACCAAACTAACTGTGAACTGGACTGAAGTGTTTGCCCTTTTGAGTGTAATTGTGGGCGTCACTTTGCACCCCTCCCGCCCTCCATAGCTTTGCTGGGTGCACCTATTGAATTGCACAAAGGAACGCAACGGTTTACTGCAATAGCTCTCCTACTGACAGAGGTGAGTGGCCATGCACTGGATGCAAAAAGTAGTGCCCAGCACGGTCGCTTGTTACAGGACATGATCTTATGTAGGGATCAAGCTGAACTCTATGCTTAGGAGCTTCACCCCATGTCCTGGCCTAAAGATTTTTGGGACCTACTTCAAACCTATATCCAACAACAGGTAACTCAGACACTTTCTCTACGGATAGTGAGATGGCATATTGCCCAGTGGAGAAAGTGGCACAGCCCACACAATAAGACATTGATCCACCTTCGATATAGTTTCCTATTATTTATTGCCTGCCAGTGGTGTACTGTAATTGCGGCTATTGTTTACAGCTTGTACTCTGCCAGTCTGACCTCATTGCGAACATGTATGTACTCACTGCAAAAGTTTAATAAAAAGTAATAAAAAAATGACTCCCTCATTTGCATTTTGCAGAGGTGGCCGAGGAGCTCGGAAGAACTGCTTCATCCTCTGTGGTTCCATACCAGTGTCGGCTGCCCATGTTGCCCTCCAAAACACGCACTCTGAAGAAGCATGCGGAGAACAAGGAGAATATAGAGGGTGAGGAGGATGCTTCGGAGCATTCTGCTTCCAGCTCAGCATCAGGTAAATGGAGGCAATAGGTGCATTTATGTGAACATGGCATCATATACTTCTCCAGTATTGGATCTTTCATAGTTTCACATGCTTGAATTATTCACCGTCGTCGAAGTAGGAGTCCCACGATACCATAATAAAGCAGTATGGAATGGTATCATAGGCTATAATGGCAACGGGAAGTCAGTGTTCGAGGCATATGAGCTGCAGATCATACACTGTGCATTAGATCGCCATCTGGTGTTGGGCTCAGATGCTTGCACTTTGTTGTTGTCTTGGAAGAGTCTTTGTAGTCACGAGATAGGTGACTCCTCCTTTGGACGATAGTGCACATGGGCATCGACTCCATCGTCAGATTGTTTTTTCCCGCCATCGGGTTCGGATGTAACTTTTGCGCTCCGGTACCTATTTCTCCAAACCTTTTCGACGCGCAAACCTTCTACAACTCGACGGTTTTGTTTTCGGTCGCGTAATCTTCGACGCGCATCTCTCCTATTCCATTCCGGTCGTCGACGCGGGCCGTTGGGCCTATCGACGCCGTTCGGGCCTACAGCTGATGGAAAGAACTCCTTTTAAAAAATGCCCCCAATGTGGAGCAAAATTCCCACACAGTGACCATCACAAGGTCTGTAACCTGTCTCTCGCCCGAACACGACGAGAACACTTGCCAGGCCTGCGCCTGTTTTCGATCCAAGAAAACCATCCGTGATCGCCGGGCCCGACGACACATCATGGCGCAGAGATCAGCTCCGGCACCAGCGGACATCTTCGATGAGGGCCCCGATGTTCCGGAGGACGATTCGGAAGACCTGCAGATCGTGTCCGAAGCAGATGACTCAGACGACCTCATCACTCCTGGTCAACGAGTGAGTACTACTGCCCCTACCCCAACTCCACCCGAAAAAACCAAGGCCCTGGTCAACACTTCGCCTGCTGGCCCCAGTCGCGACCAAAAACAAACTTCAGAAGCCCCGCCCTCTGGCTCGGCTCCGAAGCCAAAGAAAAGGCCTTTCGACAGCTCGGAACCAAGCAAACCATATCTATTGGTCCCCCAGGCGCCTTCGGCACCGAAGACCGGAGACCAACCCACTCCCAAGAAGAAGCCGGTACCGACCACCTCGACACCGAAACCATCGGCTCCGAAGCCAAAACCTTCGGAACCGAAAAATATTTCCGGCTCCATAGTCAAGCCAAAGGACTTTAAACCAATTCCCAAGGCCTCCGACCACAAATCCAAACCTCGTTCGGACCCGAAAAAGTCGGCGCCGAAAAAGGTTACAGAACCGGAAGAACTTTTCCGACCGGATCCTCTCGATCCTAAGCAGAAAAAGCTGCAGATAGACCCAAAAACAGGACGTGTGGCTACTGTTCCACACAAGAGGAAGTTGGACTCATCAGACACTCCTGCAGTGCCTATCAAGAAAAAAGACTGTGCCACTTCACCTATAAGGCCCTCTTCTCCTGTTCAGCCTGTTCTTCCTCCTCAACCTGTCCTTCCTCCTGAGCCAGTTCTTCCTCCTAAACCTGTCTCTCCTCCACAACCTCTAACACTTCCACCATATTCACCACCACCACAGGATACTGCTGATGATGACTTAGGGGTGGGGGAGGCATCAATGATCCTTTCACTGATCCTGACACAGACGCACCACAGGACGATTGGGACGACTAAGACGATCCAATAGGTCCCACAGACCTCCCTGCTCCCCAACCATATCCAACAAAACCATCTCCCCCAGAGGACAACATTGGTTTTGGTCAACTGGTCAATAGGGCTGCTCTATATCATGGTGTCCCCATACATTCAGACCCTGCAGAGGAGGACTTCCTTCTAGAAACTTTTGAACAGTCCCAGAAAACTGTCCAAACCCTGCCCATGTTAAAAGGGGTCATTAAACATGCCCCAGACATATTCAAAGACCCAGTCAGAACTAGAATTCTCAAACCCAGAATTGAAAAAAAGTACAAGCCCTACCCTGACGATCCCACCTACATCAAGGGGCAGCTACCCTTAGACTCACTGGTGGTGTCTAATGCTAGAAAACGCGCCAACTCCCAAACCTCCGGTGACACACCACCTCCGGATAAGGAATCTAAATTGCTAGATGCTTCTGGCAAAAGAGTCGCTGCTCAAGCAGCTAATCACTGGCGCATAGCAAACACCCAAGCATTACTTGCTAGATATGTTAGGGCTCACTACGACCAACTTGAGACCCTATTGCAACATTTGCCCGATCAGTACAAAACCCAAGCAAATGATTTAGTTCAGGAGGGCAAACTCATAACCAACGCATCAATTAAGTGTGCCCTAGATGCAGCTGACACAGCCGCTAGGTCTGTCAACACTAGTGTGCTACTCAGACGACATGCCTGGTTACGCATTTCAGGCTTTAAACCAGAGGTTCAAACAGCTATCCTCAACCAGCCGTTCAATCAGGAGCA
Source organism: Calotriton arnoldi (assembly GCA_963921515.1). Lineage (NCBI taxonomy): Eukaryota > Metazoa > Chordata > Amphibia > Caudata > Salamandridae > Calotriton > Calotriton arnoldi. Next base: position 453,782 of record CAWUFW010009334.1, on the reverse strand, counting down.
ACTTTTTGGACCAGCTGTAGACACCATACTAGAAAAAATGAAAAAGGACACAAACTGCTAAGTCCATGGGAGCATTGCAGTCTCCATCCACACGTGGTTCCTTTCGTCGCTCCTTCTATAGGGGAGCGTCCAAAAACATTGCAACAGACACCGCCTCCTCTTCAAATAGAAACACCTCTCACACATCCCCCAATAGAGGATATTTTCGAGGCGGATACAGGGGAAACAACAATAAGGGTAGAGGCCGAGGTAATAACACTACTCGTACCTCCCCCGCTCCTAAACAGTGACTTCCCTCCAGACCATTCCACTCCGGTCGGGGGCAGACTTTCACAGTTCCTACCTGTCTGGGATTCCATCACAACAGACAAGTGGGTAAGACAAATTATCCAATATGGTTACTGCCTGGAACTTACAGCAACCCCGCCCAATATTCCACCCAAACAGCGTCCAATGTCCACAGAACACATTACCCTCTTAAAGCAAGAGGTTCTCTCACTGCTTCAAAAGCATGCAATAGAACCTGTTCCCTTACAACATCAAGGAACAGGAGTTTACTCATTGTATTTCCTAATCCCCAAAAAGGACGGGACCCTAAGGCCAATTCTCGACCTCAGACCCCTCAATCTCTACATACAGTCCGATCACTTCCATATGATCACTCTGCAACAGGTTCTTCCACTGCTACAACAAGGCGACTTCCTTGCAACACTAGATCTCAAGGACGCCTACTTCCACATTCCCATGCACCCCGCTCACCGGAAGTATCTAAGGTTTATGGTGGACGGACAACATTATCAGTTCACAGTCCTACCATTCGGGGTCACCACCACACCCAGAGTGTTCACAAAAGTGCCTTGCAGTAGTTGCAGCACACCTAAGAAGACAACAAATCCACGTCTTTCCATACCTAGACGACTGGCTAATAAAGGCCAAGTCATTCAACCAGTGTGTTCATCACACTCATCAAACTATCCAGCTGCTACACCACTTAGGGTTCACAGTAAACTACCCCAAGTCAAACCTTCACCCCTCCCACACACTTCAGTACCTAGGAGCTACAGTAGACGCCTCCAAAGCTCTGGCTTATCCAAGTCCAGCCAGGATAGCCAGCATACAAACCCTAAGCAGCAAATTTCAACCGCAGCACTCCCTCCCAGCAAGGGTATTCATGCACCTCATAGGAATGATGGCCTCTTGCATCTTTATCGTACCTCATGCAAGGCTTCAAATGCGCCCCTTACAGGAATGCCTAGCACAACAGTGGAACCAAGCTCAAGGACATCTTACAGATCTGGTGTTGGTAGACAGCCGCACACATCGCTCTCTGCAGTGGTGGAACACACAACACCTGTCCAAAGGGCGGCCGTTCCTCGAGCCAGTTCCACAGATAGTACTAACAGCAGATGCATCACTCACCGGTTGGGGAGCCCATCTCCTACACCATACAATTCAAGGCAAATGGACCACTCAACAAAAAGTGCTCCATATCAACCATCTGGAATTATTAGCAATATTCCTAGCATTGATATCATTTCAAGCACATCTACAACACAAGACTGTCCTGATCCGCACAGACAACATGACAGCCATGTACTACATACAAAAACAGGGGGGGACACATTCTCTGCAGCTGTCCCAGCTTGCACAACACATTTGGAGATGGGCCATTCCACAGAATATACATCTGCTAGCAGAACATCTTCCAGGGATTCACAATCATATTGCGGATCTACTAAGTCGACAGACACAGCAGATCCACGAATGGGAACTTCATCCTCAAGTTCTCCAACCCTTTTTCCACATGTGGGGCCAACCAGACATAGATCTGTTTGCCACACACGACAACGCAAAATGCCCAACCTTCGCCGCCAGGTTCCCACACCCATTGTCCAAAGGCAATGCGATATGGATGAACTGGTCAGGCAGATTTGCATACGCTTTTCCGCCACTCCCACTGATTCCCCTCGTAGTACGCAGACTCAGACAACAGTCGCTCAAAATGATCCTCGTGGCTCCCACATGGGCACGCCAACCATGGTTCACAACACTACTAGAGCTCTCAGTAGTTCCACACCAAAAACTACGCCTCTCCCCAACATTGCTAATGCAGAGCCATGGAGAGATAAAACACCCCGATCCAGCACAACTGAATCTAGCGATCTGGCTCCTGAAGTCCTAGAGTTCGGTTATCTTAACCTTCCGCCAGACTGTATGAACGTCATTAAAGAAGCCAGATGCCCTACTACTAGAGCTTGCTATGCAGCAAAATGGAAAAGATTTGCCATCTACTGCAAAAATAATAAAATTGATCCACTGGATGCCTCCATCCAAGACATCATTTGTTATTTACTACACTTGCAAAGATGTAATCTAGCATATTCATCCATACGATTACATCTAGCAGCGCTCACCGCTTACTTACAAAACAGACAACATTTGTCTTTATTTAGAGTTCCTGCAATCAAAGCCTTTATGGAAGGACTTAAAAGAATAATCCCTCCCAGACTGCCACCCTCTCCAGTGTGGAATTTAAACATTGTCCTTACCAGGCTCATGGGTCCCCCATTTGAACCTCTACATAAATGTGAACTTCAGTTCCTCACATGGAAAGTTGCTTTCCTTGTCGCAATCACCTCTCTCAGAAGAGTAAGTGAGATCCAGGCTTTAACCATACAAGAACCATTCTTACAAATACATCATAACAAAGTGGTTCTTAGAACAAATCCAAAATTCCTTCCCAAAGTCATTTCTGCTTTTCATCTTAATCAATCAGTTGAATTACCGTTTTTTTCCCAAAATCCAGACTCTGTAGCACATAGAGCTCTTCATACACTAGACGTCAAAAGAGCACTGCTTTATTACATTGACAGAACCAAGCCTTTTCGCAAAACAAAACAACTGTTTGTAGCCTTCTCCCCACCTCATAAGGGTAACCCCATCTCCAAAGCTGGGATCGCATGGTGGATAGTAAAATGCATTCAAATATGCTACCAAAAAGCTAAACACACATTAACAGTTCCCCCTAAAGCGCATTCAACACGCAAACTAGGGGCCTCCATGGCATTCTTAGGGAACATTCCCTTAGATGACATATGTAAAGCAGCTACATGGTCTACACCACACACCTTCAACCAAACACTATTGTGCTGACGTGCAAGCAAAACAACAGGCTTCTGTAGGCCAAGCTGTTCTCAAAACATTGTTTCAAACTACTGCAACAGATACAGGTGACCACCGCTAAGGGAGACACTGCTGTACAGTCTATGCACAGTGTACGATCTGCAGCTCATATGCCTCGAACGGAAAATGCTACTTACCAGTATGCATCTGTTCTTGGCATGTAGAGCTGCAGAGTCGTACACGCCCACCCGCCTCCCCGGAACCTCTGTCTGTTCCAGTATTATCTTAATTAGATACATTTACATGGACATCTCTTACTACTTACTGACTCCATCTTTTCCCATCATGGCGAAAAACAATCTGACGATGGAGTCGATGCCCATGCGCACTATCGTCCAAAGGAGGAGTCACCTATCTCGTGACTACAAAGACTCTTCCAAGACCACAACAAAGTGCAAGCATCCGAGCCCAACACCAGATGGCGATCTAATGCACAGTGTACAACTCTGCAGTTCTACATGCCAAGAATAGATGCATACTGGTAAGTAGCATTTTCCTTACTAGCCTATCTATGTCCTTTGTGGGTTTTTTTTTATTTATTAAAAAGGACCAAACTTGAACTGTAATAAATCAGGCCACGGCACCCTCTAGAACATTCCCAACAGAGGCTGATTCCCTCAGATTTTCAACCACATGTCGTGTGAAGGGAGTCTCCCTGAGCTGTGCTCAGTGTTTTCTTCACTTCAACTTCTGGAAGCATCAAGATGTCTGATTCTTCAAAGAAAGGACTATTTAGATCCTACAGATCTTGTGGGAAAAAGATATTACATACAGATGACCTACATAAAGACTTCCTTTATTGCCTTCATTCTCAGCATAAAGTCAAGGGCTGTAAGGTATGTTGCACTTTTTCATCTAAAACACTGAAGGACAGAGAGGCAGGACTTCTGTTATGGCTCAAGAAACTAAAAACTACCTCCTCAGGTGAGGAAAGTGATGCTTCTGATAAAGCCAGCAAAAGGCAAATGCTCCATGGCCAAGGGACCTTTGAGGAAAGCAAAAAGACCCAAAAGTCTTCCCATCATGGGTCACTTAAAGATATTCAAAAAAAGGAGAAACAACCAAAATTCTTCTCAAAATCAGCTTCCTCTGAGCCTTCCACATCAAAATTAGCTAAGTCTTCTGACGTCTGCGTGCCTCTTCAGAACCGTCGATGACGAAAACAACGATCAAAGTAAAATCTCAGTTAAAAACTTCTCCGTCTGCGGCGCTGTCGTCGACGACCACTACAGTGACAGTTGCCACTGTCTCGTTGCCAAGACCCAAGTCCACACAAACAATGACCATTTCCGCCTTCGATGCCCCAATCCCATGATGAATATTGGCACAGCTCCACCGTCGGCGAAGTCATCGACGCCTCCGTTGACGAAGCTATTGTCGGCATTACAACTGTGGACGAGACTATCGTCGTGTGGCACACCACCAACAGCAACCAATCCTTCTATTCTGTCAGCGACGACAGTCGATGAAGATGAAAGTCACAAAGACCTTAAGGACTCAAGATACTTCCCCCAGCAAAGTTTCACCACCCTAGTAACTTGTTCAGTTTGAATAATTCAAAGGATAAAGGACCGTTTGGCGACGCTCACAGTCCTTCTCAATTACATGTGAAATATCAGGATGATGAGGATGACGAAGAAGAGGAGCAGTGTTCTTATGGGCATTACTACAATCCTCAAGCAAAACACAAGTACCCATACTACCATCACTATCCATCTGCACCAACTGAAGCTCAAGTGCCTCTCTCATTGGTACAAGATCTACAGACTATGCTCCAGGATTACCGTCCAAGGTTTCCAGAACCTTCCCACAGTCACCCAGCATCACCTCCTCCGCCTACACCTTAACCAGCGACACCAGGGCCTCCTCCCTCACCAGCGACTCCAAGAATAACACAGGCCTTAAATATTGTCACACTACCAAGGGATGATCCATCCTCCTCGGACGATGACAGAGAAGAGGGTGAAATTCACAACACCCACCCACCTCATGATGAGTTGTATGATTAAGTGGTACCCACTCAGTCGCTGCAAGCACCGCACTCCTCGGATTCCCCTTCGGAAGACATCAGGGGTTCTATAACTTAATGGAAAGAGCTGCAGCACGGTTTGACCTCCCTATTTCCGTGAAGCAATCCGATTGCTTCCTTTATGACTTTAAGGAGCAAGTGCACAAGTCGGTCCAAACTATCCTAATAATTGACCACATTTGGGAAGAAGGTATTAAACTAATGAAGACCGGCTTTATTAGCAACTGTAGTGCCACGCCTTGACAAAAAATACAAAGCGTCTGAGGATTCGCCAACTTGCCTCATTGGGCATCCCAAAGCTGATTCAGTGGTTTCACAAGCTGCACAACGGCGTTCAAAGAATCCTACTACTCCTATTTCTGCTCCACCTGACAAAGAGGGCAGATGCCTAGATAATATTGGGAAACGCTGTAAGGAAGTGGGTTTCTGTTGCAGTAAACCCCCCCCCCCCCTTTTTTGCCAGACCACTGATGCACTTTGACTTGATGTGCCCTGGGTCCCTGCCAATCAGGTTCCCAGGGCCTGTGTTCTTTCCCCAAAACTGTACCCAATTGGCATCTCTGGTCACAGGTGAGCCCCTGGTAAATGGTAACACAGGTACCCAGGGCACTGTGACCAGGGAATACCTCTAAGGGCTGCAGCACTTATTGTGCCACCCTTAGTGGCCCTGTACCTTTACACACACACACACACTGCCTTTGCAGGCTGCGTGTTTTGGTGCAGAACAAAGTGAAGAGTCGACATGGCACACACCTCTGTGTGCCATGCCTACAACCCACTGCCCTGGCATAGGTCAGCCACCCCTCTAGCTGGGTGCACTATACCATTGGTGAGGGTACAGGTACATGAGCCCTGTACCCCTACAGTGTCTAAGTCCATTCTTAGACATTGTAAGTGCAGTGCTGCCATTAAGAGTATATGGTGCTGGGAGTTTGTCATTACGAACTCCACAGCACCATAATGGCTGCACTAAAAACTGGGAAGTTTGGTATCAAACTTCTCAGCATATTAAACCCACACTGATGCCAGTGTGGGATTTAATGGAAAATGCACACAGAGGGCATCTTAGAAGATGCCCCCTGAAACCTAACCCACCTCTAGTGTCCAGGCTGAGTGGCTGCTTCAGATGCCACCACCAGACATGTTTCTGGACCCCTGGGTCGAGAGCCTGCTGCTCTCGGGGGCCTGAAACAATGCACATCCTGGGACGAGGTGCCAAGCCTCCTCCCCCAGGATGGGCAGGGTTCACGAAGGAGAAGCTTCAAAGGCATGCCGCCTTTGTGAGCCTCTCCAGACCATTTGCTGCTTTCAGCAACTGGTCCCCACTGGTTCTACCCCCACTTTGGACGGGAGAACCGGCGGGAAAAACAAGTGAGGAAGGGAGGTGTGCCCACCTCTGCCAACTCCACCCCTCAGGTGGGGGAGGCGAGGTGAAGCACAACCGTGAGTCCCCGCCATCTTGAGGATGGGGGGACCCAGCCAACCAGGGACAGGCTCCTGCCCCCCTCCCACTGGAGAGTGGCAGAATAGGGGGTGGTCCCTGCCCTTTACCTACCTGTAACGCCCCTAAATCTAGTATTTAGGGGGCACCCTGAACCTTACTTCCTCAGATCCAGCTTACCTACAAGAAGAAAAGGACGAAAAGCCGTGCAGAGCTAACGAGGATGACGCCCACTGACTTGGCCCCAGCCCTACAGGCATGTCTCCCCTCGAACCTGCTCCTGCGAAATCCGGGCGTGTCCAGCAGCCAGCAACCTCACAAACCCCGGAGGACCTGCCTGCCTTCACTTCCAAGACTGTTTCTCCCGTAAACACCGGACGTGTTTAAACTGCAGCTTCTGGCTCCGGCCGGACACCGCGAATCCAGCCCACTCTGCACCCGCCGAACCTGGCCCGAGCTCGAGTGGAAAAACACCACGAGGAGGTCACCCTGGCGATCCTGACCTGAGATCCGGTGACTCCTGACCTGCCTCAAGCCTCCAGACGACGCCTGCAGCCTCAATCCAGAGGATCCCCTCTACCGCGACCAGAGTGTTTGAGAAAATCCAACCCTAAAAGGCACCCCTGCACCCGGCGCCCCACGGCCTTGTGTGCCCAAACCAACAGTGCCTAACCAACCCAAGACATCCCAACTTACCCCTCGAAGTGGTGGTCGCACCCAGAAGATCCTCGTCCCCGAGCCTGCAGTGCTTCTTCAAACCGGAGGTTCTCCATAGAAAACAGGGCGCCCGACGTCGAAACAGCACTCTGCACCCGGCCGCCCCAGTGCCGCTGAAGGTGCACTTTTGTGCCTACTTGTTTCCCCATTTGCCCTGAGCTAAAGTCCAGGAGCTTTGCTCCCACAACCCAGTGGCCTGCTTGCCAGCAGCCACCAACCGGAGACTCCCTATCCTCCATAGGATAACATTGGGCCTCAACACTCTGCACCCGGCCGCCCTAGTGCCGCTGAGGGTGCAACAACAGTGCATCACTGACCCTGGGGGACCCCTGAGTCTAACCCCAGAACCTTAAACTCCCACAGTTGATTACTTACCTTCAAACCGCTAACCTGTTTTTCCTTCATAGGATAACATTGACAATTTTGCTTCGAAAAAACGACTAAGTGTGGAGTTTTGAAAACTAAAGATATTCTTTAAAAATCGTACAAATAACCAAAACGCATTTACTTACCTGTTTACAGGAAATGTCCCAGTGCTGAATCTAGGTATCCAGCACTGAGTTAGAGAAGTAACGTAAAAAGTAACTTACCTGCAATTCACTGAAAAAGCCTATTCATTTCAATTCACTGTTTTTCTTCCAAAAACGACTAAGTGTGGAGTTTTGAAATCTGAAAATATTCTTTAAAAATCGCACGAAAAACCAAAACTTATTTACTCACCTGTTTTCAGGAAATGTCCCAGTGCTGAATCCAGGCATCCAGAACTGAGTTAGAAAAAGTAACCTAAAAGTAACTTACCTGCAATTTGTTGAAAAAGCCCATTCATTTCAATGTACTGTATTTGCCAAGTGTTGCATACTACTGCTCCCCTGTAAATCAAACACAGTACAAATTCTATTGCATTTTTCAACTGTTCTATATCCAGTAACTTATTACTGAAAAGTATTTAATGCTTACCTGTGCCAGGCTTGCTTGGTTCTAAAAATAAACAGTATATTTTTTATACAAAAACAATTGGCCTAGAGTTCAGTTCTTGAGTGTGTGAATTCATTTGCTGACTGAGTGTGTACATCAAATGCTCAACACTGTCCTCTGATACTGCCTTACTGCTCGACCAAGCTACCACTATTAGAGAATAAGGTTCTATCTAACTTTAACCTCTGCCTACCTTTGGGGACTCTTGGACTCTATACACACTGTACCTCACTTTGGTGCAGTATATATAGAGCCAGTTTCTTACAAACGCTTCTCCACTATGTCTGAAATTACAATTATTGCGCCCAGCTCTTTAGCCATCTTAGGCTGTTACGACCGACCAATGTTGTCCAACATCAGCGCCTGATGGATCTAGTGCCTGAGGATAGGAAGTCAGAGGCGCGGAAGATATTACAAGAAGGAGAACCCACATCTTCTGAAATCGATTGAGAGATGGATATTGCTTCTACTGGATTTTGACAATTGGCGGGAGCAGATGTTTTGCGGAGGCAGGGCTGGCTAAAGCCTACCTCCTTTGGACCAGAAATCCAATCTAAAATACTTGATATGGCTTATGACTGAGGCACATTATTTGGGAACACACATTGATGACGCCCTGTTCGCCATCAAAACTGACACAGACACAGCAAAATCGTTGGGCACATTGTAGTTCCGCAAATTTTCCTTTCAAGGAGCACGAGGCAGAGGTTTCTCTTCCTACAGAGGAACCTGCCCAGTCTAGAGCAGTCGTCCAGAAACAGTGACCTGGATCACGTGCCAGTTACCTTCTCCTTATCTCATCCAGGGGATGCGCGCATTTCCAACCATCTTCATCAATGAAGGGAAATTACTACAGACAGATGGGTACTGGATCTGGTAGCCTATGGTCATACCCTTGAATTTATACAAACACCTTCAAACAGACCACCAAACTGTGTGCACCCCCCCCCTCTCCGCCCAATATCTTCCCTTATTGCCGAAAGATGTCCTCATGATGCTCTCCAAGGGCGCCATCATGTGAGTACCCTTCAACCAGAGGAACACAGGTCTCTACTCTAGTTTTTTCCTCACAATAAAAAATCAGTAGAGTGGCGACCCATTCTGGATTTCAGAAAACTCAACAAATTCCTCAGAAAGCAAATGTTCTGTATGGTCACTCGGAGACATCCTAAATCTCCTAAACCATGGGGATTATATGACGACTCTCACTTTGCATGGTTGCATATTTCCACATTCCCATACACCCCTAGCATTGAAAGTACCTTCGCTTCACCATAGCTGGCACCCATTACCAGTTCAAGGTCCTACCATTCGGCCTCAAATTCATCCCCCCCTTCCCCTCCATTGTCAACAAATGCCTGGCACCAGTTGCAGCAGCCCACAGAAGACGCCTACACTGAATCTTCAAAAGTAATCTACTGTTCCACAATAGCAGATACCATTTCTAGGCTCCACCTTAGATACCAGGCAGGAAAGACTTTTTACCTAGAGAGACAGCAAAGATTACTTCAGCTAGCCCTCAGAGTTTCCAAAAGAAAGTCTGCTTCAGTATGTCTGTACAGATCATTGCTAGGGATGATGTAATTTGCAATAAATCTCCTACCCTTCGCATGCCTGAAGATGAGACCTTTGCAAGAGGAGCTACAACTCCAGTAGATTCAAACGAAAGGGTCTTTCGACAACCATATCAAGATAACTCCGACAATGGTCCAAGCTCTCACCTGATTGACCCACGTTTTCCACATCTCCAAAGGCCTCACATTTCTGCTGTTAATGCCAGACTTCACCATAACGACTGATGCCTCCCTGTAGGTTGGGGCGGACATCTACAGGATCTCCAAATCCAGAGAAAATTGTCTACTTCCCAAAGGTCTATGAATATAAACTTCCTAGAGCTCAAGGCCATCTTCCTTACTCTCCAGGCTTTCTTACCTCTCATACAGGGATCATCTGTGCAGGTACATACAGACAACACGACCAGCATGCACTAATAAACAAGTACAAAGGGACAAGATCCCTGGCTCTCTCCCAGGAAGCCCAGGACCTTTGGCACTGGTTAACACACACACACACCCTCAAGGCAGAGCATGTTGCAGGAACAAGCAATACTTTAGCGGACGCGCTCAGCAGATTCCTCAAAAGTTGCCACGAATGGGAGCTGAACCAGGAGGAGTTTCAACTTTGGGGCAAGCCGGAGCTAGATCTCTTTGCCACCAGTGACAACAGCAAATGCCGCATTTACGCCAGTCTGCACCCACTCCCGGGATCATGGGGTAATGCCTTTTTAATGAGATGGTCTGGGATTTATGCATTCGCTTTTCCCCCTATCCCAATGATCCCGAAGGTTCTCAGCAAAATGAAAGTGGCGAGATTCCGCTTGATCCTCATTGTTCACAGGTGTCCCAGGCAACACTGGTTCACCGAGCTCCTCCTGCTGTCTGAGTCCAAGCCTGTTCGACTGCAGATTTACCGAACACTCCTAACCATGAACCAGGGCCAAGTTCTACACCCGGGTCCACGCTCTCTCCAGTTATATGCATGGCTCCTGAATTCCAGAATGTAAACATTCCCAAGAATGCAGGGTTATTTTGGCAAGGGCAGAATCAACTAGTATATCCTACAGACTGAAATGGAGAAGATTCTGCTTATGGTGTCAACAATGACATCTGCACCCGATGGAAGTATTGCCAAAGCAAATCTTACCTGATCTTCTTTCTCTGGCTCGTTAAGATTTAGCACATGCATCGGTTAAGGTGCATCTTGCAACGATATCCATATATACACGATCCTCTCAAACTACTTCGCTGTGCTCCACAAGGGTAATCAAACAATGCATGAAAGGTTTATTCCAAGTTTTCCCTCCAGTCCGACCTCCTCCTCTGGATTGGCATATCAACATAGTTCTTTCTCAATTCATCAAACCACCATTTGAACCAGTCCACAGGGCGGATCTAAAATTCCTTACCTGGAAGGTAGCTACTCTTCTGGCGCTAACATCCACTAGAAGGGTCAGTGAAATTCAGGCGTTCACAACCAAGGAACCTTTTTTCCGATTCACAGAAGAAGGTGTTATTCTGCGTGCTAATCCAAGATTTATTCCAAAAGTACCTTCACAACTCTTTGTTGCTTATGGACAGGCTCGACAAGCACTCCTGTTACTAAAGCAACCATTGCATGATGGATCTCGGCAACTATACAATTTTGCCACTCCAAAGAGGGCAAACCACTCTCCTCTAAGGCAAAGGCAAACTTTACGAGAACAGTCTCCACATCAGCCGCCTTATTTGCAGGTGTTCCTTTGGAGAAAATCTGCTGTGCTGCAACATAGAAGTGGCCACACTTTCACTCAGCACTATTGTCTAGATTCAGCACACCGCAGTGATGTGGCAGTTGGACAGGCAGTGCTACAGCATCTATTCCAAGGAGGTGAGCCTGTTATTTTCAGTGTTTTTCTAACTCATTTACTGATCTCTGATTGTACGTTATGTTTATATTTCGATACATTTCAAATTTTATGTATTACTACTATTATTATGATTGATTCTTATGCTTATTATAATATTACTACCCACCATCTTCAATGGTAATGAGATCACACTACCTAAAGTCTACACACTGCTTGCTATTCTGATTCAAGCATGTGAATCTATGAAAGATCCAATACTGGAGAAGAAAATAAGTTACTTACCTCTGACTACAGTTCTCCAGTATTTGTGTCTTTCATAGATTCACATGCGACCCACCCTCCTCCCCTAAGAGGCTCCCCACATAGAGCAGGATAATTAGTTCCCACTAGTGCTCGAAAATCTGAGGTAATCGGCCTCTGTTGGGAATGTTTCTAGAGGGTGCTGTCGCCTGATTGGTTATAGTTCAAGTTTGGTCCTTAAAAAAAAAAAAGACCTAGATAGGCTGTTAAACTGACTTGCTGTTGCCATTATATGACTTCACCCATATACACAGAAATGCTGCAACAGCCATTTTCTCCTCCATGTATTTATTATTATGCGAAATTTGTAAAGGACATGGCTACCTAAAAAAGGTTTCCCAGCGCTAGGCTCAATTACGGAAAATAGATCAAACAGAGTGCTATCAAGAGAAAATGCAGAGTTGGGAAGATTTCGAAAATTGAAACAGCCATGTCTTTAAAGATTTGTGAAACCGAGAGAGTGAATGGCACTCCCGCAGTGTTGCAGGTAGATCATTGCAGAGTCTAGCTCCAAGGAAAAAGAATGCTTGACCTCCTTGGCAGGATTTACTAATTTTAAGAATTACGGTCAACCTCCTATGACTAGAGCGCAAGGAGCGTGCGGGGGAATACAGAGACCCCAAGTCTTTAAGATAAACAGGTAGTGTTTGAAAGGAATTTGTGCATATAGCACAATGCCTTAAAATGTACACGGCCTTCGAGAGGTAGCCAATGTAATGTCCGTAACATACGTGCTGTGGAGGTGAATTTAGGAGAGTGGAGAAAAACCGTGCAACAGCATTTTGAATGATCTGGAGGCGTTTGAGTAATGTTTTTACTGCCTCGAGATAGAACAAATTCCCAAAGTCCAGTCTAGAAATGACCAAGGCCTGCACCATGGTTCTCTGGGCAGAGGTACGGAGATAGAAGAGTATTCTTCTGGCCCATTTCAAGATGCCTAAACAAGTAGAGGCCACCTTGTTAATCTGATGATTCATAGCAAGTTTGTCATCAAGCCACACTCCCAGGTTCTTCACGACCGGCACTGGGCTGGTGGGACTGCCCTTGGTCAAAGGCCACTGGTGGGAACCCAGGGGTGTCGGGGGGGTAGCCCACCAGCAGAGCCTCTGTTTTCACAGTCTAATTTCAGGGAGCTGGTGCACATCCATGATGAAACTAGGGTAAGGTAAGCATTAAGGACCTTCACATTGTGACTGTCTTTATCTGACAGAAATACAACAATTTGTGTATCATCTGCGTACTAAAAAAGTGTAAGTCCACAATTCTCCACTATTTCTGCCAACGGTCTGACATTTGGGTTAAAGAGCAGTTGACTGAAAGTAGAGCCCTGGGGCACGCCTGAGACTAGCAGGTAAGATTTTGACCTGTTGATTAGTATGGACCTGGAAAGTACGGTCATGCAAGAAAGATTTCAGCCAAGCAAGGGCTGTGTCTTGTATTGCCATACACTCTATTCTTTGTAGAAGCACGCTGTGATTTACTATGTCAAATGATGCACTGAGATCTAATAGAATCAGTGCAGCAGCTCCACCATTATCCATTTGGTGTCCGACGAAACCCAAATTGCAAAGGGTGGAGTAAAAGTTCTGTGTACACTGAGTTGTTTGTTCACATGTTTCGCCAACATCTTAGCAAAAATGGGTAACAAATATATAGGTCTATAATTAGACCGAGTAAGGATCCAAATTGGTTTTTTTTTTCAGTAAGGGGAACCAAAGCCATCTTACAGGTTTTAGGATCAGTGCCTTCCAACAGAGACAGGTTTAGTAAGTTGGTAAGCTGCTTCAAAACAGCAAGGTTCACCTGCAGTAGGGAAAGCCGCCTGAATATCTTCCACTTTATTTTTTTAAGTACGTTATTTCATCTCATCGAAGTTGTGAGATGGGAGTGACGGGTGTGATACTAGAGGGATCCGAGAGGGTTTTAACTACATGAAAGAGTTTTGGGGTAGTGTGAGTTGCAGCAAATTTGCTCTCATAAAACGAAGCCCTAGCCTCACAAAATGTTTTATAAAATTTTAGAGCAGTTTTATAAATTTCCTTATTTTTATTACTGTTTGTTTTGCGCCACATCTTCTTAAGATGTTTGCATAACTTTTCTTTTTGTGCAAAAAATCATTGTACCATGGGGCCGGAGGATGAATTCTATGGTGCTTTTTGTTTGAGGTAGGGATTACAATATCTAATGAGGACCTGAGCCAGAGATCTATTGTGAGAGTATCTAACCCAACTGAATTGCACAGCAGAGGGGGATTAGCTTCTAGTGCAGCATTCCACAAGGGAACATCCAGTTTAGAACAGCTCCTACTAGAAGAGACTGGATGATTCTTACAAATCTTTGGACTTGTATCTATTAAGAGCGATTCTTTTCCAGGGGATCCTCATCAATAGTCAGAAGCAGTGAATATTCCCGCGCGGGGACCCCGGAGTATATTAAAAATATATATATATATATATATATATATATATATATATATATATATATATATATATATATATATATATATATATATATATATATATATATAATATATATATAATATATATATATATATATATATATATATATATATATATATATATATATATATATATATATATATGTATATATATATATATATATATGTGTATATATATATATATGTTCGAGGCATATGAGCTGTAGATCATAGGCTATGCATAGATCGCCATCTAGTGTTGGGTCCGGATGTTTGCCCTTTGTTTTTCTTCGAAGAAGTCTTTCCAGTCACGAGGTAGGTGACTCCTCCTTTCGGTGATAGTGCGCATGGACATCGACTCCATTGTTAGATTGTTTTTTTCCGCCATCGGGTTCGGATGTTAGTCGATGCGCTCCGGTTCGACACCGTTCCTTCGGTTTCCCTCGGCGCGCAAGACATTCTACCTCGACGGTATTGTTTCCGATCGCGTATTCCATTCTTCGCGTGTCGTGTTTACTGACAAAAAACCCTCTTTCGATCAGAGAGCTCTTGGTAGGCCGTCGGGCCTACCCGCGTCGGTTCGACTCGCAGTCGATGGAACAAACATTTAAATTCTGCCCTCGGTGCCACGCGAAATACCCGTGCACCGACTCACACGAAGTGTGCAACCTGTGCTTTTTCCCTGAGCACAGTGAACAGGAATGCAACACGTGCAAAGCTTTCCGCTCCAAGAAGACGGTTCGCGGCCGTCGGGCTCGAAGTCGCGACATGCAGATACAACACACAGGCTCCATTCCGGACCTCTTCGGAACTGAATCGGAGGAAGAAGCCGGCGATGCCATCAGGGCCGAGGAAGAATAGGAACCGATCTCAGTTTCCAAGTACGGCTCCGACCAGGATGAAGACATCCCACAGGGTCAGTGTACTGTAAGTACAGATCCTCCCTCGCCCCGAAATCCACCTCAAACGAAAAAGAAGGCTCCGGACCAACCCGCGCCCTCGGGCTCCGGTCGGCACCGCGACCACGCTTCTGACGCCCCGCCTTCTAGCCCGGCACCGAAGCCTACGAAAAAGCCTTCCGGCTCTGAAAAACCCCACACCAAATCGGGCCCGAGCCGAAACCTTCGGGATCGAAATCTATGCCTGGCTCCGACCCACAACACTCTGCACCGAAACACACTTCGGATCCGAAAACACCAGCCCCTAAACCTTCGACATCGAAACCTTCGGCGCCGAAACAACCGCAGGCACCGAAATCACCAAAAAAGCACAGTTTCGACGATCCGCTCGATAAACCGGACCCGAAGCAAAAAGTGCTGTACATTCATGCAAAAACGGGGCATATTACCACCACAGTGACTCTAAAAAGGACTGATGCTGAAGAGGAATATCACATTCCTTTGAAGAAGAGAACTGTCAGAACTAACACTTCTCCTCCTCTTCCTCCTCCTATCCCATCTCCTCCTCCACAGTCTATATCTGTGCCTACTTCACATCAGCACTCACCATATACACCTGACAACCAGGATGATTGGGATGATAATGGGGATGACGATAGTCAGCCAATACCTGCAGACCCATGGGACGACTATAACATTAACTCGCCCACAGGCAATGATCCTGACTTATATCCTACCAAACCCTCTCCTCCAGACGACAGTGTAGGTTATATTGAATTGCTGGGTAGGGCTGCCAATTACCATGGGGTGCAGTTTCACAAGGATCCCCTCGAAGATTTCCTTTTCGAGACCCTCAGCACTACTCAAAAGTCATCACACACTTTACCAATGCTCAAGGGTATGATCAGACATGTGGATGATATCTTTAGTGATCCTGTCAGGGCACGTATCATTACCCCTAGGGTAGACAAAAAATATAAGTCTGCACCATCCGACCCAGCGTACATTAGGGAACAATTACCGTTGGACTCGCTAGTAGTGGCTAACGCACGCAAAAGGGCTACCTCCCAAACCACAGGAGATGCTCCACCCCCAGATAAAGAATCTAAGCTTCTTGATGCTTCAGGGAAAAGAGTTGCATCTCAGGCAGCAAACTTCTGGCGCATATCCAACACACAAGCGTTGCTAGCTAGATACGACCGTGCGCATTGGGACGAGATGGAACAATTGATCCAATATCTACCCCAAGAATATAAATCTAAAGCTGACGACCTGATAAGGGAGGGACAACTTATTTCCAACAATCAAATCAGGTGCTCCCTCGATGCTGCAGACACAGCTGCCAGAGCAGTAAATACCAGTGTCCTTTTAAGAAGGCACGCCTGGCTATGTATCTCTGGATTCAAACCAGAGGTTCAAACCTCTATCTTAAACACACCTTTTGATAAGGAACACCTTTTTGGTCCAGTGGTAGACTCTTCACTGGAAAAGATGAAGAAAGACACCGAAGTGGCCAAATTCATCCGGGCGCTTCAGTCGCCACAAGGCCGTGGTTCCTTTCAACGCTCTTTCTATCGAGCGGGGTACAAGAATTCTTCCTCAGAAAATACCTCCACCTACAAGGGTAATAACCAACCCTCCGGCTCTAAAACCTACTTCAGAGGGGGTTACAGAGGAAATAACGGTAAGGGAAGAGGTAGAGGTTCAAACACACGCACCTCCCCCTCCAATACAAAACAGTGACTCACCTCTCCTTCCCCCCGACCACCTAACACCTGTTGGGGGAAGACTGTCAAATTTCTTACCAGCTTGGTAGTAAATAACAAGACAAGTGGGTTCTACAAATTATCCGTTCTGGTTACTGCCTGGAGCTCTTCAATACTCCTTCAAATATTCCCCCAAAGTCACACAAACTCTCATCGGATCATCTACACCTCCTCAAACAAGAGGTACAGACTCTACTTTTAAAAGGAGCTATAGAGCCCGTACCACTACTACACCAAGGGTCGGGCGTGTACTCCTTTTACTTCCTAATACCAAAAAAGGACGGATCTCTCAGACCAATATTAGATCTGAGAACTCAATTTTTACGTACAGTCAGACCGTTTTCACATGGCAACACTTAAACAGGTACTACCTCTTTTGCAAAAAGGCGACTTTCTGTCCACCCTAGACTTAAAGGACGCCTACTTTCACATCCCAATCCACCCTGCTCATCGCAAATTTCTCAGGTTTGGGCTAGCGGGCCAACATTACCAGTTCAAGGTACTCCTATTCGGAGTCACCACTGCCCCCAGAGTCTTCACAAAATGTCTGGCAGTAGTAGCTGCTCATCTCAGGAGACAAAGCATCCATGTCTTCCCATACTTAGACGACTGGCTCATCAAAGCCAGCACGTACCAACAGTGTCTCAAATACACTTCCATAACCATCAAGTTACTACATCGACTAGGGTTCACAGTCAATGTGCGCAAGTCACAACTTCAGCCAGCCAATATTCAGAACTACCTAGGAGCCACTTTAGATACTCAAAAGGCTCTGGCGTTTCCCAACGCAGCCAGAATTCGCAGCATTCAGGCTTTGGTTCTTCAGTTTCAACCCAATCAATCTCTTCCAGCTCTGGCTTACATGCAACTGCTGGGGATGATGGCATCTTGCATCATGATCGTCCCTTATGCCAGGCTCCACATGCGTCCGCTCCAGGAATGCTTAGCCAGTCAGTGGAACCAGTCCCACGGTCTATTAACCGATCTAGTTTTGGTAAGCGTCCGTACTCATCGCTCTCTGCAGTGGTGGAACACACAAAATATGTAAAAGGACGGCCCTTCATAGAGCCGGTTCCACAGACAGTACTAACAGCGGACGGGTCTCTAACTGGCTAGGGTGCTCATCTACAGCAACACACAGTACAAGGACTGTGGAGTCACCAACAAAAGTTTCTCCACATCAACCATTTAGAGCTTATGGCCATATTCTGGCCCTCAAAGCTTTTCAGACCCAGCTGACGGGGAAAAACTGTCCTAGTTCGTACCGACAACATGACAGCTATGTATTACATACAGAAACGGGGGGAACACACTCCCTCCAACTGTCCCACCTAGCCCAGGATATCTGGAGGTGGGCCATTCATTACAAGATCTATCTCCAAGCAGAACATCTCCCAGGAGTAGACAATCAGATGGCAGTCCTGCTAAGTCGTCAGACACAGCAAGTCCACGAATGGGAAATACACCCTCAAGTTCTCCTCCCATTCTTTCAAATGTGGGGCTTTCCAGACATAGACCTGTTCGCCATGCACCTAAACGCAAAATGCCCAATCTTCGCGTCCAGGTATCCACACCCATTGTCCAAAGGCAATGCACTATGGATGAACTGGTCAGGGATATTTGCTTACGCTTTTCCGCCTCTGCCACTCATTCCATTAGTGGTTCGGAAACTCAAACAAGCGTCCCTGACACTAATCCTAGTTGCTCCCACATGGGCACGTCAACCATGGTTCACAACCCTATTAGAACTCTCGGTAGTTCCTCATCAAAAATTACGTCTTACACTCCATCTCCTCATACAGAGCCATGGAGACATAAGACACCCAGACCCCAGTCAACTCAATCTGGCGATCTGGCACCTGAAGTCTTAGAGTTTGGCTATCTTAATCTACCGCCAGACTGTATGAATATCATCAAGGAAGCTACACGTCCTACCACAAGAGCCTGCTATGCAGCAAAGTGGAAGCGGTTTGTGATTTACTGTAATAACCACATCAACCCGCTTGATGCTTCTGTCCAAAACATTATATGCTATTTGTTACATCTACAACGTTCCAATTTAGCATACACATCCATACGTTTACATCTAGCTGCAAGAGCTGCATACCTACAAAATAGACAACATCTATCTCTTTTTAGAGTACCTGTCATTAAAGCGTTTATGGAAGGACTCAAAAGATTTATTCCCCCGAGACGTCCACCTGCTCCAGTATGGAATCTCAACATTGTCCTCACCAGACTAATGGGTCCACCCTTTTAGCCATTGAACAAATGTGAACTGCAATTTCTCACATGGAAAACTGCTTTCCTGGTGGCTATCACATCACTCAGAAGAGTAAGTGAGCTTCAGGCATTTACTATAGAAGAACCTTTTTTACAAATGCACCAAAATAAAGTAGTTATTCAAACGAATCCTCATTGCCTTCCTAAAGTCATTTCGGCTTTTCACATCAATCAATCTGTTGAGTTACCAGTGTTCTTCCCTCAACCAGATTCAGTAGCAGAACGTGCTCTACACACATTAGATGTAAAGAGAGCATTGCTTTCCATAACACAAATCAACTTTTTGTCGCTTTTGCTCCACCACACAAAGGCAATCTCATATCAAAATCAGGAATTGCAAGGTGGGTAGTCAAGTGCATTCAGATCTGCTACGCAAAAGCAAAACGAACATTAACAGTTCCCCCTAGGGCACACTCTACATGCAAACTGGGGGCTTCTATGGCATTCTTAGGAAATATACCCATAGATGACATATGCAAAGCTGCAACATGGTCTACACCTCACACATTCACAAAACACTATTGTGTAGATGTGTTAGCAAGACAACAAGCTAGAGTGGCCAGGCAGTTTTACGTACACTATTTCAGACCACTGCAACAGATGCAGGTTAGCCACTGCTTTGGGAGATAACTGCTATATAGTCTATGCATAGCATATGATCTACAGCTCGTATGCCTCGAACGGAAAATGCTACGTACCCAGTATGCATCTGTTCATGGCATATAGAGCTGTAGAGTCATATTTGCCCGGGTAACTATACCTGTTGCAGTAATATCTTACTTAGATACATGCATTCATGGACATCTACCTTTACTACTCCTACTTTCTCCATTATCACCCTCTGCGGGAAAACAATCTAACAATGGAGTCGATGTCCATGCGCACTATCACCGAAAGGAGGAGTCACCTACCTCGTGACTGGAAAGACTTCTTCGAAGAAAAACAAAGTGCAAACATCCGGACCCAACACTAGATCGCGATCTATGCATAGCATATGACTCTACAGCTCTATATGCCAAGAACAGATGCATCCTGGGTAAGTAGCATTTTCCTATTTTTTCACAAGCTAATGCAGCCTTTAAGAAAAAACAAAAGCTAACCAATGCTCTGGTGATTTGTTTTTGCAGCAATATACATAAACTCTATTCTTTTTTTTTTCTTTTCTTCATATAACCCACACATAGGAAGAAAAAACAGGAGGACAAGGAGACACTTGAACTCTCTTTAATGAACAGCAGAAAGCTGCAGTGTAACATAGCAGGCACTGTTAGCCCATAGGCTGCATTGAAACCTTAATAGCATAGAAAATGAAAGTAATTGCAAGAGCAAAACTGGCACCGTACCTTTAAGGCTCCATGACCCCCAGCTTCCCATCATGCCTTAGGGGTGACAGGTCAGTTGTTCTTTCCGGCTCCTTCAGTCAGGACCCTGGATTTTCAGCTGTCTTTTTTGGCTTTTTGTCAAAAAAGTTTTCTTTACAAAGCTAGTAACTTCTGTCCATTTGACGTTTTTCACCTGTTGAAGTAAGAAGTTACTTTTTTCAGACTTTTGCTTTTTTCTGTCCAATTATGCCTTCTCTTTTTGATCCTTGCCCCTTCTGTGGCAAAAAGGCCAAAACAGATTCACCTTCTGTTTGCATTCTCTGAGACCTGCCAACACTGCAAGAATCTCTCTAGGCACACTCTCAAGGAGAGAGAAAGGATTCGTCTTTATGGCCTCTTAGAGAAGACGAAATCTACTTCCTGAGGCAGATATCCAGTGAGGCACAAGAAGAGACCCCAGGTCGCCTTCTAAAAGTAAGATACCGGTCTGTTCTTCAGCGTCTGGCTCGGCATCAAAAATGCCTCCAACGGCGAAGAAAACAACTTTGAGGGCGTCTCAGTCGATGCAGCCGCCGTCGAAATTATCGGAACACTGCTTGTTGTGGAAGACCTCTCCGGCAAAGAGGTACGTCTATCCATCGACAATCAAAGTCGAGGAGTCGATCTCCGTTGGCACCTACACAACGCTCAACGTCGACATCGTTCTCCGTTGGCACCGTGGCTAAGGCGCTCAACGTTGTGGCAAAGTCCTCCGTTGCCATCAACCCGGCGACTATCAACGTTGAGGCCTTGATCCACGTTGACATCCTCCCATAGAGGCTCAACTCCCAGAAGACATTCTCCGTCATCGTCTCCCCATACGACGTTGAGGCATCGGTCTCCGATGGCCAGTACACTCCCAACGTCGAAGCTCCAGTCTCCGTCGACGGGTCATCGTTGACGTCCAAGCCTAAAACTCACTCACCGTCAAGACTCCAGCCTCCATCGGCGACTCGTCTCCCGACGTCGAGAACTCGAACACTGTCAGTGTCTTCCCAGCCAGAGGTCTTGGTGGCGCATATTCGCTGGATGTCGAGGCACTCTCATCTCTCGACATCGACACACCGATCACCGTCGGAAATACGTTCGCAGTCTTCCGCTCAGCTTCGATGGGGCCCTCCGCGTCCTCAATCTCGCAGTCGACATCGCCGCAGGTGCCGCTCTCGACGTCGAGGAGCTCCATTTCCCCGTCTCCTGAACAGCGGGCACAGAAGGGCACACCACAGATGGCTGTTCCTCCTGCACAGCAAGAGAAGGGGCAGAGATCACCTACCATTCATCTATCTCCCAGATGGCTCCTTCCAGTGCCCCACTAGCAGAAATCTTCCACTATGCAAGCACAGGCGGTGGACCTTTCTCCTACCACTTCTCCCAGAGGTTGACAACTTGACCAGACAGCAACTCCATCACCACGAAGTAGCTCGCCTGCACGTAGCCACCGCAAAAGGCATAGGTCACCTTCATGGTCCCCTTCTTCTACGCATTCTTCCAAAAGGCACTATTCTTCCACTTTAACAGACAGTCCACCTTCTAGAATATCTCCGGTGGATGACAATACATTTCACAAGGTGCTTGCGAGGGAGCGCATAAGTTGAATATCGATATGCCCTCTCCTCAAACATCTTCTGTCATCTTTGAGACTTTGCACCAAAGGTAGGCAGTAAGACCATTGCTTCCTTGGGTATCGGGGCTTTTACAACCAGTCATGGACATCTTCCTCACTCCAGCATCTCTCAAAACGGCTCCAGCGAGGATCTTAAAGATGTATAAACCTCCAGAGCAAGACCCTCTATTCCTGAGAGCGGATCCTCCTCCCGATTCCGTAATTATTGCTGCTGCAAAAAAGATTCATGCAGTGGCTTCTTCTTCAACAGTGCCTCCGGACAAAGAGTGGAGCACAGGACTCTTGGGGAAGGAAAGTTTGTGGCACTGCATCTTCATTCTTGAAGGTATCCAGCGCTTCAGCACTTTTGGGGCGCTATGATAGGGCCCTGTGGGACTCCTTAGAACGCTTCAAAGACAAGCTACCAAAAGACGATCGCCAAGTCTTCGAGGAAGTTCTTCAGGAAGGAGCTTTAGTGGCTAACCAGATGATTAGTGCGGCAGCAGATGGAGCATCTCTAGCTGCACATTCTTACGCACATGGCATCTGTGCTAGAAGATCCTGGTTACGGCTCACTGCACTGAAACCGGAAGCCCAACAGCACAATCTAAACCTACCCTTTTCTGGAAACTCTCTCTTTGGCTCACACACGGATGAGGAAATGGCCAGGATGAAAACAGAGCTTGACACTCTAAAGGCGGTAGGTCTGGAGAAGAGAAAAGAACTCAGTCGCCGATGCAGGCCTTACGACTGCAGGCCATTTCATCAGAAGGTTCAAACCCCTCAATGGTCTCAGAGGCAGCAACACCAGACCAGAACACACTACCAGGGGCGTCGTCTCTCCAGTGGTAGACGCATCCCACGCCAGCCCTCCACCACCACAAAGAATACAACCAAACAGTGAACAGTCACTTCCCCTGTCACCGTTACCCACTCCAGTGGGGGAAAGTATCGCCTACCATGTGCAAGAGTGGCGCAGCATCACAAAGGATCAATGGGGACTGAATATACTGCAGAATAGATACTCTCTATGTTTCCGCTACCCACCCCAGGCAATTCCTCCAGTAAAAACAAGGTGTTGCTGCTACAACAAGAAGTAGCCACTCTCTTACAAAAATCTGCCATAGAGGAAGTTCCATCCTCCCAACGAGGGAAAGGGGTTTACTCAAGGTACTTTCTGGTAGAAAGAGTTCAGACCTATATTAGACCTTCGCATTCTCAACAAAGCCATCCGAAGAGAAAAATTTTGCATGCTGGCTCTCCATCAAATATATTCTCATCTCCAACAAGGAGACTGGATGTGCTCCATAGATCTGCAGGATGCGTATTTTCATGTGCCAGTCACCTTATGCCACCAGAAGTTCCTGCGCTTCATAGTTGGGACCAAACACTACCAGTACAGAGTTCTTCCGTTCGGTTTGAAGTCGGCCCCTCAAGTGTTTACCAAATGCATGGCTGTAGTAGCGGCTGCTGTACGTCGCCAGGGACTATTCATTTATCCGTACCTCGACGACTGGCTCCTGAAGAGTTAATTTCCTCAGGGTGTGAAAGACCACTATCGGATCTGTCTAGTCTTGTTATAACGGCTGGGCCTTCAGGTCAATTTGGAAAAATCAGTTCATCAACCCACTCAAAGAATAGACTATCTGGGTGCAACTCTAGACTCCAGCACAGGAAGAGTGTATCCTTCGGAGTAGAGACTATAAGCTATCGCTCTGAAGTGCAATCAACTTCTTCGCTTTCCTCAACCTTCGGTCCGACAGATTGCTTCACTTCTGGGGTCAATGGCAACTTGAATCTTCCTAGTTCCCAATGCCAGACTGAGGATTCGACCTCTGCAACAGGATCTGGAGGACAAATGGAATCAGAAAACCGCTCGATGGGACATAAGGATTCTACTTTCCCAAGCTGCGAAATCATCCATCCTATTGTGGACTCATTGGAAAAATCTTATGGTGGGAATTCCCTTCCATCAGACCACGCCAACACAATCTCTGATTATTGACGTCTCCCTGCAGGGTTGGGGAGCTCACATGGGCCCTCTTCAGACTTGAGGTCTGTGGTCGAGCAAAGAGCAAGCAAATCACATCAATATGCTAGAGCTACGGGCAGTGCATCTAGCCCTCAAGGCCTTCTACCCCTCCATCCAGACTAGCTCCATATTGGTCCAGACGGACAACACGACCTCTTTGTACTATCTAAACAAACAGGGAGGGACATGTTCTCGCCCTCTGTCCTTGGAGGCTCAGGCGATCTGGCAATGGCTTCTGGCCAGACAACTGTCAATTACAGCAATCCATCTGCCAGGAGATCAAAACACTCAGGCAGATTCCCCAAGTCGTCACTCCGAAGATCAACAAGATGGGGTTCTGCACGACGAGGTGGTGGCAGAGGTCTTCCAAGAATGGGGTCAGCTAAGCATCGATGTCTTCACAGACGACACCAGCAAAAAATGGCAAGACTTCGCGTCAAGATATTTCCAGCCAGGGACGAAAGGGAAATGCCCTTTTGATCGATTGGTCAAGGGACTTTTTGTACGCTTTTCCACCTCTTCCTCTCATCCCGAGAGTCATAACCAAACTCTACCACTCCAGAGCGAGGATGATACTGATCGCGCCACACTGGCTATGACAGTGGTGGTACCCAGATCTTCTTCATCTCTGTGTGTCCACACAGGAGGCTTCCGTGCAGGCCAAACCTGCTTTTCAAGTGAACAGAAGGATCCATCATCCCAGCCTTCCCTCGCTGAACTTAGCTGTATGGCTCCTGAGGTCCTCCAGTATGGATATCTAGGACTTCCTCAGGACTGCATGAATATTTTGAAAGAATCTAGAAGGCCTTCCACGAGGCGTTGTTATGCTTCTAAATGGAAGAGATTCTACATGTGGTGTGTGCAAAAGGGTTTCCAGCCGACCCAAGGGCAGGAGGAGGTAATCCTTCCGTATCTCATACACTTAGCCAAGTCAGGGTTACAATTTGCCTCCATAAAGGTACATCTTACTGCCATTACGGCATACCTTCCCAACCATCCTTCTTCCAGCTTCAGGTGGTTAAGGATTTTTTACAAGGGTTAAAAAAAGAATTTCCCCCGATTCGCTCTGCTTCTCCTCCCCGGGAGCTCATCTGGTTCTCTCCAAACTCATGGGTCCCCCCTTTCAACCAGTTCACCATGCGACCCTGCAACATCTCACATGGAAATCTGCCTTCTTGGTGGCAGTCACTTCTGCTCGTAGGGTGAGCAAGATTCAGGCTCTCTGCTCTAAAGAGCCATACACAGTTTTCCATAACAACATAGTGATGAGAACCCACCCTTCTTTCCTCCCGAAGGTGGTGTCCGATTTTCATATTACCCCTCCATTTCACTACCTACTTTCTTTCCCAATCCCTCCACGCCAGCTGAAAGGTCTCTCCACTCTTTAGACCTAAAAAGAGTCCTAAAGTTCTACATAGACAAGTCTAAGGCAATGAGGAATTCTGATCACTTGTTTGTAAACTATGGCTCCATCAGAACTGGTTTTCCAGCCTCTAAAGCCTCTAAACGTTCCATCTCCAGATGGATAGTGTCATGTATCAAGCTGGCTTACCAGTTGTCAAATAAGCCCCTCGTGGCTTCTCCCAAGGCTCATTCCACAAGGGGGAAGACAGCTACTGTGGCTTTTCTACACAATGTACCGATTGCTGAGATCTGCAAAGCAGCCACTTGGAAGTCTGTACATACATTCATGAGACACTATTGTCTCGATTCGGATACTAGAGCAGACACTCAAGTAGGCCAGGCCTCCTTGTGGAATTTATTTCAATGCTGAATTCAGTTGATATAGATTCTAATCATTTGCCCGCAGGGGTATAGGATGGGCTTGCTATTCGATTCAGTGCTTATGACTATTGATGAGGATCCCCTGGAAGAGAAGGATAAGTTATTTACCTGTAATCCTAGTTCTCTTCCAGGGGTATCCTCATCAAAGTCATAAGCAACCCACCCACCTCCCCAGTCAAATGACCAATTATTGGCTCGTCTCTTTTTGCCCTGACCTTCGGGTCTCCGCAAAGAACAACTGACCTGTCACCCTTGAGGCATGATGGGAAGCTGGGGGTCATGGCTGCCTTAAAGGCGCGGTGCCAGTTTTGCTCTTGCAATTTCATTTTCCATGCTATGAAGGTTTCAATGCTGCCTATGGGCTAACAGTGCCAGCTATGTTACATTGCAGCTTTCTGCTGTTCATTAAAGAGAGTTCAATGTCTACTTGTCCCCCTGTTTTTTCTTGTGTGGGTTAAATGGAAAAAAAAGAACAGAGGTTATGTATATTGCTGCAAAAGCAAATCACCAGAGCATTGGTTAGCTTTGTTTTTTCTTAAAGGCTGCATTGGCTTGTGAAAAAATAATATATGTGTGTGTATGTATGTATGTATATATATATATATATATGTGTGTGTGTATATATAGTATGTTTTTATATATATGTTTTTATTTATATATATATATATATATATATATATATATATATATATATATGTATGTTTTCATATATATGTATGTTTTCATATATATGTTTATATATATATATATTTTAATATACTCCAGGGTCCCCGCGCATGGGCAGGGATATTCAGTGCTTATGACTTTGATGAGGATACCCCTGGAAGAGAACTAGGATTACAGGTAAGTAACTTATCCAAAAGGGACCCCAAGTAGGCTTTCTTGAGTTTATCAAGCAAAAGTGGTATATTTGTGCTATTTCAGCATGTCACTGGCATTGCTTAGACCCCTCTGATATTTTTATTTCAAAGTTTGTAAATTGGTTAACAAACGGTGAAATTGCATCTTAACAGCCCTGCTCAGAGTGGGGGATGCTTTCTGCAGCACTGAAGAAAATGATTAAAACAAAGTAACTTAATGTCAAATGTTGATTTGTTTCCTCTCCACCATTTTCCTTTTTCTAGTTTTGTAAACGAGCTATGATACAGAGGTAGTCATTTTGTTCAAACTGAGGCAAGTGTTTATTTTTATTTTTTATATACCGAGTTAGATCGGTAAATAAAAAATATGTAAATAAGGTTTTTCTTTTTTAGCACTACTGGGGTCAGCAGCACTGAGATAGGTGGAAGCAACACAGTCACTTGTGGGGGAAAGAAAAAGGGGGTGGGAATGAGAAGCAACAGGTGAGAGAGAAGGCGGGTGGGGGGAAACACAGAGGGCCGCGGAGGAGAAGCAATGAATGAGAGAGGAGAGCAAAGGTTGGGGAAGGCAACATAGAGGGGTGGAGAGTAGAAGAAATGGGCAAGAGAGCAACATGGAGTGGTCGGGTGGGAAACACTCAAGGAAAAAAGCCAAAGGGGAAGTACACAAGGGCGGCTGCAACACAGAGGGGGGAAACATAGGAGCGACTAGGAGCAACACAAGGGGGGAGTACACAAGGGAGATGACTGGAAAATACATCACTTGTATTGAGTGCTTCAACCACAAGAAAAAGGTAGTGCTTGAAAAACGAGCTATAGAAGCATAGAAGTCAGCCATTCAAAAGAGATGGTAAAGAGGCTGCTCCGTGGGAGGGACAAACACAAGACTGGCAAGCTGGGACATGAATTAGAAGCAGGCAAATGAGTGACAGGAAAGTAAACCATTGGTGAGCAATGGGCATGATCTAAGACCCTGTATGTTCTTGGGAAGCCCACAATATGTCTTGCAACAGACAGGGTATGCACTGTCTAGTAGGCTTAATGTAGTTAAATACCAAGTTTACCAATTTTTGCTTCATTTTCAAAATTATTCCTTACTGGATCACTTTTATCAGAAAATGTGCATTTATTTCATGCCGACTTCCATGACCGCAAACACATTTTCACTTGTAAAAAAATTAACATTTTTGGGTTTCATTCATAAATATGGACTGCATGCTTGTTGTCTTTCGTGTAGGTCTGTGAACCCCTAAAGGTCAAGTTGCTCATATAGCCATCGGCTTGAAGCTTCAGGCGATATTAACACTGACTTCCCTTGCGATCAATATACATTTACTATATAGATTTGTTTTTGTGTATTCATGTGGTGCATACATGCTGGAAAAATAAGTTTCAAAGCGGAAAATATAGCATAGCAAACACACAAGCAAATTAGATGAACTGTACAAAATACAGAGAAATATAAAACGTAAGAACAATGAAAATTAAGATGCACTATATATGTATGTATAATTTATATTAAACTTTTCTCCAGCGACTCTTATATCTCAAATGAAGTCCTGATGTGTTAACACTTCAAAATGCAGTAACCAGCACTTTCTTTTAAAGGTGGGCATGAGAAGCGTGTCTTTAACTGTTTTGTCTATTTCTGACTTTATATGATCCCTATTGTTACATAACAGGATATTGGTTGGCATAATTTAAAGAATTCTTTGCATTGGGTTTGCTAAACCTGTAGAAGACTTAAATAGTGAGGTCCCAATAATCAGTAGAATCTGCTGGTACGTAGCATGTGTGGCTCTAGATTCACATGCTCTTCATACTTCTGCCATCTACTATTGGGCTCAGACACGTAAGTTTTTGTTAAAAGAGGTCTTTTGAGTCATTGGGTGTCTAGTGACTGCTTCCTTGGTAGGCAGTAGGCATGGTCACGGACTACATTGTTAGGTTATTTTTCTCCGCAATCAGGTTTGTACGTGTAGCGACGGGACTCCTGGACTTGCCATGTTCCACATACAGTTTCAGGCCCTCGCGGTTCTGCCCTTCACTTCCACCTTCGAGAAAGACTCTTCGATACCAGTCGTCGCTTTCTACTGTTTTCCCTCCACACCAACACACTTTGGAAACCGTTGTGTAACACTGGGTCCAGTGTCCATGCCCTTCAAGGGCCTCAGGCTTTTGATCTTCAGTCTTCAATGTCGGATAATATTGATCCCTGGAAGATGATGGAACGGGCACCTTTCAGGAGATGCCTTCGATACCACTCTAAGTATACTTGGGCCAACCACCATAGCATCTACAATCTTTGTCTATCTCCATACCATAATGACGCAGAGTGTGCTTCTGTCTCAGCTTGTGGTGCAAAAGACTTCATTATCAGAGACACTGGAGCTGGGACCACAACAGAATGCAGAGACAGCCTACCAAAGAATCCCCAGATATCTTCGGGGAACCAGACCTCCCTTGAGGCAAAGGAGGAAGAAGGCATAGAATCTTCAGATTTCCTGCCTCGCCAACCCAGAGCCTTCAACAAAGAAGAGGCAGAAGGGGCTCCATCCATTTCAGCAGATACTGGCCCCTACACAAAGACCACACCCACACTCAAGTATGGTCCAGGGCGACACATCATCAGCCTCATAAGAGGCCACACTTGAAGCCAGAGCACTGCTTTCGAGAAAGTCGGGCATGCAGTCCTGTGCATAAAACAAATGGCTACCTTCTGACTCCGGGCGACACCTAGGGAAGGCATCGGAGCCAAGAAGGGATCCACCAAAGGGCATTATTACCCCAACCACTCACATCAGCCTTCGAGTCCAAAGAGCTTCCACCACCAAAAACCATCAACACCCTTTGAAGCAGAAGGCAGTGTCAACAGTTAAAGGTTGGTTTCAAGACCTCCTTTCATAGGTGGGTCTGATGACTAAGACAGCAATACTTGAGAAGCTGCAAGAGGAGCTGGTTGAGAGGCAAAATCTTTGCCACAGTATTTCCCCCCTCCCCCAAAGACTACCAAGCTGTTATAAAGGAAAAAGAGGCTTGCCTTCGAAGAGGAACCTACTCCAGATGTCCGTTTGGAGCCCATACCAGCACCCAAAAGGCTCGACAACGGCTACTAGCCTTTCTCTCCCTCCCACACCTGCACCATCCCCGGCCATACTTGCCTCAGTGGTCTCCACATTTTTGCTCAGATACGGGCAGGCCCTACACCCCTCCAGATAATTGAGGCCCCACTCCACCCTCAACCTAGAGACGATCCATGAGAAGACTGAGATGATAGGGATCCAGACCTAGAATACATTCCACTCAAGGCTTCGCCCCCTGATAATACTAAAACATAACCTGGGGTAATCCAACAAGTGGCTGCCTAACACAAAGTAGATATGCACATCATGCCAGAGGAAAAGGATTTCCTGGTGCAAGCACTCTAAATTAGTACAGTCTGTAGCATTCCTCCCTTTGCTTAAGGGAATACTTTTGCCCCTGACACTTTTGAGAAGCCTTGCAAGCTTGGGGTAGCTACAACCAGAGCTAGGGGATTGAATACCTCCATTGTACTCCATCACTCTTGGCTTTGCATGTCAGGCTTCAAGCCACAAGTCCAGCAGCTTCTCATCAACCTGCTATGCAACGGGGAGCACCTCTTTGGTCCCCAGGTTGATGACGTAGGGAAAAAATTAAAAAAGGACAGCGATATTGCAAAGTCAGTGGCTGCCCTGAGAACCTCAGCCAGCCAGAGTTCCTTTCGTAAGCAGCAGGGCAAAGAACAAAACCGCTTTCCCATATCAAACACAATCATACCAAAAACAACAGCATCATACTATCCCTGGGGTGGTATGGGCAAGGGGCATACAGTGGTAGCAACTCCAATAGCGGAAGGGTTAGAGGGGCATCCTGTTAGTGAGTCTCAGCCTCAATACATTTACTTGCCCCCCATTTCCCTGATCATACAACACTTATTGGGGAGGGGTGGTTGCATGATATCCTTCCACGCTGGGAAGAAATCACTTCAGACTAGTGGGTTCTCTTAGTCATTTGACTCGGGTATGGTCTAGAACTTCTTTCAACCCCACCAAACACCTCCTCTCTACTCCCCCCGCACATGCACACACACCATGAGCTCAGTGCACCTTCTTCTGATGTATACTTCTTTTTTTTTTTTTTTTTTAATATACTGTATACAACCATTAATATTGTTGCAGGGTAAGACTTCTAACCACACATTCCTCACCTTGTGAATAATCCCAAGGCATCAAATCAGGCTGAATCCAGAAACTTATAGAGTAGTTCTCTTACTCACCGCTAGGTGGTATCATGCTACTCCACGCTACATCATTCCTCTCGGAAGTAATGAACAGAGTTGCATATAAGCAGCACCTATGCGTGCTGGCATATTCCTTTCTTTCCACGCTTTCAGATGCAGATCCGGAGCTTCTGCCTGATTTTTGTCTAGATTTTTCAGCTACATTTTATCCAGTGTGCAATATAAATGCCCCCTAAAACCACAGCATTCAAACCGTGCCGGGACTGTTGCAAACATATCAGTGGTAGACCTTCACAAAGTCAGTCTATAGTGTCTGGGGTCGGACCAAGACTCCAAGACTTGTGGCAACTGCACCCAGATGAACCCGAAGACCATATAGAAATGCAAAGCCAAACTGCATGTCACCAAGTCACCAAACAAAAAAAATCAAAGTGTGAGAGAGCCTGTTTCCGACATTCTGAAGCTCACAGGACACAAGGGTGCCTGGGTGCCTCCCGGTTTTGCTCCCGATTTACTCAGGAGCTGATTCGAAGTCTGGTACAGCGCATCCTGAGTTTCCAGATCTGTCGGGTACGTCGCAGCAAGTAGAAGTCTTCAGGGACGCAATGCTGTGGGTTTTCTGCACTTTACCGGCTCCCTCTGGTACTCCTTTGGGCCCCAAGTATCCGGAGGGGCCTCCAGTTGGAATTCAGCCGACAGGTCCGCCTTTGGCATAGTCTGTGCCCCTTGGACCCATATCAAGTTCAACACAGACTCCCGTGCCAGCTTCTGCTCCAGCGCCATTCCCTGCCCTGGTCCCGCTCACATCAACATGAATACTGATGCAGTCTACACTAAATGAGGATATACAGCCTATCATACTATCCAACTCTAAATTGAATCTGCCGCGACCTCGACTGATGTGCCAAGTGCCGAGCGTTGCTCGACCTCTTTGCAACCCCTCTGATTCTGATACCTTGCCCTTACCACACAGTAGGGTCTAGACTTCACATAATCGTTTTGGCACGGTTTACAAAAATGACAACTATGATGACCGGGTCGATTATGTTCCCTGTTAAGGTGAGGACAGCTAGTATGAAGAGCTTCAGGATGCCAGTGGGTGTGACACTTCATCTTATAGTGGCCTTTTGTCTCCCTCAGGTCCTTCTACAGAGGAAAGCTCCTTCGCTATAGTGATGCGTAGGACAATTGCCAACTATGGTAGTTCTACAACCTGGCTAGCATCTGGGCTAAGCGCTGTTCACTGCTGTTCATTAATTTGCAGGTTGCTAATTGCCTTTCCCTGCACCTGGCAATCCAGCCTTCCTAACACAGCATCCAACACCGGAAAGTCTAGTAGTATAGGCATCTACCAGCAGGGTCAACCGCAGTGCCTTCCCTACCACTCCTCCAGACTGCGAGCCCAAAAGAATAGAAAAGATAATTTTGTCCTCTGCAACCCTTGCTCTGAGATCAATCAATGCCAGTTGTCTCCCATGCCGTTGCACTCATACCCTTTGGGATATGGTGGCTCAAGTATTACCTGCTGTTCCAGACGACCTTCAGGCATCTCTTATGCAGGATATTTAGGGCGGACCATCGCAATGTGGCAAATGATGTGATATGCTCAGGACTTGATACAACAGATAGTCTTGGACGTGCCATGGGTACTTGTGAGGCTCTCCAGCATTGTTCCTGGCTGAGGTCCATAGGCTGCTCTAGGGACCTCCAAGCATCTTTAATAGACATGACTTTTGATGGGTCGCCTTTTCGATGAAAAAGCAGACTCTGCCTTAGAGCATTTCAAGGAAAGAAGAGCCCCAGCATGTTCCTTAGGCCTTTCTGCTCCATCAACAGGTTTGCCCTCTCTGTGCCTTAGGTGGAGTTTTCCCATCCTTCAATGGCACACTCCTCCTGTCCAACAGACTTTTCAGCCATTTCGTGGCAAAGGACATTGCTCTCAAAGACAGCGGTGACAATGTGTGGCTCAATTCCCTGCCATGCCAACAGCCAGCACATAGCCCCCCCCCCTCCCCCCCCCTCATAGGAGGGAAGTTATGATATTTACTCCAAGGGTGACTGGCAATCACGTCAGACAAGTGGGTCCTCCAAATTGTCAGTTGGGGTTATACTGTTCCATTCCTTTCTACCCTGCTGCGCCTTCCACTGCCTTCAGGGCGACTGAAAGAGAACCATCTGCCTGTCTTACAGTAGGAAGGCCAGGCCTTTTTGGCCAGAGGAACCATTGAAAGGTTTCTGGCCTCGGAAGTAGGAACTGGGGGCTACTCCAGCTACATCCTTGTGTCAAAGTAAGACATAGGCCTACTTCCTATTTTAGATCTTTGCCTTTTCAATGCCTACCGGCTGCAAGACAAATTCAAGATGCTCACACTGTCTGCCCAAGACCCTGGAGGCTGGATGGTGTAGTTGGAGCTGCATTATTGTTATTTTCACCTCCCTGTCGCGCATGCCCACAAGAGCTACCAGCTATTCATGGTGGGGCAGGAGCATTTTTAGTTTGCACTGCTCCTCTTTGGCCTCACCTGTGCCCCTCGAGTGTTCATGAAAGTGATGGCAGCGGTTACAGCACATTTACAGAGGTTGGGGGTACCAGTCTTCTCCAACCTAGATGACTGGCTGTTGAAGGTGGGCTCGCCTCAGTCAAGTCGTTGACCACCTCCAGACGACAATGGAGCGCCTAACATTCCTTGAGCTCACTACCAACAAACAGAAGTCATTTCTGACTCCTTCCCATATGCTCCTTTTCCATGGAGCCATTCTGAATACACTAAGATTTTGTACTTTTTACCTGGAACAGAGAGTCCAGGACATTCAGGCTATAATCCAGACGAAACCTGCCAGACCTAAAGGGGTTGGTAAGTGTATTACATGGTTAGGTAGCACAATCGCACCATATAATACACCCCATTTCCTCACTCAACTTAATTGTGGCTTTTGAGTGTTTAAACTGGCCTCCATGTGTCTGTCCTGCATATTTCTGAAAATAAAAAGTTCTGCCTTTCATGGAGTGCGCTCTATCCCCAGTGGCATGGAAAATCACAGTTTAGTTGAGTTTGGTAGAATTTTACGCATATGTTTGATTTTTGGGTGCTTTAAGTATTGTGAAGTTAAGATCATATTTACAAACTGCATATGTAGGTTGCTCATAGTGAATATGCAAAATGATAAAAAATAATAATATAAAAGTGGATACCTGGTGAAATATCTCGTTCTCCATCATTGGTCTCTTTGTCCTAGTGCATGGCTCTTCCTGACATGCAGTTAGGAAGACCGATCTATCCCTGTCTGCTTGAATCAGTGTAACTGCGGGTAAGAGTTGGTGGACCAAGACTTTCTTAAAAAAGGTTCATTGTGGACGGACCCTGGCATAAAAGGGAAGTGGATTCCGTTTTTCTTTGTGAAGTTCTTTCCTATTGAAATGTAAAAATAAAATAAAAGGAAAACCATGTTCTATTTCACTGTTGTAATTTGGGTTTGCCACACGTCCTCCAACCCACAGGGATCATTCAAAAGCGATATGAATGTGTCATTGATACACATAATTAAGATGGTTATGTTAAAGAAACCTTCCCTTGCAGTAGAGCATTCAGATTTTAGGTTTTAAAATTGTCCTTGAATAAATCAACTATCATTTTAACTGTAGCAAGGCCGGTGGCCCCTTGGCTTCCATGGAATTTCACTAGCCCCAGCACTAAGTGCTAACTTACGTTTGGGACCACTGAATCTAGTACTTCAAGGTATGAAATTAGCTGTTAAATTAAACCCAATTTATTGCTGAAGTCACATTTAAGGTAACTTTTAATGCAAGGGTGACTTGCTTGCCCCAAACCTCTAGTAGCCACTTCTGATTAACTGCAGCAGTTGTCACTCCAGACATCCTGCTGCTCTCCTGCTAACAGGTGTGAAGCACTCCCAGGAAGGGAAATATTGGGTCTGCTGGAGGAAGGAGGTGTGACCTCCTCCTACCTGGATGGCCCAGGGGCAATGGCCTCAGATGTCCTAGATTCAAAGGTGCTACTGCTTTTGAGAGGCAAGTGTGAGTCACACCTTAACTTGCTCGTAGGTAGACAGGCTTTCATCTCCTCCAGAGAGAACAAACCTTTTTTTTTGACTGGTTTTCCAGGCGAGGTGGCTCATTATACTGAACACACCTTGAGGGTGGACCCATGGCTCAGTCCCAGGGAAGTAGGGTCCGACATCTTGGATTTGGGCAGAGAGATGAACTGTGGGATTGTTTAATGCCAACCCCCCAGGAAGTGAATTAAAACTGGGTAAAGTTGCCCCGATGGAATTGTAGCCCCATTTGATGGTAAGTCTTCCCCACCCACATACTCGAAATTGGCATAAAAGTTGGCACCCTTAGCTTCTAGCTTCCGAACACTGCTCAACTCAAAGAACAGAAGTAGAGTGCACCTGCTGAACCTGTGTACCTCAGAATATAAGGCTGCACCAATTTGGACTGCACCTCACCTGCTGCACCTACTGAGCAAAGACGGGACTTCACAACCCTTGACGAGAGACCCCAAGGGCTGGACCTGCTCCCGCTTGTGCCAAAAACCAATGAGTGGACTACAAGCACTAGTTGGCTAGATTCCTGTTATGCTTCAGGGACACAAAGCTAAAGAAGCCCTGCACCACCAAAGTACCCAGCTGACCATTTTGCCCTTCACTTGTTCTGGAAGGAGAAAAGTTCCTAAGTGAGAAGGTAAACTTTTGACAGGCACTGACCCGGCCCCCGCATCCAACCTTGACTTCCATCATGGTCGGCCTGAAACGTAGACTTTGCCTTGGACCCCTGAGTTTGAGGCTTATAGACTACCTCTAAGAGTGAAAAGTAGTAATATATGGAAACCTTACAAAAATCATAACTCCCGGTTCCCTTGTTCTGATTTTTCTCGTTTTGGTGTCTAATCAAAGATTAAAAAATATATTCTATTTTTTAAACTGGAGTGGGATTTTTATTGTGTTTTTGTTTCGCTCTTTTTGACTATTGTGGTACGGATAAATGCTTTACACTTGTTTTCCTTTGAGTTAAGGCTGAATGCTCTTTGTCAGAGCTTCCCAGGACTGAGCTATGGTTAGATATAAGAAACCTAACTGGACCGGATAAAGATTAGTGACCTTATTGCTTGGTGAGGTCTCACAACCACCCCAACCAATAACCCACTTATCTGAAAGAGACACGTTAGTGACAGATTCCTTACCTTAGAATATCCCCAGGCGTCAGGCTGGATCCGGAAAGTTTTTTGCGTAGCAGTACCCTTGCGCGTCGGTAGGCGGCGTCGTGCGGCTCCGTCGTCGGCGTCGTGATCTCCGGGATGACGTCGCGGGCAGTACTTAGGCGCCGCCCCTGCGCGCTGACGTCAGTTCTTCTTTTTCCGCGCCAGCAAGCGCAGATCCGGGAAGAGCAGTGCCCTGGTCATTTTTTGACCATACTTTTTGGTGAATTTTTTCACTGTTTTTCTATCAAGGTGTCGTAGGGATGCCCGGTTTCAAACGTTGCGGCGCCTGTGCTCGGATGATGTTTGTCACCGACCCGCATTGGGAGTGTCTCTTCTGCCTCGGCCGAGGCCACGACACGGAGTCTTGTACCGACTGCCAGGCCCTCAACCCGAAAGCTTTGCGAGAGCGGTCTCGAAAGCTCCTCGAGGCCCGGCATTCGGCTCCGCGGAAGCCCCGGTCGCGAGAGGTCCAGGGGTCGATCGCGGAGTCCACACCGGTCGTCGGCATCGAAGTCTTCTTCGTCCGGTAAGTCAAAACACAAGAAGTCCAAAAAGCATCATCGCTCTAGGACTTCGCCTCGCCGGTCTCGCGACTCGGCTGAGGCCCCTCCCGGCACCGTCCCCGCGGCCCCGGACATGCCTGTGGAGTCGCCCCCGCCATACCCGCCCTTCCCGGGTTCGGGGGCGGATCCGGCCAAAGTGCAGGAATTCCTGTCGGCCATGGCCCGCCTCTTCGGGCCTCCAGGCCCCTCCGGTGCGCCTTCGGGCCCCGCGGGCCCTGATGGGGTTGCTCCGGCGTCGCCGACGGCTCCGGCGTCGCCCGTGCCTCCAGCCTCGATCCCGGCTCCGGCCCCGGCCTCGATCCCGGCTCCACAACCCCCATCGACGCCGGTCGACCTAACAACACCTCCGCCGATGTCTCCGGTGCCGTTCTCGACGCCGCCTGGGGCTCCGAGCGGCGTCGTTCCCCAGTTCCTTCCGGCTCCGGACATGGACCCGGACCGACGTCGCTCGACGCCGGTTCCGGCGCCGATGAGACCTTGGGTCCCAAATGTCCCTCCTCCCCCTTATTTTGAACCTGAGGAGGACCAGGAGGACTGGGAGGGGTCTGATGACCCTCTGACACAACAGTGTCAGTACGATGAGGACTGGACAGAGGGTCTAGGGGATGCTAGTGGTCTAGATACTTCCCCTGACACTGGCATGCTGTCTCCTCCCGTGGCTACGGAGGAGGGAGCCAATTTTGCAACGGTGTTGCGTAGGGCAGCTGGAGCCTTACATCTCCAACTCCCTGCTGTGGCGGTCAAGGTTAATCTCTTGACAGAGGTGCTTCAGCCAGCAGCCTCCTCTTCGGAGACTGTGCTGCCGTTTAACGACGCCCTCACTGACGTTCTTTTGGGCGCCTGGTCCAAGCCCAACACAGGGGCTCCTGTGGATAGGAACGTGTCCCGACGCCATCGCCCAGCTCCGGGCGACCCCCTGTTTCTCTCTGTCCACCCCACCCCTGAGAGCTTGGTTGTCCAAGCCTCCGCTTCCCAAACCGCCTTCCCTACCGCCCCTCCGGATAGGGAATCCAAACGCCTGGATCAATTTGGGAAGAAGGGTTTTTCTTCCTCCAGTGCTGGCTTGCGATCCGTCAACACCGCTTGCCTTTTGGGCCGATATACCCACTCCTTGTGGGATTCGGTGGCGGATGTTTTGCCCCAGTGTTCTGAGGAGGTCAAGACACTGCTTTCCCGCGCCATTGCGGAAGGAAGGGATGCGGCCAAATATACAATTCGATGTGGCCTTGATACCGCCGACTCGCTGGGCAGGTCTATTGCAACGACGGTGGCGCTACGACGCCACGCTTGGCTGAGAACCACTGGTTTTCAGGGGATGTCCAGAATACTCTCATGGACATGCCCTTTGATGGAGTCGGTCTTTTTGGGTCCAAAGCAGACCATGCGTTGGAGCGCTTTAAGGACTCACGGGCTACTGCAAAGTCCCTGGGCCTTTCTGCTACACGCCCTCCGCTGACTTCTGCTTTTCGCCCCTATCGTGGCCACGGTAGGGGCGCCCCTTCACGTCAGCAGCCCAGCCACCGGCCCGCGCAGCAGGCGTCTTCGCGTGGCCGAGGACATGGATTCCGCCGTGGCGGATCGGGCAACCAGCGTGCGGGTCAGGCCACCACCTCCAACCCGTCCGCGGCCTCCAAACCCTCCTAGTCCCTCCTTTCAGGTGCACAGCACGCCAGTAGGGGGCAGGGTCCGCCATCACCTTCCCCACTGGCGTACCATCACCTCGGACAGGTGGGTCTTGGACATTGTCCGAAGGGGCTACTCCCTCCCCTTCGAGTCCACCCCCAGCCATGCCACCTCAATTCCACCGCATGTCAGGGGATCACTTGGTACTTCTGCAGAAGGAAGTCACGGCCCTCTTGGCCAAGAGGGCCATCGAGCATGTTCCGACCCCAGAAGTAGGGCGTGGTTGCTACTCCCACTACTTCCTGGTGCCCAAAAAGGACAAGGAGGACATGCGTCCTATCTTGGACCTCCGGAACGTCAATCGCTTCCTCCGGAAGGAGAAGTTCAAGATGCTCACCCTAGCTCAGGTCTTGACTGCCCTCGACCCTGGAGACTGGTTGGTAGCGTTGGACTTGCAGGACGCATATTTCCACATCCCCGTCCTGCCGGCCCACCGGCGTTACCTTCGGTTCACGGTAGGCCCCGAGCATTTTCAGTTCACCGTGCTCCCCTTTGGCCTTACCAGTGCCCCTCGGGTGTTCACGAAAGTGTTGGCGGTGGTCGCAGCTCATCTGCGCCGGGCAGGGGTTTCAGTCTTCCCCTACCTCGACGACTGGCTGCTGAAGGCGGGCTCG
The DNA here is from genome assembly GCA_963921515.1 of Calotriton arnoldi. Classification (NCBI taxonomy): domain Eukaryota; kingdom Metazoa; phylum Chordata; class Amphibia; order Caudata; family Salamandridae; genus Calotriton; species Calotriton arnoldi. Next base: position 414,362 of record CAWUFW010009334.1, on the reverse strand, counting down.
TCCCAGGCAGTCGTCTCCCACCTCCAGACTACGGCCGAACTCCTGCACTCGCTGGGGTTCTCCATCAATGTGCCGAAGTCGCATCTGATTCCTTCTCCACAGCTCCTTTTCATCGGAGCAGTTCTGGACACGACGCAGTTTCGGGCCTATCCTGCCGAACGGCGAGTCCGGGATATTCAGGCTATGATTCCGATCTTTCAGCCTTTATCCTGGGTTTCGGTACGGATGACCCTGAGGCTGCTGGGCCTCATGGCCTCCTGCATCCTGCTGGTCAATCATGCCAGATGGCATATGCGGGCTCTGCAGTGGGACCTGAAGTTCCAGTGGGCGCAGCACCAGGGCAACCTGTCCGATCACGTCCAGATCTCGGAGGGGACTGCAAAACAGTTGCAGTGGTGGCTCTCGAACCGGCAATGGGTCATGGGCAGATCCCTCTCCCTTCCCCAGCCAGAGCACACAGTTGTGACGGACGCGTCCCTTCTGGGATGGGGCGGTCACATGGGAGAGGCGGAGATCAGAGGCCTCTGGTCTCCTGCGGAGTCCCGGCTCCATATCAACATTCTGGAGCTCCGGGCGATCCGACTTGCACTCAAGGCATTCCTTCCCTCTGTCAAAGGGAAGGTAGTGCAGGTGTTCACAGACAACACCACCGCCATGTGGTACTGCAACAAACAAGGCGGGGTGGGGTCGTGGACCCTTTGTCAGGAGGCTCTGCGCCTCTGGACATGGCTGGAACATCAGGGCATGTTCCTGATGGTTCAACACCTGGCAGGTTCGCTGAACGCCAGGGCGGACGAACTCAGCCGCAGGTGCATGATGGATCACGAATGGCGTCTTCACTCGGAAGTGGCGCAAGGACTCTTTCTACAGTGGGGAGAGCCTTGGTTAGATCTATTCGCCACCGAAGAGAACGCGCAATGTCATCAGTTCTGTGCGTTGGAATTTCCAAGGCGGCACTCGCTCGGCGACGCTTTTCGTCACGAGTGGAGTTGCGGTCTGTTGTACGCCTTTCCGCCTATACCACTTCTGCCCAGAGTGTTGAAGACGATTCGGCACGACCAGGCCCAAGTCATTCTTGTGGCTCCGGACTGGGCTCGAAGAGTTTGGTATCCCGAGCTACTCAATATGAGCGTAGATCCCCCGATCCGTCTGCCTCTTCGGGAGGATCTTCTGTCGCAGCAGCAGGGGACGGTCCTCCACCCGAACCTGTCCAGTCTACACCTGCTTGCGTGGAGATTGAGCGGCGGCAGTTGATTCCTTTCGACTTGCCTCCCGAAGTTTGTGATGTGATTCTGGCAGCCAGGCGTCCCTCCACTAAGGTGGTATACGCCTGTAGGTGGAACAAATTTGTGGCATGGTGCACAGCAAAGGCTGTGGATCCCCTTTCTGCCCCTCTTTCTGAGGTCCTTCTGTTCCTTCTCTCTCTGGCCCAACAGGGTTCTGCCCTGGGTACCATCAAGGGTTATCTTTGTGCTATCTCGGCCTTCCTCAGGCTCCCTGATCAGCCCTCCCTTTTCAAGTCCCCTGTTGTTAACAGGTTCTTAAAAGGCATTACACACCTCTTCCCTCCTGTTCCGTTTGTGATGCCTCAGTGGGACTTGAACTTGGTTCTTACCTTTTAATGTGCGCTCCCTTTGAGCCTCTACATAACTGTCCTCTTCGTCTTCTGACTCTGAAGACAGCCTTTCTGGTGGCCATCACCTCCGCTCGGCGGGTGAGTGAGCTCCAGGCTCTATCTTGCAAACCTTCCTTTCTGTCTGTTCATCCAGACAAGGTTGTTCTTCGGACGCGTCCGTCCTTCTTGCCAAAGGTGGTTACTGCTTTCCACATTGGGCAGACCATCACTTTGCCCACCTTCTTTCCGCCTCCGCATCCTTCCAGAGAGGAAGAGAGGCTCCACCGTCTGGACCCAAAACGTGCGCTCTCCTTCTATATTGACCGCACAAAACACTTCCGGGTGGATGACCAGCTCTTTGTTGGCTACGTGGGCGCCAAAAAAGGTCGGGCGGTGCACAAGAGGACCATCTCCCGCTGGGTTACCTTGTGCATCAAGACCTGCTATTCTTTGGCTAAGAAGAAGCCTCCTGTTTGGCTGCGTGCCCATTCCACCAGGGCAACGGCTGCTACCACGGCCTTGGGCCGCGGTGTTCCGCTGCCGGTTATCGGTCAGGCAGCTATGTGGGCCTCGCTGCACACGTTTACAAAGCATTACTGCCTTGACAGTCAGGTCCGGAGGGACGGCTTCTTTGGCCGTTCTATCCTCCAGGACTTCCTTGTCTGATCTTTGTTCGCAGACCCACCACCGGGGTTGGTATTGCTGGGGTATCTATTCTAAGGTAAGGAATCTGTCACTAACGTGTCTCTTTCAGATGCACAAGTTACTAACTTGTGTAACGATATATCTGTAAGAGACAGTAGTTAGTGACAGATTCCTTACCGCCCACCCATCCTCCCCGTTCTGCGAACTGATTTCTAGGGTTAAGGACATCTCTTTCAGGGCCCTAGTATTTTTCAGACACCTGTGTCAGCTTCTTGCATGTCTCTGCGTTCCTGGCGCGGAAAGTCGTGTACAGAACTGACGTCAGCGCGCAGGGGCGGCGCCTAAGTACTGCCCGCGACGACATCCCGGCGATCACGACGCCGACGACGGACGCGGAGCCGCACGACGCCGCCTACCGACGCGCAAGGGTACTGCTACGCAAAAAACTTTCCGGATCCAGCCTGACGCCTGGGGATATTCTAAGGTAAGGAATCTGTCACTAACTACTGTCTCTTACAGATATATCGTTACACAAGTTAGTAACTTGTGCTTCTCACACTCTTAAAAAAAAATGTCCTGCTTAGAGTGAGGGGAACTATTATAATGTTCTTAACCAACGGTAACTGAGTGACTTGAGAGCTTCAACTTAGTAAAGTTTGTGTTTTGAGTTTTAGATATTTAGCCTCATGCACAGAGAAATTTAAGGCATATCACTGGATAAGCTAGCAAGAACATCTTTAATGTGCACTTTTTCCTGAGCATATTATGCCTTTACTTAGTCAAAATAGCACCTAGGCCTTACTTATTTACTTGTGCTAGTGAGACAAATATTTCATTGTAACTTTGCATGACCTTTTTCTTTTTTGGTTAATGATTGTTTTATTTTCTTTGTTAGGCTTTTTCCGGGGATCACAGATGGGCAGTGGTTCACCTGCTCTTCCTCGCAAGCAACGAGAGCGCTCTCCCAGTAGCCTTCTTGATGATGCCAAAGAGACCACCTTCACACGTGACCGCAAAGGTGGCTTCTTCAGCTCCTTCATGAAGAAAAAGAGTGCGCCACAGCCACCCAAACGGAGCAGCTCGTTTCGGGAAATGGAAAACCAGCCCCACAAGAAATATGAACTAACTGGCAACTTCTCAGCTGCCTCCCTACAGCACGTCAACAGCTTTGCCTTCTCCCAAGCACAACAGGATGGGAATTTAGCCCCTCCCAAGGGCCAAGGAGGGAGCATTGCACAGAAAAACTTTACCAGTGAGGATGCTGGTTGCAGCAGCAGTAATTCTAGTGGGACAGGTTCTAGTGGTGGGTGGTCTGGTATCACAGGCTTCTTCACACCACGTTTAATTAAAAAAACACTTGGCTTGCGGTCTGGGAAATCTTCCAGCATTGAAGACACTCCTAGCCCCTTCCCCAGGTCCAATTCTACATCCTCCATGTCCTCAGGGTTTCCAGAACAGGATAGGATGGCTATGACTCTGCCAAGGAACTGTCAGAGAGCAAAGATGCAATTTGACCGCACATTGTCAACCACCTCACAACCTGATGAATGCAGAGAACAGGCTCCTGATCTTCTTCCTCGGAGGTCAGATGAGGGAACTGCACCAGCCCGAGAGAGATCAAAAACCAAACACCTGCTCCGCGGAACCACAGTTCACACAATTCGTTCCACACCCAATGATTTTGTGGCAACAGCTGACAAGGACTGCATTGGACCCTCACTATCCCCCAGGGGCAAAGAGCGCAATGGCAGTGCCCGGCATGGCTCTTCAGGGACTGCCCCAGAGGATGGAGACAGACCTGGGAGATCTTCTCCAGCTAAATCAGTCACTTCCCTTACAACCACTCACAACCACAAAGTACCAGTTGTTATCTCGCCTGCCCTAAAACAGACTCCAGTCGAGGTGCAGCTGGTGGGCACAGACTCTCAGGGGAAAACATTCAAACTGTTATCTGAACAACAGGCTATGGAACGCGACAGGCCCCGTCGGGTGAAACCAAAGTGTGCTCCCCCGCTCCCTCCTGTGGGGCGCCACCTGCAGCAGACACCTACCACCTCTGATCTTGCAGATGAATCTGGACCTACATGGACAGCATCTCAGCAGACAGAACCTGTTGAAAGTTCTAAGAGGACAGCAGTGGGAAAAGCACTGAGACCCCTCCTTCCACCTCCACAGGTGCCATCCCAGACATCTAGCACTACACCATTGAAAATGGCCAATGGCACCGCAGGAGCCAAGGTAGCCCTGCGAAAGACAAAGCAGGTAGCAGAAAGGATTTCTGCTGACAAAATCAGCAAGGAGTCCCTTCTGGAGTGTGCTGGCCTACTCTCAAGTGCCATTACCTCGCCCACATCTAATAGCCAGTTGGTGGACACTGGCCATCAACTGTTGGACTATTGCTCTGGCTATGTGGACTGCATTCCGCAGACGCGCAACAAATTTGCTTTCCGTGAGGCTGTGAGCAAACTGGAAGTCAGTCTGCAGGAACTGCAGGTGTCATCCACGGCAGTGGCAGCTGGTACAACTGTGGCAAGCCCAGTCCTCAATCACTTATTAACTTGTGTCCAGGAAATCAGTGATGTGGTGCAAAGGTAGCTGTTGATCATGACAGGTGTCAATGAAAAAGAAGTGCTCAGTAGCCTGCTGTGCCCTGCATGTGCTCTCTGCTCCTAGGGGCAAATAGGGGCATGAGTGGATTTCTTGACCGTGCACCTCTTTCCACTTCCTTTTCCAAGGGTGTGGACTTGTCAATAGAGTGTTTGTGAAGTGTTTGACAGAGCACAGTCCTGAGGTTTACAGGTTCATCTCAAGCTTCCACTGTGGAGTGAGAGCACTGTGGAGAAAAGGAATTTGGGTTTACATTGTGGCTGCCCAGGATCCCTGTGAGCTTGTCTCCCAATCAGCTGTGGTGCCTTGGGCTTGAAATTAAGTTTTGATACTCGAGCATTAAGGTGCTGTAGCCGTGTCTTCCCCATTCTAGAGTAGACCTGTAAGCTGATTGCCGTCAGTGCAATAAATAATGGTAGTGTTGATGATGGCGGTGAGTGGATGGGTTGTGGGAGTTTTGTAGAACATAGGATGGGTTGCCCAGGGGCACTTAATTAAAGAACGAATTGGTTCTGCAGCTTGTACATGTGATCCCTGTGCCCTTTTTCATAAAGGTTTAGCATAGGAAAGAGGAAATTCTGGGAAAGAGCTGCACTCAGGGTTTACATCTGGTCAGTACTAGTATTGTTGGGGAAAATATGTCTTGTGTCTTATTGAGCAGGGGAGAGAATTGAGCCTACCCCTTAATCAACTTGTGCCTCAGTCCCCTCAAAGGATGTAACCATGCGTTCTTTTCTCCACCATCAGGGATGTGGGATCTTGAGGGATCATGGTGCAAAGACGCAACATGTCCTCTTATGGCCATGAACAGAAGAGAAAGGTTTCTCCACCCCCTTCAGCAGAAGTATAGTGTATCTTGTTATGCTTGAGGTTCAGTTTAATGTGCTGGCAATGCATGATGCTGCTCCATGTTCATCCCATCTCCCTAACCTAGCATCAGTCTCTGCAGTTAGTCTGCACTTTCATGGGCACTTGTGATTATCCTGATACACTGGAGAACTATTGGAAATACATTCCAGCTAGACTGTGGTTGGCTGCGCAGAAGTCTGGACCACTGCTTCCCTGCTTGGTATACACAGCACATTAGATCTCAGCCTTGCCTCCTTTTTTTGTTACACCAAATCTCATGATAGGTTTCAGTAACTGCTTCAGTGAAGCTACAGTTCAGGTTCCTTTTGATGGTTATGTCACCGTTTTACTAAACGAGTTACGTTTGAGCTGTACAGTTTTCAGAGAAACCAAGACCACAGCTACCCTTCATTTTCTTACTACCTGTGCCACTGCATGGGCTATTGCCATTAGCATAGGAGAGCACGGACACGTACTGGAGCACACCTGATCAGTCCTGTTTGCAGGCTGTGCAGGTTATGTTCCGGGTGCATTACTAGGAATTGAAGGGGGGTTTCTTTGTCACTAGAGTGTCCTCTAAAAGTATTTCGCCCCCATTGTTCACTTTGAGTTCTGAGGGAGTTACACCGTATTGGTTCAATTCAGCAGTAGACTGGGTTTGCCTACGCAGCACAGGTTGCCTGTAAAGCAGTTTTGCATCAACCACAAAATTAACGAAATATGTTGTTCACAGCTGCCGTCAATTTCTGCAGCAACTGTCATGTTATTCACAGCCATAGTATAACCTCTAATAAATGCATTTACATCTCAACAGCAGTGTAGCTGTCACTCATTGAACTGCCCACACTACAGATGCCACTTGTCCTGTTAGACCCAACAACAGTAAAACCTCCACTGAATTGGTTAACCTCACAGCAACTGTATGGGACCACTACACAATCTGGCACATCGCCGGCGCCACTTAACACATTAACCTCAAACTTCACAGCAACTGCAAATGGAGGTCAGAGAGCTAACCTCCAATCAGCAGCCCTGCCTGCCCAAAACTAGTTGCATTACAGCTACATTACCTCACTGTTTTTTCTAAATGAAAGCAGTCAATGGCCAACTCTGTATATTATCCCACAGCAGCAGTATTTGTTCCGCTTAATGATTTACCCCACCACAAAAGTACATGCTCCAGTCACCTGGTTACATCAAACCAGCAGCACTGATTCAGTTAGGGAGATATCTTAGAGCAGTAGTACAAGCCGCACAGTGACATCCTTAACCCTGCAGAGTTTAAACAAAGAAAAGTTTCCTCAAAGCTGTATTCAAGGTACATTACAGTTGCCACTCAGCATTGCAATTTTGCCGCTAAGCATCCTGAAATGGAACTGCAGATATACTATAATTACAGATACATTTACTACAAGGTACTCTGTGATTGGTACATTCACATGCTCACTGCTCGGTACACACCCACTCAGCTGCCGGATAGACTGCATAATGCCTGGGACTTTTACTGCCAGACAGGTCCAATACCTCTGATGAGTAGACTTTGCTGGATTAGTGAATGGGCAACTGGACATGTAAGTTTGGGTGTCTGCATATGATTTAGCTACTCTGTTGTAGCGTGCCAGGAACACTACAGTTAGGTGCTGGATTTGCTTCTGTACATACATTTGAGTTGTTCGGTCCACTGCATTAGTGCGGACTTAGAACATTCTTCCCCCTCTGCCAAGGAAATTGGGTAAATTAGGTTTTTCTGCTGCAAAGTTATTTTGATGTTACATGATTTCTTCAACGCTAGTTCCAGTGCACTTACACTGCCTTGTGTGCGCGCCAATAAGAACTCTATGCTCTTGGGTTCTATATTTTTTGTCAGGCACCCTGTAACCAATGTAGCGTCGTCATTTTATGGAAGTTGGCTGATATACATGTCAACAGAATGCTAAAGAACAAATAATGACAAAGTTATTGCACAGATACTTATTACACTACAAATAGAGTACACTCTATCTCAGAACGTTCCCCCTGCGGTCCAGGTACAGTGAGAGGGGACACTACAGACAGGAGACACTTATGACACTATTGGTATAGAGCAATAATTGGAAGTTTACACTGCACCAAGGGCACAGACCAGCCACATTCCAGGGTTCTATAGTAACACTGTATACTCGACATAACTATACAACACAGCGCTCGAATTACAGCATTGGACTGTAATGGTGCTGGACTCATTGTAAGTGTGCAGCTGTGAGATGCAATTATTAAAGATACGGTGAAACTTCGTAACAGGAAATGCAGATAACTGTGCCTACTCTGCAACTACAGGAGCCAGTTTCAGGGAACTGTACTTAAATCAGTACAATGACCTTACAGACTAACCTAATGATGGGTAGTCAACTTGAATTGCGGGGGGAAAATGCTGTGATGACTGCTTCCTCTGGCTAGGGTTCCCTCCATATACTGACTGATCGTGCTTCTTTCCGGGTTACAATGCCCAGGGGCTGTTTTTGCTCCTACTTCTCATGCATCATGAATAATATAGTTTTATCTTCTTTTGTCAAGGGCTATCCCTCCTCACCTCAGGACCAGAGTCCTCCCTCTTGCTATTCCCCTAACGGGTGGAGTTTTATTCCTGGTGTTTCTCCTGTGTGCTCCCTCTCGTAATTTCCTCCATTTTGCTCTATTGCTGTATTCACCTGTCCTTCCTTTGTCTCCCAACTTCCCAAAAGAGCAGCTATTGTCAAACTCCGCAATACCAGCATGCAAGTGTTCCTTGCAGCTTTTCTCGGCTGGTTCTCAGAGGCTGGGATTGCATATTTTGAATTTTCTGCCTTAGGGACTGCTTTACATTTCCCCCCCATACTTCGACGTTATTTATTGTGCTTCTGGCTAATACCCTTCGTTTTTTCAGTTTGCTGTTACTGACTGTGCCTCCTGCCCCCTCAATATGCCGAGGGTGCTCCCTTCTGTTTTACCCATGAGTGGTGCAGGTTTCCTCTGGCCATATTAAACCACTCTCTTCGAGGTTTGTCTGCACTGCTTCTTATACAACTCAGCAGTCTCCTGAGTGGTAAACCCATCTACCTTCCCAACCCCCTTCCCCCGCCCCCTACCACCATGGAAAATCTACTTCTACTTTATTCCTTTAGAGAGTTACCCTTTGGATTAGGAATGAATCTCAAGGGTCATTCTTCACTAAGGACGGCTTGACCACTAGTGTGTCCGCACCCGAGTGCTTTGTAGTCAAGAGGACCATTATTTTCCCACATACCTGCAAGACTGGATTATATAAAACATATAACCTCTACTTGCTTAAAATATATGCATCAAAACCTCTTTTATATGTCCATAATTTTTATAGTGAGCTTACAAAATATATCGGGCTGGTCTTGAAGCCTCTGTTTATAGAATGGCAGACTTTTAGACCCAACAAAGACCTGATATTGTCGAATGACCTTGTAAATTGTAACTTGGATTAACTGCAGACAGCAACATGTGGTATTGAGCTGCTTGGAGTATGGCTGTGGCACTTAAATTATGGAAGTGACAAGTTGTTTAGTATTACAGCACTGTCAGTGAACATTTTATGAACTCATTACATCAAGGAGTGTTTAAAGGAGTTCCAGCACTTCACTCTGGAAGCCAGGATTACGTTAGTTTTAGACCTGGCAAATCATGCAGTTTTAAAGGCCAAGAATGAGTAACATTTACAGAGTTGTCAGAGGGCCCCCATCTCAGGAATCAGGATAAGAGATATTTAAGGCGCCCTGGACTGAAAGAACTTTCTCCCTGCATGTTATGGATTAAAAATATCTCTGCTACTTTGCCCTGCCTATCCTTGATGCAAGTACATATCTTCTGCCATGTTGTGTTATTTCAGAAAGATAAATGGAAGAGATGTAATTTCTTGTTTTTTGTGCACAGGGGTTGTCAACAAGTAGCCTTATCCCACCAGATAAACACAGATGCTGTTAACTTCCAGAATAGAATCACAGGGTAGCTTTTGAAAATTGGGAATGAGCGGGAGTCTAGGAATAAACAAGTTTCAGAGCACATAATGCCCTACAGTGGCTTTTACAATTCCTTTTTCTCCTTTCTGCATTGGTGTTTTTTTTTTGTTTTTTTTTATCTGGTCACTCACTAGACACAAGCGTGGCATTAGGTAAAAGAATCTTGTCTCTTGATGGAAAAAAAGCACATGCACGTGGCAACAAAGCATAACTCTTGGATTCAGGTGTCTGTTGGATAGTGGAGGAATCATAACTAGATTTGATCTAGTAGATCAGCATGTGCAGCACCCTTGCATGTCTGTTATGAGACTTTAGTGTCAATATTATTTGCACTTTGAACCCACCACAGTAAGCCACACATCTATAATAATACAGGGAAGCTGGACTTGCATCAGAAGCCTTAAGATTTCTTGGCAAGGCCTTAACATTCAGCATGGGTGTCACATTCCAGCTGCAAGTGAGAGCACTTACATTCCATGGCTCCCAACAACTGTTATGTGCGGTGGCTAGTTTGTCAACCAGCCCCCTCTCGCTTCCAAGTATTGATTTTGATATGTTTTATGAATAACCAGTGCAAGATCTACTCTGACGCACATAAAATGTCACTGGTTCTCTTTAGGTGGCACTGGTTTCTCATTCTTTTTCCACTTTTTCCAAAAATAAAGTATCCATTTGTTGTCATGTGATTGGGTGGCCACTAGCCTTGTGCATCTGATTGCCAATATTTGTACTGGTCATAATGACCCTAAGTTTTTATATAGCAACCTGTATGTGACTATTAAACAGTAATGCCCTTCCGGTATCTAATCACCTGGGTTCTGATCTATTAAAGTCGCTGTACTTGGGAGTGTATCAAGTTCCTAGAAATCACTAAGCATGCTGACAAGCTTTTGTGTCCTATCAACACACATGCAGTGCTCTGTGTCTTCTGCTGAGACTCTTGCCAGATCAAGGGACTAATTTCCAGTGCCTTTCATTTGGCTTTGTAGTAGGTAAGAGAAATTAAACAAAGTGACACCAGCTGCCCCTTGAAGACTGCAGATGCCTCTCAATGATTATAAGATGGAGCACATTCAGGTGTCCTTGCGCGGCTGTCACAGATTACTCTTCCAGTGTTTTATGACTATTTTTGTTAATTATTGTAATATTATTTGTTTTTTTCTGCCCTAATTTAATTCTCTCACCTGACTGTGAACTGCCAACAGTGTTAAACTTGATGTACATATGAGTTGTTGTTTAAAGGACGTGATGCCTTCTGTTCGTCCCGTGGAGGGGCATTGGCCAATTTACATTTTGTTTTTAAATAAACAAATGAAAAGGGAATAGGTTTGCAATATTTTACTGGCAAATAAACTTGAACCTTCTGCTTTTAGATGTGTTGCTATATTTTTACCTTGTACGTTTTGATCACATGAGGGATTGAGTAGTTTGGTTGTGTGGAGCAACATTATTTTTGCTGATATCAACAAAGGAAATACTGGAAATACTCACGTGGAATCCCAATAGCACAGAGTAATAAAAATGACCCACAAAAGCAATAAAAAAACTAAAAGTAAAGCCAATAAATAGAATGGGAAACCTAGAGCAAAACTAATTAGATGGAGTCAGACCACAGAAAACAAAGAAGAATCTATGCTAAAACTAATAAGCCAAGGGATGCAATGGTTACTGTGAACAATTGCCTAAGTCACACAGAGTGAGTTTCTGAAGGACCAACGGTAAAAGAATGGAATCAAATATGAAGAACTAGCAATAAGGTGAGATTAGAATAGGAAAGAGAGCGTATATTTAGGGAAGGTAAACTCAGAATTACGATGATTAAAGCAGAGAGATTTTCTGAATGCCCCCACCCTACTCCCAATGTGTAGATAAGAAGTGAAAACCAGAAAAATTATTGGACACGCCTTCATGTCTGGCTTAACTGTAATAACGATAGACATAGGGTGGTGCCATTGGTCCATGCATATGAAATTGTGAAGCAGAAAATGTCTGTGAACGCTTTATCTACAGTGTTGTCTTCTTGTGCAATATGCACTTGTTCTGTAAGTTTGGATCTCATTACTGCTGGAAGCACAAACTAATCCTACAACTCAGCCCTGCTATTCCAACTTGCTCTTAGTGTGCCAGCCAGCGGCAGAGCTAGAAACTTCCTCTTGAACAATTATCTTATCCTCTTAGCCTCACATCCATCTAATTTCTGTTTTTGCCACTAGAAGGTGCAACTGGGCAATTGCTTCATACTTTAATTTCAACAAAGGATCCTATTATTCCCTGTGCATTGCTGGACTCTGCTGCGGGCACTCTTAGATTATTTTCCTAATTTTGTTTGAGACTGCACATTCTTAAACATCTGGGCTTCAAGCCATACATTTGCCATCAACTGTTTGCAGCAGTTGTCCATCACAAAGCCAACGTCTCCTGTTGCATCCCAGTCAGTTCCTACACATCTTTGCTGAGTTAACTGTGTAATCTCTAGTGTCTGCTACTTCAATGCCGACCAGAAGTGACTAATTCAAGGATAAACAAGGCCTCATTACTTTTCTCAATTCATGAGGAAGCCGATACGGAGTGTATTTGTTTTGTAAAGCTTTGACAGTTTGCCAATCGGTGCTACTGATGATAATACAGACAACCATTTTTGAAGATTAACTTTGACCCCTTGCACAGAGGAAAACGTCGCCCGAAATTTCAGATGGTTTGGTCATGCAGAAAGTAGTTTCTAATCCAAACTTCGGGGGGGGGGGCAGCTAACTGCACAGTGCGTGCCCTGCCCCAACTTAGTAACAGATGATGAGGCTGAACCTATAGGTTTCATAGATGTTTAGGAAGTTTTCTATGAACAGGCTCATTTTCAAGGGTTGTGTGTTTTTTTTTCCAGGTTGAATACATTTTTCAACCACACACACCCTTTCTGCTGTGTTGCCTTTGTTTAAATCTGGCCTGAATAAGCAGATTTACATCACTGGGTCTTAGTTTGCTCTTCAGTATATGGTTCAGATACAGTGGCGGATGACATTTAGATTATCCAGTATTGGGGTATCTTTCATATTCACATGCTTGAATCAGTCCCCGTCGTCGAAGTGGGAGTCCCACAGTAATATACATAAAGCAGTAATTCAAGAACTTTCATAGGCTATCATGGAGGCAACCATGCATTCAATAGCCTATCTACCTCCTTTTCTAAAACAAAAAAAAAGGACCAAACTTAAATACAACCAATCAGTAACAAGCACCCTCTAGAACCTTCCCAAAGAGAGGTGGAGTCCCTCAGATTTTCACCACACGCCGTGTGAAGGGAGTCTCCCTGAGCTCTGCTCAGTTCTTCAACATTTCTCTCAGATAAGTCATATTTTTCTTTCTGGACAATGTCTGACAGGAAAGGACTATTTCGCCCTTGTAAATCCTGTGGAAAAACAAGGGTTCATATTGATGATGCCCATAAGGAATGCATCTATTGTCTCTATCCTCATCATGAGGGAAAGCAATGTAAAATCTGCCGTACCTTTTTATCTAAGACTCTTCGAGCTAGAGAGGGCAGACTTTTGTTGTGGCTAAAGAGGACACAAGGAGCGTCTTCTGAGGAGGAGAGTGACACTTCCTCTAAATCCCATAAGAGGCCCAAGTCACCTGAGGAGGTCAAGAAACACCCTAAAACCTCTCATCTGACCAAAGAAGCTCAAAAAAAAGGAGAAAGAATCTAAATTCTCCTCCGAGTTAGTCTTGCCTCATCATTCTGGGACTTCTAAGGCAAAATTAGAATCTTCAGGACCTTCCAGGCATAAATCCAGCCACAGATCAGTATCAGCGCCAGTTTCACCGTCAACGCCCGTCTCTTCAGCAACACCGACGACTACTCTCGTCGTTGACAGTCGACGGCGCCTGCGACGGCGAGCATTGACGCCCCAATATCGTCGACACTATCATTATCGTCGACTAAGACCTCAGTGACGAGGTTGCTATCAACGATGGCTCCACCATCGACGAGCACACCGTCGACGGCTTCGACGTCGACGATTTTGCCGTCGACAAGAAAGTCTGGGTCGTCGACTGACCCGTTGACGATTCTCCCGTCGACGAAGTCACTTCAAATGCAGTCCACACCATCCAGAGTGTGCAGAACATCGCTACGGCCTGGATTTCAATCGCCGGGCAAGATTTCGCCTTTACTTCCAAGTCACCTTCTAGAGACGGAGGAAATGGATGATGGTCCCTTTGGGACTGCTCATAGTCCTTCTGAACTTAATGTCAAGTGCCAAGAGGAGGAGGAGGAGGAGGAGGAGGAGGATTGTTATGACGAGGAACAGTACTACCAACACTATCCAGTTCCTGCTACACAGTATCAGCATTTTAGATATTATGTTGATCCACCAAGGCAAGAACCTGCTCAATTACCCTCTTTAATACAAGACTTCCAGGCCATGCTAACGGACTACAGAAAAAAGTTCCCGCCCCAAGAGGAACACATGACTGTGCCGCCACCTCCATCAGCACCACCTGTAGCACCGCTTACACCAATACTGCCTGCTACTTCTAAGATGGCGCCACGACCCATCATCCCTGTTCCTCCTAGAGAGAAACCATCCTCTTCTAAAGAAGAGCCTGAAGAGGGAGAAATTCACGATCCTACTCCACCCACAGATGAATAGGATAACTATATTATACCTACACCATCTCCTCCTCCTTGTCGTCCTTCTGACTCACCTCCAGAGGACATTGGAGGTTTTTTATAATTTAATGGACAGGGCTACATCCAGATTTCATCTGCCCACAATAGTCAAGCAAACAGATTGTTTCCTTTATGACTTTAAAGAACAATCCAGGAAATCGGTAAGATCTATACCCATTATAGACCATATCTGGCAGGAAGAACTTAAAGTAATGAAGTCACCGGCCACTGTAGTGCCGGTATTGCCAAGACTAGATAAAAAATACAGGGCGCCCGAGGATTCCCGCGCATGCCTTACGGGACATCCCAAACCGGACTCTGATTTCCCAAGCGGCTCAGAGAAGATCAAAAAACCCTTCCACCCCCATCACGTCTCCACCGGACAAGGAAGGACGCCGTTTGGATTCCATTGGGAAGAGATTCTCGTTCATGTCCGCAAATCTGTCAGGGCTGCTAATGCACTAGCCATTCTTGGCCGCTACGACCGGCAGATGTGGTCTGATATCGAAGCCATGCTGGAGGAAAATAAACAAGAATTTCGTAAGGTACTGGCTGAGGGACAGCGCACAGCTGCCAAAATTATAGACTGTGCAATGGACATAGCCACAACAGGTTTTCGTCAACTAGCTGGTGCAGCTGTTTTAAGACGCCAAGGATAGCTTAGGGCAACGTCCTTCCATCCAGAAGTGCAATCAAAAATATTGGACATGTCGTACGATGGGGACAGTCTATTTGGAAAACATATAGACAAGGCTCTACTAGCCATTAAAACGGATACAGACACAGCCAAAGCATTAGGTACCCTACAGTATCGCAAAGTGCCCTTTCGGGATGCACGAGGACGTGGATTTTCAAGCTATAGAGGTACATTCCAGCATACCCGAAACTATCAATCCTTTCAGCCGCAATATCGTCAGGGTTACCAACAGCAATCCTACCGACAGCAAACAGCTGGTTTCTCCAGGCAAGGCTCACGTAGGAAACCAACATCGCAAGCACTCGACTCAGGTCGCAAGCAGTGACCACATCAGGGTACCAGTTACTACTACCCCCCCCCCCCCCCCAACCGGTGCAAACGTTTCCAGTCATATCCATCATCAATGGCGCAATATTACAACGGACAGATGAGTATTGGATCTCATATCTTATGGATACACTCTAAAATTCATCCAGCGCCCACCAAACACTCCACCCAGGGGATCACATCCCCCTCGTCTTCACTTAAACAAGAAGCGAAACTTATGCTACTGAAAGGGGCAATAGAGAGCGTTCCAGTAGAACAAATATGAAAAGGCCTTTACTCACGCTTCTTCCTGATACGCAAGAAATCGGAAGAGTGTAGACCTATTTTAGACCTCAGACGGCTGAACAAATTCTTCAAAAATCTGACCTTCAGAATGGTCACACTCTCCGACATCCTTCTGCGCCTCAACAGCGGGGATTACATGACATCGCTGGATTTAGAAGATGCTTATTTCCATGTTCCTATACACCCCAAACACAAAGTTCCTCCGATTCACAGTGGCTGGTACCCACTATCAGTTCCGAGTCCTACCTTTCGGCCTCAAATCTGCTCCACAGATCTTCACCAAGTTTCTGGCCCCAATTGCAGCCGCCTTGCAAAGCCAGGGTCACCAAGTATTTCCATATTTGGACGATTGGCTCCTGAATGCTCCATCGGCTTGTCTAGCGGCTGCAGCTTCAAAAGATTGCATAAATCTGTTCCGAAAATTAGGCCTTTCTATAAACCAACTGAAATCAGTTTTTCCAAGTCACACAATCACGTTCCTAGGGGCCGACTTAGATACCATTCAGAACAAAGCTTTCCTTTCGCAAAGAAGGCAGGAAAGGTTGCGAACCTTGGCTCTCAGACTGTCAAAAAGAAAGTGCACTTCTGTGAGGACATACAAATCTCTACTGTGCATGCTCTCCTCAGCAATCTATCTAGTGCCACTGGCTCGTTTTCACATGAGGCCTTTGCAAGAGGAACTCCAATGTCAATGGATTCAAACTACAGGATCCTTCGACGTAATAACTATCACTCCACGCATGAGAGAGGCGTTCGAATGGTGGACTTTGAAGTCACATCTCTCACAGGGCCTCTCCTTTCTACCTTTGATCCTGAAATTCATAGTAACCACCGATGCGTCCATGGAAGGTTGGGGAGGTCATCTCCAAGACCTTCAGAATCAGGGAAAATGGTCCTTGTGTCGGCGTCAAATGCATATCAACAGGCTGGAGTTAAAGGCCATTTTTCTCTCCCTGCAGCTTTCCTCACTCGGATAAAAGGTTAATCGGTGTTGGTCCATACGGACAACACCACAAGCATGTTTTATATCAACAAACAAGGAGGAACCAAATCTCTAACTCTCTCTCAGGGCGCCCAGCAGCTATGGAGCTGGCTTGCATTTCACAGGATATCCCTAAAAGCTGAGCATGTTCCAGGGCTTCGGAATACTCTTGCAGACACCCTCAGCAGGACCAAAGACAACTGTCATGAGTGGGAGCTCGAACAAGACCAACTGAACAGGATTTTTTCACATTGGGGGAAACCAGCGCTGGACCAGTTTGCGACACACACAAATTCCAAATGCTGGTTCTTCGCAAGCAGATTCCCTCCCCAAGTTCTCGGTGGAATGCCCTTTCAATGCCTTGGTCAGGAATATATGCTTACGCCTTTCCTCCCATTCCATTGATACCCAAGGTCCTGATGAAAATGGAGAACTGCCGCCTTCTTCTGATAGCCCCCAGATGGCCCAGGCAGCACTGGTTCACGGAGCTTCTCCTCCTCTCGGAAGCCCAGCCCATCCGTCTGCTAACCAAGGTCAGATGTGTCACCCGGAGCCAGCATCTCTTCGATTGCATGCGTGGCTCCTGAATTCTTTGAATTTAAGGATATGACAATTGCGCAAGAGTGTAAAGACATTATCGCCAGATCTCGTGCGGATAGCACCAACAAGACGTACCGACTGAAATGGAAACAGTTCTGCCTTTGGTGTCTGCAAAGCAAAGTACATCTGCACCTCTCTGCTCCAGAGCAAATCCTACCGTACTTTCTGTCTTTGGCTCAAACTGGCTTGGTATGCTCCTCAATTAAGGTTCACCTCGCAGCTATCTCTCAATGTAGACGCTCCCCAAAACGTCTATCTCTCTACTCTGATAGAGTTGTACAACAGTTCATGAAAGGCCTATTTCGTACTTATCCACCTGTTCAAGCCCCACCACCTGAGTGGCACTTAAAAATAGCCTTATCACAATTTATGAAGCAACCCTTTGAGCCCATCCATAGGGCGGATATCAAGTACCTAACGTGGAAAGTAGCTCTCTGGCTCGCCCTAACATCGACTAGAAGGGTTAGCGAAATACAAGCTTTCACCATAAAACTTTCCTTTGTTTCAGATTAAATGGTTACCCTCAGGACGAATCCCAAATTCATCAATAAGGTTCCTTCGCAGTTTCATCTAAATGAACCTGTCATTCTCAGGACTTTCTTCCCGGATCCTTCTACACCTGCGGAACGAACATTACACACTCTAGACATCAAGAGGTGCCTTAAATTCTACCTGCATTAGACTCAGTCTATCCGCAAGACAGATCAATTGTTTGTAGCCTATGGACAAGGTCGTCGGGGCACTGCGGTTTCTAAAGCTACCATTGCAAGATGGATAGCAGCCACAATTCAGTTTTGCCACGATAAAGCAGGCAAACTTTTGGCAAGAACAGTGAAAGCGCACTCCACAAGAGCAGTCTTTACATCGGCTGCCATGTTCGCTGGGGTTCCACTGGAAAAACTTTGCAGAGCTGCGACCTGGAAAACGACGCGTTTGTTCACGCAGCACTACTGCCTGGAGTTGACACAGCATGCTGATGCAGCCATGGGACAGGCAGTTCTACGTAATTTATTAAGGTGAGCCTCTTTACTTGGAGGATTTCTTGTCTGTTGTCAATATTGATATGCATTTGAAAATGTATCTGTATTGGTTTTAACCCCTTTGTTGCTCTTGACGGCCGGGAGCTGGCCAGAGCCACGTTGCTCGTGTGCTCAGGATGGCTCCCGGCCGTCCTCACACATGGCACTGGAAATCCCTCTAGTGCGGGCACCAGAGAGATTTCCTTTTTGCCCCAACAGCCTCGGGAGCCTCCCGTGGATGTTCCCCTGGTTTCTGTAAAATGACGATCAGCACGCACGTCGCGCTGACGTCATTTCATAGAAACCAAAACTGAAATGAGCCAATAGGCTCATTTCAGTTTCACTCTCTACGTGCTCAGGGGGCTATCTCAGCCCCCTAAGCACGTACAAAGTTAGGAGAGGTATCATTGGAAAGGGGAGAAACTAGTGGCCTGCTTGGGGATCGGCCCATGAGGGCGATCCTCAAGCAGGGATCCACCCACTAGACACCAGGGAGGGGGAACGGTCCCTTGGGCAAGGGCCTTTGCTCCCCCAAATATTTTTGGGGCGATTCAGTCTTTCTGCCCTCCCTGGGGAGCAGATGGGGCAGTAGCCCCCAATCTGACCCCCTGGGGGGGCAGAAAGCCCACTTGAAGCCAGGGCTTTTTTTAAATTTGACTTGGGGGCGGAGGGCTGCCCAAGATGGGCATGCCAATGCCCCCCCCAAAAAATGCCAGTTTTTCTGCCCCCCCAGGGAATAGATGGGGTCAGTAGCCCCTGATCTGACCCGGGGGGACCAGAAAGCCCACTAGGTATCAGGGAATATTTTTTTCGAAATTCAGGGGTGAGGACTGCCCCCGAGGGGGCAGAAAGCTCACTAGGCACCAGGGATTATTATTTATTTTTTATACATAGGGATGGGGCTCACCAGAATGGGCATGCCAATGCCCCCACCCCAAAACAAATTGCCACAGTCTTTCTGCCCCACTGGGAGGCAGATAGGGGTAATAGCCCCTTATCTGCCCCCAGAAAGCCCAATAGGCCTCAGGGAATATTTTTTTTCAAAATTCTGGGATGGGGGCTGCCCAGAATGGGCAGGCCAATGCCCCCACCACCCCCAAAAAATGCCTCAGTCTTTCTGCTCCCCAGGAGGCAGATGGGTGAAGTAGCCCCTGATCTGCCCCCCCTGGAGGGCGGCAGAGAGCCCACTAGGCTCCAGCGCTTACGCTGTCTTTATTATATGTGGGGGTGGGGGCTGCCCAGAATGGGCATACCAATGCCCCCTCCCCACAAAAAATATAGCCACAGACTTTCTGCCCCCTTGGGGGCATATCGGGGCAATCCCCCTCCCCAGGGCGGCAGAAAGCCCACTAGGCACTGACTTTTTTTCGCAATGTGCCTACCTGTGGATTTTGGGCCCTAGCGCAGCCAGCACCTAGGGAAACCTACCAAACCTGTACATATTTGAAAACTAGACTCCAAGGGGAATACAGGATGGGGTGACTTGTGTGCCTCTCACCAGGTTTTTTTTCCCCAGAATCCCTTACAAACCTCAAACTTAGTTAAAAAAAAAAAAAAATTCCTCCCTTTCTGTGATGGAAAGTTCTGGAAACTGCGTGGATCCACAAAATTCCTCCCACCCCACATTCCTCAAAGTCTTCCGATAAAAATGGTACCTCACTCGTGTGGGTGGGCCAAGTACCCGTGACAGGCAAAGGCCCAAAACGTTTTGTGGCGACTTCAAAATTACCTATCACAAAACGACCTGGTTTTGCAAGGGGGGCACCTTAGTTTTTGGCCCCGGGCTCGGCGGCCATTTAGGGAAACCTACCAAACTCATACATTTCTGAAAACTAGACACCCGGGGGAGTCCAGGGAGGTATGGCTTGCGGGAACACCCCAAAGTTTTCCTACCCAGAATCCCCTGCAAACCTCAAATTTAGCTGAAAAAAAACTAATTTTTCTCAAATTTGTGTGGGAAAGTTGTGGGATTACTAGGCTGACACAAATTTCCTACCACCCAGCGTTCCCCCAGGTCTCCTGATAAAAATGGTACCTCACTCGCGTGGGTGGGCCAAGTACCCGCAACAGGCAAGGGCCAACACAAGTGAGGTATCATTTTACTCGGGAGACTGAGGGGAATGCTGTGTGGTAGGACATTTGTGCAGGCACCGTGATTCCAAACAAAAATGTGGAAAATTTGATTTTTTTTCAGCTAAATTTGAGGTTTGCAGGGGATTCTGGGTAGGTGTGGGTTTGGTAGGTTTCCCTAGATGGCCGCCGAGCCCGGGGCCAAAAATCCAAGTGACCCTCTTTGCAAAACCAGGTCGTTTTATGATAGGTAATTTTGATGTCTCCACAATACGTTTTGGGCCCTTGCCTGTCGCGGGTACTTGGCCCACCCACGCGAGTGAGGTACCATTTTTACCGGGAGACCCGGGGGAACGCTGGGTGGTAGGAAATTTGTGTCAGCCCAGTGATCCCACAACTTTACCACACAGAAATGTGAGAATTGTTTTTATTTTTTTCAGCTAAATTTGAGGTTTGCAGGGGATTCTGGGTAACCGAACCTGGTGAGAGCCACACAAGTCACCCCATCCTGGATTCCCCTGGGTGTCTAGTTTTAAAAAATGTAAAGGGATACTAGGTTTCCCAGGTGCCGGCAGAGTTAGAGTTCAAAATCTACAGCTAGACACTTTGCAAATAAAGGGACAGTTTTCACTGTAAAAATGTGGTGTGTCCACGTTGCGATTTGGGCCGTTTCCTGTTGCGGGACCTAGGCCTACCCACACAAGTGAGGTACCATTTTTATCGGAAGACTTTGGGGAATGCGGGGTGGGTGGAATTTTGTGGATCCACGCAGATTCTACAACTTTCCATCACAGAAATGTTTGGAAAATGTTTGTTTTGACGAACTTTGAGGTTTGCAAGAGATTCTGGGTAACAGAACCTGGTGAGAGCCACACAAGTCACCCCCTCCTGGATTCCCCTGGGTGTCTAGTTTTCACAAATGTATAGGTTTGCTAGGTTTCCCTAGGTGCCGGCAGAGCTAGGGATCAAAATCTACAGCTGGGCAGTTTGCAAAAAAAGGGGGAGTTTTCACTTTAAAAATGTGGTGTGTCCATGTCGCGTTTTGGGCTGTTTCCTGTCGCGAGCACTAGGCCTATCCACACAAGTGAGGTACCATTTTTTATCGGAAGACTTTGGGGAATGCGGGCTGGGTGGAATTATGTGGATCCACGCAGATTCCAGAACTTACCATCACAGAAATGTGAGGAAAATGGTTTTTTTTTTTACAAAGTTTGAGGTTTGCAAGGGATTCTGGGTAACAGAACCTGGTGAGAGCCACTCGAGTCACCCCAATCGTGGATTCCTCTGGGTGTATACTTTTCAAAAATGTATAGGTTTGCTAGGTTTCCATAGGTGCCGGCAGAGCTAGGGTTCAAAATCCACAGCTAAGCACTGTGCAAAAAAAGTGTCTGTTTTCACTGTAAAAATGTGGTGTGTCCACGTTGAGTTTGGGCCGTTTCCTGTCGCAGGCACTAGGCCTACCCACACAAGTGAGGTACCATTTTTATCGGGAGACTTGGGGGAACTCAGAATTGTAAAGCAACTGTTATTACCTATTGACTTTCTATGCATTTCTGCCTTCCAAATGTAAAAAAGAAGTCACTTTGAAAAATGTCCTACAATTCACATGCTAGTATGGCTACCCCCAATTTCGGAGATATGCAAATAGCTACTGTTTCTAAACTCTATATTTTGTTCCCATTTCGGAAATACATAGGTGTTGTTGATACCTATTTTTCACTCTATATTTTACCAAATGAATTGCTATATACCCGGTACACAATGAAAAACCACTGCAAGTCGCTGCTCAGTTATTGGCTGTGGGTTCCTCGGGTTCTTGGTGAACCTACAAGTCCTATATATCCCCACAACCAGAAGAGTACAGCGAATATAACGGTATATTGCTTTAAGAAATCGGTCATACTTATAAGAAGTTACAGGTGAAAACGTTGGCACAAATGACTGTTTTTTTCAACTCATTTTCAATTTTTCCTTTTTTTAACTGTTAGTTTCTATAAAAAAAACCTTGAGGATCCACACAAATGACCCCTTGCTGAATTCAGAATTTTGTCTACTTTTCAGAAATGAATAGCT
Source organism: Calotriton arnoldi (assembly GCA_963921515.1). Lineage (NCBI taxonomy): Eukaryota > Metazoa > Chordata > Amphibia > Caudata > Salamandridae > Calotriton > Calotriton arnoldi. The sequence goes on along the minus strand of CAWUFW010009334.1, from coordinate 391,926 downwards.
TTCCGGGATCCATTATTGCTTTCAAACCCATTTCTACCACTAACTGGAAGGAGGTTGAAATCACAACAAGTAGCAGAAATAGGCTATGTCCCAGTAAAATGCCAAAACCTGGTAAAATATTTAGTTTTTCTGAGAAAAGTCTGCTTGTCCCTGAAAGCTGGGTAGATGATGATTTCAGCACCACAAACCCTTTGTTGATACCATTTGCAGGGTAAAAAACAGACGCTTTCTTCAGCAGCACTTTTTCCCCATTTTTCCTCCAAAAAAACAAAATTTAGCTGTATTTTGGCTAATTTCTGGGTTCCCTCCTGGGGAATCCACAAACCCTGGGTACCTTTAAAATCCCCATGATGTTGGAAGAAAAGGGCGCAAATTTGGCGTGGATACCTTATGTGGACAAAATGTTATAGGGGCCTAGGCGCGTACTACCCAAATTAAAAAAAAAACAGCACGGGGGGGAGGTCTAGCAGCAAAGGGGTTAAAAGTTGGTATACTTGTTTAAGTTGATAATAGAGATGTTTATTTCACATCTCAACGCCTTTATATGCATTTATTTTTACACCAAAACGTTCACAAGAAACTCCTTTTGTGAATATATTTTGAAATATTATTGGCACTACCCACCATCCACTAAGGGTGCTTACTTATTTTACATTACTGCTTGCTATTCTGATTCAAGCATGTGAATCTATGAAAGATACCCCAATACTGGATAAGAAATAAGTTACTTACCAGTAACTGCAGGTATCCAGTATTGGTATCTTTCATAGATTCACATGCAACCCACCTTCCTCCCCGGAGAGGCTCCCCTTACAATACAGTATTACTATCCACACTTGTGCTGGAAAATCTTAGGGACTCAGCCTCTCTTTGGGAAGGTTCTAGAGGGTGCTGGTTACTGATTGGTTGTATTTAAGTTTGGTCCTTTTTTTAGAAAAGGAGGTAGATAGGCTATTGAATGCATGGTTGCCTCCATGATAGCCTATGAAAGTTCTTGAATTACTGCTTTATTTATATTACCGTGGGACTCCCATCGACGGGGAATGATTCAAGCATGTTAATCTATGAAAGATACCAATACTGGATAACTGCAGTTACAGGTAAGTAACTTATTTCTTTTTTTGGACTTGACAAGCCTCAGCCTTGAAGGGGGTTAACTATGCGGTAGAATTCTGTTCTCTTTGCCAGTGGAAACCAATGCAGTTCTTTTTTCTTTCTGTGTAATGTCAGATTTATTTAGCTTGGGAAAAATGGCTGCTTGGTTTTCCAGTCTCTGATCCAGTTAGTTTTATTTGAAAATATGACTGGGAGCTGCCTCCTCGGCAAAATAAGATGGAAAGTGATGTTCTTTTGGAAACCACTGTGATGTGATCTAAAGAATGATAAGCGAAACCCACTCTGGTTTGTGTATTTTCTTTATAACTACTTTGGTGCAGATGTCATGTGACTTAGTTACTTTTGACAGTTGATGGTAAGGATAGTAAAGGGGACTTTCAACTCTGATGATTTAATTTTTTGACCCCATTTAAGCAGAGATTGCTTTTCATCCATTGATGAATGTGACTGAGGCAGAAACTAGGTTCTGTCTTTAGAGGTACCAGTCATAGATACCCTGTTCGTAGTTTTCTGGCCACTGCGAAGATGGGAGAATATTGAGTCAAGTATTTCTCCTGTGCATGCAGACGCTAGGTCCTAGACAATCTTTCTCTACCATTCCATGAAGTTTTCTTTCGCATTTCTCAAACGTGCTTGTTCGTCAGAATCTAAAGACTCCAGGGATCAATGAAGTTTCAGTTAAATCCTCTTGTAGAATAGACTTGCCTTATCCCATTGCATGGTTTCTCGTGCTTTGACAATTCCTTTCCTTTGGGGCTTAATGCGCTCTGTCATTTGGTTTACCATAGAGTCAACCCGATGTACTTTCAGCCTCCTTACATAACTTCAATGGTGTGCAAGATGATAAAGCATTAAATCCTTTTAACTCGCTTCCCTCTAGTGTTTCTTTAGGATGTCTAGCCATGTTCCTCCTGTAGCTTATTGCTCATGTAACAAGTACACTAATAGTTGTAAAGTCACTCCAGTAACCACTTGAAAAGCAAACCTGTACAAGGACGGGTCTGCTAGGGCTCTCCATAGCACCTCTTCAAAGCTTTCTGAATAATCCTGACTTAAAGGCTGGAAAAGCAGCTTTCCTGCTGCCCCGATTTCTGCTGGCACTTTATAACTGCCCATAGTACAGAACCAATCCAGCTCTAAACTCAGATATGAGCATGATCAAAGTTGTGTAATTCATCCACTGACTGCATCAGCCTCACTCTTGATCCACAAATCCATTTGGGTTCTTTTCAGAATAACCAAGATTCACTTTTATACTGACTCTTTCCTATTATTACCCTTTGAGCAGACATTGTTCTCTGTTCTGCTGTCAGTCTGAGGTCCCTCCAGAACTGTCTAACTTGCCTGCAGAGTAGGTTTACACTGCTCCCTAAAGGTACTTTCAGGATGAAGCCCTGAAGGTTGATCCAGGATCCTGATCACTGGGTGAAGTACAGCGTTTCCTTTCTGGGCGTGTGATAGCAAGTAATTGCCTGCAAGGATCTCTGTCTGCATGTTCACCCTCACTGCCTCAACATAATTGGTGCGTGAAACACCTGGGGAAGTACCAGATGAAAAAAAGCATATACCTTCGCTATCAGGAGTATATGCAGCTGGGCCCCATCGTCCTAGTCCAGGTGAAGAGCAAGGAATTCATGCATGCAAATGATTCTTTGGGGCCTCGTTTCCCGGGATAGTAGATTGTGCTCCACCATCAAGTTTGACCTAGCTCTACATCTTGGCACAGAGTCCCCAAGCTGTTGAGGGTTTGAGACACTCTCCTTGGCAAGGATCTGGAGTTTCATTGCCATGCTTTCAAGGTTTTTTCATTGTTGAATGGAAACCATCTCAACGTGTGGGCGATTTGTGTCCCAGTCTGATAGGATAAGCTGCTGTTCCGTACTCCTTAAACCCAAAGTGAAGCTGGCTTTCTGCACTGTACAGTTGGTATTGAGAAAGGTAGTTCTACCAGTAAGTAAGTGGCTAGCCTCAGCTTGTGAAGAAGGCATGTGGGAGGACGCCTCGTTCCCTTCGAAAAACAAAATTCAAAGCCCCATGGAGCTCCATCCTTTTCTTAGTAACCTCTCTGGGTGTCTCCTGGGCACCCAGTCGTACTATTCCTGTTGGGAGGTTCATCCAGCGGCGCATTGTTCCAAGGAGTTCCCGACTCCACTGCCTGCTCTGCTGGCCTGCCTCCTAGAGGAATAGTTGTAACCAGTTCTCTCTATGCAGTTGGAATCTCAGGAGTTAGTCCCAGCACCATTTGTCCATCTTGAAGGACTTGGTCCCCAGTCAGTTCTTTTCTGGTTGTCACTACCTCAGAGATTGTGGACTCTGTTCAGCAGATATTTAATGCTTTGGACTAGGAGGAGCCGATCAGGAATTATCACACCCTTTCCAGCCACCTGTAGATTCAGCTGTAGGATTTCCCTTTAACCTTCCTGGATTCAAATTGTTAAGTTTAAAGACTGGAAAGTCACCCCTCTTCCCCAATGGCCCATGCACCACAAGTCCCTACTCAGCTCTGGTCTCCTGCTGCAGTTCTGATGCCAGATTTCACCCTCTGCAGTCTACTCTGCAGCTCAGAAGGCCATCAGCTAGGCAGTGAACTACTATTGGACCAACCACTTGTTATGAGAATGGTTGTTCAAGACGGTATTGAGACTGCATGCCTCTGGGGCAAAAAGTGGTACCTCATGTCAAGTGCCATATGCATACTTTGCAATGGCACCTGGCAGAGCACTGAGATTAGCTGTCAGAAGAGCAGTCAAAACGACTACAGGTCCATCCATCTTGGGTGCAAATTTGGAATGGTTGGGCAATTCTCCCAACCTTATGGTGGGATATCCTTTCTGCCTGCCCTGTGCGTAGCGCATCATCATAACAGACTCATGAGGACCGGTGGTAAGCACTTTCTATAGAGCGATTCTCTATCCTTGTTACAAGTTAGATATGCCCCTACAAAATAAATGTTTTGAAGGCCTTTGTTTCATTGGTGATAGTCAATAAAGACAACACCATGTGCCTCTTTTGCAAGTATTAAAAAAAACACCAGAGCATAAAGACTGAGCAAGTGTCTGTTCATCACCCCAGTAGGAGATCCTCCAAGAAGTCCTTAACACCATACTTTGGTTTCGGGTTGACCTCACAGTGACCTATAATGTTAGGGGTCCCTCTTGGATGCGCTGGAGTATCCAATTTCCAGTGGTGTGGGCTGACAGTGGACTTTAGGAGCGTTCCTATATTCCTTTCCTCGCACTCCTCAGATTTCAAAGGGATACCTCTGTGCTCAAATCCAACAACACTGGAAGAGGGCAATTGCCCTGTCTGAAGAGGAGTGACAATCCCATTCCCTTTTCAAAGATGCCAACTTTATCCCAGAGTTGATCACCTATCCGGGAGGATGGGTCTCTGCACTATTAGAGATTTTTTTTAAAAAGCATAAGAAATTTGGCCTTCTCCTTGCATCATAATTCATATTCTGAAAAGCATTGTTTATTCTAAGACACTCTCAGTTGTCAGATTCTTCCTTCAAGCCAAGCCTAGTCTGGAGCTACGGTAAGTTTGTAATGGATACTTCCAGCAGCTTCCATGACCTTATGAGTATCCCTAGGTGCCATTGGATCCAGAAACTTTGCTCTAGCAGTATCTCGGCAGTGCTATCCGTTCATGGCTCTGCCTGCACAGGCACTGACCACATAGTCTCTGGCACCAGATCCTGTTTTCCATGCCGTACTGATGCCGGTCCAAGCACTCCTTCATTGTTCACAAATTTCTCTAACAATGCTTTATCATCTGACTAGGTGAAATGTTACCTTGCTAAGGTCTCAGGCTTCAAACCCTGCCACCGCTATTAGATGATGTCCTTGTCTAATCCCCACAACATTTACGAGTGATTTCTGGGATCTGATCCTGGTCCTTCGATGTGCAACTTCTGTACCTCCATTTACCCAAAAGCCATAAGGGAATGGGAGGCCAAGTTATTCTTCACTCAAACCCTACAGTAGGCTCCCAAATAGCTTCTCTCCCCTTAATATAGTAAATCCTGTGACGGAGCTATTCTCCCACAAAAACATCAGCTTCATTCGCTTATCCCGCTGAGGTGTGGTGACTGACCAGATGCTGCCTGACTCAGAACCTCCACAGACTCCAACCTCTGCACAACTTCGACAACAACCTCATCTAAGAAGCAAGCGCAATTGACTTCCGTGCATCGGATCTCATTTTTAGGTCTCGCCTAGGCAACGCATGTGTTGACTCTTCGTGACATGCTGTACCTACTATGTGGGTTTTCAGCACGCCGATTGATTGTCATTCTGTGGTAAATCGTGGCCATTTGTCCCTCCTTTTGGTGTGTTGTTCCCTCCCATGGACACTGGCCCAGTTATGTCTCATTTCGCTTCTCGCTATTTTAGTTAATATCTGAAAGACATCTAGCCACAGATTCCTTAACTTTTGAATTCTCCCCAGGAGCCAGTCTAGATCCCAAAAATGTTCTGCAGTAGCGCTGCGCGCCTGGGGGCGGCGTCGTACGGCTCCGTGATGACGTCTCCAGATATGACGTCAATGAAGCCATATAAGTCCCCTCTGGTGCGCGGATGTCAGATTCTTCTTTTCCACGAAACAACGTGGATCCGGAGAAGCGTATCTGGCCGTTTTTCGTCCTGCTGTGATCTTTTTTTGTCGGAAACAGTGTGCTCTATGCCCTCTGGGTTCAAGTCTTGTGGGTCCTGTGCTCGTAAGATGTCGGGTACGGACCCACGTTTTATCTGTATGTGGTGCCTGGGCGAGCATCACGATGCTGACGAGTGTGACGCCCGTCAGCGGTTGAAGCCAAAGACGCTGCTGGAGCGGTGCATGAAGTTTCTGACGGCACGGCTGTCGCGTCCTTCCAGTACACGCCGTCGATCTTCCTCCCGGGCTAGAGGTCATTCCCGGGAGCGCTGCTCTTCACCCCGTGGTCAACGGCAACGTTGCCAGTCTCCATCGGCATCACACGGAAAGCGGCGTCACAAGAAGTCAAAGGCCCAATCCTCTATGGTTTCTTCGAATCGTGATCTGGGTGTTCTTGGCCTAGTGCTCGAGCCTCCTGGTTTTTTTCTGGAGCCGGAGCGACCTGTAAGCAGATGCAAGAGTACTATGATGCTCTCCATCTGGTCTTTGGGCCCTCGCCTTCCCCCTAGAGCGCCTGCGGGCCCCAAAGAGGTCGTAGGTGTAACTGCATCATTGTCGGTGGGTTTGCCCTCGGCGGAAGTTCCATCCTTGGCAGAAGCGCCGGTGCGCGGTCCTTCAGGACCACCAATGGCGCTAGACTCCGGCACAACGCCGGTTGCCATTTCGCTGCCTGACATAGCGGCACCGGTAGACTCCGATCTGAAGTCTGTGCGCACTGTGGAGCCGGCTTCGCCGCAACTCCAGATACCATCAGACACTGGCTGAAATCTCTCTTCCTTCCCAGGTGGACATTGGATCGGTGGCACTTTGACGCCGTTCAACGTCGTTTATGAAGCCGTGTGCGGCACAGGTCAATTCTGTGGAGGATCCACAAGACCTATTAGGGTAAGGTTGTGAGGAGATGACCCACTCGGAGCAGCCAGTAGCCCCTTCTGGGTTGGACAGCTGGATTGCGGAGCTGGGTGAGGCAAGCGGGCTAGATTTGTCCCCTGCTTACTCCCTTTTGTCACCGCCGGGCCTTGCCTCAGAAGCCAGGTCCACTTTGGCAGATGTCTTGAGGGGAGTGTCTGATATCTTGCTTTTTACTCTGCCTACTGTGGGGAAGACTATAGACCCTCTTATTGAGGTTCTACATCCCGGCCAATTGGGGGTGGAGCCAGTGCTCCCTTTCTGTGAGGCCCTTACTGACATTTTGTTGGGGGCATGGGCAAAACCCGAGTCAGGTGGGCCAGTGGACTGCATCATGCCCACACATACCGTCCTGCCTCGGGTGACCCTGCGTGCCTTATTCGGCAGCCAACCCACCACAGCTTCGTGGTCCAGGCCATTACGGCGTCATCTGAGATGGGGAACCTCCCTCATTCCCCTCTTGATAAAGAATCTAGAGAACAGGATTCTGGCGGGAAACTGACTTTTTCCTCTGCAGGTGCAGCTTTACGCTCCACTAATACGGTCTGCGTCCTCGGACGCTTTCTCCATACCCTGTGGGACTCTTTGAGCCAATTGTTTACCCTTGTTCCCTGAGGTTAACAGGGGCGAGTTGCAACAGTTGATTTTAGATGGCTGTCAAGCAGCCAAACTTCTCATCAAATGTGGAATGGATTCTACTGACTCCATTGGACGGGCCATGGCGTCTGCGGTAGCATTGCGTCGACATGCATGGCTCCGGACGTCTGGATTTTCGGAAGCTGTCCAGTTGGTCTTGATTGACATGCCCTTTGATGGGGCTCATATTTTTGGAGCCCAGGCGGATGCGGCCCTACATGGGTTTAGGGCTAGTCGAGGAGGGTCAGATCCTGAGCCTGTCTCCTCCTTCCTTTTTCATTGCAGACTTTCCTCCTTTGCACCTGAGTTAACTCAGTCTGTATGGTTTTTGCACCTCCTATTCTATGGCTGGTGTTATGACTTGTTCTACTTGTCTTTGCAAACACGCTTTGTTTCGAAAGCTGAGCACTTGTAGTATGGCCTTTTCAGGTCTTTTACTTCCCTTTTTATACAGCCACAGTCGTGGATCTTTAAGTTGGGTAAAGGCTTATTTCCTGCCCACGCTGTTGTTTTGCTTGTGGTGTTAAAGTATTAAGCACTGCTTCTTTCTTATTGAGGGAGTGTTTGCCTTCAGTTTCTGATCTGTGGATGGGCTTTGCAGCTGCATAGCTGTTTTGCTCTTTTATGTTACTCTGATGAGGAGCTTAATCTCAAGAGTTTATAACTTTTATGGTATATGCCTTACTCTGTGGAGCATTGGTTGGCTATTGTATAGCTTGTATGTGTACTACTTACGCAGTCTACTTGTTTTCTATTGGCCTTCTTGGACTATATTATATGTCTTTAGGGGCCATTAGGTGGGCTCATAGCCATTATTTTTCTTCAATGCTACCTTTCACACTCGTCTGGTTTTTTCTAACCAGGGTATTTTGTGCAGTTCGTTTTCTTTACTTGAAGCGGACGCATATGTATTATGAGTGTTTCAACTTTGAACAACCATGATTGTATTCTTGGAATACAAAGGTTAGTAGATCCCTCCTTTTGTGGAAGGATAGGTACTTCCTTTGTTCAATCTTAGAACATGGTGGTATAAGCTCAATGCCTTAGACTGTCTAAGAGGTAGTGTCTGAAACGATTAGGGCTGTTTCAGTCATGCGTTACATAGTAGGAAATCTTTTTGGAATAAGGTGTTCTTTTTACACTCCTACAGTGTTTCTGCATATGTTTTTCTATCTAAGGTCAGATATTACTGGTCTGTTTGAGGTATGCATCTAATTTTCTTTTCGATACTTAACAGTCCTTGAGATTTCATTACTGTTGCTTCTTGAAGAAGGGTAAATATATATATATATATATATATATATATATATATATCCAAAACTCCGCAACTTTCCAAATCCCCATCGGGACAAAACGGACACGGACCATCAGCTGATGTGCAAAATAATAATTTTATTGTAGATTGTCCGCCATTACGCATTTCGGCCGCCCACGGCTTTGATCACATGACAACGCTGTGATGTTCAGATCAGGCTATTTAAAGTGACGCATGCAGTTGATATCATAAACAGATGACAGACTCATGTCTAGAGATGTCGGTAACTATGCAACACACATATACAATTAGATGGTATGCATGTAACTCAGCTATCCCAGGTATTTAAAATTCAATAAATACATCAATGTAATACCATAAATATGATCTGTTCAATTTACAGTATATTCCAGTAAAATACCCTGTAGGTCTGTTTCATCTGAATAAAATAACCATAACAAGTGCCCAAAGTGTAAAGTGCAAATATGCGTTTTTCAAACCCCTAAAAAGAGACTATATCAATAAAGTGCAAAAGTGCTTATTTGAGTTTAAGCAGCAGAAGAAAGTCCAACGGGACCCTCCATAGTTATATATATGCACACGAATTCCGTCACACACTCCAATTCTGCTGAAAGGACGGTACGGACCCAAAGCTTAGTGCAAAGTCTATTTCATTTCTTGACCCAGCACTGCCGCCATGACGCGTTTCGGCCCCAGAAAGGCCTTGATCACATGACGCCATGAGGAGTGATCATGCTTTTAAAGTGACAGTGATTACAACACGTGACCATAAGCTCATAGTTGAATAGTCATAGAAAAAACACGCTCACAAATGCGAGAACGTGCTAACAGTGCAAAATGATGCCATCTGTGCAAATAGGCAAATAAATGTTTTCTAAAATGTGCATTAAATCATGAACATGTTAAAAAATCATTTACCTATAATTCATCTGTTGTGTATATAAACTTGATGAACACTGTAAAACTTGCGGCCAATGTGAAGGTTTGAACTCATGTATCAAAGCAAGTAACAAAGTTTGACCATTGAAGCATAGTGCAATAAAGCCAAAGCAGATACACTCATGAATGAGGGATACCTTGCTGGCTGTGCAAAAGTCATGCTATATGTGCAAATAGGCTGAATAAATATACTTTAAAAATGTGCATTAATTCATGAACACTTTAAAATCCTTTTACCATCAGTTCATAAATCATGTGCATTCAATACGTGGACATTCTAGAGTTTGTACTCATGACTCTGGTAAAGGTCATTAATCTGCATAGGTAACATGAAATATGTTTGTCCCTATTCGACCATAACCTTATGACAAACGGATAGAGCCCAAGTGGGCAAGCTGTAAACCTCTTAAGTGAGGATTGTTAATTCAAATATCAAATCAAAACGTTTGTGTAATCCACCATATGCATACACTATTCATACATGATAAAAAGTTGTTGTCAAATTGTGCAAATGAGCAAATCTGTAAACATGTACAATAAATCTGTAAATTGCAGAGTAGCGAACGCCCTCGAGGTAAAAAAGCACCGAGCTGACTAGATATGGTTACATCACCAATAAATAGTTTCTATTAGCATGAATGCTACATTAGTTACTTGTACTTCCTGTGGCTGTAATTTACAAAACTGGTAACAGACGGCTTGGATGAACTACAACTGTGACTCTATGGTTAAAGTAGAAAAAAGTGCCAGTGCATATATCTGTGATAAATATAAGAAAACGTGTTTAAAAAAGATATTTTACATAAAATTGAATGTCATGAGGAGGTATGTGCAAGATGTTACAAGATCATCATACTAGTGTAATACTCCTAATAAAAAAATCTTTTCATAAGCAAGTGTATAAATCATCACTGGAATTGAGCCCATTGGGCACCTTTGTATCCAGTTCCAGGATGTATTTGGTCTCCAATCTCCTAAGCAGTGCCTCACGGTTGCCCCCGCGTCTGAGTGGTGGAACCGTGTCCACCACAAAGTAGCTGAAATTATCAAGGCAGTTGTTGTGGACATCTTTGAAATGCCTGGCAACCGGGTATGCCGCATCGCTATTGTTAATTGCCCTCATGTGCTGGAGTATCCGCTTGTGCACCTGCAACTTGGTGCTACCCACATATTGCAGGCCACAGGAACACTCCAGCACATAAACGGCAAAATCTGTCTTGCACGTGAGCCTCTTGGATATGGTGATGGGAACATCCTGAAAGGGGCTATTGTATATTGTTCTGCTTTTGCCATGTTTGCATGCTTTGCACGCTGGACATCTGACAAAACCCTTCACACTCTGTAGCCATGATTTGGCCAAAGAGATCTCAGGACTACTCTTGACCAACATGTCACTCATGGAGCGTGCTTTGCTAAATGTTATGTTGGGTGAGTTCATGAGTGTTTCACCTATTATTGGGTCATTGCGCACCACTACCCAATTCTCATTAATTAATTTGCGTAGGGCGCGATGTTGCCGATTGTAAGTTGGAATCAATAGCGGTGGGTCAGCAACTAATGATGACGCACCTTGGGGTTCCCTTGCTTTCTTGGTAGTTAGTGCCATAGTTCTAGATATTAGGCTCGTTTTTCTGATGGCCTTGTCAAGAATATCTACCGAATAGCCCCTAGCCAGGAATCTATTCTTACTTTCAGTTTGGGCTGCAGCACATTCTGCGGCCACGCTACAGATACGCCTGATTCGCAGCATTTCCCCAAAGGGAATACTGCGAATCAAGTGTTCCGGATGGTGACTAGTAGCGTGGAGCACAGTGTTGCCTGCTGTCGGTTTACGGTGTAAGTTTGTCTCCAGTTTTCCCTGACTGATGTACACTTCCACATCCAAGAAATTAACTGTCTCTTTGCTGACATGAGACACAAAATGCAGGTTTAAATCATTGTCATTAATCTGCTCAATGAATGTAAGAGCTTCTTTTTCATTACCCCTCCAAACAAGGAACAAATCATCAATGTAATGATACCATCTGATTACATTGTTGGCCAAGACATGCGCAAATTTAGTGTTGAGGACCTGCTCCTCCCACAGTCCCATATGGAGACAGGCATAACTGGGGGAGAAGCAGGCCCCCATCGCAACTCCTCTCATTTGCTGAAAAACTTGATTGTGGAACAAGAAAAAGTTGTTGGTCAAGCATGTTAGGATCATAATCAATTTAGCATGCACATAGGTTTCTTGCTCAGAAAGTATTCCACATCTTAGATGCCATCACGATGATGTATGCTTGTATTTAGCGCACTGACATCTAGGGTGATGAGGATGTAGTCCTCTTGCCATGCTATCTCCTTCATCTTCCTTAAGAAGTCGCTAGTGTCATGTATGTAAGAGGGTAGCTGTTTTAAACGTGTTCTTGCAAGAAGTAATCTACATACCTCGATGTATTCTCCATTAAACTGTCACGCGCCAAGATTATTGGCCTTCCAGGTGGCTTGACAGCGTCCTTGTGGATCTTGGGGATAAAATAAATGACCGGGATCACCGGATGGTCATTTTTAAGAAATTTGAATTCATCCCCACTTAACAACCCAGCACCTTTCCATGCTACCAGCTTAACATAGAAGTCACTCCATGCCTGTTTGACAGTTTTCATATCACTGCGCTTGTAGCAATCACGATGATTGAGGTGACTGTATGCTTCCTCAAGGTATAGCTCACGTGGCCAAAGGACCACGTTTCCACCTTTATCGGATTGTCGGACAATTATATTGTCATCAGTTTGTAATTTCTTTATAAGTTGGCCATAACAATTATTCTGATTAGAGAATTTACGGCGCGTATGCAGTGTGGAAATATGCAATTTTTTCAATTGGTTGGTCATTAATTCATTGAACACATCCAAATTGTCGTGCAGCATTGTCGGATTAAAAGTAGATTTCGGCTTGAAATGCGTCTGTCCAGCCGTATTCAGGTTTGGCATGCTAGCAACTCCAACACACTGGGAACTCTGGGAGCCTGTGCTTTCCTCACGGAGCTCCTGTAGATTGCGCAAAAGTTCCATGTGCTGGACCGTAAGAATAGACAGACTCGTTGTTAGTGGGACGGTGGTTGTATTGTTTGAGGCTTGTTCTTTCCTCTGTAGTAGGTGAAATTTGCGCAATTTTAGTTTCCTCGTAAATGTATAGATGTCTATGCGCGTCTGTGCGTAATTGAAATCACTCGCCGGGCTGTAGGATAATCCTAATGAGAGAATGCCACGTTCATTGTCACTCAACTTCATAGATGTTAGGTTAATTACGGCCAACTCATTAGTACTGGCTTCGTTAGGAATGTTCACTTGCGATTCCATCTTTTGTATGGTTTTCTGTTGCTCTGCTTGACCACATTTCCTGAACCTGTGCCTTTGTCGTCTCTCCCTGCGTTTGAGGTTGGTTCTTTGTCGTTTTTGGTTCGTTTTTGTGTTCTTGGTCGCAAAGTTTGTCTTCTGTCCTGGCGCAGGCAGTCCACCTCCTGCGCCAAGGACAACTTTGTAAACCCCAACCTTGCAGTCAAGTGCGCCTGTTCACCCTCTGATTCGCTCCCGGGCACCGAACTTAGGTCGGACATCGATGTTGAGGACTGTGCTGTATCTGCTACATTGGCTGATGTTACTATAGCACGTGTTTGTTCCTTAGAACTCTTGAGGGACTCAAATTTTTTAGCAAAAGTAAAAACCTGTCCGTTTTGGTAATCAAGTTTGTCCCTTTGAAATCTAAAAGCTTTGCGTTTTTTGATTATATCTTCCTCTTTGTGCAGGCGACATAACATCTCCTCACGAAAAAAATTTCTCATTGTCAGATGGACCCATTTTGTTTATTTCCTCATTCAGTTCATCTATTTTAATCTGAAGGGCGGCTCGATCGCTCTCAGCGTATTTAACCAGAATCTTTACTAGTTTACAAGAGGATTCCAGATTGCATTCCGCCCATTCAGCTAGCATGTTAGGATCTGGGTTTTCATAGCTGGGCGCAAGCATGATGCGGAGCCCCCGCGGGATGCGCCCAACTTCCAGATACCTAGACAAAGAGCGATGTTCCCACCACTTAGACTGTTCACTGCGCATCACTTTCTCCAGTTTTTTAAAAAGCTCTCGTAGACTGGAGCTCTCCACTTGCGGAATAGCAGTGTATTCTTGCAGTTGACTCGCTCACCGGCGAGTCGTCAAACATTTCGCACGCCGCCTCCTCGCGGCTCCTCAAAGCATCGGCAGACATCGTGCAATTATGGGTATGATATGTATAAGCTGACACAAACAGTTGGGTGATGCCACCGCTTGCGCAGTTCGCACACTCCTTCACCAGACTCTTAAACAACTGCTCCTACCTCAGCAAAGATTCCAGGCGTCGCTCGAGTCCTTCGATACGGGCATAATCGCCGTTGGCTTCGGTAGGGGAGAGTAGTGCTGTCCGGGGGCTGCTGCGGCTGAACCTCACAGGAACAATGATCTCTTACGGTACACGGAAGAACGCTTCCTGCCGCTCAGCCCAAATCGAAGGAGGGGTCCGTAAAGTACTGAAGAAGCAATTCAGTGAATAGATGCACACGAATTCCGTCACACTCCAATTCTGCTGAAAGGACGGTACGGACCCAAAGCTTAGTGCAAAGTCTTTATTTCATTTCTTGACCCAGCACTGCCATGACGCGTTTCGGCCCCAGAAAGGCCTTGATCACATGACGCCATGAGGAGTGATCATGCTTTTAAAGTGACAGTGATTACAACACGTGACCATAAGCCCATAGTTGAATAGACCTAGAAAAAACACGCTCACAAATGCGAGATAACGTGCTAACAGTGCAAAATGATGCCATCTGTGCAAATAGGCAAATAAATGTTTTCTAAAATGTGCATTAAATCATGAACATGTTAAAAAATCATTTACCTATAATTCATCTGTTGTGTATATAAACTTGATGAACACTGTAAAACTTGCGGCCACTGTGAAGGTTTGAACTCGTATCAAAGCAAGTAACAAAGTTTGACCATTGAAGCATAGTGCAATAAAGCCAAAGCGGATACACTCATGAATGAGGGATACCTTGCTGGCTGTGCAAAAGTCATGCTATATGTGCAAATAGGCTGAATAAATATACTTTAAAAATGTGCATTAATTCATGAACACTTTAAAATCCTTTTCCCATCAGCTCATAAATCATGTGCATTCAATACGTGGACATTCTAGAGTTTGTACTCATGACTCTGGTAAAGGTCATTAATCTGCAGAGGTAACATGAAATATGTTTGTCCCTATTCGACCATAGCCTTATGACAAACGGATAGAGCCCAAGTGGGCAAGCTGTAAACCTCTTAAGTGAGGATTGTTCATTCAAATATCAAAGCAAAACGTTTGTCTAATCCACCATATGCATACACTTACATGATAAAAAGTTGTCAAATTGTGCAAATGAGCAAATCTGTAAACATGTACAATAAATAATCTGTAAATTGCAGAGTAGCGAACGCCCTCGAGGTAAAAAAAGCACCGAGCTGACTGATATGGTTACATCACCAATAAATAGTTTCTATTAGCATGAATGCTACATTAGTTACTTGTACTTCCTGTGGCTGTAATTTACAAAACTGGTAACACAGACGGCTTGGATGAACTACAACTGTGACTCTAGTTAAAGTAGAAAAAGTGCCAGTGCATATATCTGTGATAAATATAAGAAAACGTGTTTAAAAAGATATTTTACATAAAATTGAATGTCATGAGGAGGTATGTGCAAGATGTTACAAGATCATCATACTAGTGTAATACTCATAATAAAAAAATCTTTTCATAAGCAAGTGTATAAATCATCACTGGAATTGAGCCCATTGGGCACCTTTGTATCCAGTTCCAGGATGTATTTGGAACCTCAAGGTGCGTCATCATTAGTTGCTGACCCACCGCGATTGATTCTAACTTGCAATCGGCAACATCGTGCCCTACGCAAATTAATAAGAATTGGGTAGAGGTGCGCAATGACCCAATAATAGGTGAAACACTCATGAACTCACCCAACATAACATTTAGCAAAGCATGCTCCATGAGTGACATGTTGGTCAAGAGTAGTCCTGAGATCTCTTTGGCCAAATCATGGCTACAGAGTGTGAAGGGTTTTGTCAGATGTCCAGCGTGCAAAGCATGCAAACATGGCAAAAGCAGAACAACATACAATAGCCCCTTTCAGGATGTTCCCATCACCATATCCAAGAGGCTCACGTGCAAGACAGATTTTGCCGTTTATGTGCTGGAGTGTTCCTGTGGCCTGCAATATGTGGGTAGCACCAAGTTGCAGGTGCACAAGCGGATACTTCAGCACATGAGGGCAATTAACAATAGCGATGCGGCATACCCGGTTGCCAGGCATTTCAAAGATGTCCACAACAACTGCCTTGATCATTTCAGCTACTTTGTGGTGGACACGGTTCCACCACTCAGACGCGGGGGCAACCGTGAGGCATTGCTTAGGAGATTGGAGACCAAATACATCCTGGAACTGGATACAAAGGTGCCCAATGGGCTCAATTCCAGTGATGATTTATACACTTGCTTATGAAAAGATTTTTTTATTATGAGTATTACACTAGTATGATGATCTTGTAACATCTTGCACATACCTCCTCATGACGTTCAATTTTATGTAAAATATCTTTTTTTAAACACGTTTTCTTATATTTATCACAGATATATGCACTGGCACTTTTTTCTACTTTAACCATAGAATCACAGTTGTAGTTCATCCAAGCCGTCTGTTACCAGTTTTATAAATTACAGCCACAGGAAGTACAAGTAACTAATGTAGCATTCATGCTAATAGAAACTATTTATTGGTGATGTAACCATATCTAGTCAGCTCGGTGCTTTTTTACCTCGAGGTCGTTCTCTACTCTGCAATTTACAGATTATTTATTGTACATGTTTACAGATTTGCTCATTTGCACAATTTGACAACTTTTTATCATGTATGAATAGTGTATGCATATGGTGGATTAGACAAACGTTTTGATTTGATATTTGAATTAACAATCCTCACTTAAGAGGTTTACAGCTTGTCCACTTGGGCTCTATCCGTTTGTCGTAAGGTTATGGTCGAATAGGGACAAACATATTTCATGTTACCTATGCAGATTAATGACCTTTACCAGAGTCATGAGTACAAACTCCAGAATGTCCACGTATTGAATGTACATGATTTATGAACTGATGGTAAAAGGATTTTAAAGTGTTCATGAATTAATGCACATTTGTAAAGTATATTTTTTCAGCCTATTTGCACATATAGCATGACTTTTGCACAGCCAGCAAGGTATCCCTCATTCATGAGTGTATCCGCTTTGGCTTTATTGCACTATGCTTCAATGGTCAAACTTTGTTACTTGCTTTGATACATGAGTTCAAACCTTCACAGTGGCCGCAAGTTTTACAATGTTCATCAAGTTTATATACACAACAGATGAATTATAGGTAAATGATTTTTTAACATGTAAATGATTTAATGCACATTTTAGAAAACATATTTATTTGCCTATTTGCACAGATGGCATCATTTTGCACTGTTAGCACGTTATCTCGCATTTGTGAGCGTGTTTTTTCTATGTCTAGTCAACTATGGGCTTATGGTCACGTGTTGTAATCACTGTCACTTTAAAAGCATGATCACTCCTCATGGCGTCATGTGATCAAGGCCTTTCTGGGGCCGAAACGCGTCATGGCGGCAGTGCTGGGTCAAGAAATGAAATAAAGACTTTGCACTAAGCTTTGGGTCCGTACCGTCCTTTCAGCAGAATTGGAGTGTGTGACGGAATTCGTGTGCATCTATTCACTGAATTGCTTATTCAGTACTTTACGGACCCCTCCTTTGATTTGGGCCGAGCGGCAGGAAGCGTTCTTCCGTGTACCGGAAGAGATCATTGTCCATATATATATACTCATATTTGAGCAAGTATTCACATTACTAGGGATAAATCCTAGAATAAATTCAACAATGATCCTTCAACAGACTAAAGTGCGCATTCTAGATAAAATTTGACTATCCAAAACTGTATCACTATGAATGTTAAAACGTCCATAATAAAAGATATTATATATATATATATATATATATATATATATATATATATATATATATATATATAATATATAGTGTGTCTGATACAGGCCCTGAAACACTTCATATCATACAGTGTATTTACAGGCAGGTATATAGATCTTCACTAGTATTCAGATCGCCCGGAGTTTTAGTGTCCA
This sequence comes from Calotriton arnoldi, assembly GCA_963921515.1. Classification (NCBI taxonomy): domain Eukaryota; kingdom Metazoa; phylum Chordata; class Amphibia; order Caudata; family Salamandridae; genus Calotriton; species Calotriton arnoldi. Next base: position 374,129 of record CAWUFW010009334.1, on the reverse strand, counting down.
AATCTAGGATGAAACATGTTTCCAAGCTCCTAAGTTTAGCTTCCCTATTGCCTCCTCTTTTGTTTCCTGGGACAGTGTCCAGTAAAAAATATTTAAGATGTTTCAAATCATTATTATGGGTTTCTTTAAAATGACGTGCTACGGGGTACGTAGGGTCCAAGTTGGTTATGGCCCTAATATGCTGGAGTATTCGTTTGTGAGCTTGTAATTTGGTACTTCCTACGTATCGGAGTCCGTATGTGCATTCCAGTATATAGATTACATAGTCTGTTTTACAGGTAAGATGTTTACTTATTGTCTGCACTCTCACTAAATAGTGTCGAGTATGTAGTTTTGTTAACACCATATTTACAAGCTTTGCGCATATATATATATATATATATATATGTATATATGTATTTACCGGCGGACAAAAAAAAGGTTTTGTTTTTGGATCGCAAGTGTGGTCGCATGTGCTTGCTGCTGGCAAACATTTATGTTTTACAGGAGACATTATCTTAATGCCAGGTTATCTGTAGTAATGATACTTTTGATGCATGTCACCTAAGGTGGTTTTGTTGTTAGGTGCGGTACCTTTTTCAATAATAATGAGTATTTGGAACTGGTTTCTCAGTACTGTTTTGCCATTAGGTATACCGTGTATACATGGCTGTGTGCATGTGTCACACATGTTTGTTATTCAAAAAAATAAATAAGAAAGAAAAGAGAAAGAGGATTTTAAATGTGAAATGCGGTTACTTCTCTTTCCTCATTTTCCTTTGGTGCCTCGAGGTTTCCATGACTCAGTCATTTTCAGACTGCCGGGTTATGGCTCTGAGAGCCATGTGGGGACAAGCTTTGTAGATCTTTGCGATCCGGCAGGGGACATTGGCCAGCGAAATTCTGTTAGTAGTTGGGCCACTCAGTCTCTGGTGGAAGATACCTGGCATATTTATATATATATATATATATATATATATATATATATATATATATATATATACACACACACACACATACACCTTTGGGGCAAGATTTTATACATCTAGCATACTTGCTGGAAACCTGTACCTGATTCAAAGCTGGTTGGTGTTATTTTTTAACATCTTTACTATATATGATGTATCCTTCAGGTGGTCATTTTGTTCAAACAAACATTCCTTGTACCAGGGAGGTATTATGGTTCTCCTCTCATTGTGTACAGATTGTCTTTAGTTTGGTATTAAGGTTCATTCATCTTAGTGTAATAGGGATGTGTCCTGGGTGTCATTTTTTTTAATGGATTTTATCAGGCCGGTTCTTTACTGATGTTTCTTTATTGATATGAAGAATACAGTTTGCAAGGCTTTTGTCTTGTTCTCGTCTCTTTTGGTCCTCGAGTTCTCTTTTCCTTTGGGGGATAGATAATAGTATCTGATAACTGTCAGATGTTTATTTAGGGTTTTTTTTTTTCCTCCTTCTTTCCCGTAGGACTCGATTTATTTTCGGCCTATAGGGTGTTTTATTATTTATATATTCTGTGATAGTGATCATAGGTACTATTAAGAGCCAGGCTCTTTTCCCACTATTCCCAAGTTAATTTAGTCGGTTGTTGGCATGACCGTTGGTATGACCGGCTGGTTCTCTTTGAGAACTATTGTAGGATTAGTTCGCAGACCCTCCTCCAGGGGGGTATAGCTATGGAATTTAATTCAAGAGTTAATGAATCTGTGGCTAGATGTCTCTAGCAGATATACAAGTTACTTACCTTCGGTAACGTAATATCTGATAGAGACAGTCTAGCCACAGATTCCTTAATGCCCTGCCCATCCTTCCTGCTGTGTGAAAGACCTATGAGACAAGGGGTTAATCCCGGTATTTATACTGGTTTCTATACCAGTGGTCACTATCTCTCCTAATTGTAGCTCAAAAACCATTTTGGTGTTGTTCATGGGTCTAGTATTGGTATGTTCATGCCTCTCACTTCCATTAGTGAGTGGTCTATAGAGTGGAGGGTGTTTCCCTTTTTAAGGATGTTTTAAGGATGTTTCTGCTTCAGGATGCAGGGTTTCACGTAGCCTAAGCATCATTAATTAATATAGGGTTTTTACTTCAAACCCTTTGGATGGGATAGACATTTCATTTTGTTTGTAATTGGTGTTTCTAAAGATTTTGATCATTTTTGAGCACACTGTTTCCACAGTCGGTTTCTAGAGTGGCTCAGAGTTCTGGCGCAGAAAGTTTCACGGAAGAAACTGACGTCTGCGCGCTGGAGGGGACTTATTTGGCTCCATTGACGTCATATATGAAGACCTCATCACAGAGCCATACGACGCAGTACCTCGGCGCGCAGAGGTACTGCTGAAAAATTTCCGCATTCAGACTGGCGCCTGGGGAGAATTCAAAAGTTAACGAATCTGCGACTAGACTGTGTCTCTACCAGATATTACGTTACTGAAGGTAAGTAACTTGTACTTCATGCACTGTTTTTTCCGATTGCCTCGGCTCATGTTTTTGTAATGTTGTTTGTTGACTTTTTGAAGCAGACTCGTGCAGCTGATGTTTGCAACCACACGCTGTATTTTTAGTTTATAAACACACTGTTCACTTTGATTGCCTCAGCTCTGGTTTTCAGAATGTTGTATCTTTTGTCATTCGGAAACGAACTCGCTCTACTAATGGCATTATTATTTTAGAAACGCACATGGCATTCACGGCTTTTTAAAACTTTTTTTTGTTGCAATAAATACACAGGTTACCTCGATTGCCTTGGCCAAACAAAGCAAATCACTTGCGCATGGGGAGAGCCAAGGGAGAGCCAAGGGAGAGCCAATGCCAAGACCCCTCCCACGCCCCGTTGCTTTTGTTTCCTCCCGTAGACCCCAACTCACTTTAATCACTTCATTTAAAAAACGCATGGGCGTCTTTTATTATCTTTGGTTACATAGTTTTTTTTTTTTTTTTTTAGTTTCTCAGATTCACATTCTGAGAGTCTGGGCAAATCCATTAGCATGGAGAGAGCCGGTGCCAAGGCTCGCACTGGAATTGCTGATGCCGAGACTCTCACCCGGTTCCCCAGTTCCAAAGTTGGCAGGTCGGGATGTTACAGCGTCGGCTTAACAGTCTGTGATTCTGGACAAATCCCTTAGGCACGGGGAGAGCCTGTGCTGAGACTCGCACGAGGACAGCATTTTGGAAACACACTCGGCAATCACTGCTTTTTAGTTCGAGCGCAGCGCACATGCGCTGCTCTATGGGAGGCTTCTTGTGAGCACTCCAAACTTCCCAGAAACTTCTCCGTGTGGGTCTGGCAACTCCCACACATTCGATTGGCCTTTGCGTGTGACTTTCAATAATGAAAGGACGCAAATGGCCAAAGGCGGGTGCATGTCCCACCTCTTCGCTAAATATTCACTCCCACGGCATTTTGCTCTCGGGAGCGAGCAGCGGCGCGCAGGGTGGCAGCTGCATTCCTCCCTCGTCGTGGATCATTTTACTAATTAAGCACAGCGCGGTCGCTTTCACTTTCACGGCCGCGCTTGTTTGATTTTTTGTTGCTTTGCTCCCGCCCCCCACCTGTTTACCTCCCTCCCGTTGTCCGCATCCTTTGTGTGTGTCTCCTTTTTACAAACACACATTCATAGGAGACTGTCCTGCGTGGATGTTTGAAGCTGGGGTGTGATCCACCAGTCCCCCTCTAAGGCAGACTTTTATAAGCAGCAACGTAACATGTAATTGAGTGTACCCAGCCCTACCAGCCTTTCACGATTAGCAATACATATTTTATTAAAGTTTGTGTATTTTTGCTACAAACGCGGTTGCTTTTACTTTCGCGTGCCGCGTTTGTTCAATTTTTTGTTAGTTTGCTCCCGCCCCCCACCCGCTGTCTGTGTTCATAATGCTCCCACCCCCCCTCCCGTTCTCCGCCTTCCCTTTATGTGTGTCTCCTTTTTACAAACACGCATTCGTAGGACACTGTCTTGCATAGATGTTTAAAGCTGGGGTGTGATCCACCAGTCCCCCCCACCCCCTGTCCAAATGTTATTCCATCTGCCTAATGTAAATATTTGTAAATTACACCATGGTATTTAGTAGTGTATGTATAATAAAAGTATGTATACTTTTTAAATTAAAAAAATACTAACAGACAAAAATGTATTTAATGTTATTAATGCATACTAGTAGATGGTGAGTACTAGCCGACACAAACTCCCCTGAATAGGCCTTGAACTACACTACCCTGAAATAGTCAACTTCTAAAATTGGGTGCTTGTTTCTCATTTAGGAGACAATTTTCAACATATTACTTATGGAGGCCTCATATTCTGCAAAACTAATTACCCCTCCCAAAGGCGAGACCTATTGGCTATGCCAATGCTTGTTTTATTTACAATAAATACACTGGTTGCCTCGGCCAAACAAAGCAAATCTCTTACGAACGGGTTGAGCCAATGCAGAGACCCCTGGTTTTACGAATGAGTTAAACTACCTTGATTTTTCAAAACTGATTTTGAAATGTGGATGGGAATTATCTGATAATACTGCCAATCCCATGACTACAGCATTTACCTCACTCAGGCGTACCTGAACTGTCTTCACTGGATGCTCTGGGGTCGCCCCGGCTGCCTTAATGGTTATGCTATTTGATGGTAAGCGGCTCTTTGGCAAGTAACCGGACTTCTTAGTAACGCCTGAGTAACAGCCATGTTACGATGCACTTGCTGGAATTGGCTTCCACAGCCAAACCAGCAGTACTGCCGCTTTCGTGTTTTTTTTTCTTTTTCCCAGGAGTCAGCCAGTCCGGCAGTGGCAACTCTGCATGTTGGTCCAAACCCTTCAACTGCTCTTTCGCTGCTTTTACAGGACAAGTGGATCTCAGGGATGCTAGCAGCTTTTGTCCCCTCTGCCCCCTTTTTCCACTGGTTCGCCCACCTCAAAATAGCTTTGCTTTTCCTCTGTCAGCAGCTTCCCTTCAGAGGGTGGGGAGGGGAGAGGGCCTCCTATATTCTGAGGCAATGAAACTCCATCACCACAGATCTTTGCATGCCACGGTTGTCCCACATTGGTTACACCTTACCCTTCCTGTCCAGTCACCCAGAACATTCGCATTCCACCAGGAAGTACACCCCAGCACACACCTCTATCATGGAGGTGGAGGTCCTGCCTTTGCTGCAAAAAGGGGCCCTACAAGTGGTCTCCTAAGAGGAGAGAAGCACAGGATTTTGTTCCATCTACTGCTTCCTGCCCAAGAAGGATAGGCGCACCATGCCCATTCTAGACTGAGGTTTCGAACTTTAATATTCATCAGGACAAATTCAAAGTACAGTCTGCAAGCCAGGTCCTCCTGGCCATTAGCGTGTACAATTGGATGGTGTCCCAAGATCTCCAGGATGGCTGTTGCCATCTGCCAATGTTTGTAGCTCACAGGAATTACTCTGTTTCACAGTGGGATCCCTGCGCTACTAATTTGCCATTCTGCCTTTGTGTCTGCTCAGTGACGAAAGTGCTGCCTGTCATGGCTACCTCCCTTAGAATGCCAGTAGTGCATTTATTTCCATACATTGGTAGGGCTTCTCCTTCAGCCAGAAAAAGCTCCACCTTACCCTGACTAAGAATCTGGCATTCATAGAGCAATCCAAAAAACAACCTGAATGAGATCTTTTCCTCTGCCTCAGAAGATTTGGGCATTCAGGTTATTAAACCAATGTTTGTGGACTCCCAACTTTGATTTTCTTTCTGAAGTTCTTGGACTATTTGCCTTGATTGCCTTGTGCATCCTTCTGGTGTCATACACGAGAGGCTTTAGGAGACCCCTTCCACTTGTATGGATATCTTCTACTCAGTCTTCGTAGACTTTGTTTGGTGGCTGTACCTCTCCAACTTCACAGTGAGTCAATCCTCCACAGGAGGAAGGTGGTCATTGTTACGGACACCTTGTTGGACGCTTTATTGGTTTGGGAAGCTAACATGGTGATGCACATTAGTGAGCTGGAGTTTAGGGCCATCTGAATGTGTTTTTCAACCCTCATCTGGGAGTATATTCTGGTAGTATGGCTGGAGTTGGTTCCTGGACTCTGTGCTGCGAGGCCTTGCACTTGTGCAGTGGGCCCAGAAACTGGGCATATTCAAGATAGCTGTCTGAGTCGACTGTCTTTGAAACATCATGAATGGGAGCTCCATTCCAACGTGACAAATGTGGTCTTTTCCCTGAAAGGTCTTTTTTCAATCTACATCGGTGATATGAGATGATGGTGCATAACTGATACTCATTGCCCCAAATTGTGCAAGTAGGATTTGATACACCAATCTGGTAGAATTCAGTATTCAGCCTTCCTTTCACCTCCTAGATAAGAGTAGATCTACTTTTGCAGCAGGATGGTCGGGTCCTAAACCCCAGTTATGAAACGCTTCGTCTGAACAGATAGAGACTGAGTAGTGCCAGTTAGAAGCCTTCAGCTTATCAGAGGAGGTTGATGATATCTTAGCTGCCAGGAAACCATCCACCAAGAGGCTCTATGCTAGCGACAGGGACAAAGTTGTCTCTTGGTGCCAGCTTGAATCTTTTCAAGGCTTATCTTTCAGAAATTCTCTATTTTCCTTTGCTCAACAGGACTTAACTGTTTCTGCAATGAATGGATACTTGTCTGTACTGTCTGCCTTTTTATACTCTCCTGACAAATTTCCTTGTTCAGCTTGTCGCCAGTAGATTATTATTTTTAAGTTTTAGTGTATGTTTTCTCTTGCGCCATTTTTTAGGTCTCGTCTCCACAGCACATGACCTGCCGATCTGGGACCACCTCCTAAAGTATCTAAGGAAGTAAGAAACCTTGGAATTACCATGTACCCCAAGTTATCAAGAAGGCCCAAATGGACAAATTAGCAAGATCAAGCTTAATTACCATAAACTCTACAACACATCTTCCCCCATCTGGGATTTCCACGCAAGGTCTAGACCTCTATTTCTCTTGTATTGTCTAAACTTGATTATGCCAATGGCCTCTACCAAGGTTCATCGCTATCAACTATGAAAAGACTACAACAGATTCAGAACTCTGCTGCCAGACTCCTCATACATGTAATGACACAAGCCCACATCTCCCCTGCCTTGAGGGCCCTACATTTGTTACCAGACGATCCACCTTCAAGCTGCTAAGTATCACCCACAAAGCAATGCATGGAACAGGACCGCTTTTCATCAGGAATTAAATCACCAAATACATTCAACAAAGGAACCTCTGCTCAAGATTGAGTCCTCACCTCAAAACGCCACCATACAAGAAAAAAACATAGGTGGTACATCTTTCTCTGTTCAAACAGCCAAACTATGGAACTCATTACCCCCCAAACATAAGAATCACAGATCACTACACTATCTTGCCTTCAGAAGACTACTCTTTCCTCTTTTACTACTTTCCTACATAACCACCATATGTACAGCATATCCCTGTTTGTAAACATTTATAATTTAATTATATGTATGTATCTAGATATGTGTATCTTTGTACAAATATGTATAATAACTATGGTTTTAAAATATATAGATATACTTTAGGTCTGCTTAAGAAATGTATATATTTCTTATAGTTAAATATATATATATATATATATATATATATATATATATATATGCTCACGAAGATTTCTTCAAAGAATATATATATATGTGTATATATATTCTATGCTTAACATGTTTAGAGGTCATTGCATAGTTTTCATATAAGTTATTTGATTAGATGCTTATGGGTCCCTGTTTTATTAATCTATCACAATATGAAAATATCATAACTGTTTTATCTACAAGTGCTTCACTATTGAAATATTGACGGAAAGATACATTTTTTTAATAAGTACTAAAAAATAGCTTCAAGTGCAACAATACTTGAAAGTCAGAGTTTGTACAATACAAATTTAAATCTCAATATATCTTTCTTATATGTCTAACCTTTCTATGTAGTTATGTAGTTATGTATCTATATATTTATTACTTTACTTCTACTGAGGAAGAAAGAAGAAAAAACACCTTTGACTCTCTCCAGGTCACTACTCTGTCTCACCCTATACCTCTTGCACTATATCCTCTACCTCCACTATCTGACTCATCTCACACCTCATTCTACTGCTATGATCTCCAAAAACAAATCTTTCTAGACTCTTACCCCCTCTATCCCTCTTTGGCTCACCCAAAACCTCATTTTATTACTATGATTTCCCCCGCAACCTTTTCTAAATTCTTCCCTCATGTATCCCTCCTTTGATTTATCCCAAAGCTCATTTTACTACCATGGCTTCCCTAATCCCTTTCTAGAAGCTCTTCCCTCCTCCATCTCTCCTTTTACTCATCCCAAGCCTCATCCTACTACGATCTCCCAAATAACACTTTCTAGACTCTTCCCTCTTCTATCCCTCCATTATCCTATTCAATCCAACTAACAGACTTGCATGTCCACCGCTCAAATTAACAAATTTCCCTATACTAATCTACCACTAATACTTGTTGGCTTCCGAAGTAGCGTGCTACTCACCGAAAAGTGCTTTGACGCCTCGTCCTGGATAGTAAGCACTATATAAATACAATTTCATGAGCTCTCTGTCTTCGAGACCCTTTCTTTTCTATCAGTGGACATAGAGACTTCCAATTGCTTACCATTTGTTGGCTTCATTGTTGCAGTCATTTGCTTGTTCCTTATTGGTTACCTGCTGTAGGCTTCCTTCCTCTTCATGCCCTTCTCCCTACCCAGGAGGAAGGATGCATTACTTGTGTCCTTCCACTGCTCAGTTTTTTAGGTGCTACTTTTTGCTTTGTGTTTAAGCACTGTATAAGAGTATGACTTTTTCAGCTGGTTCCCTCTTGTACTTTTCCCATCTCCGTGTTACTCCCCTGGCTGTGTTGGTTTACCCCCACCCTCCCTCTTGTTGTCCTTTTTGGCTTGCTCCCACCTTACCTCCCTCCCATCGTCCATGTTTCCCTACCCCCACCCCCCAGCATCTGTGTTGCCCTGCAATTGCCCTCCCGTCATCCATGTTGCCCTGTTCCTGCCTTCCCTCCCATCATCCCTGTTGCTTTGCCCCTGCCCTCCTGTTTCCTTCTTTTTCCCCTGTTGCCCTACCTTCCTTCCTATTTTCCCCATTGCCCTGCCCTCCCTCCTGTTTTCCCTGTTGCCCTGCCGACCCACCCTCCCTCCCAGTTTCCCTGTTGTCCTGCCCCACCCTCCCTCCTGTTTTCCCTGTTGCCCTGCTCCCATCCTCCCTCCCGTTTTCCCTGTTGCCCTGCCCTCCTGTTTTCCCGGTTTCCCTGCCCTCCCTCACATTTTCCCTGTGTACCTGCCCACTTCCGGTTTTCCCTGCTGCCCAGCCCCCGCCCTCACTCCTGTTTTCCCTGTTCCTCATCCCTACCTCCCGTTTTCCCTGTTGGCCTGCCCCCACCCACCGTTTTTCTGTTGCCCTGCTACTGCCCTCCTTCCCCTTTTCTGTGTTGCCCTGCCCCCACCCTCGGTTCTGTTTTCCCTGTTGTTTTGCCCCCGTCCCCTCCTGTTTTCCCTGATGCCCTGCCCCCACCCTCCCTCCTGTTTTCCCTGTTCCTCATCCCTACCTCCCGTTTTCCCTGTTGGCCTGCCCCCACCCACCCTCCCGTTTTCCCTGTTGCCCTGCCCCCACCCACCCACCCTCCCGGTTTCCCTGTTGCCCTGTCAATTTTTCCCATTTTCCCTGTTGCCCTGTTCCCGCCCACCTTCCTGTTTTCCCCGTTGCCCTGCCCTCCCTCCTGTTTTCCCTGTTGCCCTGCCGACCCACCCTCCCTCCCAGTTTCCCTGTTGTCCTGCCCCACCCTCCCTCCTGTTTTCCCTGTTGCCCTGCTCCCATCCTCCCTCCCGTTTTCCCTGTTGCCCTGCCCTCCTGTTTTCCCGGTTTCCCTGCCCTCCCTCACATTTTCCCTGTGTACCTGCCCCCTTACTTCCGGTTTTCCCTGCTGCCCAGCCCCCGCCCTCACTCTCGTTTTTCTGTTGCTCTGCCCTCCCTCTCATTTTCCCTATTGCCCTGCCCTCCCGTTTTCCCTATTGCCCTGCGAGCACACTCACTGTCGGTGGTCCGTGTTGCTCTGCTCCCATGGTCCCCCCCCCCGTCATCCGTGTTGCCCTGCTCCCACTGTCCCTCCTGCTGTCCATGTTGCCCTGCTCCCGACCTCCTTCTCTTCTGTGGTGCCCTGGCACCCTCCCATTGGTGCCGTCTGGATGCGTGTTGACTTCCGTCCCAGATGTGACAAAACAGAGCCTCCTGTAAGCACCACCCCGTGTCAGTTTGCGTCTTTGAAGTCTAATCTAGAGCTCTACTCCCTTTTTTCATGTTTTCCAAACTGAATACTAGGGTGCCAAGAAATAGTGTCCCCACCAAAATTACAGGGTTCAAACCATGGTGTGAATATCTGTAACTGGCCCACACAAAGTGTCTCTGGAGTTTGGGCTCGGAGCACTACTCCAGGCCATGTGTGAAATGTGCCCTCATGCTTTTGAAGAAGATTTGAGACCGCAAAGTGAAGCTGTAAGTCGCCGAACATCGCAACAACCCATGCAAGTCCCACTCTGTCAGTGACGGGGACCCATTTTCTGTCTCAAAGCTCTTCCTGCGACAGGTCTCCTTCACCTTTTGAGGTCGTCCAGTAAATCGAAATCTGAATCAAAATGGAAACACAAGAAGGCGAAGCGGAACTTAACCCCAGCCTGTCACTCTAACCAAAGAGAAGATGCAAGTACATCAAGGTGCCACTCTATCTTGCCCCATGATCCCCGATTGAGGCACCATAGTTTCCTGGGCCTTTGTTGGTGCTGCAGCAGGACAAGGCATTTAAGGAGGCCATGCTGCATCTTTTGGCACTCTTCCAGCTCCCTTTAGCACCAAGGATCTGCAAGGACATCTCAAGGGGTTTCCGTGGGTTGGCCTACCTTCATCGCCATCTGAGCACTCAAACTGACCTAGACAGGGAGTTGAAAAAGATTGAGGGGTCTAAGAAATAAATGTTCTCTTTGGCCAGCCTATCCCTGAGGTAATTTAATGCCAACTGCCCACTAGACCTTTATAGTGAAGAACAACAAAAGTCCAAGTAGGTATCATTAAGAATAGAAAATGTTTACCCAGTTTGTAGACAGTAATGATCAGCATTTTTTCATACACATATATATTTCAAACAACGCTCCACAAGGAACTCTCAAGGGGCACTCAATGGGTTTCAGAGGTAAGTTTTATTCCCACAGGGCAGACGCGTTTCGGCTGCATTAGCCTTTATCAATGCCAATTTGTGCAAACAGTTCTTTGAAACAGGTTGAGTTAAAAAGTCTCTCTCTAATTCCCATTGGTTAATACAATGATGGCCATAAAGAGCAGACTGTTCTTGCTCCGTAAATTTTCTTTCTAAATGTAGAGCCATCTTTACCTTGTTTACATGTGTTATTCACATCCATTCACTTATCGTGGGTATTTGATGACTTTAGTAGATCTTTAACCATAGTGAAAATACATCCCACGATATCACTACACGCATGGCTTGTACGTTGTGTACTCATGGCCCATTAGCCTTAGATGAATGGGCATACCTGTTAATGACTGTTCTCTGTGTCCCTCGTTCTGCCGTATTGCCATATCAAAACTAGTACAACCGCAAACGTAGGTTTGAGTAACCTGTTGCTTCCATTTAGTAATGACGACTCAATGTCGGCCGGTGTACTTCTGTTTTCAAGGCTGAGGCAGTTCAGAAAGTTTTTTTAAAAATGTTCCATCAAATGCCACTCATAACTTTTGAACTCTCTCGAACGGGTTGTCCCATCATGCAAGTGGCCCACACGTTATAAATTTCAAACAACACTCCACAAGGAATTCCCAAGGGACACTCAACGGGTTTCAGAGGTAGGTTTTATTGCCACAGGGCAGACGCGTTTCGGCTGCATTAGCCTTTATCAATGCCAATTTGTGCAAACAGTTCTTTGTAACAGGTTGAGTTAAAAAGTCTCTCTCTAACTCCACAGACACAGTGACTGGCAAAGGAGTTACTGTAAATCCTTATAATAAAGGCAATGGATCGCGGGACCCACTGTGGGTAAAAACACCATTTGCATTTCCCCGTATTTTTACAATAAGCTACTAAGCATACAAATCCCAACATGCACTGAGTGCTACCAAGCATAAAAGGGATTGAATACACGTGGGAAAAGCAATTCCGCTTCCAGCCATCACGCCCAGAAGAAAAAGCGAACAGCTTTGAAACGCGTTGGCGAAAGGCAGCAATTACGGAGGAAGAGCGACCTTCTAATGGCATTCAATGTTTGTTTTACCTGCTGTGGAGTGCGCCGCTGAAAGCAGAGTATTTGGAGAAAAATCATAAAACGGCGGTCTCAGTCGTAGTGAGCGCACCACCTGGACAATGAGAAAGGAGTCATGGGAGAGAGGGCCGAGCGAACAGGAACCTTCCGTGTTCGTGGCACAGCAGGAATCCCAATTGACAGTAGGAAGCATTTCATTCCGGGGCTCACTGGAGAGCCTTACAGACACAGTGACTGGCAAAGGAGTTACTGTAAATCCTTATAATAAAGGCAATGGATCGCGGGACCCACTGTGGGTAAAAACACCATTTGCATTTCCCCGTATTTTTACAATAAGCTACTAAGCATACAAATCCCAACATGCACTGAGTGCTACCAAGCATAAAAGGGATTGAATACACGTGGGAAAAGCAATTCCGCTTCCAGCCATCACGCCCAGAAGAAAAAGCGAACAGCTTTGAAACGCGTTGGCGAAAGGCAGCAATTACGGAGGAAGAGCGACCTTCTAATGGCATTCAATGTTTGTTTTACCTGCTGTGGAGTGCGCCGCTGAAAGCAGAGCATTTGGAGAAAAATATATATATATATATGTGTTCTCTCATGTTTTCCACCCACACAACGCCACTCACAACACAGCGGGTGCCGCGGTGGCGGTCCCGCGCCACATATCAAGGAAACCGTCGTAAAGACAATACCGGGCACTCGAGGGCTAGTTGATTGACATTATTTATTTCTTAAACCAGTGCAACCACATTGAACTGACACACGCGTTCCGGCCTCCTGGCCTTTGTCAATGTCAGTGTCCCTGAGTGACAGACAACCTTTTAACACTACACATTGTGATTGGTTGACAATTCATTACTTAAAATAAAAGATGGACTGGAGCAGCATGGATGCAGACAAGAAATGTTCATAATGGCGGCCATCTTAGAACGTCAATCATTGTATGTAGACCAATGGGATATATGCCCACAACACATTATAATGTACATCTGATCTGACACAGATATCTAGAGATGGAGAAATCGGACACTGCATATTGGTAAATCGGTACGAATTGTGCAAATTTGTAAGATAATGGTATGATGGGTTGTATACAAATTGCATTTTAGAACATCAATCGTTCTATACGAACCATGCAAATGCAAGCTCACAGCACATTATTCTACCTATCGGATAGAATCCAGATATCCAAAAAATAAAAATATACATATTGATAAATCAATTCGAATTGTGCAAATTAGCAAAATGGTAGTACAGAGGATTGTAGCAAAGTTGCAGTGCAATCTATCAGTGCCTGAGAAAGTCCAACATCTTTATTCAACATCTTATTGGGAGAAAGGTAAATGGTTACTGGGAGTTTAAATATTAATGCCACATTGTTACAAGCCCAAGTTCAAAGGGAGACATGGGGGCCCTTGATACGGCCTAATTGGAAGTATTGGATATCCAATCAATGGGGAAAGTGGATTCTTTTCTATTCCCATTAGTGTAAAATCTAAGTTCATTCATACAAGATACCATGGATTTCATAAGACTCATCCAGGGCATACAATGAGAAGATCTCCTCTCTAACTTTGGACATTACTAGTCTGTACACTTGTATTATGCATATGCAGGGACTTAATGCTCTGGAATTCTTTTTGAAGACGAGACCATTAAAATTCCAGGAACACAACAGAATGCTTCTAGAGCTAGCTGCATTCTGTTTAAACCATAACCTTTTTCTCTTCTCTGGTCAGCTATATCTGCAAACACAGGGGACTGCCATGGGCACATGCTTCGCCCCCAGCTATGCGAACCTTTCCGTAGGCTGGTGGGAGAAGCACGTGTTACCAGGTTGTGTGTGGTCGCAATAAATAACTCCTACAAGCGAGCCCGAGCATGCTGGAGTCTGTTTTTATGGGAAGCAGGCCGTTGGAGTGATATATATATATATATATTTCCAAAGCTAATCAAGCCGAAAAATAGTGGGCACTCCAGGTAACATGTGGAAATGTTCTCTTTATTCAGCAGGTTTCCACTGCACTGGCGCGTTTCGGCATGAACAAGCCTTTCTCAAAGTGAATGAGCCCCACCACCTTACAAGAATACATATACATGCATTTTCATGGACATAGAAGACACACTTAGCTTTCCAGTGTTTCCATATAATAGAAACACGGACAGATCACTGCATGAACATTAAATGTCCACAAATACATCTAAATATGTCAACAGACACATTTTCAGAAGCGCCAAAAAAAAATCAAAATAAACATTTCTGATTAAATTGATTCATCTGGAACAAAACGATCATGTTAAATCAGAAATGCTCTAATCAACAGCATTCGTTTTAAATTTGTGTCCTTGACAATTTGCTTAACATTCTGCAAGCAATATCATATGATAAAAACTTTGTTTGGAGAAAATATGTTCTCAATCGAACTCAGCCAACGAGGCTGCAGGCAGTACATTTTTACAGGATAAACTGATATCATTTCATAGGCAAAAGTACGTCCCGGGCCAGTGCCTAACGGGTGCTGCAGGGGGACCATTGCAACTCCCATCCGTGCCTCTGAACCCGAAAATGTAAATCCAGAGGCATACCAACATATCAAGCCAGTATTCAAAGCATGTTGGCAGTGTAAGCCTGCAACCCAGTGGTTCATGATATCATGGTACAGGCTACTCTTAACAATTGTAAATAGAAGTTGTTTATAAAAATATTACAGAAGCAGAGCCATCTACACCCTGGGGAGTATGTGAGGATAGGAAAGAATGTGTCACTTAGCTATTTAGCACACGTGTAACCCCATTTCCTCCTCCTTTTTCAACCTTGCTGGGGATTTTGTGTGAAGGTTCAAAATGTACCTGAACTCCAGGCGTCTTAATTGCCTCACCCTGTTGCCACCTCTAAAGTTGCTTGCAGTTCTGTCTATTGCAAAGAACGACAGCTTGGCCACATCACTGTTGTGTTGTTTGTGGAAGTGTCTTGCCACAAAGTATGTGAAATCAGAATTCCTGATTGTGCGTTGGTGTTCCAGTATACATTTTCGTAGTGGAAAGCTAGTACTGCCCACATACATGAGTGGACAGGGACAGACCAAGACATATATGCAGTGGTAACAGTTGTAAAAACGACCTATCTTTCTCTTGTGTCCACCAGATGTAGCATACCCTACAGTGTTAGATATGAATCTACAGGCTTTACACTGCCCGATTTTGTAAAACCCTTTAGGTTTAGTCAGCCAGATGTCCACCTTTCGGGCCCTATTGTAGTGGCTATGTGTCAATTTATCCCCAATGTCCTGCCTCTTCTATAAGTAATGGAAGGTTTTTAAGGTAATTCTGTGCCGCTCAGCTTTTTAAGGATAGTACAATGTTTGCACATTAGATTCCTGACTTGATAAGAGAGAGAGTTATAGGAAGTGATAAGCTGTATACTCTCTCCCTTGGGGTTCTTCCTGGTATTTGGATAAAGTGATTGATCCCTGCTGAGGGGTTCTGCTTTTTTGGTGGCTGTACTTAGGGCCTTGGGCGCATAACCCCTGTCTATGAATCTTTCCCTCATGCGAGGCCTGTTTTGCAAATTCTGTGCTGTTGCTGCAATTTTCTTATGTCTTAAAGTCTCCCCGTAGGGTATATTCTCAATTAAACCTTTCGGGTGTTGGCTCTTATATTGCAATGTACTATTCCCTGCTGTTACTTTAAGATGTACCAAGGTATACACTCCCATCCTGTGCCCATAATTGAACATCCAGGAAGGAGATCTCATGAGAGCTCATTGTTACTGTGAATCTCAGGTTAAAAGGATTGTCATTTAGTCTTGCTAGGAACTTGCATGCCTTTTCCCTAGGGCTAATCCACAACAACAACAAATCATCAATATCGCAAAGCTGGGAGTGAAGCAGGTGCCCATCGTGGTCCCAACCCTCTGCCTATAGAAGACCCCATCATGTAAAAAGTAATTCTCCATTAAACAGAATTCAATTATACTGATGAGCATTTTGTTGTGTTCCAAAAAGCATGCCGGCCTCGTTTTCAGAAAATGCTCACAATCACGAATTCCAAACGTATGATCTATACAAGCATGTAAAGAAACCACATCCGTTGTGATCATGAGGAAGGACTTTGACCACTCCAAATTATGGATCTTCTACAGGAAATCTCCACTGTTCTTGACATAAGCTGAGAGAACTGCAACAAATAGGAAAAGGAAAGAATCTATGTATATAGCGGTGTTTTCCAAAAAGCTCTCATTCGATGAGACTATCTGTCTCCCCGGGGGATTTGTAGTGCTCTTATGCACTTTGGATAGTACATAAGAAGATGGAACTCTGGGGTAATCTGAATTTAGAGAGTTCTATTCATCGTAATCTGAGATCCCCCTATCCTGCCAATCCATAAGATGGTCCTGATACTGACGTACAGAGGCCTTATACAAATCAGCAGTAATTACTTCATAGCAATCATTCTGAGAAAGTTGCCGCATGATCTCATACATATGCGCATCTAGAATCACCACATTAACACCCTTATCCGAGGGCTTGATTTCTATGCAGGTATCTTTTTTCAATGCCTCTAAGGCTACTCTTTGGGTAGATGTTAAATTATCGGATGTCCTCCAGCCCCTGTCTCTCAGTGAAATTAATATCTTGGTCATTACCTCAAGGAAGACATCCAGATTATCAGGTGGCAATGTCTGGATCAACCGTGACTTAGGTTTAAAGTCACTACCGCTTGGTGTTTCTGTATCAATATCCAATGTGCCTAAGACCTGTTCCAATTCCACATCAGCATCATTGCATTCACTCTCCCTGTGTAATGCCTCCAGCACTAGTAACCCTTCCACCTTCCCAATTTGGAGATCACAGGTAGGCAAACTGATCTGCTTAACACTGGTTTCGCATTTGGACATCTTGTGTATCTTACTCAATTTCAGTTTCCTAATAAACAATTATGGATCAATACGGGCTTGAGCATAGTTAAATCCTGAGCTCGGACATAACGACAGTCCCAATTCTAAGAGAGATTTAATCGCCAGTAAGTTCACTGTGGGTCAAATTCATGACAGTCAATCTTGAACTTGTATATATCATTTTGCGGAGATCAAGTTTTTCCGACAGTTTATATACGGATATATACAGCTAATAAACAAGGAATATGCAATTATCATACATGTACATGAGGTCTGCAATAAATGTGGAGCTCTATGAGGTGAGTAATCACACATCGCTAGTGAAAGAAATCACCAAAAAATAGCCCGGTAACATGATCAAAACTGAAACTGCGGTTGACATAAAAATGGCAACAATTGATATATGAAATATTTACAACAAGCACATATAAAATTGCGAGTTTAGCTAAGAGCAAAGCTCCTTGACATACAACACTGTTCTCAAGTCTTTGCACCATTTAAAGTAGATGGTATTTAGACCCAAACAAGGTTCCAGGGTCGTCATCAGGGCAGTAAGGGTGCCGGTCTCAGAGGAAGAGATGGGGTGTTACGCGTATTTCTTTGTGCCGAAGTAGGACAGAGGCCTTTGTCCCATTTTATAACTTTCACTCTGAATGCCTTTCTGCAGAGAGACAAATTCAAAATGCTCACACTGGCTCAAGTTCTGTCTACCCTGGTTCCAGGCAACTGGATGGTCGCCTTGGATCTGAAGGACAGGTACTTTCATTTTCCTGTCCTGCAGTCTCACAAATTGTATCTGCGGTTCAATGTTGGACAGGAGCATTTTCAGTTTGCCGTGCTCCCCTTCAGTCTTACTAGCACGCTTGGGTGTTCACAAAACCGAAGGCGGTGGTCATCATCCATCTTTGGAGGTTGGAGGGACCATTTGTCCTCTAACTCTACAATTGTCCATTGACTGCAGGCTATCCCGTAAGTCATAAACCACCTGCAGACAACTGCAAACCTCCTGACATTGTTGGGGTTCTTGATCAATGAGTTGAAATTGCACCGGTCTCCTTCATTGAGGCTTTATTTAATTTTTTTTTATAGAAGCTGTTTTTTATAGAAGCTGTCTGAACCCATTGTTGTTCAGGGCCTTTCCTCCATCGCAACGAGTCCAGGACATTCGGGTTACGATCCTGATGTTTCAGCCATGTGGTACTGCAACAAGAAGGGCGAAGTGGAGTCGTGGGTCCTGTGCCAAGAGGCTCTGTGCCTCTGGTACTCTGTAGATGGAGCGTCGGGGCATCAGCCTGATAATGAACGATCTGGCAGGATCTTTAAATACCAGTGCAGCTCGATTTGCAACACCTGGCATATCACTAAGGGCATCTTTGCAGTAGTTGGGGGCAACCCTGACTGGATCTTTTTTGCTGCTGTTGAGAATGTGCAGCATCAATACTTCTCTTGTGCAATGCCGTACCACTGGTGATGAGTAACTTCAATTTGTGATATTTTATGACATTATGTTTCATTTAAATGTGAATGATTCCTTAATGCAAGGAATGATGACCAACGAATGTATTGTGTAAAAATTAATTCTGATGGATACTTCCTCTCCTAATCCGACCTCTAAAAAGAAGTGTTCCTGCGCACTGGTAGATGATGCCTTGTGTGTAAGCTCTATTTCTTCACTCCATTAAGAGATTTTTTTCTTACAGTTTCACTTCTGAATTCTTCTAGCGTGCAAGAGAACATGTCAACTCCTAAGACTGCAGATTTTAAACTTTGTAGGGACTGATGCAAACAGATGTCCATGACAGATCCCCAGGAGGTTAGCCTCTGGTATCTAGGTTTGGAGCATGATTCCAAGTCCTGCTACGCCTTTGTCCAGAGGAATCCGAAAGTGAAGCTCTGTGGCAAAAGACTACCAGACTTCACACAGGTCCTGGTCGAAGTCGAGAGTGCAGATCCTCTCCCACTGCAGAAGTCACCCACAGCAGATCATCGCAGTTGAAGGCTTCGGGTAAGTCCAAGAAGAAACACAGGAAATCCAAGTGGGACTTCCCGTCACTCTTGTTTTCCAGAGAAGGCACAAGGGCATCACAGTGCGTCCAGGTCGCTCTCCAATTCCAAGGAGGAGCTGATTGCAATTTTGGCCCAGTGCACCCTGAGTTTCTGCATCTGTCAGTGATGTTGCAACAGATCAAAGCCCTTTGACAGCATGCTGCTCATCTTTAGCATGCTTCCAGTTCCCTCTGACATGCCAGGAGCCCCAAGGATGCGCAGAGGACTCTAGTTGGAGTACAGCAAGTGGCTCCATCCTCTGTGCCATCGCTGCCCCTTGAGCCCATTTTGTATTCCACACTAGCGTCATTGTCTACTTCGGGTTTGGCTCCAAAATCTGCGCCAGTCCCTTAGACGTAGATGCCGGCACCAGTGCCATGGGTGGCAGAGGAAGAGCCACAACTCATTATGGTCACCAGACTTTGAAACAATTTCATCTCTGTACCTCAGACACTATTCCATTACTGTTGAGTCACACACAGTCATTTCACAAATCTTTTGGGTTTGGCTTGGACTCTGGCCGTAGCTAGACATATGGAGATGACAATGGAGGGGTTGGGGAAGAGTTTGTCCCCCACCTTATGATGAAGACAGCTGGTATATGGGAATTATTTTCCGGGACTCCAGTCAGACATAAGGTTGCACGCTACCATAGACCGACGCAAGACGAGCCTGACTTTTTAAGCAGGCATCCAACTCCTGAGTTTCGTGGTGCAGGTGTCCACCAGCAGAATGAACCCTAACACCTTTTCGACCACTCCACCTGACAGAGTCCAAACTTATTGGAAATGTTTGGCAAGCAAATGTTCTCATCTGCCATCCTTGCCTTGAGGTCTGTCAATGCCAGCTGCCTTCTAGGACATTAAACTCACACACTTTGGGACTTGGTACCGGCAGTCCCAGAAGACTTGCAGGCTTTCTTTACCTAAAACATTCAGGATGGCCGGGATGTGGCCAGGTTTCTCACCCTCTTGGGCTGAGAACTTCTGATTGTGTAGGAAGGGCTACTGGGAAAAGCATGGAGCTCCAGCACCAATCATGGATGAGATCCAGAGACTTTACCCGGGGACATCCAGATGGCCCTGATGGACATGCTTTTCAACCTTTCCACCTTACTTGGTGAAAAGGTGTACTCTGCCCTGGAGCATTTTGAGGAGAACTGTGCCATGGCATGTTCTTTTGGCCTTTCTACACCAGCAGTTTTGCCTTTTCTGGGGATATGCCAGGAGCTTGTCGTATTGTCTGTATCCAGAACTGCCACCGGCACAACAGATCTCCCAGCCCTTTCGAGGTTGGGAAGTGGGCCTAGAAGACAACCAGATAATCAGGCGCAGCGTACCTTCCAATCCCCCACCCTTGCAGCAACCACTTCAAAGCCTCTTTAGTGCATTCTTAGGGATTCACACCCATCCACTAGCAGGTAGTGTCAGCCACTTCCTTCAGGTGTTGCAGAGGAGTACATAAAACAAGTGGGTTCTTCAAATTGCCCAATTGAAAACGGCATGCAATTTCTTTTTGATTTCTCCGCACTTGTCACCTAATGCAGAGCAGCTTTCGGAGGACCATCTTGGCCTTTTTAGAGCTATACACAGTGTACTAGTCTGAGAAGTGTGGTGTATACTTGCTGCTCAGCCAGTGTGAGTGTGGTGTGGAATGTTGGTGCGAGGTGATGCTGTGGAATGTTGGATGAGGAGAGGGTCAGTTGGTGTATGGGCTTAGCAGCAGGAAGGCTGCTCCTGGTGGGGCTCTCTGTACTTCTACTGTTGATCTTACCATCTTAATAAATACTACTTAAGCTACCCTGGAAGTTGAATCTTCTTTCCGTTACAACATTTTGGCGACGATTTTTAAAAGAACCTGCTTGTGAGAACTGGATGGAAGCTAAGACTAAGTGAAACATAACCTACTGGAATTTGAAGCCTGAAGTGACTTCTTAATGAGGAACCTCCTCTTGAAATTAAGAGTAACGTGTGTAACAGCAAGCTGGCAGCCCTGAGCCCCACAAGTTACCTCAAGACCGATCGGCCCCAACCCGGGTGTGCCAGATCTTGCTGTGTCTTCCTGGACTTTTGGAGTGAACCTGCGGTCCCACCTGTGACGTTTGGATTGGTCTGCCGCAACTGTGTGTGTGTCCCTTAGTATTTCACCGCTACCAGTGATGCTGTGTTGCCAGCCCCATGTGTGGATATGGGGTTCTGGGTCGTGACCACCGTGCTAACTGTGTCCGTGGCACAAAAGAAAATCGTTGGCAGCCCAGAGGAATTGTGAGATCGTGTTCACTGTGCTGACTATGTCCACGGCACAAAAGAAACTGATCGGCAGCTCTGAGGAATTGTGTGAACCTAAGGCAAAGCTGCTTTCTGTCTCTCTTGGAATTCGTGGTGGGGAGAGTGACAAGGAAGGGGAAGTTGACACATGCCCTTGTGACACTGTGACATTGTGACATTTTCAACAGGTAGTGTAGATGCTACTGAGGAAATCAATCTCTACTTCTGTGGAAATGCTCGACCGCTCTGCCTGTGTTTTTTTGTTTTTGTTTTTAAAAAAAAATATTTTAAATTCGATTGCTCACCTGCCTCCAACTGTTTTTGCTTGTGCGTTCTGTCCAGCGCGAGCCATGGCATCGGGAGCTCGGGGAGTGGTGAGGAGCCCTTACGCTGTGCAGCACGTGCGTGCCTGGAGCCACCCGGGATGCTCCTAGCATTCGTGCTGCCAACGTGCTGCCATTTTCACTCTTTGGGTTTGTTCCGGTTTCACTCGCAGTATTATGTTCGGCTCACTCTATGGAACGCGCTTTTGATGCAGAGGCTATATTGGCATGCAGCTTTGGCATAGCCTCCGAAACCTGGTGAGGGCTGTGTTTTCTTTTGGTTGTCAATGGGCTCCCATTCCCTTGGTGTTCTGTGTTCAAGCTTTAACTTGCAAAGGTGGTGTATAGGCGGAGCAACATCCTCGTTTTTTTGGTGAATCGCTGCAGCCTTCGTTGTGGTAGTGACCACTCTACTGCAGGATAGTGCCAAAGCACACACTGGGTACTCTGGCACCCCCCTGACTATGACTGTTAGCCAAATTTGGTGCAAATTTCGCTCTTTAATTTGTTGGGAAAGGAAAATTGTAAACTTCATGGATGGTGTGCTTCAAAAAAAAATTTGTTAACTTCATGGTTGGGGTGCTTTGCAAGAAATTGTTAACTTCATGGAAGGGGGTTTTACTGTATGCTTATGCGTATGTAATACTTGTAAGTGGGCTTGTAGGTTCTTATCGTGCGTTTCCAGATGAGTGCATGGATTAAGTCACTTTTTGGTTTAGCCATTTTCGGGTGGTGTTTGGGAAATTTGCAGTCAGAATGTTTGTTCTTGAGAAGGACTGCGTGAATTGACTTTTGGTGTAGAGTCACTTACTGTTACCTCTATGGTGTGGTTGTGGGTGGACATAAGTGAATCCCTCACGGTCGGTGGTGCGTGTGTGAGAAGGCTTTTAGGTGCTAAACCACTCTGGTCTACCACTGTTTTTTGTGGGTTTGGATTGACTTAGGTAAGTCACCCTGGTGGTTTGATGTTGGAGTAGACTTTTAGGTGTTAGGTCACTCTGGGTTACCACTATGGTGTGGTAGTGGGTGGATATATGTGAATCCCTCACGGTTGGTGGTGTGTGAGAGATGGCTTTTAGGTGCTAAGCCACTCTGGTCTACCACTAATTTAGTGGGTTTGGGTTGATTTAGGTAAGTCACCCTGTTGGTTTGGTGTTTGAGTTTAGTTTTAGGTGTTAAGTCACTCAGGATTACCACTATGGTGTGGTTGTGGGTGGATTTATGTGAATCCCTCATGGTTGGTGGTGTGTGAGAGAGATGGCTTTTAGGTGCTAAGGCACTCTGGTCTTCCACTATTTTTGTGGGTACGGGTTGGTTTAGGTAAATCATCCTGTTGGTGTGGTGTCCGAGTTGACTGGGTAGGAGTCGCTCACGTCTACCACCTTTGGTTGTTGGTGGTTGACTTTAGGTATCACCCACTTGTTTTGGCATAATAGTGAGAGCTGTTTGCGTGCTTCTTCACGCAGTCCTTCCTCTTTTGTGTGGTTGTGGGTTGGTCTCTCATGTTTGTGTTATCGTTCTTATTGTGGAGTGATCTCTATTGCACCGTTGTTTGGTTCCCTGTGTTTTTTCTTTCATGTCAGTCTGGCCAACTGGTATGTTTGTGTCATATGGGGTTTTGGTTGGTTGTGTGTCGTGTAGTAGAATGCGTTTTTGTTTATTTTGTGTTGAAAGGGTTCGGAAGATGTGGGTAAGTGGAGTCTTTATGCTTTCTTAAAGACTGTTTTTATCTTGGCCAGTTCGTTGTCTTTATTAATGTTGAGTACATGGGTGGGCATTGGCATTTTCTATCACTTATCTTATGCTGACAGTTAGTCAATTGTTACATCCTTCTGTGCTTTCTTTGCATTTTGATGTTAACTTGTATGCCCACTAGACATGTGCTTTCTTTGCTTTTATTCTTAACTTGAATGCCCTTTAGTCATCTTCAGTTCTGTGCAATTGGTCCTCATGTTATTTTAATGCATGTAACTTTTACCAATGCGTATTTTTCTTTGGACCATTGCATTGTGTTCTTGTTTACTGTAAAGAAGGGAGATGTGTTATACTTGCTGCTCAGTCAGTGTGAGTGTGGTGTGGAATGATGGTGCGAGGTGATGCTGTGGAATGTTGGTTGAGGGAGAGGGTCAGTTGGTGTATGGGCTGAGCAGCAGGAAGGCTGCTCCTGGTGAGGCTCTCTGTACTTCTACTCTTGATCTTACCATCTTAATAAATACTACTTAAGCTACCCTGGTAGTTGGATATTCTTTCCGTTACAACTGTTATTCCTGCAACTTACTTGTGGTGAAGAAGGGCCGAGCCTTTTGTCAGATTTTAGCTCTCCTCCCGCTCAACACCTTCCTGCAAAAAGAGTAAGATCCGGATGCTCCAGCTGGCACAGGTCCTGTCTGCCCTGAATTTTGAAGACTGGTTGGTAGGGTTGGACCTGCAAGACGCTTATTTTCACATTCCTGTCTTGCAAGCCCACAAGTGCTACCTGCGGTACAAGGTGGAGCACAAGCACTTTCAGTTTGCCGTGCTCCCTTTCTGGCACACCAGTGCCTCTGTGTGTTCACCAAGGTGATGGTGGTTGCTGCCCATCTTCGGAGGTAGCAGTCTTCCCTTACCTTTGTCATGTAGTTCCTACTAATCCGTAGGATCTGCGCGTTTGTCAACATAAACTAGGGGCCGGGTGCCTAGATTGATTCCAGACGCCCTTGCAGGATATGTTGGCTTGGAGACCAGCTAGCTCACAGTGCCATCGTAAGCCCCCCTAACCTTACCAGGGAGCGAATGGTTTCTGGCAACCACTGAACTTGACAACCCTGACCCCTCCGGGATTGTGGAAACAGCACAGAACTTTTCGCTCAGTCACTCGGGCTTACTTATTCTCAGAGAAGTATACAGAGAATACACAGTGGGACGTTTTCAATGTATTTATGGAGCCAACGTTATTCTTGTATAAAATACATGTGCTGCAATGAGTAATAGACAGAAGCAGATAAAAGTGATTACAAGCACCAAAAGTGTAAATAGTAGATATATTTCTACCATGGCGCTAAAACAATGTATTTATGCAGGCATATAAAACAAGGCAGTACTCCTACTATTCGAACCCTACTATAAGTGTACCTAGAGTGTGTGTGTAGGTGTGGAGCCAAGAATCCACCCAAGAGACGATCCAACCCCATTACCTGGTGGGAGAGAATGAAGAACCCCGTCTTGGTCACGAACTGGACACCCCTCACGAGATGTCAGACCTCTGCGTGGTGAATTCTCAGCATGCAAGGACCCTCGGTGTCCGCTGTAGTGCCTCCTCTACTAATCTATTGGGATGCTTATCTTTTATAATACAAAGCAGCCTTGCGATGTGCGTATAGATTAGTGATGTTATGGATATGTAGATCGCCCTGTGCATGAAGATAGAGATGGCATTTGTACATCGTGCGAGAAGAGACCTTGTACATGTTGTTCAGGGCTTTGCGATAATGTTGTGCAAAGCTAGATGTGTAAACAAGTTTAGTTTCAGGGAAACTAATCCAACATTGTCGCGCACGTAAATATGCCCAAAAGGCACTGCTGAAAAATAAGACAATGTAATAAATAAGCTGCTTCACTACATGGGCCTAACTCGGGAATATAACACCTTGACAGCTAGCTGTTGAAGGTAAGTTTGCCACACTCAGTCGCAGACCTTTTCCAGACAAAGGCAAACCTCTTAGCATCGTTTGGGTTCTCAATCAACTTGCCAAAGTCACACTTGGCTCCTTGCAGAGACTCCCTTTTATCAGTGCCATCCTGGATACAGTGCTCTTTCTGGTCTTTCCTCTGGACCAACGAGTCCAGGACATTCAGGCTATTATGCCGATGTTTTATCCTCTGTCCTGGGTCTCAGTGAGGATGGCTCTCAGGCTTCTTGGCCTGCTGGCCTCCTGCTCGCCAACCATGCCAGATGGCACATGTGAGCTTTGCAGTTGGATCTCAAGCCTCAGTGGTCCCAGCACCATGGGAACCTGGGAGATTCCATCCGTGTTTTAAGGAGGCTGCAAAAGATCAGCGGTCTGCAGTGGTGTTGCTCAACCCAATTTGGACCAGTGGCAGGCCCTTCTCCCTACCCCACCAAGAGTTGATTGTTGTGACATACGCATCACTAGTGGGTTGGGGAGGCCATCTGGGAGAGGTGGAGATCTCCAGGGGAGACCTGCCTTCACAGCATTTGCTGGTGTTGCAGGCGATTCACTTTGCTTTGAAGGTTTTCTTGCCCACCTTCAAAGAGAGGGTGATGCAGGTTCTCATGGACCACACCACCGCCATGTAGTACTGCACCAAGGGGGGGCGGGGTCCTGTGTCATGTGCTAGGAGGCTCTAAACATTTGGAACTAAATGAGTTGTCAGGACATTTCCCTGGTCGTACACCACCTGACAGGATCTTTAAAGGCCAGGGTGGAAAAACTCATCCAAAGACGCCTAGCGCATTACAAATGGCAGTTACAGCCAGAGGTGGTGTGGGGTGTCTTCCAGCAGTTGGGAAAAGCTTGACTTGAGTGTTTTGCCACTCAGAGAATGCACAATGTCAACACTTTTGCACTCTGTAGTTCCCCAGAGAGTTCTCTGTTGGCAACGCTTTCTGCCTGGAGTGGAATGGAGCTCACGATTCCTGTATGCCTTACTACTGCTACCTCTCCTATTTCTGGAGATCAGGAACATCTGGGGGCCAGGTCTTCTTGGTGACCCAGGTTTGGGCCAGGAAAGTGTGGTACATGGAACTTCTGGGCATGAGCATCTGTCCTTTTACCGGGCTGCCACTTTGGAAGGATTTTCTGTTGCAGCAGCAGGGCAAGGTCTTGCACCCAGACCTGCGCAACCTGCACCAGCATACTGGAAGATTGACCGGAGTCAGTTAATCTCCTTTAACCTCCCTCCAGAAGTATTCATAGCAGCCAGGTGACCTTCCATGAAACCAGCGTATGCTGTGTGCTGGGAAAAGTTTGTGGCTTGGTGCGGCACCCTTCAGACAGTCCCGTTGAAGGTCAAACTTCAGGTGTATTGCTTGTTTTGTGTTCAGCCCAGCAAAGACTTGCTGTGGGCACTGTTAGGGGTTATTTGTCGGCCCTCTTGGCCCGTTTTACATTTGCCGGACCAGCCATCCTTGTTTAACTCACCAGTTGTGGTGTGTTTACTTAAAGGTTTGCAACATACGTTTCCGCCAAAGCCCTTTATGATGCCACAATGGGACTTAAGTTTGGTTCTCACTGTACCACTTCGAACCGATGCACAGTGGTCCATAGCGCCTCCTCACATTAAAAAGGATTTTCTAGTTACAATACATCAGCATGCCATGTGAGTGAGCTTCAGGCCCTCCTTTTTTGTAGACAAACTTGTGTTAAGCACTTGAGCTGCGTTTTCATGTTCGGCAAGCCATCACTCTTCCTACCTTCTTTGCTACACCGCATCCTGTGAAAGAGGAAGATAAACTTCATTGCTTGAACCACAAGAGAGCACTGAGCTTTTACATCAATCTCATCAAGGAACTTCGGGTTGACGATCAGCTCTCTGTGGGGTTCTCTGGGGCAAAGAAAGGCAAGGCAGTGCAGGAGCGAACCATCTCATAATGGATAGTCCTTTGTATTAAAATCTGCTACTCGCTGGCGAAAAGCAGCCTCTGGAAGGTCTGAGCTCTCATTCTACCAGAGCTAACACTGTGTTGGCTTGCAGATTACCTCTTCTAGATATCAGTCTTGCAGCTACATGGGCATCAGTGCACATGTTCATGAAGCACTATTGCCTTGATAGTCGGGTCCGCCAGGATGGGCATTTTGCCCGTTGGGTCCTGCACGTCTTTCTAGTCTGAGTCATTCCACAGACCCACCACCTTGGAAGGTATTGGTTTGGTATCTATTCACAAGGTAAGGAATCCGCATTTAGAAGTATCCTCAGAAGAACAAGTTACTTTCGGTAACGCTCTTTCTCCTGTATTCTCTTTCTAACCGCAGAGTACTCACTGCTCTCCCATCTCCCTGTTCTGCATAATAGTCTCCTTTCCATTTAAAAAGGTCCCAGTGTAGGATTCTGCACACAGGTTCTTCCAGTTCTGTGATGGGCTTCACGTGTTAGGGCGTGGACAAGCTTACGAAAGAAACGCCTGTCAGTGTCATGGATGGTGCTTATATTTAGCTTGGCTCGTCACTTTCATGAGTAGAATGGAGTTGACGTGAAGTTGCGAGGTGCCATCTACTGGTGCTCAGGAGCACTGTTTTTTGTTTCCAGATGCAGTCTGGTGCCTGAGGAGATTTTCAAAGTGAGGAATCTGAAGTTAGAGTATCCACCAGAAAGACCATTACTAATGGTAAGTAGTTTGGTCATAATTACGGGGGACAAATGCATTCTGTACATTTGGATGGATAATCAAGTATGCAAGAAGCAATGTATTGATCTGCAGCAGAGGTCATGTTTTTAGTGTATGTATACTAGAGATCTTACATACAGCACACCTACCTCCCTTCCTTCCTCCGGGGCTGTGGTATATGAAGTAAGGCCCAGGTTAGTGGGGAGTGGACAGGTGCAGTGGGTTGCTGGGAGAGCTGAAGTACTGCAAGCAGTCTGACTGGGTGAAAGCTCTTGACAGCTTGACCAAGACAATTTGGAAGAGTGGCATAAGAGGAAGAGCATAGATCATTTACACTGAGAAGTGAATCCAGTGGCTATTGTCCTTCATACTCATTCATGATACCTGATTGCATTTTATGGTAGCTTACTGTTGGTTTCATTTGCAATCAGATTTCAAGAAAACAGTCTAATATGCTCCACCAACCTATACCATAATACTGAAGGATTTAACCTGAAGAAATAAATTACATTAAAAACCATATTCTTCCCACCCATGTCATTTTGCGATCAAGCACTCCGAAAAAGGGTATGTATCAAGAGGTGCAACTGTGTCTATTCCTAATCTCTTCCGCAACATTCCATGCTTATGAACACGTTCAGGTACGTCTCTGAACAGCATGCACTTCACCAAACACCTCCGTATAGGGCTAACTACAGCCAACACCTTCTAGGCCATGAACTCAAGAAAGGGCACCTAGCAACCTGATGTGAATCAAAGTGCTTTGTGACTATCTGTGATATGATGCACTGTACAAATTCTACAATGCACACCGATTGTGCAATGAAATATGCTGCTGTCCCACCATTGAGCTATCAAGCGCTCTCATATAGTGCACTTCAATATTGACTTGCATCATGTGTTAGTATACCAGCATTAAGCCATGTACAGACATACACCTCTCCGGATCTGTATAATGCACCAGAATATAACATTAGAATATCTTCTAAACGCAGATTCCTCACCTTAAATGTTCCCCAAATGCCACGCTGGATCCGGAAATATTTTGTAGCAGCTCTCCTCCTACGTGGTTATGTTCTGCTTTCTGTTGGCTCAACACAAGTGACGGATAAGAGCAGAATAAAAGCATCACCCCTGCGCACTGAAGTCGGCTCCTTTTTTTTCTGCAAGTTCTGATTTGGATCCGGAGCGCTGCTCCTGATTTTGTCGGAATTTCTGACCACTTCCACACTTTTTCAAAGTGCTAGGGAACAATGTTCCACGAAAAAACAAGAAAATTCAAGCTGTGCAACGACTGCAGGAAGCAAATGTTGGTCACAGACTCATCACACAAGGTGTGTCTTTGTTGCTTGGGCTTGTGACATGATTCTTAGATGTGAAAAGTACACCCTCATGCACCTGAAGTCGATTAAAGACTGGGAAGCGAAGCTGTATGTCGCTGAGCACTAGCAGAAGTCTGCGCCTTCGTCTAGATCCCACTTCAAGACACTGACCTGGACTCTGTCCCATCACAGGGCCATTCCCACAACTATTGCACTCCCTGCTCGAAGTCTTCTGGGAAGTCCAAGTCCAAATGCAAGCATAAAAATCTAAGTGGAACTCGACCACATCCTGCCATGCTGACTCCAAGGAGAAGGCGCGAGGGCATCAAGAAGCAAGTCGCACTCGTTCAAGTCGCAGCAAATTCCTCAGCTAGGCCCAATCTTCCCTGAGCTAGACCAGCTCGTTGTCAAGCCCACAGCAAATCAAAGCCTTCAAAGAAGCCATGTTGTAAATATTCACTGTGCTTCCGGCTCCCTCTGCCGCTTTTGGGCCTTATTGGAACCACAGGGGCCTCCAGTCCAGTTAAAGTCTGCATATCCCTCCCTGGCACACCCTGTTCCTTTGGGACCTGTTACTCGGCCTTGACAAATAAGGTGCAGACCTCCACTCTGTCCCAACAATCCAAGCTAGTTATGACCAACCCGAGGGCTCCAGAGGATGATGCAGTACCTATGCCTATATCCCTATCCTGGACCAACATCCGCACAAGCTCAACTAATGTGCTATGAAAGTGCAAAAGTGCAAGCGGTTATCATTGTTGTAATCTACCCATTGGTTCCTTCCTTTCTCACCCCGCGTCCTATGCCCCTTGATACATGCCATTGAAGTTTATTTGGAATGCTGGAGTCTCTGTCAGATTACTGTGCGTGGTGAATCAGGAGACACTTATGGTTTACTTTTGGTACTTGTATTTAATAAACCATCCAACTTAATTGCTGGTCCTCGTTACTTCAATATTGGCGACGAGGATAGGATGCTGTGCAGGGGGCAGCGAATTATCTCCACCCCTGTTGTTGCACTTATATCAGTTGTTCTTTCAGAGTGCTGTCTAGCTAGCAATGACGGTTGAAGTACTGTGTCTAGCGCTGCTCCAGGAATCCGCCTCAGCGTGGGCGTCCCGTTTCTACGCTGTACTACTGCCTGACACCCTG
Source organism: Calotriton arnoldi (assembly GCA_963921515.1). Taxonomy (NCBI): domain Eukaryota; kingdom Metazoa; phylum Chordata; class Amphibia; order Caudata; family Salamandridae; genus Calotriton; species Calotriton arnoldi. The sequence continues at coordinate 343,531 of CAWUFW010009334.1, read as the reverse complement.
CGGTGTATTTCGCAGCCATGACCAGCTGGCATCTTCTTCATTTTGTGAGCCGGTTTCTTCAAGAATTTCTGGCAAAACTGCACCTGGCTCTGAGCAATGCCTGCTGTTGGCGTTTTTCTTCACCGCCTCCCCAGATCTGATGCCCACCAGTGGGGTGATAGCAGAGGTGTTGCAGTAGGTGTTCCACTTCAATCCAGCCTCCATTTTGCCACGTCCTCTCAGAATACGTCTGAGGTATTGAGGAGGCGTTGAAGGGGGCATATTTCATTAACGATGCCTCCATCCTCGCTCAGCTGTGCGGAGAGCGGTGCAATTGCTGAGCAATGTTTTGGGGGCCTCCACCGCCTCTACCATGCCGCACTTTGCTCATCCGGCGCATGTGTGCTTGGGATGGATGTATCTTGCCTCCATTTTGCCGCGTATCCTAGGTCCTGCAGACTGCATAGCCCTGCAGTGGCAGAGCGGTGTTTGGTAGGGTACTGTACCACCTTATCTGGCTGCACCTATCCGTATCGAAGGGGTGTATTTCATTATACTGGAGACTGTTATGGTTTACTTCTGCCACTTGTATTTAATAAAGCATTCAGCTTAATTGCTGATCCTCGTTACTTCAATAATCATGCAGCTTGACACTTAACCCTATCTCTCTACTGTGTCGTATCTATCAGCTGAGGCTCCAGCAGAAGGAAGCACCCCAGGATGTTGATTGTTATAGCTTGGTGAGGGGGGTGGCTTGCTCCCCCCTCATTACACTGATGATGCCTTATACCTTGATTTACAGAACACCAGTGGACATGACACCTTTTTGGAGACAGAGTTTGACTCACTAGATGGGCCACCAATGGAAGAGAAGGCCTCATCTGCAGTGGTGGTTCAGGGGGCAGCCGAGGTGCTAGAGTTACAACAGCAAAAACAAATGTTTGGCAGAACTTTTTGAAGCCGGGGCCAGCAACATCAGATCCCTTAGTTCTATTTAATGATGCTCTCATAGATACTTTCATGGCTACCTGCTGCCAGACACCATAGAACGTTTTCTGGTGACCTGGATTTTCTCACAAGCACCCCAGTACAGAGAGCCTTATTGTTCTGGGGTCAACCAGTAAGGTGAATTTTAATTCATTTCTTACTGCTCCTCTAGGCGAGAATCCAAAAGCATTGGCGTCTTTGGCAAACATATGTCTTCTTCTGTCCGTCTGGTATTGCAGTCTGTAGACAAGTCCGTCTATTGGGCTGATACACCCATGCCCTTTGGGGCTTGGTCAGTAAGATCTTGCCAGCAGTTCTGGAAAATCTTAGCGCCTCCTTGGTCCATAGGATACAAGGTTGGCAACACCCAGCCAAATTTGTTATCTGTGCAGGTTTGGACACCACAGAGTGCTTTGGCAGGGTGGTTTGTACCAACGTAGCCCATTGTTTGGATGGGGTCCACTGGGTCAATTTGCGATGAGCAGGCATCACTGATGGGCATGCTCTTGATAGGCCCACCCTCTTTGGCGAGAAGGAAGACTGCTTTGGAACGCTCTAAAGACAGCCAAGCTACAATGCATTCTGTGGGACTGTTGACCCCCGCCAAAATATTCCTGCACCAGTTTCAGAAATTTAGGGGCTACTCCAGAGCAGAGTGCTGACATGTACTGAGACAGCCCCCTTAACCAGTGATGCAACAGGCAGCCCAGTCCTTTGGGGTTGCAACAGGCAATATGAGGGGCATCAGTCTTCCAACTCCTACCCTGCTACAATGACCAACCAGCCGCTTTAGTAGAGCGACCCTTGACCTTGCCAGGTAGGTCGCTCCCCCACCACACAGCTCCGCCTGTGCTGTCTGCCCGCTGCTCCTGTAGGTAAGATCGCCCTCCGCTTGTGGCCCCGGTGCCAGTTTTGTCTGCTTGTCTCCCCTTTCCTTTCTGTGCCCCTCGCTGCCCCACTGTTGTTGTGCCCGTGATTTGCCTGCTTTCCCCCCGTTTTTCCTTCTGTGCCCCTCGCTGCCCCACTGTTGTTGTGCCCGTGATTTGCCTGCTTTCCCCCGTTTTTCCTTCTGTGCCCCTCGCTGCCCCACTGTTGTTGTGCCCGTGATTTGCCTGCTTTCCCCCCGTTTTTCCTTCTGTGCCCCTCGCTGCCCCACTGTTGTTGTGCCCGTGATTTGCCTGCTTTCCCCCCGTTTTTCCTTCTGTGCCCCCGCTGCCCCACTGTTGTTGTGCCCGTGATTTGCCTGCTTTCCCCCCCGTTTTTCCTTCTGTGCCCCCGCTGCCCCACTGTTGTTGTGCCCGTGATTTGCCTGCTTTCCCCCCGTTTTTCCTTCTGTGCCCCTCGCTGCCCCACTGTTGTTGTGCCCGTGATTTGCCTGCTTTCCCCCCGTTTTTCCTTCTGTGCCCCTCGCTGCCCCACTGTTGTTGTGCCCGTGATTTACCTGCTCTCCCCCCGTTTTTCCTTCTGTGCCCCTCGCTGCCCCACTGTTGTTGTGCCCGTGATTTACCTGCTCTCCCCCCGTTTTTCCTTCTGTGCCCCTCGCTGCCCCACTGTTGTTGTGCCCGTGATTTACCTGCTCTCCCCCCGTTTTTCCTTCTGTGCCCCTCGCTGCCCCACTGTTGTTGTGCCCGTGATTTACCTGCTCTCCCCCCGTTTTTCCTTCTGTGCCCCTCGCTGCCTATCGCCATTCCCGCCGCTGCGTCCCCTGCGGCCCCGCCCCCTGACTGCCCATTCGCTGCCCCTGCCTCCCGCCTCCCAGCTGCTCCTCCCTCCCACCTCCCCATAAATGGCGGCCGCTGCACGGCGCGCAGCAGCGGACGTGCGCAGCGGGCGCGCCGCTGGCGCGCCGAAGGCGCGCCTAAGGCAAGCCCGTCTGCGCCCGTCCGCGACTGGACCGCGCCCAGCGCCAGAACCCCTGGATCCCACCGATGCAACACCACTCGACGGACCTACGACGCCGCCACACTCACCGCACTCAATGCCGGCCGGAACCCTGCCTGCTACCGAGCCTCACCGAGACGCACCCACGGACCCTTCACCTGCCAAACCTGCCGATTCACCTGCCCCCTGACGTGCACCACCTCCGCCAAGTCGAGCAACAGCAGCAACCACCTGAAATGCATCCTGCTGAACACCCGCTCCGTCCACAGGCACGCCGTGGAACTCTGGGACCTGCTCGACGCAACAGCACCGGACATCGCCTTCCTCACCGAAACCTGGATGAACGCCTCCTCAGCGCCTGACATCGCCATAGCCATCCCGGATGGATACAAGATCACCCGGAAGGACCGCGTCAACCAGACGGGAGGAGGCATCGCCATCGTACACAAGAACACCATCCGCATCTCGACTAACTCCGACGAGACCTTCACCGCCGCCGAACACCTACACTTCCAGATACACACGGACCCCAAGACCACCCTCCGAGGCACCCTCATCTACAGACCCCCGGGACCACGCACACTATTCAGCGAAGACATCGCAGACTTCATCAGCCCGCACGCCATGCCCTCCGCCGACTACATCCTCCTAGGGGACCTCAACTTCCACCTGGAGAACAACAACGACAGAAACACCACCGCCCTGCTGGACAACCTCGCCAACCTCGGACTCAAGCAACTGGTGAACACGCCCACCCACTACGCCGGCCACACGCTTGACCCCGTCTTCTCGTCCAGCAAGCACATCTCCTTCAGCCACGCCACCGGACTCCACTGGACCGACCACAGCTGCGTCCACTTCAGCTTCAGAAAGACTGCGACCCACCACCACCCGCAACAGGCTCCCCGCCGGAGCTGGAGCAAGATCACCGCCGAGCAGCTCACCGCCTCCCTCAGCCAGAACACACCCACCGACACAACGGACCCAAACGAAGCAGCCAGCAACCTCGCCAAGTGGCTGACCGCCTGCGCCGACGACCTCGCACCACTAAAAACCCTCCCAGCAGACCCGGAAGCAAGAAAACCCCTTGGTTCACCAACGAACTCAAGGAATCCAAGAAGAACTGCCGCACTCTCGAGAAAACCTGGCGACTCGACCAGACCACAGACAACAGGACCGCCCTCAAGCACGCCACCCGCAAACACCACCAGCTGATCCGTGCCACCAAGAAGTCGGCACTCAAAGAACGACTGGACAACAACGCCCATGACAGCAAGGAACTTTTCAGCATCGTCAAAGAGTTCTCCAACCCCAGCGCCGGAAACAACGACATCACCCCCTCGCAAGACCTCTGCAACTCACTCTCCGCGTTCTTCCACCGCAAGATCACCGACATACACAACAGCTTCAACGCACAAACAACGCACCCTACCGCCGAACCAATGCCCGCCACCACCACCCTCTGCAACTGGACCCCGATCAACACCGAAGACACCACCCGCACGATGAACTCCATCCACTCCGGATCACCAACCGACCCCTGCCCACACCACGTCTTCAACAAAGCCGACGCCACCATCGCACCCCATCTCCGGGACATCATCAACTCCTCCTTCCGCACCGCCACCTTCCCGGAGAGCTGGAAGCACGCCGAGCTTACCGCCCTCCTGAAGAAACCAACGGCGGACCCCACCGACCTCAAGAACTACCGCCCCATCTCGCTCCTTCCGTTTCCGGCCAAAGTCATCGAGAAGACCGTCAACAGACAGCTTGCCGCCTTCCTCGAGACGAATGGATCCCTCGACCCCTCGCAGTCCGGGTTTCGGGCCAACCACAGCACCGAGACCGCCCTTATCGCAGCCACCGACGACATCAGAACCCTAACCGACAACGGGGAAACAGCTGCCCTCATCCTCCTGGACCTCTCCGCGGCGTTCGACACCGTCTGCCACCGCACCCTAGTGAAGCGCCTCAGCAACATCGGAATCCGAGAGAAAGCACTGGAATGGATCATCTCGTTCCTCGCCGGAAGAACCCAGAGAGTCCGCCTCTCCCCGTTCAGATCCGAAGCCACCGAAGTCATCTGCGGCGTTCCACAAGGATCCTCACTCAGCCCGACCCTCTTCAACGTCTACATGAGCCCCCTCGCAGCCATCGCACGCCGACACAACCTCAACATCATCTCCTACGCCGACGACACCCAGCTGATCCTCTCCCTCACCAACGACCCCACTACCGCCAGAGCCAACCTGCACGACGGGATGAGAGACGTCGCCGACTGGATGAGGAACAGCCGCCTTAAACTGAACTCAGACAAGACGGAAGTCCTCATCCTGGGCTCATCACCCTCCGCCTGGGACGACTCCTGGTGGCCCCCGGCCCTGGGCACCGCACCCAAGCCAACGGACCACGCACGCAACCTGGGCTTCATCCTGGACTCCTCCCTATCAATGACCAAACAAGTCAACGCCGTCTCATCTTCATGCTTCAACACCCTGCGCATGCTCCGCAAGATCTTCAGATGGATCCCCACTGAAACCAGGAAGACCGTCACCCAGGCACTCGTCACCAGCCGACTGGACTATGGGAACACCCTCTACGCCGGAACCACAGCCAAACTTCAAAAGAGACTCCAGCGCATCCAGAACGCCTCCGCACGACTCATCCTGGACATCCCCCGACACAGCCACATCACCGTACACCTGAAAGACCTGCACTGGCTCCCCGTCAGCAAGAGAATCACGTTCAGACTCCTCACCCACGCACACAAGGCCCTCCACGACCTGGGCCCAAAGTACCTCAACGACCGCATGTCCTTCTACACGCCCACACGCCAGCTACGATCAACCAGCCACGCCCTCGCCACCGTACCACGCATCCGCAGAACCACCGCCGGAGGAAGATCCTTCTCCTACCTGGCGGCCAAGACCTGGAACTCCCTCCCCACTCACCTTCGGCGAACCCAGGACCATCTCGCCTTCAGGAAGCAGCTCAAGACCTGGCTGTTCGAGCAGTAACTTACCCCCTCCCCCAGCGCCTTGAGACCCTCCCGGGTGAGTAGCGCGCTCTATAAATGCCGTGATTGATTGATTGATTGGTTTGCCCTCAGCAGCGAATGCCCATCAGTGGGAGGCTGGATCCAGCATTTCCTTCCAGACTGGTGATACATCAAGTCTGGCAAATGGGTCTTGCAAATTATTCAAAATTGTTATGCCCTACCTTTTCTTTCCTTGCTGGCCAGTATCCCTCCCACAAGGGAATGGATTTCAGAAGAGCATCTATCCATCCTGCTACAGGAGGTACGCTTCTTACTCTCCAAAGGTGCCATAGAGCGTTCCGAGAAAAGCAGAGATTGTTACTCTCACTATCTCCTTGTCCCGAGAAAGGATGGGAGCCTCAAGACTATCTTGGACCTCCATCGCCAGAATACCTTCCGATGGAGGGACAGGTTCAGAATGCTTAGATTGGCCAGATCATATCTGGCTGACTGGATGATGTCCTTGGATGCAGGACACCCATTTCCACATACCTGTGGCTAACTGACTGCAGTTTGTCCTGCGGCAGGCCACTCTCCCTTCCCCACCCAGAGCTAACAGTAGTAATTGACGCATCACTACTAGGTTAAGGGGTCACCTGGGAAGGGTGGGCTCTGTCAGACTGGCTTCACATCAGTCTACTAGAGCTGTTGGCCAGCTGTCTGTCCCTCAAAGCCTTCCTTCCATCCATGAAGGGGAGGCTGGTGCAAATTCCCACACACAACACTACCACCATGTGGTACTGTAACAAGCATGGCACAGTGGGGTCCTGTTTTTTTTTTTTTTGCCTGGAGCCTTTGCGTCTCTGGAGGTGGTTCAAGCTCCAGGGAATCTTTTTGGTCACCAACCACCTTGAGAGGTCCCTCAAACCTGTCCTATCATGAGTGGCATTTACATCCCAACATAGTCCAGGACATCTTCTGGTAGTTGGGGGATCCCTGGCTAGATAATTTTGCCACTGTTGAGAATATGCAGTGTTGTTATTTCTACAAGAATGCTTGTTAGGTGATGCATTCAAGCTGCAATGGAACATGGGATACTGCAAGCATACCCTCCACTTCCTCTCATACCTCGAGTTCTGAGGAAGATCAAGACCATCTAGGCCCAAGCCATCCTGCTGGTCTGGATTGAGCAAGGAGAGCAGGATACCCAGAACTCCTGAGCATGAGTATCTGTCATCTGATCAAACTACCACAGCACCTGAGCAGGGTCTGCCACCCCAATCTATGCAGTTTATACCTCCATACATGGAAATTTGGAGGCGGAAATTGATTGCATTTGATTTGCCACCTAAGTTGGTAGATGTCATCCTCACAGCTACGTGCCGCTCCATGAAGTCCATTTACACCAGGCGCTGGGACAAATTTGTAACCTGGTGCAGTGCCCACGACACAGACCCTTTACAGGCAAAACTGTTATATGCTTTTGTTTTTGCTTTGGGCATTGTAAAAGGTTATTTGTATGTCCTTTCTCACTTTTTATATTTGCCAAATAAACTGTCCTTCTTATCACAACAGATGGTTTGATTTATAAAAGGTTTGACACACGTTTACTCCCAAGCCAATTGTGATGCCACGGTGGGACCTTAACTTGGTTTTCACATTCTTCATGTGCATTAACGTCTGCTATGCACTTGCCTAAAACAGTCCCCGTAAGGTCGAAGAGCCAATTCCACCTGTGCTAAGGCAGCTACTGCTCTGTTGGAGTGAAGAATGCCTGTCCTTGATATCCTCCAGGCTGCAACTTGAGCATCTGTGCATATGTTCATGACGCACTACTGTCTTGACAGCCAGGTATGGCAGGAAGAACACTTACCTGGTTTTGAAATATCTTTTGGTCTGAGTTCACGCCACAGACCCTCTATTCTAGGGAGGTCCTGCTTTGGTATCTATTCTGAGGTGCGGAATCTGCAGTTTGACATATTCATCAGAAGAAGTTACTTATCTTTGGTAAAACACTTTCTGGTAGATACTGTATCTAACAGCAGATTCCTCTCTGCCTTCCCAATCTCCCATTCTAGGGTAGCCTCTTTTTAACATCTAAAATGTTCCCAAGTTAGTACTCAGCCCTCTGTAACCAACAATTGTTCGCGCTACACGCCTGAGGACACGGAAAAGGAAAAGACAAGAAACCGACATCAGCATACAGGGGTGGTGCTTAGGTGATTCACGAGCAGGCGATAATGCTCCTGGAGGCGCGGCAGAAGAAAGCTCTGTGCTGATCCCAGTGCTATAGGAGATCTCCGGCTCATGTCAGAGCCGATCCCGCAGGCGATCGTCATCACGTCCCAAGTCATCTTCATCTAAGTTGTGTATGTCAAAGAAGTAGAAAAAGTTGAAGAGTTCTTCTATCTTTACTAGCAAGCACCGTCCTTCTAAGCCCAGCTCCTGCACTCCACCTGCAGAGCTGACAGCTGGGTCCACTCTTTGCTTCCCCGAGTTTCCCAGAGCTGGAGCGACTCCAGGAAGGAATTCAAAGATGCCTTGCACTCCATCTTTGGAACACCGTCTACCTCTGGCATTTCTTAGTCCTCCATGGAGCCAAGATGTGCCCCTGCTGGATTATCGTGTGTGGGTTTGCCCTCAGTTACAACCTGGCCCTTTGGATCTGCCCTGGATCGGGACTGGCGCTGATACTGGTGCCTCCACCATTCTCGATCCCAATCCAACCGATGTCATTCCATGACGGACAAAGCATCACGCTACCAACATTTTTTAGCCCGCCTAATCCTTTTAAGGGAGAGGAGAGACTCTTTGAAAGGACCCATCGCTCATGCCAAGGAACACCAGGTGAATGATAGGCTTTTCATTGGGTTCGCTGGACTGAAAAAAGTCAAGCAGTGCAGAAACAGACCATCTATCAATGGATTGTACTCTGCATTAAAATCTGCTATGCACTAGTTAAGGAGAAGCTTCCAGAGGGCTTGTGGGCCCATTACACCATGGCCAAGGCTGCTACTACTGCGTTAGCATGCTTGGTACTTGCCCTGGACATCTGCCAACCTACCACATGGGTTTCACTCCACACGTTCACGAAACACTACTGCTTGGACAGTCTGGTCTGTACAGATGGGCATGTTGCCTGTTCGGTCCTCTAGGACTTCCTAATTTGAGCCCATTTGGTAGGTATTGTCTGGGTATATCTACACAGTGGGGTGTTGGTGGTCTAGGAAGTGGTGGCGCCCTGCTGCTACTGCGTGTAGTGTGCTAGATGCCTGGAAGTACGGTGCCAACAGGTAGGGGAAACACCCTATAACCCCTATGTGTGTGAAGGAGAAACCCCACACAAAGCAGTGAACCAAGTCCTGTGCACACGTATAAGAGTTCTTAATGATAGTTCATCCAATCATGTGAACATCAAAGTCATTAAAGTTCCAAACGATCTGTTCTTTGTCTTTTATTCCATGTAACATCAAAAGCAACCAGCCAACGTGTTTCGTCACAATGGGAAATATCCCGCGACTTCTTCAGGGCTGGGAATAATACAACAAGTTGTGTGTAAACAAAAAATACTACATGGTACAGGAATGGGAGGATTTGCACCTCTCTTCACAAGGAGTGAATGCAGATCACCGTTGGCGTGGAAACCCTAAACAAGTATTAAAACCGTACGTGACAACTCGATCGTTAGATAGACCGAAAGTGCAAAGGTAAAAACAACATTCGTATCGTAGCAGAAGTGGTATGTGAAGTGCCACAAATATAGTGTAGTGAAGACCATATAGCCCGGATGAATTTGGCGCCGGAAGATCATTGTTAGATTTAAACATAGAACGCAATACCAGACTTTACGTGAAATTCTAGAGAAATGAGTCAATGCGGTAGGAAATCAAATGGAAAGAGTGCTACCTGTACTTCGTGTGTGTAGATTTTTACCGATCTAGGAAATTAGAAAAGGTAAGGGGAACCCAAATTAGGGGAAACCATACTGGAAAGGGCATGGAGGAAAAGTTGTTACAAAAGAGTGCCTGTGAATGGTAGTAAATACCCTCACCACTCCGCCGGTTATAATTCCGACCTGGCTGGTCAGATGAAATAAAGGCTTAGTAGCTCCGCAATTGAGTTCAAATGGTGTATAGCAAGGAAGCACCTAGACAAGTAATGCAGCGGATTAGCTAAATGACTAACGTTTGTTATGACAACTGTACATTTTAATGCAACCAAAAAATTGCAAAAATGAGAGTGGGCAACTTGTATGTCCCCACAACTCTTACCTATATAAGGGTGATCCTGTAGTATGTGTAGATTGCTATAAATCTAGAAAATAAATTGGTGAAAAGAACCACCATTAGGGGAAACTATGCTGGATAGAGCAAGGAAGAAGATAATACAAAAGAAGGGGTGCCTACAGGTAAGTAAATAAAAAATAAATAAAAAACCCTCACCACTCCGCCGGTTATAATTCCGACCCGGCTGTCAAATAATTGAAAGCTCAGTGGCTCCGTGTTTACATAAAGTGGATAGCATCAAGGAAGCACCTAGATAAATAGTGTAGCTGATTAGTTTAAAGACTCTGATTCCATGGTACACTCATGATTACAAGAGCAGAGTTGAGGCTGCCCAATAATTATCCACAACTCTTACCTCAATACAGGTGATCCTGCATGGACCGTGCCAACTGTCGGGGGAGAGTACCTCTACGTAGTCCCCTTGATCTGGAAAGCAGATCAAGGCCATATTACGGAATAGGCAAATAGCATTTATGATTAACGTATCGTAAGAGCAAGTATAGCCAATGTGATAACATCGCACAATATTAAGTGGCAGTAGCGTATCATAAGGGCATATTAAAAAACGAATTCGGTGACTGTACGCATGTTAAGATCTAATGGCCAATTTAATGAGGTTCAAGCAGGTGTGAAAAGGTATGACACCTGGAGTCTAAGGATATTATGTGATTACGCTGATATGTGCCGCGTGTTACCGTTATAAATTAATGCGATAACAATTGCAGCTGGTGTGTCAAGGTGCGGCACCCGGAACCTGTTTAAATGTGAGCGAGTGCACTAAATAATTCCGGCGTGTTCAACGTATTAGAAACACATCAAACAAGTTGAAAAAGTGACCGTTGAATAATAGTTATAGCTAGTGTAGCGTTGTGAAATAAGAAATGGTGTTGTAAACCACTTACCTTCAGCGAGTGCGCTGAGGTCTGCGACGGGTGCGATCTCTGTTCCGGATGTGGACAGAGAAAGCATCCGGAAGTACCCTTAAATACCGTCACTAATTTAGAAAAAACTAGTGCGCGTAGCTTCCGGCGGCCCAAACAAGGGAAACTAAGTTTATTCTGCAAATCTTGATAGCCGTGTGAGCATCACAGATGCTGGAGCTCACAGTAAAAGAGGGGGCAGGATGCTATAGTAGTGTCAAAGCGTGAAAGGATAGTTGGCAATATGAAGAAGTGGGGGCTTAATAATTATTTACGAATGCAGCGATTTGATCAGATACCATGATCCATTCCATAGTGTACAAAAAAGGAGTTTGAATCAAGGGAATGTAGGAGTAGGGGTAATGCAAAAGGAAAAAAGAAAAGGAAAGGAAAGAAGAAAAAAGAGAGAGGAAAGCATGGTTCCTCAGAGCGTGTATTTAAGGCGCTCGTGGTCTCAGTCAGAGAATATATATATGTCGTTGATTCTGACGTTTATATTATGTTGTGCGTGTTAACTACATGTGTAAACCTCCTGTGTTGCTTGGCTCAAAGATATGCTACACATATGTATCTTTTGAATACGGATGACTGTGTTGTTAAGGAGACAGTGGTAATATGGGTAGGGTGGTCTAAAAACCCTGTTTGAGGGGATGGAAAACTCTCAATGCTAATGATACCTGATAGCAGGGTGTGCCTCATCTGCTGTGACACACCAGACCTTGGGTAGGTATAAGACTGGTGCATTTGTGATGGTGTGCATATCAGCAGTAGCAAGGGGTACAGTTGTTGAAAGTAAGATTTGACGCGATTAACAGTTTGTGGCAGCGCAAGTGTGAGTCCAAAAACCATATATGTACAGCGCAAGGTGACTTATACATCATAAAATAGCAGCTGTTACTTGGTTCATTAATATATGAATGAATGAAATGAAATTCGTACTTGTAAAGCGCACTTATACCCCCAAAGAGGTGTCCTGGCGCTGTACGCATACCGCTGTGGAACCCTTCCTGGCTTTTCCCTGTGAAATGTCCACTCCTGGGCACCCCCAGGGTGAAGCCAGGCATCCCAGCGCTGTTGGGGCCGTTGTGGAGATTAAGCAAGCTATTGCCCAGAGTTGCAGAGTGGGACCCATGATTAGAATAGGCACCGAGGCGAGAATTATCAGGTCCGAGGAAATTGAGCCCAAGACCCGCCGAGGCGGGAATTGAACCCTGGTCCCGGGCCAGATCTCTGCATCAGGGTCTGCCGCTCTAACCATTGAGCCACACTTCTCCATTAATATACATTTCTATGGTCATTGAAATGTGGAAGGGAAAAACAAGAGACAGAGTAGGAATATATAGTTCAATCCCATAGGTGTACTTTTCGATTCACCAATGGTCAGATCTCCAGTTCACTGTGAGTTTACAACTTTACAAAGATGGGACATGATACTGGATCCCATCCTTTTGTTTTCAGTCTCCCAAGAAGTACTGCATTTCATGGTCACTGTTGAGGCCTTGTTCCACAGTCCGAAGGCGCATAATCCATGTTGCCTCCGTGCGTCTGAGTTTGAGTTCTCTGTTGCCGCCTCTTGGACTTGGTTCAACAAAATCAATGCCATAAAATGTGAGACGTTTCTGTGGGCCTTGAGACTGACATACAGCAGTGTGAAGTGCCATCGGATACCTGGCGTCTTGTTGGTGTAGTGTCCTCACATGTTCTCCAATCCTATCTTTAAGGGGTCGAATGGTGCTGCCCACGTATTTCCCTTTGCATGCGCATTCTATTATGTATACTATGAATCTAGTGTTGCAATTGATGTTGTACCTGATGTTATATCGTTTTTTGTCGTATCCCGTAAATTCTTTAGTGTCATGTTTGGCCCATCTGCATATGCCGCACAAGCCACATTTGTAAAATCCTATTGTTCGCGGGGTTAGCCATGTTGAGTCACCACGAGCCTGTGGAACTGTAGGGCTAAGTCTATTTCTGAGTGTCCTGCCTCTCCTGTAGGTGATCTGTTTATTTGGGAGGAAATGTGGTCATCTAATGATCTATCTGCCCTCAGGATTCCCCAATGTTTGTTTCGGCTCTTCCTGAGAGTGTAGCTCATGTCGTTGTAATCCGTTATCAGTCTCACTGGTTGTTTGTGTTGTGGTGTGTGAGCTTTGTCTTTTAGTGTGTCCTCTCTTGGTATCCGTCTGATCCTGTTCTCTGCCTGCTTAATTACGTGTGGTGTGTATCCTCTCTTTATGAATCTAGATTTCATATCAGTAAGACATTTGTAGAACTCAGTCTCTTCGCTGCAGTTTCTTCTGGCCCTCATGAATTCCCCATAGGGAATGGCCTGATTCTGGTGTACTGGGTGTGAGCTGCCTGCATGTAGGAGTGAGTTGCACGACGTCTCCTTGCGGTAGAGTCGGCTATGTAGTTTGTCACCTTTGATGTAAAGTTCTACGTCCAAGAACGTAATGCTGGATTTACTAAATTCCGTGGTGAATTTCATATCAAAATTGTTGGTATTCGGGGGGCGTGGCTAGCAGCCAACGAGAATGGCCGCTGCCTGAGAGAGCTCCTGAATCCCCGCTGCAAATCCCTCAATATCCGAGGCCATCCACATCCCAAAAGTATAAAAACAACCAGTATTTCACTCCTCACCTCCCAGGAGAGACTCGACGGGAGCTGCGACTCGCATGGTGAATCCGGCGGCCCCCTCTGATGCGTCCCCGATGAGGCGGTAATGGCGGACGCCCAAAAAAAAGTGAAAGCGTCGAAGATGCCTGAGGGACGCTAAAGAAGCCAGGCAGACAAGCGGTCCGGGAGGGGTCCCGAGGTGCCTCAACTCTGAAGCAGCGCACAGAGGGGACGAGGACCGGCTGAGGGCTCCCGCGTCGCGCGGTGCGGCCGTGAGAGGGAGGATCCGGTGAGTGACGCAAGCACCTGAGCCCCCGGCTTTGCGGCCTTTACACGCTGCGGCCGCTATACGTGGATTCCTGGTGCCAAAGAGGCTGCGGCTTAACGGGATACCCAGTGAGGAGCGGGGGCATGGTGGAGACCCGGCGACAGTGAGGACTGGCACCTCCTTAAGAGCCGACGCAAAGGAGTGGGAGTGGAGGCCACAGGCCTACAGCAATCTGCCTCTGCGAGAGAGGCAAGACCCCAACCTTGCGGCCTGCAGTGGGGAGCTGTTGAGAGGTGGTGCGGGAGGCCTGGATACTGTCGCAGCGGAGGTGGTCTGTGTGGCTGCTGTAAGACAAGCAGTGCGGACCCGTAGGTCCTAGAAGAGATCGCTTGCCCATCACTGGGAGCCCGTGAGTAGTGGAAGGTGCCGTCCTTTCGGCAGTGTCGCCCTGCGACTAAACTAGAGGCGCTGTGGCGAATGGTGGGGGCCAGTGAGAAGACGGAGCGCCGTAGCCCACCAGGCGCTGGCCTGGGTTAGCGCTGAAAGAAGGGGGAACACCTGAGGCCGGGGGTGACTGGCCCTGACGACTCCCTGCAATTAGACTACATTGGCGCAAGGGATTGCTGCCGCCTCCTGCGGAGCTGATAGCCACTGTAAGACCTCGCCGAGCGTGGAGGGGGGCGAGGGAACCCCTGAGACTCCCCCAACTGATCGAGGACAGGTTGGTGCGGTGGGAACCGAACTGGGGCTTGAAGGGCGTTTCTGAACCTGGACTGCACTACCATAAGAAGGTGCTGAAAGTTCCAGCACCGTAGGAGATACTACGCTGGAGTGCCATACGCAGAGGGAGGAGAAGCCTCCTGCGGAATGCCGACGAAGGTAACCACGTCGCACTGAAGGGGGCCGCGAGGGGTGTAGAAGCCTAGCCAAGATAGTTGGTGTTCCAGGGCCGCGATACCCAGATTGAGAATCCGGAAGAAACTCCCACAAACTCGGCCCATATTGTCATCAATTTAAGGTCCACCCTTCGGTGCTGGCCTGTGCTTTCACCTAGCGGGGCGTTCATTGCTGCGCATCCATGGCGACAGGAGGGAAGGGGCCCAAGGCGAACGCCCAAAAGCAGCTGTCCAAATTCTCTTGGTCCAAAGGGGGAGATAAGGAGGATCCGCCGCAACCAGGGACGGATGGAGGGGCGGCTGCCTCCAAACAAGGACCGGAGCCAACTCTGCATGATGTCATGGCAGCTATTAACGGAGTGCGTGCGTCGGTGGACTCTGTCACGGTGGAGGTCTCCCTTATTAGGCGGACTTCCGAAAGATGGACGAGAAAGTCAGGGAGCTTAAGGTGGTCGCCGGTGCCCTACAGGCGGACACGTCGGAACTCCAGACGCAGATGCGTGAAATGCAGCAGAAACAGGAGAGGATGGCACAGCAGCTCGATGACTATGAAGGCCGGGCCCGCCGCAATAACATCCGCATCTTAGGGGTTCCGGAGAAAACGGAGGGGCCGGCAGCGGACCTATATGTGGAAGACCTCATCACGAAGCACCTACAGCCCAAGTCTCTGTCCGGCTACTTTTCCATTGAAAGAGCTCATAGAGTACCGGGAGGTAGACCAAGACCAGGCGCACCTCCGAGGCCCCTTAAAGCTCGGGTCTTCAACTACCGGGACAGGGACATTATCCTGCAGACAGCGAGGTCCAGTCCCCCGCTGAAAATAGATAACTACGAGGTGGCCTTCTTCCCGGATTTCACAGCTAAGGTCCAAGCCCAACGTCGCAGCTTTCAGGCGGTGAAGAGGGAACTGCGGGACCGGGAGGTGAAATATGCGATGCTCTTCCCTGCGAGACTGAGGGTGGAATCGGATGGCAAATCGTGGTTTTTTGATTCACCGGATGCAGTCTGGGACTGGATGGAAGGATGGAGTACGGTGGGAAACCTGAGACGAGAACGCTCTGAAAGGATTAGCCAACGTAGGGGTCTTCGTCCAGACGCGGCAAAGAATGGTCCTGCAGAGGAAGAAGATCCGCTGAAGGAGCGGGAGTGAGGACCCTCGGCCTCATCAATGAAGGGCCGACGCCCAACTGAAAGCGCAAGTAGTGGGGACTGGGGGGAGGGTTGATATACCCATCGGGTGCGAGACTTACAAAGAGAAGACCTGGTGTAAGGTTTGGGACTGATGGGCTTAATCGATGTGATCTGAATGAGACTGAATTATACGATTAGTGGATGGCCAAAAATACAAGTTAATTGTGATGTGAATGGGCGGGGAAGGGAGTTGCTCGTCCCGTGCATTTCTAGCATTTCGGGGGGGGAGAGAGGCACTCTGCCAGGTTCGGGAGTGGGTAGTTTTAAATCCACGGGCAGGGGGGCAGGGAGGGGGGTAGCTGTTGAGGGGTTGGGGGGGTTTGAAGATGCATAGTGCTAGGGACCCGGGGGCGGGGAGGTGGGTGGGTACCAGGGGGCCTAGAATTTGGGGATGTTATTTTTTTGATTGTATTGTTGGTAAGCAATGTGATATTGTGTTTCGAAAGCGTAAAGTAGTCATATTGAGCATTGGACGGCAATCGCTGAGTGGACAGACTCAAGTTTGCTCCTACATAGCAAGGATCCGAGTACGAGAAATGGGTGGGATATGTGGCAATGGGGCTGGATAGAGACCATACCCTGTCTATAATGTCCTGGAACGTCAACGGTGTGGGGGATAAGATTAAAAGGGGGATAGTGCAACAGTACCTAAAGAGACAGTCACCTGATGTGGTCTTGCTGCAAGAAACGCACCTGGTAGGTCAGAAATCCAAGGCCCTCAATAGATGGGGATACAAACTCCTGATACACGCGGACTACACCACGGGCTCGAGGTGAACGGCTATATTGGTAAAGAAAACTACGCCCATTATTGTTCATAAGTCATGGGCGGACACGGGGGGCCGCTTCGTGGGGGCAGAGGCCCAATGGGATGGAAAGGACATCAACATTCTATCTGTCTATCTACCGCCCGCTCTGGGCAAGGCAGCATTAGAGGACCTAGGTAATAGGCTGACGAGACTCCGAGAGGGCACACTTATCATGGGAGGAGACTACAACATGACATTAGATGACACCGTTGACCGCAACCCACCGAAGACGAGGGAGAAGTCTAACGACCTAATGGCCGATTTTGCGCAGGCGATGGGTTTGGCAGATGTAGGCCGTGTGCTTCACCCTACTGGTAAATTATTCACGTATTTTTCTAGTGTCCACAATAGCTTATCACGTATTGACTACTTTCTCACGCATTTGTCCTCGATAGGTAATTTCGCCCAGTTTAAAGTCTTGCCCAGAGGCATTTCGGATCATTCCCCGGTCTGGAGGGACTATACGCACTGGGAACGACAACCACGTACCACTATTGTCCTTAACCCATGGCTTCTACATATACCAGATATAAGAGGCGAGCTCCGCACACAAACAGAGAACTACTTTACTGAAAACGTGGGCTCAGTCGACTCCGCACAAACAATCTGGGAAGCATACAAAGTGGTTCTCAAAGGGCAAGCCCTGTCATTAAAGACGAGTTATATCGCAAAAAGCACGAACTCTTGGCCAAGGTGGAGTCAGACCTCCTCGAACTAGAGCGGGAGCATTCACAGGATCCCTCACCGGACACTAGTCATAAACTCCTATTGAAGCAAGACGAATACAGGATAAAAACCAGGCTCATATGGTGGCTAAACATCGTGCCACCCAGCATCGACTCTATGAGCTTGGGGACAGGGCAGGTAGGACACTGGCGTGGTTAGAAAGGCGTGAGCAGGGATCCAGATGGGTACATAAGCTGATGATACGGGGGGTGAAGTAGTGACTCATCCACAAGAAATAGCGGAAAAGTTCGCGGATCATTTTGAGACGGTGTACCTCCCCTCCACTCAATACACGGCTGAGGACTCCCGCCAGTTCCTGTTGGATAGCAATGTGCCGGGCCTTTCAGGAGTGGAACGAGAGACCCTGGAGGCAGACCTTTCGAACGAAGAAATAAGCAAGGCCGTGGGGCAGATCAAGTCCGGAAAGGCGATGGGGCCTAATGGCATCCCAGTAGAGTTCTTGAAGGCCACTGCCTCACTGACTGTGCCACACCTGAGAGCCATGTATGAAGAAAGTTTAGAAGTGGGGGGGCTGCCAGTAGATCAGCGATTAGCCACCATCGTAGTCATCCATAAACAGGGTAAGCCAGCAGACAACTGTGGCTCCTATAGGCCAATTTCGCTAATTAACGTGGAGACAAAGGTGTTGGCAAAAGTCCTGGCGAACAGATTGGCGACAGTTATTACATCTTTGGTCCACCCAGACCAATCGGGCTTTATGCCGGGCAGAAATACGGCCCTCAATCTACGGCGTTTACATAATGTGATGGCTCGTAGGAAGTATATTGAAGAGGACGCGGCGGTGCTGTCTCTCGATGCCTCCATGGCATTCGATTCTATTGAGTGGCCGTATCTGTTCGAGGTCCTGGGGAAGGTGGGGTTGGGCCCTAAATTCATAGCCTGGGTAAAGCTGCTGTATACCGGTGTGTTGGGACAGGTGAGGGTTAATGGTTTTACATCTCGGACGTTCGAACTAAGAAGAGGTACTAGACAGGGGTGCCCACTCTCCCCGCTGATTTTCTCTCTTGCATTGGAGCCTCTGGCGGCCTGGGTGCGCAGAGACGTGAGGGTGCGTGGGCTGCGTTGGGCAGCTGGAGTGGAGGATCGTATATCCCTTTACGCAGACGATGTACTGCTATACTTAGCATCCCCGTACAAATCAATCAGTGTGGTGCTAGACATATTCACGAATTTCGGTAAATACTCGGGATACGCGATCAATTGGCACAAGTCCGTATTGTTTATGCTGAGGGGCGAGGTCCCCCGCCTTCCGGCGGAATGCGCTATAGCGGTCGCGACAGAGGGGTTTCGCTATTTAGGGATCTTTGTCACTTCGGATCCGGCTTGTTTCCATAGCTCAAACCTGGCCCCCCTTTTGGCTCGACTACGAGCGGATGTCAAACATTGGAGGTCTCTGCCCTTAACACTACTGGGGAGGGCGGCACTCTTTAAAATGCTAGCCCTTCCTCGTTTTCTTTATACATTACATAACTGTCCCCATAGGGTCCCAGACGCATATTTTAGAGCTGTTGATGGGGAGATTCGCACGCTGCTGTGGGATGGTAAGGCCCCTAGAATTGCACTGCAGAAATTGACAAAAGGATGGTACGACGGAGGCATAGCACTTCCTGACCTACAGCGTTATTACTGGGCGGCGCAATTGGTGACCGTCAATCACTGGATGTACCACCCCCCGGATGACCCAGCTTATGCCCTTGACCGATACCAAACTGATCGATCCGGATATATGGGGGCCCTATACAACACTGATAAGAAAAATAGGGGGAGGTTCTTTGGACCTACCCAACACACACTGGAAATCTGGCGGGTAGTTACCTCCCGGCTGGGATGGACGGGCGTCCTCTCGCAGGCTGCTCCGTTGTGGTTCACCCAGAAGCTGGGCATGCTATGCTATCAGCCCGGTTTTGATAAGTGGGATCTCATCGGGATATCAGCGGTAAGGGATCTGGTGAAGAAGGGAGCACTACTTACCTTTGGTGAGCTCCAGGAACAATATCATCTGGCACAAGGAGAAATGTATAGGTACTTACAGATCAGGCATGCGATACAGGCGGGGTTCCCGTCTCTCACAGATATACCAGAGTCGTCACCGCTGGAAGACCGCCTACTAGATGGGCCCCTCAATTCGAAGGCAATATCGTTAACTTATAAGAAGTTGAGTAATACCTTGCCAGACGCCTTCCCGAAGCTCAGAGAGCGGTGGCAAGAAGACATTGGTCCTATCGATGATGAGGACTGGCAGGCGTCCCCTCGAGACGCGGCGATCACACAGAGATTCCGGCTGATTCAACTTAGGATACTCCATCGATCATATATCACAGGGAAAGTTTTGGCGAGAATAGGAACTAGACCTGACGACCGGTGTATGAAGGGATGTGGTCAGCAGGCCACATTTCACCATACCCTGTGGACTTGCCAAGAGATACGTGCTCTTTGGGAGGGAGCCTCAGACCACATGCGCACAGCGTTGGGAAAGGACATAGTATTGACACCACAACTGGGGCTGTTAAACATATGGGAGGCGACGGATCTCACGGAAGCTGAACAGCAATTTACGACACTGGGATACACGCTGGTGAAACGGGAGCTAGCTAGAGGTTGGGGGGAACGAACCCGCCACTCGTCACCTTGTGGGCCAAAGAAATGGATAGATGTATGTTGGCAGAGACTGAGGTTTTTAAGGCTCGGGGGTGTCCCAAGAAATGGGATAGGAAGTGGTCACACTGGAATAGACATCGGGGGATCCCTGTGTGTCGCCTACTGTTGAACTGGAGATGCATAGACAAGCGAGTGCTGTAGGAAATGGTTAATATGTAGCTAGAATTAATGTCTGCTTAATTATCATCTTGCCAATCTTGCACATGTCGTCCAATCATGTTATGTATGGCTGTGTTTAAACCAATAAACAAAGTTTAAAAAAAAAAAAATTGTTGGTATTCAAATAGGTGCAGAATTCTTCCAATCTGTCTTGGGTACCTGACCAGAGTAAGCGGCAATCGTCTATATAACGACCCCAAAAGACGATGGAATCAATCCATGGTGCCCCCTTCTAGCCCCAAATCCACTCCTCCTCTAAGCTACCCATAAATAAATTCGCAAAAGAAGGCGAAAATTTTGAGCCCATGGCTACGCCTCTTGTTTGTACCATTGTTTCTCGTAAATGAAAAAATTATTCTGTAGGATTAAGTCCATCATAGTGACAAGCATGTTGGTATGTTGCCACTATGTCGCTGGCAGTTATGTAGGTGTCGTGTTATGGCCCATAAGCCTAAGTCTGGTTTTATGCTTGTGTACAAAGACACAACGTCCAGAGTGGCTAAGATCATATCTGGTTGCCATTGCAGGTCTGCCAGAATACTCAAGATATGCTTAGTATCCTGTATGAAAGAGGGTAAATTTTGTACAAGTGGTCCCAGGAATAGATCAACATATTCCGCGAGCCTTTCGGTGGGACCACCTATGCCTGAGACAATAGGTCTGCCAGGTGGAAAGGGCAGGTGTTTGTGTACCTTGGGTAAGGTGTACAGGCATGGGTAGGTTGGTCTAAAGACCTTCATATACATGTGTTCATCATTGTCTATGAGGCCTGCCGTGTGCCAATTATCCAAGTGTTTGTTGATCTTTATGGTTAAAGGCCCTGTGGGGTTGTATGACAGTCTTTCATAACAGGCTTCATCATTCAATTGTGTCAAAATCTCCTGGTTGTAATCGTCACGGTTCATAATCACGACATTACCTCCTTTGTCTGCCTCCCTCATTAGAATATTTTCATCAGTGCTCAATGCTTTGAGGGCCATACGTTCCCCCCCAAAGAGATTGTCTCTATGTTTATGTCTCTTTTTGGCTCTCTTGTTGTCATACTTGTCGAGGTCCTCAAGAACCAGTCTATAAAAGGTGTCAATAGAGTTGCCACCAGGAAGAGTGGGTGTTCATTTAGATTTGATCTTTAAGCCGCTGGCTATAGTGTAGTCTGTTTCAACATTGAGTTCCTCGAAGAGTCTCTCCATATTCAGTGGTGACTGTTCTAGATCAGTTAGTGATCAAAGAAGTTGTGTGTCTTGGACATCTCTTATGCTTAGTACATCAGACAACTTGCCACTGGGAATGTTTTTAGTGCTTTTATTCGTGGTTGGGTTACAGCTGAAATGCTTCTTTAGTTTTAGGCTCCTTACAAACTTGAATAGGTCCACTTTAAGTCTACAAATGTCCCCTGGTTCATGTGGATTGAAGCTCAAACCCTTGCTTAGAAGAGAAATCATGTCAGTAATAAGTGTTTTGGAGGAGAGGTTAACAACCTGTACCTCTCTCCCTGTGTTATCTACTTGTTCCTCCCGTCCCCAGATCTCAACTTTCTCCTGTAATCCTCTTTGTCCTGACCTTTTACCTCTGTGGGTCTTGTGTCTTGGTCTCCCCGGTTGGGTTGCGTTCTGTTCCCTTTTCATATTCTTTGTACCTCCCTCAAAAAAGAAGAGTTAGTCTGTCTAGTCTCGCTCATTGCACCTGTGTAGTTTTCAGCCTCACTGTCACTGGTCTGGGGGGCACTAAGGGAAGTAGAGCTAGAGGAGATGGAGATGGTTTCTAATCTGGTAGCTCTGCCTCCCCGTGGACCTGTCTGCACAAGTTGGTCGTATTTCTTGGCAAATGTGAAGATTCTTCCCTCCTTACAGTCAATCGTATCTCTTTTCAGCTTTCTGGCCTTTCTCTCTTTAATGTCATTCTGGTGCTTTTGTAGGATGTCATTGAGAATGACATCATTTTTTCCAGTTGCTTCCTTTATGTCTAGGTCTCTGATCTCTCTTTCTAGAGTTGCGATCTCGAGCTGTAGTTTAGCCACTTTACGTTCTGCGTTCTCTATAAGTATCTTTATTAGAGTGTTGGAATTGGCCGTAAGGGCCTCTTCCCATTTCTTCAAAAGGTCTTCATCAAGGTCATCGTAAGTGGGGAAGATTTGGGACCTGAGACCCCTTGGAACCCTGTTCAGTCTCTGGTATTGTTTTAGGGTGGCCCCATCCCACCATTTTGAATTCTGTTTTTTTGAGTCTCTTGAGCCTCACAAATTTCTCTCCGAGTCCCTCTCTACGTTGTGGGTCTCCACTGGTTGAGGCAGCAATAGTTGTTACGCCTCTGGCTAGGTTCTCAAAAAGCTCTTCTGCTATCTTGTCCCTGTCCATAGTGAGATGTAGAGCTGGTATTGGCTAAAGTATTCCGCTGCGACTGCCCTTTCTAAGGAATAAGATATATCTACACAGTGGGGTGTTGGTGGTCTAGGAAGTGGTGGCGCCCTGCTGCTACTGCGTGTAGTGTGCTAGATGCCTGTAATTACGGTGCCAACAGGTAGGGGAAACACCCTATAACCCCTATGTGTGTGAAGGAGAAACCCCACACAAAGCAGTGAACCAAGTCCTTTGCACACGTATAAGAGTTCTTAATGATAGTTCATCCAATCATGTGAACATCAAAGTCATTAAAGTTCCAAACGATCTGTTCTTTGTCTTTTATTCCATGTAACCAGCCAACACGCGTTTCGTCACAATGGGAAATATCCCGCGACTTCTTCAGGGCTGGGAATGATACAACCAGTTGTGTGTAAACAAAAAATACTACATGGTACAGAAATGTGAGGATTTTCACCTCTTTACAAGGAGTGAATGCAGGTCACCGTTAGCGTGGAAACCCTAAACAAGTATTAAAACCGTACGTGACAATTCGATCGTTAGACCGAAAGTGACCTTGATGAAGACCTTTTGAAGAAATGGGAAGAGGCCCTTACGGCCAATTCTAACACTCTAATAAACATACTTATAGAGAACGCAGAACGTAAAGTGGCTAAACTACAGCTCGAGATCGCAACTCTAGAAAGAGAGATCAGAGACCTAGACATAAAGGAAGCAACTGAAAACAATTGTCATTCTCAATGACATCCTACTAAAACACCAGAATGACATTAAAGAGAGAAAGGCCAGAAAGCTGAAAAGAGATGAGATTGACTAGAAGGAGGGAAGAATCTTCACATTTGCCAAGAAATACGACCAACTTGTGCAGCCAGGTCCACAGGGAGACAGAGCTACCAGATTAGAAACCATCTCTATCTCCTCTAGCTCTACTTCCCTTAGTGCCCCCCAGACCAGTGACAGTGAGGCTGAAAACTACACAGGTGCAATGAGCGAGGCTAGACAGACTAACTCTTCTTTTTTGAGGGAGGTACAAAGAATACGAAAAGGGAACAGAACGCAACCCAACCGGGGAGACCAAGACACAAGACCCGCAGAGGTAAAAGGTCAGGACAAAGAGGATTGCAGGAGAAAGTTGAGATCTGGGGACGGGAGGAACAAGTAGATAACACAGGGAGAGAGGTACAGGTTGTTAACCTCTCCTCCAAAACACTTACTACTGACATGATTTCTCTTCTAAGCAAGGGTTTGAGCTTCAATCCACATGAACCAGGGGACATTTGTAGACTTAAAGTGGACCTATTCAAGTTTGTAAGGAGTCTAAAACTAAAGAAGCATTTCAGCTGTAACCCAACCACGAATAAAAGCACTAAAAACATTCCCAGTGGCAAGTTGCCTGATGTACTAAGCATAAGAGATGTCCAAGACACACAACTTCTTTTATCACTAACTGATCTAGAACAGTCACCACTGAATATGGAGAGACTCTTAGAGGAACTCAATGTTGAAACAGACTACACTATAGCCAGCGGCCTAAAGATCAAATCTAAATGGACACCCACTCTTCCTGGTGGCAACTCTATTGACACCTTTTATAGACTGGTTCTTGAGGACCTCGACAAGTATGACAACAAGAGAGCCAAAAAGAGACATAAACATAGAGACAATCTCTTTGGGGGGGAACTTATGGCCCTCAAAGCATTGAGCACTGATGAAAATATTCTAATCAGGGAGGCAGACAAAGGAGGTAATGTCGTGATTATGAACCGTGACGATTACAACCAGGAGATTTTGACACAATTGAATGATGAAGCCTGTTATGAAAGACTGTCATACAACCCCACAGGGCCTTTAACCATAAAGATCAACAAACACTTGGATGATTGGCACACGGCAGGCCTCATAGACAATGACAAACACATGCATATGAAGGTCTTTAGACCAACCTACCCATTCCTGTACACCTTACCCAAGGTACACAAACACCTGCCCTTTCCACCTGGCAGACCTATTGTCTCAGGCATAGGTGGTCCCACCGAAAGGCTCGCGGAATATGTTGATCTATTCCTGGGACCACTTGTACAAAATTTACGCTCTTTCATACAGGATACTAAGCATATCTTGAGTATTCTGGCAGACCTGCAATGGCAACCAGATATGATCTTAGCCACTCTGGACGTTGTCTTTGTACACAAGCATAAAACCAGACTTAGGCTTACGGGCCACAACACGACACCTACATAACTGGCCAGCGAGACAGTGGCAACATACCAACATGCTTGTCACTATGACGGACTTAATCCTACAGAATAATCTTTTCATTTACGAGAAACAATGGTACAAACAAACAAGAGGCGTAGCCATGGGCTCAAACTTTTCGCCTTCTTTTGCGAACTTATTTATGGGTAGCTTAGAGGAGGAGTGGATTTGGGGCCAGAAGGGGGCACCATGGATTGATTCCATCGTCTTTTGGGGTCGTTATATAGACGATTGCCGCTTACTCTGGTCAGGTACCCAAGACAGATTGGAAGAATTCTGCACCTATTTGAATACCAACAATTTTGATATGAAATTCACCACGGAATTTAGTAAATCCAGCATTACGTTCTTGGACGTAGAACTTTACATCAAAGGTGACCAACTACATAGCCGACTCTACCGCAAGGAGACGTCGTGCAACTCACTCCTACAAGCAGGCAGCTCACACCCGGCACACCAGATTCAGGCCATTCCCTATGGGGAATTCATGAGGGCCAGAAGAAACTGCAGCGAAGAGACTGAGTTCTACAAATGTCTTACTGATATGAAATCTAGATTCATAAAGAGAGGATACACACCACACGTAATTAAGCAGGCAGAGAACAGGATCAGACGGATACCAAGAGAGGACACACTAAAAGACAAAGCTCACACACCACAACACAAACAACCAGTGAGACTGATAACGGATTACAACGACATGAGCTACACTCTCAGGAAGAGCCGAAACAAACATTGGGGAATCCTGAGGGCAGATAGATCATTAGATGACCACATTTCCTCCCAACCACAGATCACCAACAGGAGAGGCAGGACACTCAGAAATAGACTTAGCCCTACAGTTCCAGGGGCTCGTGGTGACTCAACATGGCTAACCCCGCGAACAATAGGATTTTACAAATGTGGCTCGTGCGGCATATGCAGATGGGCCAAACATGACACTCAAGAATTTACGGGATACGACAAAAAACGATATAACATCAGGTACAATCAATCAATCAATCACAGAATTTGTAGAGCGCACTACTTACCCGCGAGGGTCTCAAGGCGCTGGGGGGAGGGAAGGGGGGGGGATGCTGCTACTGGTTGAACAGCCAGGTCTTGAGTAGCCTCCTGAAGGTCAGCAGGTCTTGGGTCTTTCGTAGGCTTAGTGGAAGGGTGTTCCAGGTCTTGGCGGCGAGGTGTGAGAAGGATCTGCCGCCGGTGGTTGTTCTTCGAATGCGGGGGACGGTGGCGAGGGAGAGGTCGGCGGAGCGGAGCTGGCGGTTGGGGACGTAGAAGAAGAGTAGTCTGTTGAGGTAGGCTGGGCCAGTTTTGTGGAGTGCCTTGTGTGCGTGGGTGAGGAGTTTGAAGGTGATCCTCCTGTCGACGGGGAGCCAGTGCAGGTTCCTCAAGTGGGGGGTGATGTGGCTGTGGCGTGGTACGTCGAGGATCAGTCGTGCGGAGGCGTTTTGTATGCGTTGCAGTCGCTTCATGAGCTTGGCCGGGGCTCCCGCGTAGAGGGCGTTCCCATAGTCTAGTCTGCTACTGACGAGGGCCTGGGTGACTGTTCTTCTTGTGTCTGTCGGGATCCACCTGTAGATCTTGCGAAGCATGCGGAGTGTGTTGAAGCAGGAGGAGGAGACTGCGTTGACTTGCTTGGTCATGGAGAGCGTTGAGTCGAGGATGACTCCCAGGTTGCGTGCGTGGTCGGTGGGTGTCGGGGTTGCTCCAGCAACATCAATTGCAACACTAGATTCGTAGTATACATACTAGAATGCGCATGCAAAGGGCAATACGTGGGCAGCACCATTCGACCCCTTAAAGACAGGATTGGAGAACATGTGAGGGCACTACACCAACAAGACGCCAGGTATCCGATGGCACTACACGCTGCTGTATGTCCGTCTCAAGGCCCACAGAAACGTCTCCCATTTTATGGCATTGATTTTGTTGAACCAAGTCCAAGAGGCGGCAACAGAGAACTCAAACTTAGACGCACGGAGGCAACATGGATTATGCGCCTTCGGACTGTGGAACAAGGCCTCAACAGTGACCATGAAATGCAGTACTTCTTGGGAGACTGAAAACAAAAGGATGGGATCCAGTATCATGTCCCATCTTTGTAAAGTTGTAAACTCACGGTGAACTGGAGATCTGACCATAGGTGAATCGAAAAGTACACCTATGGGATTGAACTATATATTCCTACTCTCTCTTGTTTTTCCCTTCCACATTTAAATGACCATAGAAATGTATATTAATGAACCAAGTAACAGCTGCTATTTTATGATGTATAAGTCACTTTGCGCTGTACATATATGGTTTTTGGACTCACACTTGCGTTGCCACATACTGTTAATCGCGTCAAATCTTACTTTCAACAACTGTACCCCTTGCTACTGCTGATATGCACACCATCACGAATGCACCAGTCTTATACCTACCCAAGGTCTGGTGTGTCACAGCAGATGAGGCACACCCTGATATCAGGTATCATTAGCATTATGAGAGTTTTCCATCCCCTCAAACAGGGTTTTTAGACCACCCTACCCATATTACCACGGTCTCCTTAACAACACAGTCATCCGTGTTCAAAAGATACATATGTGTAGCATACCTTTGAGCCAAGCAACACAGGAGGTTTACACATGTAGTTAACACGCACAACATAATATAAACGTCAGAATCAACGACATATATATATTCTCTGACTGAGACCACGAGCGCCTTAAATACACGCTCTGAGGAACCATGCTTTCCTCTCTCTTTTTCTTCCTTCCTTTTCTTTTTTCCTTTTGCATTACCCCTACTCCTACATTCCCTTGATTCAAACTCCTTTTTTGTACACTATGGAATGGACCATGGTATCTGATCAAATCGCTGCATTCGTAAATAATTATTGAGCCTCCACTTCTTCATATTGCCAACTATCCTTTCACGCTTTGACACTACCATAGCATCCTGCCCCCTTTTTTACTGTGAGCTCTAGCATCTGTGATGCTCACACGGCTGTCACGATTTGCAGAATAAACTTAGTTTCCCTTGTTTGGGCCGCCGGAAGCTACGCGCACTAGTTTTTTCTAAATTAGTGACGGTATTTAAGGGCATTTCCGGATGCTTTCTCTGTCCACATCCGGAACAGAGATCGCACCCGTCGCCGCCGCAGACCTCAGCGCACTCGCTGAAGGTAAGTGTTTTACAACACCATTTCTTATTTCAGAACGCTACACTAGCTATAACTATTATTCAACGGTCACTTTTTCGACTTGTTTGATGTGTTTCTAATACGTTGAACACGCCGGAATTATTTAGTGTGCTCGCTCACATTTAAACAGGTTCCGGGTGCCGCACCTTGACACACCATCTGCAATCGTTATCGCATTAATTTATAACGGTAACACGCGGCACATATCAGCGTAATCACATAATTTCATTAGACTCCAGGTGTCATACCTTTTTCACACCTGTTTGAACCTCATTAAATTGGCCATTAGATCTTAACATGCGTACCGTCACCGAATTCGTTTTTTAATATGCCCTTATGATACGCTACTGCCACTTAATATTGTGCGATGTTATCACATTGGCTATACTTGCTCTTACGATACGTTAATCATAAATGCTATTTGCCTATTCCGTAATATGGCCTTGATCTGCTTTCCAGATCAAGGGGACTACGTAGAGGTACTCTCCCCCGACAGTTGGCACGGTCCATGCAGGAACACCTGTATTGAGGTAAGAGTTGTGGATAATTATTGGGCAGCCTCAACTCTGCTCTTGTAATCATGAGTGTACCATGGAATCAGAGTCTTTAAACTAATCAGCTACACTATTTATGTAGGTGCTTCCTTGATGCTATCCACTTTATGTAAACACGGAGCCACTGAGCTTTCAATTATTTGACAGCCGGGTCGGAATTATAACCGGCGGAGTGGTGAGGGTTTTTTCTTTATTTTGTATTTACTTACCTGTAGGCACCCCTTCTTTTGTATTATCTTCTTCCTTGCTCTATCCAGTATAGTTTCCCCTAATGGTGGTTCTTTTCACCAATTTATTTTCTAGATTTATAACAATCTACACACACTACAGGATCACCCTTATATAGGTAAGAGTTGTGGGGACATACAAGTTGCCCACTCTCATTTTTGCAAATTTTTGGTTGCATTAAAATGTACAGTTGTCATAACGAATGTTAGTCATTTAGCTAATTAGCTGCGTTACTCGTCTAGGTGCTTCCTTGCTATATACCATTTGAACACCATTGCGGAGCTACTAAGCCTTTATTTCATCTGACCAGCCGGGTTGGAATTATAACCGGCGGAGTGGTGAGGGCATTTACTACCATTCACAGGCACTCTTTTGTAACAACTTTTCCTCCATGCCCTTTCCAGTATGGTTTCCCCTAATTTGGGTTCCCTTTACCTTTTCTAATTTCCTAGATCTGTAAAAATCTACACACACGAAGTACAGGTAGCACTCTTTCCATTTGATTTCCTACCGCATTGACTCATTTCTCTAGAATTACGCGTAAAGTCTGGTATCGCGTTCTGTGTTTAAATCTAACAATGATCTTCCGGCGCCAAATTCATCCGGGCTATATGGTCTTCACTACACTATATTTGTGGCACTTCACATACCACTTCTGCTACGATACGAATGTTGTTTTTACCTTTGCACTTTCGGTCTATCTAAAGATCGAGTTGTCACGTACGGTTTTAATACTTGTTTAGGGTTTCCACGCCAACGGTGATCTGCATTCACTCCTTGTGAAGAGAGGTGCAAATTCTCCCATTCCTGTACCATGTAATATTTTTTGTTTACACACAACTTGTTGTATCATTCCCAGCCCTGAAGAAGTCGCTGGATATTTCCCATTGTGACAAAACACATGTTGGCTGGTTGCTTTTGATGTCACATGGAATAAAAGACAAAGAACAGATCGTTTGGAACTTTAATGACACTGATGTTCACATGATTGGTTGAACTATCATTAAGAACTCTTATACGTGTGCACAGGACTTGGTTCACAGGTATTGTCTGTGTATCTGTTCTAAGAGGAGGAATCTGTGGTTGGAAGTCACTATCAGAGAACAAGTTATTTACCTCTGGTAATGCTTCTTCTGGTAGAGACTCTGTCTAACTGCAGATTCCTCACTGACCTGATCTTCACCGTTCTGCAAAATGGGCTCTTCACCCGAACGCCCTTGTTAGATTCTGCACACTGGCTACACATTGTTCAGTCATGGCTCTGCGTTTCTGTAACGAAAATATTCACAAAAGAAATTGATGTCAGCACACTGGGGTGGCGCCTACAAAGCTACCACGCACGTCACTTCTGACATGGATGACGTTGATGGCGGGCCACCCAATGCCACCTACCTGCGCGCAGAGGTAATGCTCAAGATTTTCCAGATCGAGTCGGACTCCTGTGGAATATTCTAAGGTGAGTATAGAGTTTCTACCAGAAAAAGTGTTACCGAAGGTAAGTAATTTGGTCTTTTTTCCTATCAATATGGGTTAATCTCCTAATAAAACAAAGGTATGGCCACAACACTATTGAAAACTCCTAGTACATACTATAATAAATGTGATTATACTCCTAAACAATTCTTTCTGATTTTGTAACAGATGTTGTTTACACATGGCTGGATCACCTTGGAGGAAGACAACTTTTAAATATAATCAAATGCCTTACCAAAAGTATATAAAACTGTACATACCCTACCTAAATGTCCAGCTGATGAGTGTAATTTCCATAATCTAACCTTTTACCAAACCTGCTGATTTCATCTTCTACTTGTTGGTGGTAAGTGTGAGGTCATATGTAAAGGATGTTTCTGATATGGTTGACTATGGCTCCAATGTTATGATGGAACAAGGCAAATGCTTGTCCTACTTGCTGCGAAAGAACTGTACATTAGTATATCTCAGAGAGCAACTTCTTGAGGATAAAGGAAAACTTCACGGCCATCCACCGCAACACGGGTCTGCTCGTCATTTATCTATAATCGTGGAGGTAGCACTGATTCCAAAATATTTCCTCTTCAACCAGCAACTACATGTACAATACATAAGTAGCAGTGTTTCCATACAGTTTAGTAAATGTAATTGTGCATGTAAGGAAACATGTTTTTTGCAGGTTTACTTTTTGCTCCTATTTTTTACTACTAGGTACTGGTGTAATGGCTCTGAAATGCAATGAGCCCTACCAAACCGGACACAGTGCATTTTTTCTGACCCTTAAAATGGTGCAGGTTTAATTGGCTTGTCCCCAATTGGCGTAGCCTAACTTACTTGTAAGTCTCTAGTATATGGTACTAGGCAGTGGCGGCTCGCCGAGGGAGTGGTGCGGGGTGGTGAGGCGGGAAGGGGGAGGGGCAGGGTGGGAGGGTAGTGAACTCGGACATACGACGGACAGAACTCAGAGGGAGTTCTGTCCGTCGTAAGTCCGAGTCCACTACCCCCCCACCCAGCCCCTCCCCCGCCCCGCCCTACCGCCCCGCACCACTCCCTCGGCGAGCCGCCACTGGTACTAGGGTACGGAGGGCCTGTAAGTTAGTGTGCCCCAGGGACTGCAGACCTTGTTGTGCCAGCGTAAGTGGGACAAGGTAAACATGGCTCCCAGTCTGCAACTGCAAGTCAACTGCAGACTGGAAGGGCAGTTTTTAACTTTGATTTACTTTACCTTGTAAATTCTACATCTCTGGAACCCTCTGGTGGATCTTTTTTGTTGTGGTGTCTAAAAATACATAAATATACAGTCTATTTTTATAAATTGGTGTCGGATTTCTTTGATGTCTTGTCGATTTCTTCTTTAATTGTTTTGGTGCTGTTTAAATGCTTTACACTTGTTTCTTTATGTAAGCCTTGCTGCTCAGAGCCACAGCTACCCAGGGTCGAGTTGAAGCATTGACAAATGAAACCTAAGGGTCCTAAAGAGGTTGGTAGTGTATTACATGGTGAGGTAGCACAATCGCACTATATAATATACCCCATTTCCTCACAGTGAGCAATTTGGAACATAAAGGTATCTACAATGCACAAAAACACACACATGTACTTTTACACCCATTGTTTAGCCAGGGTCGGTGGTTATAGCCAATGAAATCTAACTACTACCGGATTAGATGAAGGCAATTCATGGGCTTCAATATGTGATAAGCAGGGGTATTTTCCACACAGTAATGGTTTACTTGAAAGTTGGAATCGGGTATTGAAGAAGGAATTGCAGCTGGGGTCGTGTCAAGGTAGGGATTGGAGCTGTACAGGTAGAATCCCCTCCAAAATAGAAGCTGAGTGTAAGAAAGTGACCTCTTTTTGCATGGTTGCCACCACTTTTTGCTACACTGCAGATGTGCTTTGACTGAGTGTGCCCTGGGTTCCTGCCAAACAGGTACCCAGGGCCTACGTTATTTCCCTAAACTGCATTGAAAACAAGACCCAATTGGCACTCTTTGGCCACAGGTCAGTCTCTTGTAAATGGTACCCCAGGTACCAAGGGCACTGTGTCCAGGGGCGGCTTCTAGGGGCTGCAGCACTTATTGTGCCACCCTTAGAGGCTCTGTACCTTTACACCCACACACTGCCTTTGCAGGCTGTGTGTTTTGGTGCAGAACAAAGTGAAGAATCGACATGGCACACATCCCTGTGTGCCATGCCTACAACCCACTGCCCTGGCATAGGTCAGCCACCCCGCTAGCTGGGTGCACTATACCAGGGGGGAGGGTACAGGTGCATGAGCCCTGTACCCCTACAGTGTCTAAGCCAATTCTTAGACATTGTAAGTGCAGTAATGCCATTAAGAGTATATGGGACTGGGAGTTTGTCATTACGAACTCCACAGCACCATAATGGCTTTACTGAAAACTGGGAAGTTTGGTATCAAACTTCTCAGCACATTAAACCCACACTGATGCCAGTGTGGGATTTAATGAAAAATGCACACAGAGGGCATCTTAGAGATGCCCCATGAAAAACAACCTAACACTAGTGTCCAGGCTGAGTGGCTGCTCACCAGCTGCCACCACCAGACATGTTTCTGGACCCCGGGTCGAGAGCCTGCTTCTCTCGGGGGTCTGAAACTATGCCTCCTCCCCAAGGATGGGCAGGGTCCACGAAGGGGAAGCTTCAAAGGCTTGCCACCTTTGTGAGCTTCCCCAGGCCCTTTGCTGCTTCCAGCAACTGGCCTCCACCAGTTCTGATCCCCCACTTCGGGCGGGAGAATCGGCGGGAAAACCAAGTGAGGAAGGGAGGTGTGCCCACCTTTGCCAACTCCAACCCTCAGGTGGGGGAGGCGAGGTGAAGCATAACTCTCCATCTTGCAGATGGGGGGACCCAGCCAACCAGAGTGAGGCATATACCCCCCTCCCACTGGAGGGTGACATAGTAGGGGGTGTACCCACCCCAAGGAAGGAACCCATTGGTCCGAACCTGTACCTACCTGTAACATCCCTAAATCTAGTATCTAGGGGCACCCCTGAACCTTGCCTCCTCAGACAAGAACCAACTAAGAAAAGAAGAAGGACCGAAGAAGCCGTGCCAAAGCTAAGAAGAGGAGGATGCAGAAAGTCTGGGTTGGGGTGACCGGAAACATGGCGGCCGCGAGCTAAACGGTCGCGGACCGCCGGAGTGAGGAGTGCGACGGATTGAGAGAAGAATGTAGGCTCATGTAACTTCTCCTCCCAACCCGCAAAAAATTACCGTAACTGAGACCCTCTCTCCCGAGTTGTAAGGGATTTATGCAGCTTTGTTTGGCATCGTGCGGGAGCCGTTGGAACTGCCCACTGGCCGGAGACGCCGGAGACGCTGCCTCAACGT
The DNA here is from genome assembly GCA_963921515.1 of Calotriton arnoldi. Classification (NCBI taxonomy): domain Eukaryota; kingdom Metazoa; phylum Chordata; class Amphibia; order Caudata; family Salamandridae; genus Calotriton; species Calotriton arnoldi. The sequence goes on along the minus strand of CAWUFW010009334.1, from coordinate 309,745 downwards.
GGAGCAGAGCGGCGGTGCAGCTGAGGCGTGCATGGGCTGTTCGCGTCCTTGCACGCAGCGGCAGAGGCAGCACAGGTTGGTTGGATAGAGGCGATCCAGACGGAAGAAACTCAGAGGTACGAGAGTGCAGGCTGGTGGCAGTACCCGATGGGAGAGGAGGTGTAGCCCCCCAGACTACGCATGGAAACCAGAAGCAGCAGGTCGGAGATTTAGGGTACTCTAGTGAGCAGGGGAGTGCTCGTATGGAGAAATCTGCAGTGCCTTTTGGTAAATCAGGTGCCCTGCCAGAAAAAATATCCAGATATACTCTGCGCACTCGTGCAGTGGGAAAATCCGGGGTAAGCCCTGACCTATATGCATCTACGGCTTTAGAGCCCCCAACTGAGTCTGTTGCGAAAAAGGCTGTGCAAGCTAAAACATTAAAAACGGGCAGGCCGGCAAAGCAACAGGGAAAGAGTCCCCGAGGAAGGGGGGAAAAATCTCGCCTCCCCAGGTTAGGCTAACCCCCTCCCTTAAAACCTTCTATAAAGTTATGTTGCATTCTTCCTCAACAGGGATGGGTAGGGGGGAATCGACGGCTAAAACCCAGTGGGAATTGGGGAGAGGAGAAGTTACGGGTGAGACCTCAGAAAAGCCTATCCCAGCACAGATAGACGAAGGTGGGGAAGAGGTGAGCAGTGGCCATGGAGTATCAACTGGAGTTGTCTTTCAGTTGCCAACGCAGAATAGGTTCACCGGCCTCGAAATGGGGGAAGATGTCGAAGATGGAGAAAGTCCAACCCAGGAGGACCATCCTGTGTCAGCACCAGTAACAGTGGCTGAGATTGAAACTGGGACTGTGGGACCAAATTTGCATGAAACCCCCTTGGCCTCCATACTCTTGGGTCTAAAAGAGGAGATTAGCACCAGGTTTAAAAAGTCGGAAGCAAACCAAGCCGATATACAAGCTTCTTGTATTTCCTTGGCACAGAAACTTGATGAAGTCGCAATACGCACTAAAGTGTTGGAGGTGGAGGTAGGGGTGATGAGACACGATATTGCCAAAAATACTGAGGGGCTGGGAGCGCTGGCCAGGGAAAACACAGGACTCAGGGCAGATTTGGAGAGAGTAGAGACCCACGCCCGGAGAAACAACCTGAGGCTTTTAAATATCCCTGAGGCGGAAGAAGGGACAGACATCAAGGTTTTCGTAATCAAACTGCTTCGTGAGACCGTTCTAAAAGATAGGCCAGATATAAATCTGGATAACGAAGTACAGCGTGTACATCGTGATCCCTTCAGACGAAACCCCCAGAGGCAGAAGCCAAGGAAAATTCTCATAAATTTTCTCTCATATACTGTGAAGGAACTAATATTGACAGCAGCGCTGAGAAATGGCCCATATTCGTTCCAGATTTTTCTTTTAGTATCAGGTCTGATGTCTGTCGTGCCACAGATTTGAAACAATGGGAACTTGGAAAAAAAATGGACGAATTGAACAAACTTGGAGCCAAGGCTCAATTGAAATTTCCGGCAATGCTTCGTGTAATGTGGGATAACCAAATGCGAAATTTTAGGTCAGTGGAAGAGGCAGAAGATTTAATAGCCACTATAAAGAAGCGGGGCACCTTTTGAAATTTTTGAAAATTCTTGGAAGTAAGGTAGGGCACCCCATACAAATTGAGCAGTTTTGTAAAACCACATGAATTAAATAATTGGAGGAACACTTAAAAGCTCGGGGGGTAAAAAGGAGAGGACAAGGTAGGGTAGGAAGGGGGGTGGAATTGCATTTTTCCATTTTTTTTTTTCTTTTTTCTTCTCTTTATTTCTTTTTTTTATTTCGATTTGGAAAGGATTTCCTCACCTCGGTGGTTCAAATAGGCATTTGTATGCCTGAAGAGCAAGGGAGGGTTCCCAAGGGTAGGAGGAGGGGGTCGAGGGAGGGGCACAGGGTGGGGAGCAGTGGGAAAAAAATAAGACCTCATGACAGCACTATTAACTATAGACAGGACCATAATCGAAACTCCACGCAGAGATGAATGGGCGCGAGAATACATTCCAGGTGTTAACCTGGAACGTAAATGGTCTCCGATCCAAAGCTAGGCGGAGGTTAATATTGAAATATTTAGAGGAGTCTAAAGCACAAGTCATTATGTTACAAGAAACACATCTAACCGCAAGTGAAAGCAGGGAGTTGTACGCAAAGGTAAAGTGGTTAGAGGGTTATGCGGTTTCAGATCAAGTAGAATATTGTAAAGGGGTGGCGATATGGATCCGGAGGGGTTCCGGAATTGATTTAATTACCTCTAAAACCGACAGTTTCGGGAGGTGGGTTATAGCGACTCTTAGATGCGCTGGTACAGTATTCACATGTGTGACCTATTATGGCCCTAATGTAGATGACCCCCAGTACATAATTGATTTACATTTGTTATTGGCTGGAGTGTCCACCCCCATTGTTATTGGAGGGACTTTAACACCCTATTAGATCCATTACTAGATAGATCCACTGGCAAGATCAGGGGACAGGCTCAGGCACCTAGGACAAGGCAGGCCCTGAAGCATATGATCTACGAAATGGGATTGGTGGATACATGGAGACAGCTAAAAGGGCAAAAACGAGGGTACACCTTTCACAGCAAAAAATATTCCCACTTTTCCAGACTAGACTATCTATTAGTAGACCGACTCTGGGCAGGAAAATTAAAAGAGATAAATATTTTACCAGGCCATATCTCAGACCACGCTCCGGTAAGCGTAATATTATTTGGGGGTGAGAATAGGCTATAATATGAGATGGACCTTAAAAAGATCTATCCTACTAAAATCAGATGTGTCCATCATTGTGAGGGAAAGGACAAAGGAGTTCTTTTTGGATAACGCCCAATCCACCCCCTTGAATATAATATGGGATGCCTTTAAGGCATATATACGAGTGGTACTACAAAGTCGAGCATCTTATTTAAATAAGCTTGATAGAGCAGAATTAAAATGTTTGGAGGGGAAAGTTGGGGCATTGGAACTAAAGTTGCAGTCTGCAGATCCCACCCAAAATGCTGAGTCGTTAATGAAACAACTGGAAGAGGAAAGGTTAAATTATAGGATGACCCTAGAGGCCAAGTGCCGCGAGAAGTGGGCGACTGCTAGTATGGAACTATTTGAGTATGGAGAGAAGGCCGGCGCACTGTTGGCCTGGAAGTCAAGGGCTGATAGGTCCCGTAATCATATTCGAGAATTAATAATCAATGCTCAGAGAGACACTTCAAATAAGGAAGAAGAGATACAGGCTCGCCTGGTCTCGCTTTTTTCGGAATTATACACTGAGGAAATCAGGCCAGAGGAGGGGGTGTTAAAGCATTGGCTTGATATGCTGGATCTCCCAGTTCTTTCAAGTGAAGGCAGGAAGATAATAGAAGCCGAGATCACCGAGGGCGAAATTAGGGAGCATATAAAACATTTAAAAAACGGGAAGGCAGCAGGCCCTGACTCATTGCCAGGAGAGCTATATAAGACAATTGTAGATGAAATAGCCCCAGACATGGTATTATTGTTTAATTCGATCTATAAGGGGGAGGAACAAATTCCAGCTTCATGGATGGAAGCTATAATTACTTTGATCCTTGAGCCTGCAAAGGATCCGAAGAGTGCGGATTCGTATCGGCCCATCTCCCTGCTAAATGTTGACTATAAAATCTATACAAGCATTTTGGCAGGGAGATTAGTCAAGGTAGCCCCCCAACTAATTCATGTAAATCAGAAGGGTTTTATCCCTAAGAGACAGATCCAGGAATTGACTTTGTCCTTGATTGGGACTATTGATCTAGCAACCACGCGATCGTTTCCCTTGGCGGTAATCACTATAGATGCCGCCAAGGCATTCGACCGCGTTTGTTGGGTGTTTTTGTGGGCGGTCTTGGAATCAATGGGCTTTGATGCGGGTTATATTATGGCTATAAAAAAACTATATCAAGGTCCTACAGCTAAGATTTTAGTAAATGGAGCCCTGACAGAGATTTTTAAGATCACTAAAGGTACGAGGCAGGGTTGCCCATTGTCCCCCCTCCTCTTCGATATTTACATCGAACCCCTAGCCCATCTCTTGCGGAAGGATGAACAGATAATTCCCATCCACTCACTCCGCTCTTGTAGCAAAATCGCCTTATTTGCGGACGACCTTATAATTTATACCTCTGACCCAGCTAGAACGATACCAAGGATGGAACAGTTAACTAAAGAATTCGGGGAAATCTCTGGATACTTAGTAAACACTACTAAAACTGAGGTGATGGTTTGGAATTTAGATGGTTGGGAAGGTAGAGGGTGTGAGGAGGTAAAATATCTAGGGATCAATATAGTTAAACAGATTAGCGATATTCCGACCTGGAATTTAGCTAGAGTGGCAAAAGAGATAGACAGGGCCCTGACTAGATGGAAAAATCTCCCACTTACTATCTACGGGAGGGTGAACTTGATAAAAATGTCTATCCTCCCCAAATTAACATATATATTTAACTGTATCCCGTTAAAATTCCCTAAAGAAATGATAAATAAAATACAAGGGAAAATAACTAGTTTCATCTGGGCCTCTCGTGGAATACGTCTTTCATGGAAGAAGCTAAGAAGACGGCTCCATGTGGGTGGTCTAGCCCTGCCGGATCTTAAAATATATTGTATGGCATTCCAATTTAAAAACTTCCGAATGCTTATAGGGGACCCTGACTTAACCACTTGGGGCTCTATATTACGGGAAATGACAAATGAGTTCGGGACAGATTTTTTGTATAAATTTGGGGCTCCGAATTTTTTTTTAAAAGTAAGATTAAAAGTATTAAAGGCATCCTTGAATTTATGGTTCACAATGAGGAAGATGTTTAATATAGGATACTTCTCGGAATTTGCCCCTATCTGGGATTCCCCAGGGACACCGGAATGCCTAAAAGATGGTTTGACGCTACCACTGAAGCAAGCTGGGTTGATCAAGTGGGGTGAACTTTTATTCGAAGGCGAACTGGTCCCTTGGGAAGTATTGAAAGCCAAGACTGATAATAGACTATCTAAATTTAAATATATTCAGCAAACTTCATGGCTTTCCACAATACCCCGTGAGACAGGGTCGTTATGGGACTTCGAGAATGATATTCAGGATACTAGAGCAAAGAACAAAGAAGTCTCCAAGTGGTATACGCAACTTGTGGATATGGAGGAAAGGAAATTAGAACCCCCACACACTATCTGGAAGGATGCATTCCAGGAAGAGGATTTGCAAACACTCTGGAAGGATTCCCTAAGAGCACTATACTTTTTAGTTACACCGGCAAATTTCAAAAGGCATCACTTTTTTACAATAAATAGATTGTACTGGACACCGCAAAAAATAGCCAAGTTTATATCTCAGCTGATCCCTAGTTGTAACATATGTAAAACACCAAAAGCCAATGACATACATATTTTTTTTACATGCCCCGAAATAAAGCAATATTGGAAGGGGTGGAATCTACTATCTGTGACATCTTGAAGATACCATTAACATTGACAGCAACTTTCGTGCTCTTCGGGGTGAACCATGATTTGCAAACACGGCTTGACAGTAAACAAAGGGGGTTGATATTTTACCTGTTATTACTGGCCAGACGAGAGATATGTAAATATTGGACTGATTCTGTACCTCTGCATCCTAATGGTTGGTTGAAAGTGGCCAAGTGGACATGCAGAACAGTTATAGATGGTAATCTATCAAGGACTAGGGATCTGTGGCAGGTGTTCGCAGATTGGTCAAGCTAGGCACGTGGAGATGCCTGTTTCTTTTTGTGTGTTTTTTTTCTTTCTTTCTTGAGTCCTATGATTATATCCGAATATGGCGGAGGTGCATATCCTTCAGGATAAAAGAGCCTTTTTAAGGGTTTGGCTGAGAAAAGGCAAGGGTCCATACGATATAAGGGCGCCAGATAATGGTCCTTGACTTGTAAGATGCCATGCTGACATGAGGACAAACAAAAAAAAAAAAGAAGAGGAGGATGCCCACTGACTTGGCCCCAGCCCTACCGGCCTGTCCCCACCTCGAACCTGCAGAAGCGAAATCCCGGTGTATCCTGCAGCCAGCAACCTTAAGAACCCCGAGGACCTGCTCTGCCTTCCTCAGAAAAGACTCTGACTTCTGTGAGCACCGGATTTGCTCACCCACAGACTCTGGCTCAGGCCAAATCCGCGAGTCTGCACCGGACACAGACAGCCCGAGTTTGAGTGGCCCAACACCACGAGGAGGTCTCCCCGGCGATCCTGACCTGAGATCTGGTGATCTCTGACCTGCTTTGAATTTCCCAGCGAAGCCTGCAGCCTCTTTCTGAAGGATCCCCCCCCACCACGACGGGAGCTGTTAAGGAAAACCAGATGCCTAAAGACACCCATACACCCGACGTCCCACGGCCTTGGGTGGCCCAACCGACGTTCCCAGCATCCCCAGGCATCCCAACTTACCTCTCCAGCCGGTGGTCACCTCCAGAAGATCTTCGTCCCCGAGCCTGCAGTCTTTGTTGAAACCGGAGAATCCCTATTGAAATCAACAGGGCACCCGAAACCAAACCAGCACCCTCCACCCAGCCGCCCCTGCGGGTGTACCTTGGGTGCTAAATCGGATCCCCCTTTGCCCTGAGCTGAACCCCAGGAGCTTTGCTCCCACAACCTTGTGGCCTGCTCGTGAGCAGCCACCAAACGGAGGCCCCCTATCCACCATTGGATAACCTTGGCCTCTGCACCCGGCCGCCCTAGTGCCGCTGAGGGTATTTTGAGAGTGAATTCTTGACCCTGGGGGAACCCTGGTTCTAATCCCAGAATACCAACTCCCACAACAAAGTACTTACCTGTTAACCGATAACTTAATTTCTCTCCATAGGAATACATGGACTGTTTTTCCTTGAAAAATGTTCCAAGTGTGGAGTTGGTTTTGTATTGAACTTTGAAAAACTGCAAAAGAGCTAAAAATTGCTTACCTACCTTTTCTCGAGGAAATATCCCAGTGTGATATCTAGGTGTATCACACTGAGTAGAAAAAGTAATCCAGAACGTAATCTGCAAAGTAATCTAATAGTAATTTCCACTGTATTGAAAGCATTTAAAAACCTGTAACAAAGTCATTTTCATTCAGCTTGCTTGTATTGTTCAACCTGCCTTGAAACTTATCAAATACACTTACCTGTGCCAGGCTTGCTTGGTTTTAGGAAATAAATACAACTAAATAATATTTTTATACAAATCAAATTGGTCTGAGTTCAGTCTTTGAGTGTGTGACAACATTTGCTGATTGAGTGTGTACAACAAATGCTTAACACTACCCTCTGATAAAGCCTTACTGCTCGCCCACACTACCACAAATAGAGAGTAAGGTGCTATCTACTTTTACCTCTGCCTACCTTTGGGGTTCCACTGGACTCTGTGCACACTATTCCTTTTGGTATAGTATATACAGAGCCAGCTTCCTACACTGAGCACATGAAATTTAAGCAGAGTGGGGTAGGTGGGCAAGTGAAGAAGGAAGATTGAAAGCATGTGTGGTGTGAAAGACATTATAAAGGCGATACAGTGGGGGGGTTTAGGAAGTGGGAAGTGGGAATATTTCACTGTTGGTCAATAACAAGGGTATGGCACAATATTTCACCATTGGTAAAGAAGGTTATGACCATGTGTTCTGGTCTCTTATGGTGATTCCTGTGGAAAGAGGTTGTAAACTGAGTGATGAGAATGCATGGAAAGTGTCCAAAATTTGGAGGGTGATCGAGTGTGTATTGGGGCACTGTGATGAGCTGGGATGCTGTTAGAGTATGTTGTGTATGTGTAGTTTAGGAGGATGGAAAATTGATTGTGGAAAGTCTGGAAAAGTGAGGGGATGGATACAATGTTATACAGTTCCACCAGAGACCTACCCCTAAAATTACGAGATTATATATTAGGTTAATTATTTTGTGTGGTAGTGGTGCTGTTTGTGTTGTGTGGATATGTATGTATGTATGTAGTTTTGGTCTTGAGTGTGTTAGGATAGGAAATGTCATAGATTTAAGTGATGCATAACCTGCTTTTCATTTGGTTTCAGTGTCAAGAGTGTTCCCGTTATAGGGTTTTGTATTCTGTGGAACCCAGGGTAGCGACAGGACCAGTATTTAATCAATATGACAGATACTACTTTTTTTTAAGGCTGTTAAATAAATGAGAAAAAATCAGCAAAAGATGGTAGTTTTTTCATTTGAAGTATAAACCTAAAACACAAGAATAAATCACTTTTTGTTTTCACTTTAGGGACCTACTGGGAAGAATGGTTTAGAGGCAAGTAGCAGGGTAGAAAAATCCTTATTTCCCCCCCCCCCAATATATAAGGTCCCAACTGTCGCGTCCTCCCCAGCCCGGGTCCGCACACGGAGCTCGGTATTACACGTCTTTATTCTTCAGAGTGTAACCATTAACAGAACGTACTACATCATGAATTTTCCTAACCACATCCAATCAATTGTCATTATTCTACGGAGTACGTCAGGGACCAGAGGGGTCCCGGTATCTCTACCACACACAACACTACATCTCCCCCCTTGTTAAATAAAAAGTAAAAAAAAAAACACATAACTCCTCAATGAGTCATCGAGGTGCTGGAATAAATCTTCCAGATCTCGTTGCATGAGGTTGAGGAGACATAGGAGAGGCAACCGTGGCAGGCACAGGTGACGCAGACACGGGTGCAGTGTTTGGGCTCTCCTGACTCCCAGGTGGAAGGGTCTCGCTCTGAATGGCTGGAGTCAACGAGCCTCGAGGCAGGTGTTTGAAATTAGAAGAATCTCTGGTGATGGATTTTCCAGGATGATGAGCAGTCACCATGTGCCATTTACTAGTCACAACCCTCGGTGGGTCAGCATCAAAAGGAGCATCAGACTTGCGTTTCCGTTTCTGCCTGATAATGACTTGGTCTCCTCTTTTAAACACAGTGCTCTGAGCACAGCGGCACCTATCTGTATAGGTCTTCATTTTGCGTTTGTGATATGAATCAGTAGTGCTCAGCTTATGAATGTCAATAGATCTTTCAGTGGTCCATTGTGGCAATTGGGTTCCCATGGCTCTTCCAAACATTAAGGTGGCAGGTCTTTCAACTGTGGTAGAATGAGGAGTTGACCTGTAAGTACAATGAGTAGAATGAAGAACTGATTTGAGTTCAAGCCTTACCAGCATAGCGTGCTGAACGGTCTACTTGAGTGTGCTCATAAATCGATCAGCGACATCATTCACCCGTGGCCAGAGAAGTGTGCTTTTCTGATGCTTGACATTTAGATGAGTGGGAAAAAAAATTAATTCTCTGCTATTGAAAGGCGGGCCATTGTCAGATTTCAAAACTAATGGAACACCCCATGTTGCAAAAATACTTTCTAATCTCTCAACAACTATGTCATGAGAAGTTAACAGCAGATCTTCCACAAGGGGAAAATGGGAGCATTCATCAACAACTACTAGTAGATTATGTCCATTGTCAAGGGGTCCAAAGAAATCAATTGCAATCCTCTCCCATGCATGCTTTGGAAAATCAGACCTGTTTAATTGATGCGGGGTTGTTTTGGATGACAAGCAGTTGCACAAATGACATGCCCTTAATTCCTTTTCAACTCTCATGAAGACGAGGGAACCACACTTGGGCTCGTTTAGTAGCAACAACTCCACGATGTCCCTCATGTGCCAGTTCAATGACTTGCTGTTTCAGACTCTCAGGTATGACAATTTTTGCCCCTTGTAATATAATGCCTTCTGGGTAACAAAGTTCTTTCTACTAATTTTCGAATTTCTGGTATTCAGGGTCATCCTGAAGAGGTTAAATCTGTTTTCTCCAAGATTGATGTGTAATAATGTCTTTGAGTATTAGCAAATCTCTGTCAGTGCTCGTGATAGCAATGATTTGTTTCACTGATAGGGCAGCAGGTGTACTGGATCTTATGATGAAGTTAAAATAAGCATCAGCCACTTTAGAAGTGGTGCCATGACATGGTATTGGTACACGTGAGAAGTAGTCAGCTGGGTTTTGATCTTTTCCTGGACAATGCACAATCGTATAATCATGCTCCTGCAGTCGCAACCTCCACCTCTCAATGCGAGGGTGCATCTTGGCTTTAGGATTGCCAAAAATGGTGAGTAATGCTTTGTGATCGGTGACAACTGTTAAGTGCTTCCCATACAAGAACACATGAAAATGCTCACTAGCCCACACCACAGCAAGGCCTTCTTTTTCAGGCTGTGAATAGGCACATTCCCATGGATGACAAACTCCTGCTAGAATAAGACATAATGGGGCTTATTTACAAGCCCATTGCGCCACTGGTACGTCACTTTAAATAGGGGAAAAAGTGATGTACCGGAGGCGCAAGGGGCTTGTAAATAAGCCCCAATGTGTCTTGGTGCATTAGTGTGTCCATTGTGCTGGGCAAGTATGGCACCCAACCCCACTGGGCTGGGATCAAAAACAATCTCCATCTGTAATTTCGCAACAAAGTATACCATTTCAGTGGCATTCTCAATCACATTTCTGATTTTCTTGAAGCTTTGCTCACATTCATGTGACCATCAAAATGGAACATTTTGCCTGGTTAAGTCTCTCAGTGGGACACTCCCAGTGGCAAAGTCACGTCTATACCTTGAGCAGTAATTGGCCATACCAAGGGTGGATCGCAGCATAGTTACATCTTGTAGGGGAGAGGTGGATGACAAAGCCTAAACTTTACGTGTCCTACTTTTAAATACCATTCCTTATGGGTAATAAGGCCTGCTTACGGATGACCTATAAATATTTAATTTAAAAGGAAGCTTTAAGCCTGTCAGAAGAGGTTATCATGACTGGTCGAATTTGCAGTTTAAATCTGCACAGCCAGGCTACAGAGTGTAGGTCCGCATTCATGTTTACGCTGTCACTATACTGGATAGACAATGAGTGCTGCAGTCCTCATTTAACTTGCATCCCTGGGTATAATTTGTACCATATATTAGGGCAGTGTTTCCCATTTGAGAGCTGATTTTTGATTGGTCGTGAAAGTCCAAGCAATAAATAAAGATGCCTTTAGATTCTGTATTTATTTTGTCCCATATGCTGCCCTTCAGAATAAGGGACAGATAGCTACTTTTGTATTTTTGCCATGGGGATTGGTGTTTACAAACTCCTCTCACTTAACAGTCAGAGAAAGAAAAGTAAAGTGAATTATGTGACAATATTGCTGGGGTGCAGGGTGTGAAAGGAAAGGCTATAGAATGTAATTTCATTTTTTTGTAACACACAAAATGTAAATCCCTTTACAAGAACTGTACACATTCAGCAGTTAGGAAAGCAAAAGTGAAGCACATTTTTGTGTAATTTTGAAGTGTGATGGAAAACAAAATGTTTTTAGGACCAAAACAGATCAAGACACTTTATTTGCCAAATGATAAATATTCACTGAAACCCGATTTCCACACATCATTTGTGTGCAGTACACTTTTAGCAGTAAAACTGTATGTGCAAATTTAGTGGTCATTTTTTTAAAACGTGATGTCTGCAAATGACAGTGCATTGCTACATGACACAATGCTTTAGTTATATTAAAAAAGAATCGCCCTCCTCATGTCCATTAATGCTACGTGGGTCACAAAAGTTTGTCATTCTAAAAATTAGATCGTGGTTCCAAAGAGTTTGGGAAGCACTGCACTAGGCAATTATAGGTAAGATAAATATGCCAATTAGGAGTATCCCAATTTTACCATGTGATAAGGAGTAGCACAAGCACTGTATCACTGGTTATTGCTCATCACTTCTCGAAAGTGCAAAATGAAAACTTTTATACTTGTACCTTATCCTTTCTTACTTTGTGAGGAATGTGGAATGCGATCTACCCTAGTGTCAGAACCCATCAACGACTCAGTCAGGCTAAAGGATCAGTCAATTCCATAACCCTGAAAACCCCTCTTCCCTCTAAGAGAAAGGTGTTGTTCAGATTGAGGAAGTACAAGAGGAATTCCAAGATGGCCGCAAGGAAGCTGTTTACAGTGCAGCGTTCTAGTGTTGCATCAGTCGGAGCGCGATTAGAATTTCCATGAGAGTCTCCTTTGGAATCTCGCACTTCACCTGAGATTCCGGAGGAGAAGGACCTTTTCTGAATTCTCGGCGTGAAAGTTAGATAGGGTAGAGCATCGCGTGTATTCATTCGACGTTTTAGTTCCGTCGCGCACTTGAATTAATAACTGAAGTTTTGGTGCTCACCTGAAGTCTTTCAAGTAAGGTCTACGTGTTGTTTTGACTCTAGCGAGTCTGCGCATGATTTAGAGTTTCAAGTTTGGAGTATGCGCAGTGACTAGTTTAAAACTGTGAAGTGTTCACGGAAGACACTGAGTCGTTTCCTGAGCTAGGCATGCGCGTAAGGGTATAGTTTCCAAATTCAGCACTTGCGCGTAGTTGCGTTAGAGTTCTGGAAAGATACTGCGCAGGCGTTAAAGCAGACCTGTTTATTCAGCCTTATTAGCGTTCGTATCAGTTTATGTTCTTGGTAAAAAACAGAATTTTGGTAGCGCTTTAGCACTCGCGCTTACAGTAATCCATTGGAGTCCTTCCTGTATTTATGCCTCACTCTTCTTATGAGTTGACACAGGAATTCCCAAGTGGAGTTTAAGTAGCATTACAGTTTATCTCTACCAGGCCCACGGAGCCCCGCTAAGTTATGTAAACGCCAGCAATATTAGGACACGGAGTCCGCACATAAGACTGTCTGCGACTTGTCTCACCGTAGGCTACGCTGCACGACTGCAGCTGATATTGACTCCCTGGCTGTCCTTCCACGGCACTGGCGGTGCCTGTATCCAATTGTCCTGTTGGGCTACGAGCAGATACTCTAGGGAACACACCTGTTTCATCTGTAGCACAGTGGGGGCACCTCCTAGTCGCCCCACATTTAGGCACTTACCCTGCGCCTAACGAGAGTACCAGCACGTGAAATGGGGCGGGTTAAAGGGAAAACCCTGGACACAAATCCTGCTACGGGAAACCCTGCGGAGGACCCCGAAACTATCGCCAGGCCCCCATCACCAGGCTCCACTCCCTCTAACTCCTCAGTGATAACTCCAGACAAGCTGGACCTGATCCTGCAGGAAGTCAGAGACTCCCGTAAAGCAATAGAACAGCAGATTGGTTCACTAACAACTGGTTTCACGCTCCTTCGGGCGGACCACGTGAAACTCGCTGACACAGTGTGCTCACACGAGAAAACTCTAAGCAACATTGAACCCCACATCAAAGAGCATGCGACGCACATACAACAACTGCAGCAACAAATCAACGGATTACAGAACAGGATTGAGGACGCAGAGGGCAGGTACCGCCAGAACAATATACGAGTCATTGGACTCCCAGAGCGCAGTGAGGGCCCCAAGGCTGCCGAATTCATGGAATGCTGGTTTCGGGAACATGTGGCCCCAGAGGGCCTCTCGCCCTATTTCTGCGTGGAGAGAGCCCACCAGATCCCTACTGGAGCGCCGAAAGCTGGAATGCCCCCGCGACCCTTAATAGTTAAAATACTGAACTACAGAGACCGAGATGTGTTGTTACAAAAAGCGCGGGAACAGACTCGGATCCAATTCGAAAATCATCGGATATCTCTTTACCCCGATTATGCAGCAATGGTGCAACGCCAGCGATCCTCCTTTCAAGCAGTGAAGAAAAAACTGCGCGCCTTACAGCTCAAATATGCACTGCTATTCCCGGCCCGTTTAAAAATAATTCACGACCAAAAAACTTATTTTTTCGACAGCCCGGAAGATGCGGAGGAGTGGATTGAAGTAATGAATCCAGTCTCGAGCTCTGGTACCTCGTCCCGAAACATGCCCAATAGCCCCGCACGAGCCCAAGGCCGCAGATCTCGCCGCAACGCTAAGGGACTGCACAAACCGGCTACTACCGGTCCTACGCACGAACAGGCGTTGAATAGCAAGACCGAGGCATTGGCAGTAGCAAACTTCTTCAGGGATGACAGCCTCCAGATCGCGACCGACTCTTCAGAGAACAGCACCATACAGTCTGACTCCGAGCGCAGCATCACCCTGTTCCCATCGGTGACGCCTCAGACAGCAGATGATCTGATAGGGTGAACGGAATGGATTGAACTGAAGTATTGACCACCAGGCCACGGGGGCAGGAGGCGCCCCACCGCACGACCCTCATGACTAAATGTATCCTTTTACTTTATGCACTACTCTCATGATGATACCGGTCACACAATGGCCAAACAAGGTCAACTGATGTATATGTGAATTTCTGATGCCACTCATTTCGAACATTAAATGTACCCGATGCCCACAGTGTATGACATACTACTTGATGATACCTATTATGTGAATATGTGGCACGACACTACACTTCTCCCTTTCAAGTATGTAGCACTAATGGCGATTAGCTCTAATAGAGAAATAAAATCCCCCCCCGGGTTCCGTTGAGCTTCTAGAGCTAATGTATTCATGCAAGCAGCATGACAGACGGTGGCGACTACCCCCCACAAAGCGAACGCACCGTATTGCACTACTTGTATGTTTTTGTTCACTGTTTGGCCCAGCACAGTTCAATGGCTGAGCCGAGTATTACTAGTTTGAAGGGGATATGGGACTTCTGGCCCGCGACAGGAAACAGGCTCCGAGTTATGGGGAGCGCTACTTACACTACTGATACATGCAATACAACTCCACCACATTAGGCTCTTATAATTTACTCTCCTGGAATGTGCGGGGGCTTGGCTCAGTACATAAAAGGCATAGGGTTCATGCGCAACTTCTTAGGCGAAAAGCGCCAATAGTTTTCCTGCAAGAATCGCACCTCACTGACTCAGAAGCTGTGAAAGTTCGCAAGAAATGGAGGGGTCAAATATTCTCTACTAATTATTCAGTTTTTGCAAGAGGGGCGACCATTTAGGTCAGGCACGGAGTCCCCTTTACAGAACTGGAACAACGCACTGACGATCAAGGTAGATATATATTGCTGCGGGGAACACTAGACGGCCTACCAGTGGTCTTAGGTAGCATTTATGCCCCAAACTTTGACCAAGACAAATTTTTTAACAAACTGAGCACTGTACTGACTGGATGGGATACATATCCGTGGCTATTAGGAGGAGACTGTAACTCCGTAATGGACATTGGGCTAGACAGATCACACCCTCCCCTGCATGGAGCAGGTGCCCTAAAACAAGCTGAGGCCCTGCGTGACTGGACAACTGGGTGGGAACTGAGAGATGTATGGAGACTACTGCATCCAACACACAGAGAATACTCCTTTTTCTCGCCAGTACACCAGCTCCACACTAGGATTGACAGATTCCTTTGCTCCCTTAGTGTCGCAGCCCAAGTCAACCATGCTACATATCTAGCCAAGACTTTCTCCGACCATAACCCCCTGGAGATTACTCTTACATGGGGCAGAGTGCCTATCCCGGTCCCCACTTGGAAGCTTTGGACCCAGTTGCTGGAGGACACTCCCTTCAGCACTGCGTTATCCACTGCCATTACGAATTATTTTTCAGAGAACTGCCTCCTCAAATTTAATTGAATGGGACGCACTCAAGGTTGTAGTGCGTGGCACTGCGATTGGATCCACAGTAGGCGCTAGGCAGGAGATACATAAAAGTCTCATCAGAATAGAAAATTTAATGACTGAATTGGAGCAAGCAGCAGCGAGCGACCCGAGCAAACAGGCTCCGCTGCGAGACACGCGTATTCATCATGCCGAATTACTAGAAACTCTCCGGGTCATAGACCACAAAGCATATACACAATTGAATCACACGAGGCTGACAAATCTGGGACACTGCTGGCTAGGATACTGCAAGACAACCCAACACCTCCTATTATTCATCGTATTAACATACCAGGCGAGGGCATGATCCACACACAGCGTGAGATAAATGATGCGTTTTGTACTTATTATAGTGCACTCTACAGCGAACCTGCACACATTGACGACACACTGGTCGACAGCTTCTTAGAAGGTCTACCATACCCACGACTCACAGTGGACTCACAGTGGACGCCCAGAAGAGCCTTTCGGGCCCCATCACCAAAATGGAAATACGGGCAGCCATTAAAGGTCTCTCCCGTAACAAAACACCTGGCCTAGACGGCCTACCAATAGAATTTTTTGACTCTTATTCGGAAGCCCTCGTCCCTAAATTAGAAGAATTATACAAGAAAGCCCTGGGCATAGGCCACCTACCACATTCCACCATGCAGGCTTTGGTAATTTCACTCCTAAAACCGGGGCGGGATGACACAGACTTATCGAGTTAGCGACCCTTGTCGCTCTTAGCATCAGAGTATAAGATTCTAAGCAAGGTCTTGGCTAACCGACTCCTACCCCACTTAAATAAATTGATACATAAAGATCAATGTGGTTTTCTCCCGGCGCGCAGCACATCCCTAAACATCAGACGCCTACACCACATTATGGTTGCTGCCCCTACGGCATATGGTAATGCAGGCTGCATAGCACTAGACCTGCGCCAAGCCTTTGACACCATCACATGGGCTATATGTTCACGGCCCTGAGCAGTTTTGGGCTCTCCCCTGATTACCTTCAATGGGTGCGCTTACTGTATACAGCCCCCGCTGCAAGGGCACGCACTGGTAGCCATATATCTCCAGAATACACCGTACACAGAGGCACGAGACAGGGCTGCCCCCTCTCCCCCATACTATTTGTCCTCGCCATAGAGCTAGCACTTGCGTTGAGGCAGACGGCAGACCGCTTGGGGATACCAATGGGTAACACAACTCACCTAATATCAATCTATGCGGATGACATTATTGTGTTCCTACGGGACCTCACCAACCAGTTTGAGCCCCTTCCTACCATTTTTTCTAATTTTGAACGTATCTCAGGACTTGCCATTAATGAAGGGAAATCGAACGCATTCTTCCTACATGAAGGTCCCCGTCCAAACATACTCAATTTTGGTAACTACAACATACCGGTTGCACATAATACATTCAAATACCTTGGTATCCATATATATAGGTCACATGCAGATCAACTCGATGGCAATTTGATGAGGGCGATTAGTGCTATACGCTCGAGCGTGTCTTTCTGGACGTCACTGCCGCTATCGGTGATGGGGCGGGTTGCTATCTCCAAAATGGTGGTACTTCCCCGCTTATTATATTACTTTGCAAATTTGCCCCTACTAGTTCCTCCGTCCACATTCCGCACCCTAGACACTTTATTGTTAGATCTTATTTGGGGAATCGGGCGTCGTAGGGTGAGCCTAAAAAAATTACAGCTGGAACCGCATAAGGGAGGACTGTGGGTACCTGACATTAGGGCCTACTATTATGCTTGTCGGCTCCAATGGCTGTCCTATTGGACGGTGGGTAGAAACCTGCAAGAAATAGGCTATACAGCTCGGGACATAGATCAAGGGTCATTACACACTCTATTGTTGTCGAAAGGCAAAATTCCCCCGCTTGTGCCACCACTACTCAAGACGGCGCTCCAATGTTGGAAAAAATCACTGCTCTATACATCAGGAGTGACTCCCTACGCTGGAAACCTCCCACTATTGGGGCTACCAACCCCTGGTGGCAGACTCACGAGGGCAAGACTACAGGCCTGGTCGGAGGTTGGTGTGGACATGGTTGGGTCTTTGTTTAACGACGGCACCCTCCTTGACCATGACAATTTCGTGCAGGCCACAGGTGTGCCAGGTCACCTTTACTTAACACATGCTGCGGTGTCCCACTACGTAAAAAAGACTTGGGCTCCTCAGCGACAAGAGCCTCCACCACATGAACTAGTCCGTACACTATATTATATGGGTGAGGGGCGTCACCTTATTAAATGGTTGTACATTGGTATCCGGGCACAGGCGTCTGTCCCACTCACTGACTTGAGAACAAAATGGGCGGAAACTACTGATGGTGTACTGTCCGATAAAGCATGGGCAAACATTCTGGAGCATCCCAAGCGAGTGTCCCGCAACGCTAAATTTAAATTTATATAAAGCATGGTGCTGCACAGAACCTATTTAACCCCGTGGCAATTACACCGCATGTTTCCGGACACCCAACACTGCTGTCCTCGTTGCAAATCTGAGGAGGCGGGCTTTGTTCACATGCTATGGGCTTGCCCCAGTCTTATTAACTACTGGGAGGGGGTACGTGATGCACTGGGGGAGGTTACACACTTGCCGGTTGAGGACAATATAACTGAATGCCTACTGGGTCTCCGCAGGCGCACAAGCGCCCAAAAAGTTCAACTTCGCTTCCTAGATCTTGCCCTTATACTAGCTATATGCACCATTACCATGCGATGGAAATCCACAAGACACCCTACGCTATCCGCATGGTATGATGAGGTAATACGTTGGAGCAGTGCGGAGAGCGCGGCAATTAGGCGCGAAGAGGCACGTGGATTGCGCAAACGCCCCATCTCAATGGAATGGGATACCATGCTGGAGGGGTTTAAAACACTGGACCTCTTCCCACGCCAAGCCACTCCCAACTCACAGTGAAGACCATGCTGTGCTGCTTTAGGTGCACTAACTGCCAAGCGAACTTACAACACACGATCCCGCACAACAGTAGAAAGAATTAACGAGCGATCTCCACACTAGTAGTTTATCAGGATATGTATATAGAACCGGCAGGCCAGAACGCGGGAGGGGGAGGGTGGATTTAAGGGGAAATGTTAGGAATTATGTTGATAACCTATTCAAATCAATGCCCTTTTTTTTTTTTTGTTTATCTCTGCACTAAACTAGCTGTTTTGGTATTATGTCATTTCTGGTTGTGCCTGTGTGCACACATCATTATGCATAGACTAGCATGTGCTAGCAGTACGAAAACGAAAAATACCACAATGTAATGGCTATAATAATCTGGCAATAATATATGGTGTTCAATAAAGTTTGTTTAAAAAAAAAAAAAAAAAAAAGTAGCATTACAGTTTTGTGCCTTTCTCACTTACCTTATCAGAGTGAGGTTAGAATCTCTGGGTGAATTTCGTTTCTTCATGAGTCACAGATCCTGTAAAAGGCAAAAGGAATTGTACATAATTATAGAGAAAAACATTCACATTTAAAATACCGTATTCTACAAGGTTAAACTGTTACTAGCCTAAACATTAAGAAATACGATAGGAAAACAGAAGAGAGGCAATAGCCAAGAAAATACTAAGTATGTTAATTAATGAAATGTAAATACTAAAGGAGTCCAATAGGGCAAGTGTGTAGGAAGTAAGTTTGTATGTTTTCTTTCAGTACCTCACCAGAATACTAGCGCTCAGAAGACAAGAGAGAGTAGGAGCGTGCAAGAAGACTGGGAGAAGAATTGATGAAGACTTGGCTGTCTCTTCTCTGTCCCCTTCCCCTTTCCCCCCTTTGAGTTTTCTTGTCATGCAAGTTAAATATTGATGACGGGAGAGTCGAAGAGGGGCATTGGGTTCAGGCGTCATTCTACTCCTGTGCATGTCGAAGTGAGCATCCTGACATCCACATTCTAGCTGGCGTAGTCATGTTCCAAGGAAGTCAGTTAGAGATTGGCTGGCAGAGGGACAGCTACTCGTATGTCACAGGGAGCCTTTATGAATAAAATATTCATTTCGCCTTACCTTTTATGCAGTTGATCTTCATTTCATCTACAAGAATTTGGCAAGGAGCTGAGCCAGTCAATCCCTGCGACCAGTTAGTAGCTGCCGACCCAGCATGTGGAACAGCTGTGAACTCCTACCGCCATCACAAGAGTTAGACGTGAGCAAGTCTTAGACGCTCCACGTGCCACCACGCGCACCAGATGTTGCTGACGCTCTCAAAACAACCTCAACCTCACGTTCAATTCGCGTTTCCCTGCACGACGTCAGAGGCCATTTTGGTGTTTACCAACGTCGAGTGCTGTTTTAATACAGCTTTCTGCCATTGTTTCTTGGGAATCTGCAACCTGCACAGGGACTCGCTCACTTGCTTTGCGAGTCTGACTTTTGGTGACTCGCACACCACTACCATCTCGTCGTATGGTAATTATCATTCATTATTTACAGTGACTTACACACTTATTTGGTGAGTTGCTTTTCGGTAACTCACACACCATTGTTTCTATATTGTCCTGTTTAGGAGAATATCAAATTATCCTCCTGTTGTTGGTTGTGATTCAGTTAACTGCACAGTTGTGATTCAGTTAACAGCACAGTAACTCGCACACTTACTTCGTGAGTCATTTCTTTATTTTCCGTGACCCGCACACCATTTATTACTAATCAGTAACACTGCCATTAAAAAAAATATATATATATATCTTTGCTCCTGATGCAGCACTATTTATTTCTGGAAAGTCTTTGTTCAAGTCATGCAATCTCAAGGTGCAATTGTGTCTCCCCCAGTATTTCTGGCTTCACCGGGTATGCTTTATATCGAATGGGAAGACTGGTTAACAATGTTCGAGACTTACCTGGAGGCTTTAGATGGTGTTCGTTTCAGTGCTTCCCGTAAAAAAGCATTACTTTTAAACAACTTAGGCAAAGAAGGACAACACATTTTTAAATATTTACCACCTGCTACCGATCCCAATGGTGACCCAATTGAAGACACCTATGTGGAAGCTAAAAAAAAGGTTGGAAATCAGATTTGCTGAAGAAATTAACTTGGTCGTGAATTGTTATAAATTCTATACTCACCAGCAAGAAGAAGGTCAATCAATAGATGATTTTGTCTTGAAGCTAAGAGAGCTCTCACTGAAATGTAAATTTGGGGCTATGACTGATGAACTAGTCCGTGATCAGTTGTTTGTTCATTGCAGGTGTAAGAAAACTCAGGAATGTCTTTGGGCAGCCAAAAATCCATCACTCTGAGATGCCATTGATATTGCTAAAGTAGTTGAACAATCGCAACATTGCATGCGTGAAATGGACAAAAAAGGAAACAATAATGGGGATATTGTCTCTACCGTTGCCAGAGAAGACTCCGATGTAGCTGCTGTACTAAAATCTGGCCGTAATGTACCAAAACTTAGACAGTCAACTAAATCTTGCTCTGGGTGTGGAAGTACTTTGCACACTGCAGACTATCGCAGATGTGTAACCGTAGATACAAATTGTAGGAAATGTGGCTACTGGAGCATGATCCGAAAGTGTTCTCGGCATATGTCGCACCCCAGTGACCCAGGACGCCATAGATTCCGATATAATCCAATAGTCCAATCTGGACCATGATTTATGAACTGCCGACATGAAAGTGCCCTCTCCAATATTCGGATGTCTGTCCCTCCAAATGTCTCTCATGTGAAATGTATGCATAATATCATGTATCACTTTGGCCGACCGCTTCTCCTGCCATGGAGTGGTAGCGCTTCTATCCAAGTGTGGGTCCAAATACGTGTTCATGTCGCCCCCCCATATCACCAGATCGGAGTGCAACTGAAATAATTTCATTTTAAGTCGTTGATAGAAGTCGGGGCATCGACATTTGGGCCATATGTGTTGATTATCGTGAGCACTGTTCCCGCCAGATTTCCCTGTACTAATGTAAAGCGCCCTAGATGATCCGATTCCATCGAAAGTAGTTTAAATGGTGTCCCTTTTTTAACCAGAATCATTACCCCTCTTGCATAACTGGAGTAGGAGGCGGCTGCTTTTACCATCGCCCAACGACCACCAATCCTGCCTTCCCCCACCCGTGTCAGGTGTGTCTCCTGCAATAGTGCCAGGTGCACCCGGTGTCTGTCGAGATAGGCAAACACCTGTCTGATCTTCTTAGGATTATTCAGTCCCCTCACATTCCATGTCATCAGTCGAATGTCACCCTCTGCCAGTCCCATGTTTTGTGGAAATAATATTTCATGTATGCACTGCCCAGTGTTCAGCAGACCACTGAGCCATAGTATCCTGTTGTACCGTATGCGTCACACTGCTAAAAACATGCAAAAAAACCCTCACACCCCCACCCACTTCAGCATCCCAATCATGCCAAAGACATGCCCCAAAAAACATTGCATAGAACATAGCAAACAACTTGGGAAATACCCCCATGGGGGACAGCCAGTTGCTCATGACCCACCCGCAGGACGGGTGTGGCCGGGCACGATCTCATAGCACCCGCCGTCTCACTTTTAACGTCTCTCACAGACCCAGTCCGCCTTCAAATAATAGAAGACCCCACCCACTCATAGCGCACCACTACAAAAATACATCCCTGAGACAGGACCACCAGCTTTAAGGATGACACAAAACTAAAATAAATGAGCCAAGTGTTACAACACCCGCCCTCCGGTCCTTCCCGTGAAAGTGCCACAAAATGCCCAACTTGGTGACTGCAACCCCCGAATCTAAAGAAATAAGGCACATATTCGTTCAGCCCCCATTGTCCCCGTCACGGGACCGTTTACCCAACAGGTGAGAAGTCCACAATGACTTTCAGCCCCAAGGAGTAATCAGTTGATCCTAATACATGAAACCCCCGCACTCCTTTGACCTCCCCAGTGAGTTCACAAACTTGCATAAGCTCTAATTGCGTGATGTACCTCCTCCTCCTGCGACCAGGAGGTGCCCCCCCCCCTCATGCATAGCATAGTATTACCTGGGCCAATCTCTAATCAGGAGCACCATCTTAACGAACGACATAATATTGAGGTGAAGAGGACTTTTGTCGGTATACCTGCCCATAGGACAGGACATTCATACATTGTAGAGAAAATAAAGACAAGTTGACTGGGCGTTGAAATCACCCTGAGGCCAAGAACAGAAAACAAGGCAACATTTTGTTCAAACCCGCTCAACCTTGTCTAAGAGTCCATTTGTAAATGACTGGGGAAAACAGAGTCACTTACAGTCCTTTAAAACGACCAGTTAGCTGGTGTAGATGATACCCCCGCATCCTGCGGGCCGCCTACAGGAGGTCCCTACAGTTCAGTGACTCCATCTTGCTTAAAA
Organism: Calotriton arnoldi; assembly: GCA_963921515.1. Taxonomy (NCBI): domain Eukaryota; kingdom Metazoa; phylum Chordata; class Amphibia; order Caudata; family Salamandridae; genus Calotriton; species Calotriton arnoldi. The sequence continues at coordinate 286,836 of CAWUFW010009334.1, read as the reverse complement.
TTACCTTACCATCTCCCAGAAGTCTTTATGAAGCGCTTCGATGACAGCCGACACCGCTTAGTCCTCCGTATCTGATCTCACTGCGTGAGATGGGGACGCGTTAATCCTCGCTGCCTTCCGTTTAGTATGTAGTTGCTTCAGGAAGTCATGCACTGCCCTGGGAGATTGAAAAATCCTCACCTTGTCGTCCAACGTGATCTTTAGTCTAGCTGGGTACAACATGGCGTAAAGTATCTCCAACGCGCAAAGTTTTTTCTTTACCTCCATGTATTCCCTGCGGGCCGACTGCACCGCCATAGTAAAGTCCGGGAAGAAGGACACCATGTTTCCCTGGTAGGTAGTGTTCTGCTTTTCTCTCGCAAGCCTAAGGACTGTATCCCGATCCCTATAGTTTAAGATCTTTGCTACAATGGGGCGCGGTGGTGCACCCGGAGGTGGCCTAGGAGCCAATGACCGATGCGCACGTTCCACAATCAGTACCTGCGAAAGCTGCTCCGCCCAGAATAGATCCTTCAGCATGCCCTCTACGTAATCCTCAAGGCGGCCAGTATTTGTACTCTCGGGAACACCCACTATGCGTAGATTGCACCGCAGGGAACGCGTTTCTAAGTCCTCGTTCTTGGCCCGAATGACCTCCAGCAGTTTCTCTATTTCCTGGCATTTGTCCGTCGTGGAGTGACTCATCTACCACCGCTGAAAGGCGTTGCTCTGCCTCTGTTAGACGTTCGCCCTGTTTTTCTAACGTGGCCGCCATTTTGTCCATCCTAAGGGATAAATTGTCTATTTTACCATCAATGGCTTGCAGGCTCTGTTGCATAGCCTGTAGCGTGGCCTCCAGCGTAGCGGAATGTGATTGAGGCTGCTCTAGCTCTGTGTCTGAATGTGTGCCCCCTGGACGGCTCGAGCGTCGAGACTCAAACGATATCTTCGGTTGTTGTTTGTCAGTCTTACCCATGGTGGCGTGCAGGGAGGGCAATTGCAGAGAGTATTACCCCAGAACTGCGCACTGCGGCCGCACTCAGGCCCACGCACAACAATGCTCCACGTTTATTCTCCCTGTAGGTAGGGTCCAGTTCTTGATCCTTCGTACAGCCAGTCGCAAGGTCTCACCCCACTTCACTTAAGATGTGTGCCACTGTCTGCTTTAGTTTGGCGCACTACTGGAGTCACTGATGTGTGCCACCACGTGAACTGGATACCGTGCTGCCAGATAACCCCAGCTTTGTCCAGCAGGAATATGAGCAGTGACACCTGCTGCTTACATACCGGCCATCGCGTGTGCCCAATGCAGCTGTACTCAAGGGCTCACTCTTGCTACATCCAGCAGGCGCGATCCCGTGCACTTGCACCATCGTGTAATTACCCCCAATGCCATTGTCTCCAGTGCTGCTGCACCATGCGGGCCGCGTTGTTCACAGCTATGCGACTCCCCGCACCCAGGGCTCAAGGCTCCGCAAGCTACTCCGGGGCCAGGGACACTCGCACTCACCGCACCTCTCTGATCATGAGGAGACCGCTCAGGGGCTTCTCGTGTTCATGCGCTGCTCCCGGGTATATCTCAGCCTCACAGTGGCAGCACCCGCAGTCGCGGCTCGATTCAGCGGCATATAGACGGGATCCAGCACTGCTACGCCGCCACAGCTCTCCACAGCCGCACCTCACGCAGTCCTCTGCAGCACCACGACACGGTGCCGCGGCTGAATTTTAATTGTCAGCGCTCCGATGAGCTTGGCTGATTACGCTAATCCTGAAAGTCTTTTACTGCAGCAGCGACTCTGGGGCAAACAAGACGGCACCTATCCCCTTCTTACCGATCTGAGTTTTAGGTTGGGCGCGCCGCCATTTTGCGCGCTGACGAGGCTGTGTCAGGCACTTCCACGCTGCGAGACTGTCGTGTTGAAGTCGTAGCACGGCACTTCTGCACACCTATCGAATCCACTCCACCTCCCACGCAAAACGCTGTCAATGTTGGGGTCCGATGGTTAACGGGTCCGCAGATAAATGTAGGATTATTAGTCCGGCCGGCAGAGCCTCACTACAGTGCGGCCATCTTGCCTCGGGCTCTCTAGTGCCCCTCCTGCTGGGAGGTGTTAAGGTGTGGTAATTAAAGTCATGACGCAATGCGTGCAGTATGCAATCGTATGCTGAAGAATAAAGACGTCTGTTAAGGAGCTCTGTGCGTGGTGTTTTTCATTTGTATGCTCCTGGGCTGGGGGGGGGACGCTACACCCTCCATGCGTCCCCATATTCCTCATCTCGTTCATGTGCTTCTCCCCACCATCGGCATTGCTTTAAAGCCTCCTCCACCCACTTTCCAGTTAATTTTCATCACCAAAAATCAATAGTTCCCGAAGCCGTGACCTGTTGACTTTGCTAATGCTTGTTTAGCTACTATTCCACAACGGAAAAGAATGATTCCTCGTAGGTGACCATCTCCTCATGCCACAGCGCCTCCTGTTGCCTTTCAGCAGGAGATTCGAGCGCAGAGCTAAAGGTATAAGAAGCCGTGTGGGGTGGAGTACGTAGGACTGGTGACATGTCCTGTTAGTATTAATCAACAGTGTGACGTTACTATAAAACACAGTTGGTTACGAAGAGGACAGAACTCCCTGTTTTTCATCTCAGACATTTCTAAGTGCACATAGCAATTTACGAGAAGCGGTTGTTCCACTTAAATCCAAATCAACGTGACCCACATTAATTTTTACAAAAAGGAAGATTTTTTACTAGAATTACTACATTGATTTAGAAAATTGTACAAATACCATCTTTCAATGTTTAAGTGTAAATTAGCTGTACCCTGACCCCAACGTTATTTGAATGGCAACCTTTTGGTCTCGCAGTCAGACCCACTAACGTTGCACCACAAGATCAGTTACTAAACTTGTGTAAGAATGACTACTGGCAAGTGTGCATGGAGGAGAGTTATAAAATGCTGTTGCTAAAGATAGGGATTTATTGTGTCTCGAGCATGACTGAAGAATGAATGAGTTTAGGATACAAGAAGGTAGTCTATTGGCGAGACACTCGGGCAAGTGTTACTAAAGAAAAAACGTACAATTAATTTAATAATACCGTCTCTCCGGTGCCGCTCATTTCTGTTTCCAGGCTATTACAAAGTCCATTTTTTATGCACTCCAGCCTTTTCGTGACACCCATTTACTTGCATTGCTATTGTCGCTGCTATGTTATAACCCTGTCAAGTGCCATATAGAATGTGAAGAAAACAAATCTTGCATCATGCAAGCGCAAGATCAAATGTTTGCCACACAAATCAGTGGAGCTTCTCTAAGTTCAGGTAATAGACCTTATAGGTCACGACAATTAGACAGTGAATGTGCTGTCTGCTGCGAGACGTATTGTTAGCTTACTGTGGGCTTAGAGCACATCCATTGGTTGGCTTCATTGGGACTCCTTTGCTTGCTTCTGATTTATTAGCGTGCTTGGGCTTCCTTCCTCTTCTGGTGTTTGTCCCTTCCCTGGAACATGGACGCATTAGTGTGTTCTTACACTTCTCACTTTTTCAAGCAATGCTTTTTTCTTTTCATTTAAATACTCCAGAAGAGTGCATATGTTTTCCAGGGGTCTTTCTAGTGTGCTTCTCTTACCCTCTCCGTGCTACTATCTCTCGCCCGTGTGGTATTTTCCTAGCAATCTCAGTGATACGCTCACTCTTATGTGCTCCCTCCACCTTCATTGCTTTCTCTGTGCTCACTCCCGCCTTCATTGCTTTCTCACCTGTGTTTCTCCCTCCTCCCAGCTCCACACAGATCTCTCACCCGCTTGCTTTACTAACCTGTCCTCAGCCTTCCAAGTTGCTCCCCTACTTTTGCCCCCCACATCCTCCACATGTTGCTTCAGCCCCCACTGCACCCACATGTTGCTTCCTCCCTACGCTTTGCCCCTGGGTTGCTTCAATGCCTGACACCCATGTTGCTTCCCCCCCCCCCACCAGCATTTCAAAAAAACAATAACGCTTTTGTTGGGTCTAGAAAAGCCCTCTGCATGGTAAAGACGTGTACCCCTGCCTGGAGGGCCCATCTGTATTGTTGTCTGGATCCCTAATGCAGATTTTTTTTGTCACTGGGGAACACGGATCATGCATGTATGCCATTACATAGGCCTGTCTCATGTATTGCGGTCTTGTTGGAACAGAGGGGCGCCCAAAGCGCTACACTCCTAGTGGTGCAAGCCTACTGCCTTCACCAGGAGCTAAACAGCATGATCAGTAGTAGTGACCAGGTCCTTTTCACCCTGTGTCATTGGAGTGAGGCCTACAGGCTCAGTCACCTTTTTAAAAGTTCTGCTGCTGTGTGTTTAACCCCCCGTTGGCCCATATCAGGTTCTCGAGGGGGCGTGTGTGGTGAAAACATGTGCTGACAGCATGTGAGTGCGCAAGAAGTATACTACACTGAGGGTGCAGTGTGGAACAGTGTGTACATGGTAAATGTGTGTGCGCTGACTGTGTTTAAAGTGACACTCTGGTGCAGTACAGAGAGACTGTAGTATTGAACAGTGTGTGAAGACTGAGAGAGTGTGCTACATGTGGAAATGCTTGTGGTAGAAGGGTACATGGACACAACAATACTAGACAGTAGAGTGTGCTGTGAATGTATGCTGAGTGCAGAAATGCCTGCACTAGAACATTACAAGGAGGCCCGTGGGTTCTATTTTGGGAAGCCCAGGCCTGCCTGGTGAAAACAAGAGGAGTAGAGGAATCTCCCCCAGACAGAATTGTATACTGCGCCATTCCTGTGAGCAGGGTGGGACAAGCACTGGGTGAGTGGGAGCCAGGCTCTCCTTGTGCATTTCAAAGGGCTCTTTGATTCAGAAACAGATCACAAGGAAAGGGCCTGGACACATCTCAGGAAGAGGGAGATGGGGCTGATAAGAGAATCGTAAAGGGCAGGGCTGAAGTCCCAGGATAACCTTTGATGCACAGATCACTGTGGCTGACATCCAGGTGTGAACTCTGGTCACTACCATGAATCTTGTTGTGGGTTTTTCAGCTTTGGAGTCCTACCTGCTATGACGGGCATCCTTCAGAAAAAAAGGAGAAAGGCGAGAGGTCTCCATTTCAAAGAAGCAGAACTCCAACATAAAACTTCAAAGGTCCAGACCCTAAATCACATTTTGTGCCTGGAAAAGAACTACAAGTAGGGGAGCCTGAGATCCCATTCTTTGTCACCTGTCGAGCATCTAGCCGGGCTGCATGAGGGCAGAAGCTCTGCAAGACTTCTGCCTGTGACCAGGACTAGGGGCCTAGCTTGCTAGTCTCACCTGCTGGGTGAGGGGACATCACCCAGGAAAACCAAGATCACCTACCCTGGAGTCTGGAGCACCAGTACCTTCCTGCTCGCCAAGACTGGTGTGGCCATGAGGGAGAGTAGTGTTTTGGAGGGAGTGAGATCCAGAGAGGAGCCCAGACGAGTGGGGCTCCTGAGCAAAGTGTGAGGAGTTGTCACACCGATAGGGTCGTTGCCCGTGTGCAGCATTGTGAAGTTTGGCAACCCCGTATGAAAGATGGGGCAGCCGTGCACCCAGGACAGTGCTACATCGATCGGGTCGTTGCTGGCATGAAGCGTTGTGGAAGTTGATGACCCCACATGCCAGGCGGGGCCGCTGTGTTCCAAGAAACTCACATTGGTCGGGCCGTTAGCCGTGCGTCGGAAATTGCAGTGACCTGGTATGCCAAGATGGGCCACAGAACAGGCAACCTGAGGCCAGCGTAACCAGAGAGTGAGGTTTGTTGGATTGACCCTATGTGCCAGGAGGGACCGCTCGAAGCGCTGAGGCCAGATGTCCGGGTTGTTGCCCGTGACCCCATTTTGCTGCTGCAACTAAGTCGAGGGAGGCTTTGTAGATGAGAAGGCCCGAGGTCAGAGGAGACGCCGTCTGAGCCCTGCCGGAGCAAGGAGACTGCCCCCATCCTCCGAGCAAGGAAGAACAAGACTTACTTTGGCTGGAGCTGGAGAAACTCAGATCGTCAGGAAGCTGGTAAGCATGGCTCAGGAGAGAGACTTTGCAGATCCAGGCCAGGACCGCAGTGCACCACTGCCAGGGTTCATACCACCGGAGTGGTTAAGCTGGGAACTGGGCCTACCAGGCCACGGGGTATATACCACCTTTGGTTTTTGCAACCCTATTTGACTCTAAAATCACTACACCATTTTGACTGAGTCCAAGAGGGGAAAACCCAGTGAACAGGGTCTAGTAGTTTACATTCCCTGGATGTTGCCACATGTGAGCGGGGAATAACAACACACCTGTTACATGGGAACTTAGTTGCCAGGGGTGTGGCCTGAAAACTACTAGGGTGCCTACCACAAGGGGGAGTGTGTTATTGCTTATTAACTGTTGTTTACCTTTGCATGTGTAGAATTAGAATTAAAATACTTCTTTTATACAAAATAAGTATTTGATCGGACATTGATTTATTTTGTGTGTTGCATGTACATTGAGTTATGAGTCGTGTTCACTGATCTGTATCTACACTTCCCTCCGAGGGAACTTTGACTGCTGGGGCGACGCTACCTGAGCGTCGGGCGCAGAAGGAGGTGCTTGGCCCATTTGAGTGGAATCCATTGTAGGGTGGGCCCAGGGACATCAGGAGTAAAAGGCCTCAACCATCTTGGTTGGGCCCAGTAACCCCCTGCATGTCCCGTGGCCCTCTGAAAAGGGTTCTGATAGCTTTTGTTTTTTTATTTTTTTTATTTGCCAATCCAAGTTGGATCAGCAAATAAAAAGAAAAAAAAGCGGCCAAGTCACCCTGTAGGTGCACATACTTGCAATACAGTATGAGGTGATAGTTTTTTTTCCTTATTTAGTCTTACTGCACAGCATCGGGAATGCTGTACAGCATAACTAAAAGGTTACCTCAACATATGGTTTGACAAATCTAATCTGCCACACCCCAGGGCCATCCCCACTGACCTAGGCACACAAAACCTACAGCAGCGCGTTCCCAATCCCACAAACATCTCTGGGCAGACATTGGCTATCGTCTTTGTCAAACCAGACCTAGTCACGTTCCAAACTATTACTCCAGTCACTTGGTCAGACCACTACCTCATTGCCTTACAGCACAAGACACCAAAACTCGCCCCAACTAAAATCATATTGTCCTCAACTACATAATGACCTTGGAAAAAGCTAAATTTGAGAGACTAGAAAACCTGCTTACCTCAAACAAAGATCTGGGCAGAATCATTTCTGTACAAACACTCTATAGAGGGATTCAGAAAGCTTCTGATCTAATTCCGCTGAAAACATCTACACATAACAAAAGAAAGACACCTTTGGATGAATGCCAAATTAAAAATATCAGAAACGGGGGCGTGGCTTGGGGCCGACTAAGATGGCGGCTTAGGGAAGGTGCTCCGCCAGAGCCGCGGCAAAAGCCCCTAATTATCCGACTAATATTCGCTCTAGATGAGGCTGCCGTAATTATAGCGCCTGCGGAACACTCACCACGCCAAACTGTGTGGAATTCTAGTGCCGCTGCCCTCGCCTGATCCCCTTTTTCCCCGGCGGCGCACTCCGAGGTGGTGCCCGGGCGAGGCCTGGTGAGAGTGGGCGGCGCTTGAGTAAACGCTTCGCCCGATCGTGGACCCGCTGCAGCGAGAGGCCTGGGACTTGCCCGACCGTGCGGAGGACCCTGACGACTCTGCTGCTCCCAGTTGATACTGATTATCTGCCGGTGTGAAGGGGTGGACTGCGGCAGGAGCTGGTGGCTCCGGCGGGGAGTGAGTCAAGCCCGGCTCCGATCGTCGGCTGCCGCCGTCTCCTTCCTACCCAGCCGAGGCTCGATGCAATGGGCCTGACACAGCGACGATGCAGCTGGAGTGGGGGTAAGGAGTTGCTCCCCACCCCCTCTTTTCCCGCCCCTCACTCAGTACTCTCTACAGCCTGACCAACGCCCGTAGGGCGGGAGCCACACAGGAGGCCCGAAACCAGGCAGCCATCTCGCGCAACGCACCTTTGGCAGCAGGGGCTTACAGCGGACACCGGCGGTGTCGGGTGGTTCGCACCACTTCAGCCGGTATCGCCTGCCAAAAACTGGTAGTTTATGCAGGCCACCCCAATCTGCTAAAGAACCCCCTCGCGGGAACTACTGTCATGCTGGTCAGACCACGATCGTAGGGGGGCGAGCTAGTGGCGCTCGTGTTGGCTCCCCCCGGAGGCGTGCTGTTGGGGCCCCTGCACTCTTGCTGCCACTGGACACCATATTGGAGACCTTCACTCCCTCCACCGCGGGGCAGATTCCTTGGCTAAGCAAGGGCCAGTGTTAAACTGGTTTTGGGACTACACTCCATTGGGGGTCTAGCCACGATCCTTGGGACGTAGGTGGCTCCAGCGGCTGCTTGCCACCCGGTGCTATATACGCACACTACACGTAGGTGGGCCCTTCGAGACGGCGGTGATATACGAAGGTTGCCGGACAAGGAAGCCCCACGGGCCGTGCTTGCCCTAGTGGCTTGTCAGATGTTTCGGGAGTGCAGCATCCTCTCTAGCTGTGCTACAGCAGGCGCCTGGAGGCAGGTGGACAGTACCCCTGCGGCAAAACTCCCCGGATACTACTGGGCCTGGTGAAACCTCAAGGGACACGTGCACCCTCAGTGGCAGCTAAATTGGGGAAGTCCAGAAGACAGCAGCTACTGTACGGCGGCTGAAGCTGGGTAACAACTGGTAGTCCCCCTTGCTCACCAGGCTTGTGCGACGCCCCGGTGCACAATCTACTTACCATCAAGTGCTCCAGTTGCCCCTGCTACACGGTCGTTGTACCCCACGCCGCGATGAAGCCCAAGGGAGGTCCACCGGTGCAAACTAATAAACTGGATAAATACGCAGTTCCCAAGCAGTTAACGCCGGAGGATGGAGCAGAGGGTGGCCTGACAAACGACCCCGAACCATCATTAAGCTCCATAATGGTGGCGATCCAAGTACTGGGAACTACGCTGGAAACGAAGATTGATAAAGTCTCCATTGAAATGAACTTGCTCAGGGCCGACATGAACAAAACGTCAGAACGAGTAACACAGACAGAAGTCAATGTCACAGAGCTACAAAACAAAACTCGGAAACTGGAAGAAAGAGTCCAACAATTGGTTCATCAACATCGTCAGGTGGCTCTTAGGATGGAGGACCAGGAAGGGTGGGCCCGCCGCAACAACGTTCGAGTGGTCGGGGTGCCGGAAGGGGCAGAGGGGCCGAGTGTAGACCTCTTCCTCGAAGATCTCATACTGAACCATCTCAAACCTAAACGACTCTCCGCCTTTTTCACTGTGGAACGATCGCATAGGGCCCCAATCCCACTGCCAAAACCGGGGGCATCCCCCAGGACAATCATAGCCAAAATCCTCAACTACAGAGACCGTGACGCAATACTACAGGCGGCCCGCCTGCATCGGGATCTCAAGTACAGACTTTACCCTCAAGGTCCAACAAGAACGCCGCTCCTTCGACGGGGTGAAGCGGGCTCTCAGGGACAAGGGCGTCAAGTACATGATGTTTTTTCCAGCGAAACTCAAAGTAATGGTAAATGGAAAATCATGGTTCTTCACGACCCCGTCGGATGTGCAAACATGGCTGGATGAAGGGGCTATGCGGGGGACGAGGCCAGTGAACGCGAGCAGCTGGAGGGATTCCCGGCTGAGTCCGCCAAGCTCCCAAGACGGCAGAGCAGAGCCCGACAAGAGAAGCCAGCGATCCTGGAGATCGAGATCCACGAGTCCAGCTGCCTCTGCGACCGGCGGAGAATGAACTCCTCTCGACTGGCAACAAACTCTGGGACTCTTAGCAACACTTCGTAATGTATATTATTTGTTCTTCTATAGAGGGGTAGCGGTCACTAAGCAAGCTGGTCACTGCGGGACCTCTAAAATGCAATAAAGCCTCTTTCCTTGTGGGGGCTGGAGTTGGGCTCTGGGGGGCCTAAAGCGGGGCCATCCCACACCCCTGTAACAGTTGACAAGTTATTTGGGGCGACAGGCGCTCTGCTAGTTGGGGATGTGGGTAGTTTTGAGCCTACGCAGCAGGGTAGCAGGGAGGGTCGGGACACTCATGGGGGTTCTTCTTTTATTGTTGGCCTTTTTTCTTTCAACGGGAAACGGGGAAAGGGACGGGGTGGGGGGGTGTTGGGTTGGGTTTGTACAATTGTTATATGTTATTGGAGTTACATCGACGGAAAATGCTGGCATTTGCACAGAGGAACTTGTAACTTATTTTGGGTCCAATGAGTACGCTATGGGACAAAAGTGTTAAAATATTGAGCTGGAACGTCAATGGGCTTAGAGATAAAGTCAAACGTAGTGTTGTACTGCAATACAATAAGCGCCATTCCCCTGATGTTATTATGCTTCAAGAAATGCACCTGGTGGGGAACTCCTGTAAGGCACTTAACAGGTGGGGCTACAAGCTGCTAGCACATGCAGGGTTCACAACTAGCTCACGGGGCGTAGGCATTCTGGTGAGAAATTCCTTTCCTCTAGCCGTAAGTTCAACCTGGACAGACGACAGAGGCAGATATATAGGAGTCACAGGTTCCTGGGAGGGCTACACTCTTACGCTTCTGTCAGTTTACATACCGCCTGGTCTCCAGAGCACTACATTTAAATATCTAGGCACTCTTCTGCTCTCGTTGCTGGAGGGTCTTCTGGTGGTCGGGGGGGATTTCAACTCAGTGGCCTCAGGCACATTAGATAGACACCCACCGCAGGAGCTTGGGTCCTTTAACAGGTGGCTGCCCGATTTTCTGGAAGCACTGGGACTGGTGGATGGGTGGAGGTCATATCACCCTCAGAAAATCCAACATACTTTCCACTCCGGGGCCCACCATAGCCTCTCTCGTATTGATTATGTCCTGATTCCGGCTTCGCAGGCTACATACATTCACGAAGTCAAACACCTGGCAAGGGGAATCTCTGATCACTCTCCGGTTTGGGTTCAGATAGTCCTCGGACAGGGAAGAGTGGGGAGAGTCGCCCCCAACAACCTGTGGCATCTCCGAGACCCTAGAATCCGGAAAGCGTTATTAACGGCTATTGACGCCTTTTTCCAAGAAAATGAGGGTTCAGTAGATTCTTCCCAAACCCTGTGGGAAGCGGTCAAATCCGTAATTCGGGGACAAGCGCTGTCACTAATTGCTGTCGTGAAGAAAGATAGACAGAAGGAGATTGTGGAAGTGGAGGTAGAAATCGGCAGACTAGAGGACGACTTAGAATCAGAGGTCACACAAGAAAAAATCCATACACTACATCTCAAACAAGATGAATATAAAGCTTTAGTAACTGACAGGGCCAAAAGCCTTGGGAGAGAAAAGCTGGGTAGAATATACGACCGGGGGGACAAAGCAGGGAAATTAATCGCCTGGCTCGACAAGAAGGAATGGGCGAGTCGATTGGTGCCAGAACTAATAGGTGCAGACGGCGAATCCACTACCGACCCCCAAGATATTGCAAATCACTTCGCCACCCATTACAAGACAGTGTATACAGCGAGTGCTCCATACACGGAGAAAGACTCGCATGATTTACTGCGTGATATTGCACTCCCAGCCCTGTCAAGGGAAGACCAGCATTTTTTTAGATAGTGCTTTAACAAATGATGAAATAGCGCAGGCGATTAGATCGCTGCGCTCCGGGAAAGCCCTAGGCACAAATGGCCTACCCATTGAGCTATACAAACTTAAACCCGACAAATTAGCCCCGTACCTGAAAGCCATGTTCGAAGAGAGCAAGGAGTTGGGGGCACTGCCGCAGGATCAAAAAATAGCCACGTTGGTCACTATTCATAAAGAGGGTAGGCCCAAAACTGACTGTGCCTCGTATAGACCGATCTCCCTTCTAAACGCAGAGCCCAAAATCCTGGCCAAACTCCTCGCGAACCGCCTGGTCAAAGTGATTGGAGGGCTAGTCCATCCTGATCAATCCGGTTTTATGCCGCATCGCAATACGGCGCTGAACCTGCGCAGGCTACATGGGGTACTCGGGAGAGTAGCTACAATCCGAGAGGACGCCGTGGTTATATCGTTGGACACAACCATGGCGTTTGACACCATTGAATGGCCTTATCTATTTGCAGCTCTTGCGAAGTTGGGATTTGGCCCGGGATTTATCCAGTGGGTGCGGATTTTATATTCGGAGCCCCACGCACAGGTCGTAGTCAATAACAAGAAGTCAGACAAATTCACTCTGAGTCGGGGGACTCTCTCCTCTCCTGTTCGCCCTCGAACCACTCGCGGCATGGATTAGTCAAAACCCAGAAATACGTGGTCTGCGTTGGTCTCCCGAATGGGAGGACCGTATCTCTCTTTACGCCGACGACATCCTTTTATTCCTAGCCTCCCCGAGGAAATCATTGATATGTGTCTTGGACATTATGGCAATCTTTGGTAGATATTCTGGATTCTCCATCAACTGGAATAAATCCCTCCTGTACGTCCTCAATGGGGACCCGGCCACCCCACCAATTGGTTGCCCTATCCAAATTAATACGGTGGGCTTCAAATATCTGGGAATTTACATTACATTAGACCCCAAACTTCGCTTTACTCAAAACCTTCTCCCACCACTGCAGAGGCTTAAACGTGACATAGCCAGATGGAAAACCCTTCCGCTCTCACTACTGGGCAAAGCGGCCCTCTTCAAGATGATGTCGCTGCCCCGTTTTTTGTACGCCTTGCAGAACACCCTGGACCCTGTTCCAGCAGAGTACTTTAGAGAGGTCGAGAGCCTGCAGAGAGACCTGTTGTGGGACGGGAAACCTCGCGTCGCTTTGACCAAACTCGCACTCAATTGGTATGACGGGGGGATTAGCCTCCCAGATATAAAAAAATACTACTGGGCTGCACACCTCACAGCCATTAATCAGGGCACCTATGGGCGAACGGATGACCCCGGGTATGCCATGGATAGATGGATTTTACCGGGAAGAAATTATAATAGGGCACTTTATTCCAAACCCAAACGATACCCCTTGACTGGACCAACGGACCACTCGGTCCGAATTTGGCATGCCGTTAACAAAACTCTGGGCTGGGAGCGAAAACTCACCCTGGCAACTCCTTTGTGGGACTCCGAACAACTGGGCGGCTTATGGAAGTCGAAAGGTTTTGACAAGTGGGACCTCATCGGAATCTCGCGGATCAAGGACATGTGGGAAAACGGCGAAGTGAGATCATTTACCTCTCTGCAGCAGCAATATGAGTTGGCTGACTCAGAACGCTTTAGATACACTCAAATCCGTCATGCACTGAAATCCCACTTCCCGATAGGCTCCTTCCCTCCAGAGCCCTCTCCACTAGAAGATAGATTACTAGACGGTGACCTACCCGAGAAAACCATTTCACTGACCTATAAAAAACTGATCAACAATATGGCAGACCCCCTTGGGCCACTACGAGAGAAATGGGTAAGGGATGGCCTCGAATTAGATGACGAAGACTGGCAGGATGCAGTGTCCTCACCAAGAGTAGTAGCAGTCTCGGCCAGACTCCGGCTAGTTCAATTCAAAATTCTCCATAGAGTCTACGTCACAGGGCCTCGTCTGGTCCGCATGGGTAGAGCCGACAGACAGGACTGTAGGAGGCAGTGTGGTCAGGAAGGAAAATTTCTCCACATAATATGGGAGTGCGAGTACGTACAATCATACTGGCGCAGAATCCACGACGTGTTAAGCGAAGTGCTCAGAACTGTCATACTCCCGGATGCACGTAGATGCCTCCTAAACATATGGGAGCCCACTGATTTGAATAGTCACCACACACAATGGGTCACACTAGGGCTTATGCTGGCGAAGAGGAATATAGCACGGCTGTGGGGAGCGGCACAGCCACCCAAAGTAGAAGCCTGGAAAGAAGACCTAGTGTTGCAGCCCACCAGAAGGGCACCAGGAGAACACTGACACGGCGCGCTAACAGAATGTAGCCGCCCGAGAAAACTACATTACCCATGAGCCTCGGCGTTAGGACGTTGGTAACGTCATAACGCGCGCAAGGCGTTTCTCGTACTAAACATTTCCAGGGCAGCTGTACGCTGCCGTTTACTCCATTCCTTGAGGAGAGTCACTGCCGAGAAGGAGGCTGGTAAGGGTGCTTCGCGCACCGACACTTGTTCCTTCGTTAAGGGTTGCAGTGCCACGCTCATTTCCTTGTGGTGGCAGTGGTGGGGATCCACGCTGCTCCTGTGTTTGCTCAGTTGGCGGAACCATAGCCGGTTCCATGCGGAGCAAACTTCCAGCGGAGCCCTATTTAAGGCACACACAGTGGTAGAGACCCGTGCTGGTTTATCCGGGTCTCCCTTGTTTGTTAATATAAGATTTCCTGAGTTGGAGAGGGCAAGCCAGTCTGCCACATTTTCCCTGTTGGCGAGCCGCCATCGGCTCTTGCAGGGAAAACGCTACTTCTGGTTTGCGAGGGGCAGTCTAGCCCACACACGCTTTTCCCTGTTGGCGAACCGCTTGCGGTTCTTGCAGGGAAGGCGTTTATCGGTTTCATTTCTTTTTTTTAATTGTTTTGGAAGAACCATTGCACTCCTCAACGCCAGGAACAATTGGCGATTTTACTTTCATATTGATTTGGGGCATCTAATCAATACGTGCCTGAGTAAGAAGGGGAACTATCCTTGAAGGTTAAAGGATAGTCACTCCATTGAAATTTCCTTGCACGTAAGAAGGTGCCTCTTTGATCTAAGCATTACCAATACTCATTGGGTCTGAAGGTTGGATTTATGTTGATGGTTTGTGTTCACTTTTTGCTTGGAGTCATGTTGGTTTCCTTATGTGTCCAATAGCAGGGGTATTGAGAGTGAGCAAGAGGAAGGCTCTTCCGCACCCCTGTCTCAGCCTACAGAATTGTTCCTAGGGTATGTAGAGGAATCTTGTGTGCAACTTCTATCAGATTAACATGGTGTTGAATAATTACTGATAAGGATATTCTCTCACCAGATTTAACTGCAAACTCCGACAGACCATAATAACTCGAATAATAAGAATAAGAAGAGAAGGTTTTCTTTCTTTACAGGTACTCCTTGTAGAATTGCTGTGTATTCTTCGAAAGGGGTCAGGGTAGGATAGGAATGAACTGGATGGTTTTCTCTATTTATTTATGCTTATTTTTGCTGTCTTTCTAGGTCTCCCTCCTTGCTGTCCCCTTCCCCCACTTGATCACTCCACGAAGTCTGTGTTTATACGTCAGACCGTGGTGGTATCGAGAGGTGGACCATACTAGCAACGTACGATCCTGAGGATTCCCGGCCGCAACACCTAGACTGGTGTATGTATAGAGAAAAGACAGTTTATACAGCCCGAGGCTGCCCCAAAAAGTGGTCCAAAATATGGGACCCTTGGAACTCTTATCGAGGACATATTTGCAACCCCCCGCTAAGTATTGACCCAGACGATCCCCCCACCCCATAATTTGTACCCATGGCGCTCTGGCATAGAAGATTACCCACTATTGCTTTCACTGATTGTATTATCTCTGATTCCTCTGCATTGTATGTAATATGTCGATGAATGTTTAATAAAAAGAATTAATACAAAATATATATATATCAAAAACCAAATTGCTAAACTTCAATGCAACTGGCTCACAAAGCCTCAAGACACGATATGCCTGCACAGAGACAACAAAATATACAAGTCTATAATCAAAAAGGCAAGAAACTATACTATTCAGTCAGTCAAAAAAACTTTATTTGGTTTATCACAACCATAAAGCACGCAATAAATAATTTATGACAATCAAATTTTAAAAGCATAGTGTTTCCGATAAAAATCATTGTTTAAAATGTTTACAATTTTTATAAAATTTCCAGACCTATTCCAACCCCAATTATTTATTCCTTGTCCGCTTTCAGTAGGAGGTTGTCCACCAGTGTCATGAACTTTACGCCTTGGCAAATTAAGATGTTTGATGAGCCACCCATCCAGCTTGTTACAGCCTGCCTGCAGGTGCGGATGTTTAATTCATTTAGAGTTACTTTTAGGAACTTCCTTCTTTCGTCTTTTACAGTGTCGCAAACGCACATCAAGTGGCATATGGATTCTGTGCGGTAGTCACATAAACGACAATTTTCAACTTGATGTTTACTTTTCCAGGTGGGGACCAAATCCTTCGAGTTATGATCTCCTAATCGGTACAACATAAACCTCTTTTTTAATGTTAGTCGAAAGTGGGCCGCTAAATAGGCTTGCGGTTTTAGCTTTGTATATGAGTTTATTACAGCCCAAGCGTGTCGGCGTTTGGTTAATCTTCTTTTGTTTTCCATAAAGGATAATTTCTTGGCCGTGGCATTGCACACTCTGTTAAATGCTGTTCTTTCCATCTTGCTATTCCAAGCTTCGTCGATGTCTAAAACTTCCAGGGCTGTACCCAAGTAATTGCCCCATGTGTTTGATGTTTTCTGATCAAACTGAGACCTTATTTCGGTCCAGCATAGGTTGTTCAGAGATCCAGATTCTGATGCTCGGAATTTCCAGCACAATTTTGCAAAAGTTGCTTTTCTTTGATATTCCTGGTTCTGTAGACCAAATTCCAAGCGTATCTGTGCTGGAGATGCTCCTTTAGGAAGGTTAAAAACTGCTTTGTATACTTTTGTCTGCAGCTCATTTAAAATATCGATTTCTTGACCATGCCATATTTCAAGGCCATAGGCCAGAGTTGGGAGTAGTTATGCTGCCATTATTTTCAAAAGGTGACTGTGGGAAGGACATCGCAGTTTCTTATACAGCTGTTTGTAGGCAAAAATTAATGATTGGGCTTTTGCTTTTATATCTGTTTTTTGATCCGTAAAGGACATACTTCGGCCCAATTTAATGCCCAGATATTTATATGAGCTGATTTCCTCAATTTGTGCGCCCTTTGCGTACCATTTATATTTTCCTGGCCTGGGGCCTGCTAGTCGCACCACCTTAGTTTTTTTCTTATTTAATTCCAAGCCTAAGTGATCAAAATAATCGGTCAAGTTGTTGATGACTCTTTGCAACCCGATTGGGGTTTGGCTCACGACCACAATATCGTCCGCATATTGCAGGTACTGAATTGGCTCGTTTGCCAGTTTAGGAGGATGACCATTTACTTTTAACAGGTAGTTGTTTAGGTCGGCTAGATATAGGTTGAATAGGCATGGTGAAAGGACGCAGCCTTGTTTTAGTCCGTTGGTTATGTTTATCTTGGAGGATATTCTGCTGCCGTCTCCAAGCTTCACCCTGGCCCAAGTTTCACTGTATAAGGATATTATAATATCGATTAGTTTTTGAGGTAATCCCCATGCTTTCAATTTCAGCCAAAGACGATCTCGCGGCACTCTATCAAAGGCTGATTTTAGGTCAATATAACATGCAAGTAGTCCTGCTTTTTTACTTGTAGCTTTTTCAATTAGGATCATCAGTGCTGCCAGGTTCGTGATGGTGCCCATGCCCTGCCTGAAGCCTGTTTGGTATTTCGGAATTATTCTTTTTCCTCCGTCCACTCCTGTAAATGTTGTAAAATACATGATGCGAAAAGTTTTGCCTCAACATCGATCAGGGCAATGAGCCTGTAGTTTCCAGGTTCGGTTCGACTGCCATTTTTATAGATTGAATGAAATAGGTTCCCTCTCCAGGAATATGGCGTCTTATTCTCGCAATATAGGTGGTTAAAAAGTGGCGTGAGGTAGTTAGCCCAAACGTCAGGATCTTGCTTAAAAAGAGCATTTGGGAGGCCGTTTGGCCCTGCGGCGCCCGCAGTTTTCAATTTTTTTATCACTACTTTTAAGTGTTTTGTTGTTGTAAGGGTTGTTAGATCTTGAATAATGGGTATCATTTGGTCCCCTTCCAATTGCACTTTTTCCAATATGGAACGGCCTATTGCAGTTAAATTTGGATT
This sequence comes from Calotriton arnoldi, assembly GCA_963921515.1. Taxonomy (NCBI): domain Eukaryota; kingdom Metazoa; phylum Chordata; class Amphibia; order Caudata; family Salamandridae; genus Calotriton; species Calotriton arnoldi. The sequence continues at coordinate 268,970 of CAWUFW010009334.1, read as the reverse complement.
TGCGTCCTCCAATTTATATAGACCTGTTTCTGTCCACGTATGAGTACCAGTTTGTGTGTTATTATACAATTTGTCAATATGTTGTATCCAAGCTGACTCACTTATTCCCGCATTTTGGTGCATTCCTATTCCTTTTGTTAGATTGTTTATTAGCCCCCAGAATTCGCTGCTGTTCGGCAATTTGCTTGCCCACAGCAATTTCTCCCAAAGGTTTTCAGTATGCACCCTTTTTGCGTCCCTACACATTTCCTTGTATTCCTTTCTCATTTTTATGATATTACTATTATCTATTGCTATTCCCATTCTGGCTGCTGCATCCTTAGCTCTTGCCTCCTTTGCAATTTTCCTCTTCTGGTCTCTCAGCTGTATGTTGTACCATGGTTCTTTTCTGGTGCTATAAGTCAATTTGCTTGCTGGGTTTGCTGGGAATTTGTCTATCAAGGTTGTTCCTAGATTCTCCCAATCTTGTTCTAATAAATGGGCGCCCAGTAACCCGATGTTCTCTACGTGTTTATACACTGTGTCCATTATTTGTTTGGTGTTCGTTCCTCTCCATTTAAGTCTCCTTGGATTATATATTTCTGGCATTGTGGCTAAAGCTGCTGTGTTCTTTTTATAAAGCAGGTTTATGTGTAGTGCTGTTTCTTGAGGGAAATGGTCACTCTCCGGACGGATATTAATGCGGAAATGGTCAACTAAGTGCCAGAGGTCCTTACTGGTTATAGTGTAATCTATGGTGGATTGTTTCTTTCCACTTAAAAATGTAATACCAGCTGGTTGATCCCCCTTTGTATTTCCATTCAATATGATGAAACCTAGGGATTCCAGTTCTTGCTTCCATTTGTTTACTTCCGACACCCTTTGACACCCTCTCTTGTTAAGGTAGCCCCCTGTTAAGTTGCAGTTAAAATCGCCTGAGACAATCATCTCGTAATTTTGATGTATCACTTGCATTGTTTTTATCAAGTTTATCAGATATGGCAATCTTTCCCTTTTCTTCTTCTTGTCGGGGTGGATATATATATTTAAAATCAGTAACTTCCACGAGTATATGTGTGAGGGACGCTTACATTCCAATTTCATGGCTTGTATCCAATTTTCTCCCGAGTCCAGTTCTTCTAATTTCCAGTCCTGTTTTACCGTAACGTATATTGACAGTCCCCTCCTTGGGTGTCCATACTTTGACATTTTTTCTGCCAGGACGTGGTGTTCTTCGTATCCGACTATGGGTCTTGGTGTTAGAGTCCATGTTTCTTGTAAAAGGATTATGTCGAATCTTCCCAAGAAGGAGACGGTCTCCTGGTCTTGTCCCATTTCCCTAAAACCGTGGGTGTTCCAGGAGCAGATTCTTATAATCTCCTCATTTTGTATGATTGATTGGACCTTTTTACGTTGTTCCCTTCGAGCTTTTTTGTTTTCATCAGGATCGTTGTAAGTTCAAAATATGGGGGACCCAGGACCAATCTTGGTTTTCTTCTGCCTCTTGTTTGGGCTGTCTGGGGTTTGGGCTGTAATTGTTTAAGCATATATCCTGACTTGATTGTTGTTTCGGGGTCATACTTCTCGCCCCCCTCAAAAAGGAGGTTGTTGATCTTTTATTTGTTTTGGTTGTCTGGTGCGCCTCTTTATTTAATAACGGATATGGGTATTTTATACATATTGGATATGCTAGCGTTATGCCCCAAGCTTCAAAGGCCGCCCTCGTTGAGTATATCAATGCTGTTATTTCTTTTGACGACCATGTTGTACTGGTTGCCTCTGTTTCTATTCCTTTTTCCATTTGTACGAATTCTACTGCCAAGAGGTCTACTGATGTAATTTTTCTTAATTTTGGAATCTCTTTAAACAGCCTCATTAGGTTTCCCCTATTTAAAGTATCCAGTCTGCCTTTGGTTGAATATTCTGGCCTAAAGATTAATTTATGGCAAAACTCCACTGGATCACTTTGTTGGTTCTGATTTTGATTTATTCCAATTTTTTCCATTAAAGGTTCCCAGTCATTATTTCTTTTTTGACTCTCGTAGTCTACAGTGGCCCTTTCTAATGAGGGGGTATTTGATGTTGAGGCACCCTCATCGATTATTTCAAATTCTGTATTAACTTTTTTTTGGCTTATGTCTAGCCGGGCATTTTCCTTTTTTGTTTGTGTTTCAATTGGTAGTTTGCATACCCTGCCTTGTTTGTCCAGGGTAATTTTTATTTGATTTCTGATGCTTTTTTCCCTTTCTGTTTGTGATCCTAGCGTTTTTAATGTTGAAGAGGATACCCTCGTTGACTGATCTAATATCTGAACTTCTAGTTTCCTTGTTTTTATACTTGTATCTGCTTGCTCTCTGTTTTTTAATTCTATGTTTGGAAATAAGACTTGTGGATCCAATAATTTTGTTTCTCCTTCTTGTTTTTTTGTTACTATTTTGAATTCGGACCTTTTTTTCTTGTTTTCAGTAATTACGTTTGTATTATTTGTGGTTTTTATTCCCACGTTCTGGTCGCTTTGTATTTTCCTGTGTTCTATTTCTGGTGACATATATTTACTTTGCATGGATGTACTGGGGCTGCCCGTACGGTCTGGTGTGTTTAATCCTGGGCTATTTGAGTCTGCTTTTGATGTGTTGTTACTTTGGTCGATGTTATTATTAGACTTTTGAGTAAATATTGCATAGTTTTGTCTTTTTTCCTGGGCAGCTTTTTTGCCGGCGTTGTTCCTGGCTTTCCGAGCTCGTTTGCGTTGTCTTTTTGTTTGAATATCTGGTAAGCTATGTGTGGAAGTTATTTTGTTTGCACTTTGCGCGTTACCAACCTCGTTTATTTCCTTGACTTCCATTATTTTTATACTATCGTCGTACATAGTGTCGGGCCTCTTCTTTACTTGTCCTAGGATTCTGATTTTTTCGCCCTTATGTTCTTGTGACGGTGTTTCGACTGTACTTCCTGATGGTTGAACAACACGTAAAATTTCTGTCAGTATTTCGGGAAGGGATGCCAGTTTATCTATTATCTGGCCACATCCATAATTTAGATCTGACAATTTGTTATTGACTTGAGCGTCTTTTTTATTTCCTTTTGTGATTTGTGCGGTGATTGTGTCCAGTTTTGTGTTAATTCCTGCTGTATGGACTGCAATTAGGTTCATTAAATCGACTTGAACGTCTAATTTATCAGATTGAAAGTTTAGGACATCTATTGCTCGCTGTAGTGTTCTTAGCAGCGATTCACTCCATGTGGTTGAGGCTGTGTCAATGGATTGCGTTAAAATCCCCGATATCGAGTCAATTCCGCTGACTGACGAAATCGTAATTGGGGGTGATTGGGGTTTTGATCTTTCTTGGGGTTGGCCGGTTCTCTCGTTGTTTTGTTTCTCCCGTTGGTCCAAATTAAATGAGAGTTTGATAGGTGTTGAGGCGGCCCCCTTCCTCCCCATTTTTCCTTTTTGGAGACAGGCCAACTTCTGTGGTTTTCCCTTGCCTATTTGCACACAAATCCTCTTCCATTTGTGTATTGAGTTCCAGGGCTTCAATAAGGTCTTTTTCCTCAGAAATGGAAAAGGATCTAGTCCACTCTTCCTTTTGAAAATTATCTTGGGTTCCGGTTTGACCTGGATCTCCTTTTTTTCTTTGACTCTTTCCACTTTCTTCTTCCTTACTTATTTCTGGCGAAACCGAAGGCTGATGTATTTGTGCTGTTGTTTTTAATAGCCATCTTTTAATAGATGTTTTTTCTTGATCAGCTGCTTCTACGCTTTTTTCCTGTCCGTTTTTCATATTTTGTAAAATGTTTTTACTTGTTTGCTGTTGTTTTGCTTGCGGTTTCAAGTGTAAAGGGCTTGTTTCTCCTGGTTTTATTGGAGTTATAAGTTTTTTGGGAATTATTGGGCTTTGCAAGCCAAGCGCCTCTTCTGGGGGGGGGCGTAAATTGCGGCCATTGGATCCTTTAAAAAGTGGAATTTCTGCTTCTCGTTCTTCCCCCCGAACTTAAATGGTGCTGGTTCTGGTGTTGGAACTAAAACCAGCCTCTCTTTTTGTAAAGTGAATTCCTCTTTTTTTTAAAAACTTTTGTTTGAAGTAAGGGTTGGATCTTTTGTAAGCGCTCTTTTCCTGATTTTACGAGTAGGTGCTTGACGAATTGTTCCTGACATCATACTCCTTGCAACTTGGCTTAATCCGCTATTTGGTCGCTTTGTTGGACTTTATTTATTGCCTTTTTTTTCCTTATGCTGGGGGTGTGATTTTTCCTTAGTCAGTGTAAACTGGGAGCTTTTCTAAGGTTTTCCGAAAGCTCTATTACAAAGACCCCTTTTTTCCTTGTGCCGGGTGTGGATTGATTCCTTAGGTAGTATAAACAGTATAAACAGTTCCTGCTTGTGTCTCCTCGCAACACGGCGACCACCTTTTTGGTTTATTTCCTCTACAGGGGGACTACAGGGGCTGGTAAACTCTGTTATTTTGATTGTTGGTTTAGTTACTGGTTTGACAGTCCCATTTAACACATTTAACGCGTTTTGCTCTTTGTTTGCCTTGATATACACAGTGAGTGCGAGGGAGATGTAATGTTGTCCATGTTGGACCACTCCACATTGCCCATATTAGTAAGGGGTGGTTGCCCCGGTTCACCACCTTTGCGTCATGTAATGGGCTGGCCCAGCGTACGCTCGGCCAGCACGTGTGTGTTTCTAATAAATAGCCCAGGTCACGCTGGGCGGAGTCAGTGAGTTACTGGCTGCTAACAGACCCACACTTGTGTTGACTCAATGTGTCCTCTGCACCAGGCCTAGACCTAGGACACTACACTGGCGACGAGGTGGTCTCCCCACCCCACCGTGACTCACCACACCGCTGTGCCTGCCGCCAGCACCGCCGCAGCGAGACCGCCCCAGCCGCGTCTCCCGCATCCCGTGCCTGGCGCACTGTGCTCTCTACCGCACACCAGCTGCCACTGTCACGGAGCCCGGCGCTGGCTTTCCGAGCGGCTCTCGGCCATCAGTCTCGAAGGCCCCTACAGCCGCCTTGCCGACCGCGCATGCGCGCGGATTCCTTCAGTGCCCTCCGTCACCCGGCCATCTCCGCTACGAACCTCTAGCGGCCCTCAGGTTTGCGGTAAGAGTGACGCTGCCCACTCCCAGCCGCTCTCCTCCTGACGCTCTCCATGCCTGTGCCTCCGGCCACGGCCCCCTGCTAGGCCTTACTCTCTCTTTTCTCCTCGCATCAGGAGCATTCCAGGCCGCCTCTGCCAGGCCGCACGTGACGCCCCAGAACAGCGCGCCCTCATATAGCACGGCCACGCTGGGAATAGGCCGCAGATTGCCGAGACTCACTCCGCAGCACCCTCTGGTGGCTGTGCGCACCCACCTGCGACGCTTCACCCCTCGCAGCCTCACTGCCGCCGTCAAGAGTTTGCTGCCTGCACTACCCTAAGGCGCCCCGTTTGACACCGCGCCGGATCACGAGCCCTACCTGCTGGTGTCCTACCTCGAGTGCTCTGCCACCCTAGCCGCGCCCACTGCGTCGCCCACATGGCGTCTGTGCCTCATCTGGAGCCGTTCGCCATCACCGGCCCCCCGCCCTCCCAAGCAGCACGCTGGAAGGCATGGGTCGAGCGCCTAGAGACGTACTTCGACGCGGCGGACATCCCTGCTCCACGGAGGAGACCCATGCTTCTTCACCTCGGAGGGGCGGACATTCACAAGATCTCGAAGACCGTGCGGGAAGCAGGACCCCCGAGAAACTACGCCACGATGCGCGACGCCATCACGGCCTATTTCGAGCCTTTTGCCAACCCCGACTACGAGCGTTTCCTGCTCCGCCAAGCACGCCAACAGCCGGAGGAGTCTGTAGATATCTTCTACGCGAAGCTAAAAGAACTGGCAAGCACCTGCACCCTCCCAGACGAGGACGACGAAATCCGAGCCCAGTTCATCCAAGGCTGCGCGTCCTCCAAATTGCGCGAACGGATCCTGCAAGAGCACAACATGTCCATGAGGGACATCCTGACACTTGGCCGCTCCAAAGAATTGTCCAAGGCCCGCGCTGCGCACATGGACCCCAAGCCGGCCACCACCGTCAAGGAAGAACCGGTATGCGCCATCCGCACCGACGTTCAGGAGCCACGACAGAGAGCCACGAGGCCGAAGTCTACGTCCTCCCAACCGAACTCCCGTAGTCGCCCATGTGGGTGGTGCGGAGGCTTGTTACCCCATGAAGGGGCCTGCCCCGCGCATGGCAAGACCTGCAGCGCGTGTGGGAAAGTGAACCATTTCTCCAAAGTATGCCGGTCGACGCAGAGGAGGAAGCAAACTGGCCCGCCACGGCGAGTTCGCGCGATTGAGCCGCCCCCGAAGGGTCCCCCGACAGTGACATGGACGACGATGAAGCCGATGCTGCCACTGTCCACGTAGTCCGAATGCTGAATGCTCTGCCGGCCACCCATCACGCCACACCCATGTGTAAGGTTAAAGTGCAAGAACATGCCATAGCTGCCCTCATCGACACAGGTGCCACCATCAATCTTATGGCTGCCAGCGTCTACCGGAGGTTACCCAACCCTCCAACGCTCCGCCCTACCAGAGTACAAGTCTACGCCTTCGGCACCCGTTCTCCGCTCACGCTGTGTGGCGTGTTCCAGGCCAGCCTCTCTCATGAGACTGCACACCAACAGGCCAAAGTGTATGTGTCAGAGGAAGGTTCAGGATTCCTCCTTGGCTGCCGCACCGCGCAGGATCTCAATCTGATCCACTTTGCATTCAACGTGCATGCCAACGATCTAGACCGCCTGCTACAAGGGTTCGGAACCCTATTCGAAGGGATTGGATGCCTGAAGGGTCCAGCAGTCCGACTGCACATCGACAAGTCCGTCGCTCCAATCGCCCTCCGCCACAGAAGGATTGCCTTCCACCTCCGCCCCAAAGTAGAAGCAGAGCTACGCCTTTTGGAGAGAGCGGGCATCATTGAACGGGTGCGTGGCCCCACCCCATGGGTGTCACCCATTGTCGTCGCGAAGAAACCGAAACAACCGGAAGCCGTCCGCATCTGTGTGGACATGAGGGTCCCGAATCTCGCAATCAAGCGGGAGCGCCACCTGACTCCAACAGTAGACGACATCATCGGGGAACTCGCTGGCTCCAAGTGGTTCTCAAAGATGGACCTTCGCTCAGGCTATCACCAGATCCCGCTCCACCCGGACTCTCGCCCCATCACTACGTTCTCCACCCATGCAGGACTCTGGCGCTACACCCGCCTCAACTTTGGCATCTCCAGCGCTGCTGAAGTATTCCAAAATATCGTCAAAAACGTCCTCCAAGGGCTGGAAGGTGTGCTCAACGTGAGCGATGACATCCTGGTGCATGCACCCACACTGGAAGAGCACCTCCTGCGTCTCCAGGCCGTGCTATCCCGCATCCGAGACAGTGGACTCACCCTCCACCGTGAAAAGTGCGAGTTCTTGAGGAGGGACATCAGTTTTTTTGGATACCGTTTCTCCGACAAAGGCGTTGGCCCCGACCCGGACAAAGTAACGGACATACAGAATGCTCCCGCCCCGACGTCAGTGTCCGGCGTCCGCAGCTTCCTAGGCATGGTCACGTACTGCGGGCGTTTCATCAAAAACCTCTCTGACCTGACAGGGCCTCTCCGTGACCTCACCAAAACCTCCAGCCACTGGACGTGGGAAGCGGAGCAAGAGGAGGCATTCTGCCAAACGAAAGCTGCTCTCTCAGCTGACACTACGTTGGTGTATTTTGACCCCCGAAACGAGTCCCAGCTGGTAGTGGATGCCAGCCCCACAGGCTTAGGAGCGGTCCTAGCCCAGCAGCAGACCTGTGGAGAATGGGCCCCGGTAGCCTACGCCAGCAGGACACTTACGCCCACGGAACAGCGCTATTCTCAAATCGAGAAAGAAGCCATCGCGATCCTGTGGGGGTGCCGCCATTTCCACATCTACTTGTACGGGCACCCGTTCACTGTGGTCACGGACCACAAGCCACTCGTCCCGCTGTTCCAAGGGTCATCATCGCGTCCTCCCCCACGGATAGAAAAATGGGTGTTACAGCTACAAGAATTCCAGTTCACCGTAGAGTACCGACCAGGCACACGAAACCCAGCGGATTTCCTATCCAGGCACGCCAGACCTGTCACCAAGCCAGAAGCTGCTGAAGCGGCAGCAACAGAAGACTACGTGCGGATGATAATCGAACGGTCCAGACCGCTCCCGATCTCGTTGGAGGAAGTGATACAAGCCACCAGAGAAGATGACTGCCTCCAGATCGCCATCCAGGCAATCACCTCGGGAGACTGGAAGCGTTTGCAAAACCCAACACCGTTCCGCACGACTACAGCCCAAACCACGTTAAAGGCTCTACATCAAGTGCGCCACGAGTTGTCTGTGTCTGCAGATGGTTGTCTCCTGCGAGGCCCTCGCCTCGTCCTGCCTGAACGCCTGACTCATCAGGCAGCCCTCCTTGCACATGGAGCACACCAAGGAATTGTAAAGTCAAAGAGCCGCCTCAGGAGCAAGGTCTGGTTCCCTGGTCTAGATCAACAAGTTGAATCGATCATACAACGCTGCCCCGTTTGCCTGGCAACCAGCCTGCCCAGCAGACCTGCGCCTGTGATCACCGAAGCAGGCCCCAACGCTCCCTGGGAAAGAGCTAGCGCAGATTTCGGCAGCTTACCGGGAGGGAAGTACATGTTGGTAGTAGTGGATGACTTCTCGCGCTACCCAGAAATCGAAATCGTCTCATCTACGTCAGCAGGAGAAGTCATTCCCAAACTTGAGAAGATTATGGCCACCCATGGCCTGATTGGAGAGCTCCGGACAGACAACGGTCCGCCGTTCACCAGTGCTGAGCTACTCGAATACCTGACCTCCCACCGGATCAAGCACCGCCGGATAACCCCAAGGTGGCCCCAGGCGAATGGGGAAGTAGAACGCCTGATGCGGACCCTGAACAAGACGATCCAAATAGCCCTCGCCGATGGCCACATCCTGGAACAGGCACTGTACAGTTTTCTCCGCGAATATCGCCTCACCCCCATTGCACCACCGGCATCTCCCCGAGCCGCCTGTGTTTTGGTCGAGCAGTAACAGACACCATCCCGCACCATCCAGTGTGGGCAGAGTCCCCGAACCCTCCAAACCACTCCTTGGCAAGGCGGATGAAAACCAACCAGGAGGCATCCCAGAGGAGGCGTGCGCAGGTGAGCCCGATCGCGGTTGGAGACCGTGTACTGGTGCGTGACCGCCACCCCGGCGGAAAATTCAGGCTGCCGTTTGAACTGGATCCATGGACAGTGATCGGAGTCAAAGGTACGATGGTGACGGCATCACGAGGGCACGAAAGTGTCACCCGCAACGTATCTTTCTTCAGGAGAGTTCCCGCTGACGACGCGGAGGAGTTTCTACCCTCGACGAGCCAAGAGTGGCTGAACCGGACATTCCTCACGACTCCCAGGGAGGGAACGACCGACCCACCGCCGTCACCGCGGATGAGGACAGAAGCGCCCCAGCTCCCGAGAAGGCCCATGACAAGGAACTCAGGGGCGGTCAAACAACACGAGACAATGGCAGTCCTACAGAACCTTTGCTGACCCCCCCTGACAGAAACAGCCAGGGTCGGTATTGCCTGCGGCCCTACCCCAAGCCGTCTCAGAAGTATCAAGACTTTGTAGCCTGCTGTCGAACTCCAGGCCGAGGACATGGTGGTGTCGGCAGACCAAGTAAGACTGTTCCATAGATGTCCCGTTTGTTGTCTTGGTGCTCATAACTGTGGGGTGTTTCTCACTTGTTTTGTTTCGTTTGTATTTTGGGTAAAGGAGGAATGTAATGTTGTCCATGTTGGACCACTCCACATTGCCCATATTAGTAAGGGGTGGTTGCCCCGGTTCACCACCTTTGCGTCATGTAATGGGCTGGCCCAGCGTACGCTCGGCCAGCACGTGTGTGTTTCTAATAAATAGCCCAGGTCACGCTGGGCGGAGTCAGTGAGTTACTGGCTGCTAACAGACCCACACTTGTGTTGACTCAATGTGTCCTCTGCACCAGGCCTAGACCTAGGACACTACAGGAGACAGGGGGCGGGAGACAGGGGAGCGGGGGACTTCTCAACATATGATTACTCGCTTTTTTTATTTATTTATTTACCTGCTCGTCTCAGCCCAATGTCCTGACTCTGATGCTCAAACACTCCACTCCTTCTAGACCTTTGATCGACTTTCCTCTCCTCTCTGCTTTCCTTTAGCTGGTTGCCAAGAGGTATTATGCGTCCGCCTCTGTAGCCTGATAAAAATACATCAAGGAAACGTGGTTGCAGCTGCCTTACACGGAGGAGCTGAGAGGGAGCGGAGAGAAGAGCCACCGCTCGGCTGAATTAGGGTTATTAGGTTTGTTGGTCTCTACCCTGTTCTCTGGTCTCCGTTCCTTTTCTGTGAAGGCTGTGAGGGGGGGGGAGGGGGGAAGGAGTTTTTAAGGAGCTATGGGCAATGAGCAGGGGAGTAAGGGAGCAGGGAGCGTTTTGGCAGGTAGCACCAGGTGACACCAAGCCCGGCACCAGCACCGCCCTCTGCTCTCAAAGCTCCAAACACCAAGTCAGCCCTCAATCAGCCCAAAAATTGGCTCCAAACAGCCTCAGACGGGGCGCCTTGTCGTTGCTCCACACTGCTCCGCTCCTGTCCAGACACCGCACCTCGCTTTGCCTGCAGTAGCGCAATTGCGATAGCGCCGGTACCAGCTGAAAAGCTTCACTGCTCCTCTCCCCTCCCCACCACTCCTCCTCTCAACGGGGGAACGGGAGCAGGGGCCGGAGCAGGAGTGGGTGCCAGCAACTCTCAGCTCGGCTCGGCTCAGCAGGGGTGGCGGGTCACAGGCTGGATCCCAATTGACACAAGCGGCAAATCGGCAGATCAGCGGATCACAGACGGCGCCCGCGAGCTCTGCTCTGTGCTCTGTGCAGGCTCGTCTGAAAACACGGACTGGCAGAATACTCTACTGGCTACTTAGGGACACAACAAGCTCCACTGTATGATCTTGACCGAATCCACAATGCAAAGTGTTCTAATAAAGAATTTTATAAAATACTCACAGAATTCTGTAAGCCAAAATGCACAGAAGCACACAACACTAGTTACCAGTAGCCCCACCACATTAGAAACACTCCAAGAGGCCTGGCAGGGGGACCTGAGACCACTGGACGAAGAGGACTGGCTGAGACATTGGAATCCCCGCGCTGTGTGGCAATAGCATCACGACTGCAGCTCATACAATTTAAGTACCTTCACTGGTTCTATTTTACCAGATACAAGTTGTGGAGGGCCGGCCTGGTGGAATCCCCATTATGCCTGCGTTGCAATAATACGGAAGGCACCTGGATTCACACAATTTGGCAGTGCACTACGCTTCAGGGGCTTTGGCAAAGAATCATGAAATGTCTTTCGGAAGTCCTGGGGCGGGACGTACCTATCTCGCCGAGATTGGCCCTTTTACATATCACGGAGGGTATGGGAGGTAATAGCTATAAACGCCATCTACTGTTCCTAGGTCTTACATTGGCGAAGCGGGATATAGCCAGGGCTTGGAAAGCCACATCTCCTCCCCTGGTGGAAGTGTGGAGGAAAGGAATGGACTTCTGTATGGGCTTAGAACTTCCTATTTTTTAAGCAAGGGGATGCCCTCAGAAGCACCCCAAAATAGGGAAAAGGTGGGCAGATTATCGCGGTCTCTACCTGGAACCTATCGCCTCTATCTCACAAGATACCGAGACACTGGGACAGTACAATGGCGGAGTGTTTTCTTCTTGCATGTTTCAGACTAATTTGGCTTGGGTGGCAGGGGGCAGACGACTTCTGGAATTGTATTATTGACATGGCACTTTTTCTCAACTGTTTTAATGTTGGATTAGATGTTATAAATGTCGACATCAGTAATATCACTCTGTATTTTACTGTTTATATCAGTATTCCTGGCTACACCAGGATATGTATGGCTGTTGACGCAATAAAATTTGTTTTGAAAAAAAAAAATGCACAGAAGCGACCTAACTAATTTTTTTAGAATTATGTACAAAAACTGGCAAATCATCACACAATTAACACAAACATGTTGGGTTCTTATTTAAACAACAAAAAACAACTACCCCACCCATTTCCTACAAAACTCTCCAGGGAAAGGCAAGCTCAGTCTTTAAGCTCCTTCAAAGTGCTATCATCGACGAAATATCTGGATCTTGTCAAAGCAAGCAAGCCAGCAGGCTGCCTCTCTGACCCTTGTCCACCTCAAATCTTTAAAAGCCTTCATTCTACTATCAACCTCTGCAGCCATCCCAGTCAGAACACTCATCAACACCTCCTTAACAAAAGGAGTTTTCCCAGATGACTTAAAAAAGGCATACATATGCCGTAATAAAAAAAAAAAAAAATCTACCCTTGACAATAAAGACCCTGACGACCACAGACCCACGGCAAGCAGACCATTCCTGGGCAAACCTATAGAAAGAGCAGCTTTCACCCTGATGTCACAATGCATTGAAGAGAATTCCATACTTTCAGACTTCCGAATTGGATTCCACCCAGGAAGAAGCACTGAAGTGACCCTTATCTCTGTCTGTGATGACAATAAAACAGGGAAGACCAGACCGGGGTTGCTGCCCTTCTTCTCTTAGACCATTTAGCAGCCTTTGACACAGTCGATCATGACACACTAATCCAAAGACTTAAGAAAGCTGAAATAGAGGGCACAGCTGTCGCTTGGATTACATCATACCTACACAATAAAACAAAGATTGTACCTTTCTCTTCTAAACCATACAGCATTAAAGCAGGAGTCCCTCAAAGCTCAATCATGCTTTTCAACATCTATATGAAATCATTACCAGATCTGAACAATGGTTTTGACTTCACCTGCTATAACTATGTAGATGAAATGCAGATACTTCTGAAATTCTAAAACTTAAAAGACAGAATATCAAAAATCTTCAATGGCCTTCAGACTGTTGGCCAATGGATGACATAGAGCCACCTCAAATTGAATGCCCCCAAAACTGAAATACTCACTTGTGGCCACTGGAAAACCTATGGCTCTCTCTGCACCTGGCCTAGGGATCTAGGACCACAGCCAAAACCATCTAAGGAGGTAAGAAACCTTGGAATTACCATGGACGCCATGCTGCCAATGAATGCACACGTGGACAAGGTAGCTAAATCCAGCTTTCTCACAATGAAAACACTGTGATGCATCTTACCTCACCTAAGATTCCCTCACAAGGTTCAAGCTACCATCTCTCTTGTACTATCAAAACTGGATTATGCTAATGGTCTGTATCACGGCTCACATCTGTCAACTATGGGAAGATTATAGAGAAGTCAGAATGCTGCTGCTTGACTTCTTCTACATGTAAATCCACAAGCACACATCTCCCATGCCTTGAAGGCCTTACACTGACTACCAGTTGCCAGATGTTTCAACTTCAAGCTGCTTTGTATCATACAAAAAGCAATACATGGCAAAAAAACACTCTTCATCAGGAAGAAAATCGACAAATACATACAACAAAGGAACCTACGCTCAAGAATGGATTCCAGGCTCAACGTTCCTACATACAATAAAAAACACATGGGTCTCTGTTCAAGTGCCCAAACTATGGCGTTCACTACCCACACTCATAAGATCCACTGGCAACCATCTTAGCTTCAGAAGATTAGTCAAGAGCTGGCTCTTCCCCACATGACAACTATACTCACTATACAACAGTGCACCACAACAGTATACTCGGACATGACCAACTATGCTTCTCAGGGTATAGAGGTGAAGTTGTTGTTATACATGTGCCATTGTATATTTAACTATGTCTCCTGTTATAAGCAGATACATTCAAATAAGTAGAAAATGTATATTATACCACAAGATACATGTGTGTGTCATAATGTCATAATTGTTGCTTCTGTGTACATATAGGTGCATATGTAGAAGAGTTTATGCCTGTTACTAAAACTTTAAGATATTTGAGTATGTGATAACACAGATGCACATACTTCATCGCAAGATAAATGTACACATCAGACCATGTAAATATTACTGTTTCTGTGTACATATGGGTATTTATATAGAGGAGTTTTCTCCAGCCAATACAACCTTACCAAATGTCATGTGCATATGTGTATGTTTGTTAATTTCAGTTTTAAAAAAATAAAAAAGAACGAAATATTTCTCCTTTCAACCTTTGTCCCATCCGTCCTCTCTCTGACTCATCCCAAACCTTTCTGACTTATATGAACCCCTAAACATCCTTCTCACACTTTCCTCTCTTTTTTTAGCCATGCCACCCAACTAACAGGTACACACGGCCAATACTTACAAAAACAACTTAGTACTTTCCCTTTCAAATCCATTCCTATCATTCTGTCCCTACTCTAAGCACACAGTAAACCAAGAGCACAAACCTAACACAACTAATGCACAAAGACAAGGAAAAAAATATGAACCTACCAACCATTAACCTCTAATCTTGAGTTCTGGAGTAGCATACTACTCACCACAAAGCTCTTCAACGCCTCTTCAGGGGTAGTGAGCACTATATAATTACAATTTTCAATTACACCACAACATAATCATCACACTCAGATAAACAGAGACCCTAACCACTGCAGAAGACTAACATGGATCACCCAACAGGGTCGGATTGGGAAGGCGGGCAGTCGGGCATTGGCCGATGGGCCGGCACCTAAGTGTCACCCGTGGGCCATTTTCTTTAAGCCCTGTGTCCCACGGAACCTAGCTATCTTTGCCAGCCCCCCAGCCAGGCTACTGTATTGTAAGGCAGGCTGACTGCCAGGGCAGGGACTTGCAACACTAGGCTTGCCATAACAGACCTCAGCTTAGCCCCTCGGGGGGGCTGCACAGACAAAGCAGTGTTCCTTCTCCCCTGCCAGGCTGTCTGTTGCACATTTCACATTTTCATCATACAGCTTTAATTCTTTTGTTTTATTTATAACATTTACTGTCATGTCCACCCAGCATATTGCTGTTGCTTTGCCTCCTTAATTTTTAAGTGAACCTGGCACCCCTTCTATACCTTGGGAAGACTGGACTGTTATTTTTGACAACTATCTAGATGCTTTGGATGGGCAAGAATTTTCTGCAAAACGGAAAAAAGCTTTGCTATTGAGCAGATTGGGAAAAGAAGGCCAGCGTGTGTTCAGGTTTTTACCACAAGCCTTACAAGCAAATGGACAACCAATGCCAGAGGAATATAAG
Organism: Calotriton arnoldi; assembly: GCA_963921515.1. Classification (NCBI taxonomy): domain Eukaryota; kingdom Metazoa; phylum Chordata; class Amphibia; order Caudata; family Salamandridae; genus Calotriton; species Calotriton arnoldi. The sequence continues at coordinate 253,736 of CAWUFW010009334.1, read as the reverse complement.
GAGGCAATATGTAGACTTGAAGTGAGATATGCAAAGGAGGAGAATCTGGTGATGAATCGCTATAAATTTTATACTCACCGACAACGTAGTGAAGAGTCTATTGACAGATTTGTTGCAAGACTGAGGGAACTCTCCGTTAAATGCAATTTTGGAGCTATGACGGACGAATTAATAAGGGACCAGTTAATTGTACAATGTAACAATAGGAAAATTCTAGAAAGGTTGTGGGCAGCTAAGAATCCCACATTGAAAGTAGCCATTGATTTAGCAAAAGTTATAGAGCAATCTGAGTGTTGCATGAAAGAGTTACAGAAACACAGCATTAACCAAGAGGTGTCTGAAGTATCGGTAAAGAATGCGTGGGAAGTGAGTGACCAATGTGAAGATGATTCCATAGCTTTACTAAGGAATAAAAATAGGTTTCTTAACAAAAAAACTAATTTCACAAAGGGACCGAACAAATTTTGTTCAAGATGTGGTAGCAATGGTCACACTTCTGAATCAAAATTTTGTTTCGCTTCCAACAAAGAATGTTTAAAGTGTGGCCGCCTTGGCCATTTCTCTAAAATGTGTAAAGCAAAGACTCGTCCCAAAGTAGCAGTAGTCCAGGAAAGTTCAACAGAGAACAAAAAGGAGAAGGATAGACTTCTGGTAGTTGTTGATGGAGATGTTTGTTCTGAAAACCAAAAGCGAGAGAATAGACCCAAAGCGTTATTTTTAATCGATGGGCAGCAAGTATCTCTTATGGTGGATACGGGGTCTAGATACACTATAATTCCTAAAACAATGTTTGATCAAGAGTGGGGTGAGAAATCTTTACAGCACAGCGATATTTCACCTGCAGGATACCAAGGAGAGTCCATAGATTTATTAGGTTTCTTCGAGGTGCAAATTGTTTTCTCTAACAGGTCCACCAAAAGGAAAATTTATGTTGCTGTGGATGGGCCCCCCATCTTAGGGTGGATTCACCAATATGATCTTCATATTATTGTAAACCCTAGAGCTCCTTCACAAGTCATGGTTGTTGATGATGTAACCCTTGATGACATACTTCAGGAGGCCAGTACTGTATTTAGGAATGAGTTAGGTGAACTTAAAGGTTATGTTCACAAGATTTTGTTAAAAAAAGATGCAGTACCAGTTCAACACAAACTTAGAAGAGTCCCTTTAGTGGTTAGGGATGAGGTAAAGTCTCTCATAGAAGAAATGTTACAAAATGGTGTGATTGAACCTGTTGAGGCGTCTTGTTGGGTGTCTCCAGTTGTAATCACTAAAAAAGCTGATGGCAAAATTAGGTTCTGTGTGGACTTAAGGTCCCTAAATAAATGTGTTGTTGCAGATACCTTCCCCTTACCAAATATTGGCGAGTTAGTTTCCACTTTAAAAGATGCGGAAAAAAAATCAAAACTTGATCTTAAAAGCGCATACCACCAAGTAAAATTACACGACAGCTCAAAACATCTTACAGCTTTTATTACGACTGAAGGAACCTTTCAATTTACATGGCTGCCCTTTGGGCTTTCTTCGGCAGCCAGTGTATTCCAACGTATGGTCACTGAGATTTTTAAAGGTATTGACAAAGCAATATTTTTTCAGGATGATATCCTCGTTTTTGGAGATTCCATCAGTGACCACAACAAGGTTCTTAAATCAGTTCTTCAAAGAATTGCTGATGTGGGTCTCACCCTTCGTAAAGAAAAGTGTTCTTTTCTGGTCGAACATATTGAATATCTTGGTTATAAAATCTCTGCTTTAGGAATAAAACCTAAAAAAAACCTATTGGCAGCCATTCAGTTAGCCCCATGTCCTTCTGATAAAGACCAATTAAGGTCTTTCATGGGACTTATAGAATACTATTCTAAGTTTGTTCAAAATTTCTCTGATAAAACGTTGTATTTAAGATAGTTACTGAAGAAAGGTGTAAAATGTGTTCTGGGGGAACAACACATCACTTGTTTTAATTACATAAAAAAAGAAATTTGTGAGGCAAATGTTTTAGCACCTTTTGACATCAAACGTACGTCTATTCTCATGGTCGATGCTAGTGCTACAGGTTTAGGTGTGGTGCTATTACAGAAACATCCTGAGGGCGAAAAAACTGTTGCTTTTGCCTCTAGAACACTCACGTCATCGGAACAGAACTACTCAGTCATTGAAAGGGAAGCACTTGCGGCGGCATGGGGTGTTCAATATTTCCGCACTTATCTTTGGGGTACAAGATTCGTGTTTAAAACCGATCACAAACCGTTGGTGAAAATTTTGTCACCTGGTGGTGCGGGTAAGGGTTCAGCGAGGTTGGCGAGACTAGCTGCCAAATTACAAGAATATCAATATGAAGTTTCTCATATTCAGGGTTGGAAGAATATCCAAGCAGATTGTCTTTCTAGACTTTCTATTAGAAGACTTGGCTTGGCAGTTCGGGCTGGACTGTTCCCATGAGGCACAGGGTCAGACTGATTTGCATATGGCCATGTCTGAACTGGGGTGGTGGAGTGAGCTAAAGAATGACGATGGATTAATCCCAGATCAGTTGACTGGGGGTGAGTGTTTGATTAGCTCAAACGCTCCGTCCATCATCCCCTTTGGTATCGCTTTGTTCGCCCTAAGTTGGCAGGGTATGCCCAGACGTGGGTCCCTTGCTCACTTTGCCACTGGATTCAAGCTAGCCTGGCTGATGACGGCTGAATAGCCAGAAACCGGTCCCAGGATGCTTGTTTTCGGTCCAGGGAAGACATGGCTTGGCAGTTCGGGCTGGACTGTTCCCATGAGGCACAGGGTCAGACTGATTTGCATATGGCCATGTCTGAACTGGGGTGGTGGAGTGAGCTAAAGAATGATGATGGATTAAACCCAGATCAGTTGACTGGGGGTGAGTGTTTGATTAGCTCAAACGCTCCGTCCATCATCCCCTTTGGTATCGCTTTGTTCGCCCTAAGTTGGCAGGGTATGCCCAGACGTGGGTCCCTTGCTCACTTTGCCACTGGATTCAAGCTAGCCTGGCTGATGACGGCTGAATAGCCAGAAACCGGTCCCAGGATGCTTGTTTCCGGTCCAGGGAAGACATGGCTTGGCAGTTCGGGCTGGACTGTTCCCATGAGGCACAGGGTCAGACTGATTTGCATATGGCCATGTCTGAACTGGGGTGGTGGAGTGAGCTAAAGAATGATGATGGATTAAACCCAGATCAGTTGACTGGGGGTGAGTGTTTGATTAGCTCAAACGCTCCGTCCATCATCCCCTTTGGTATCGCTTTGATCATGTCCTTAAAGCAGTTATGGATCTGATTAGGTTAGGTTCCAGGCGTGAGAGTTGTGTTCTAGTTTCGGTGCGTCCTTTTCTTAAAATCTTGGACGAATTGTCTATTTGTGGTTCAAATGTCCCCATGCGGGGAGATAGATTCGTTCCTCCTTTTGGTTTAAGGTCCAAACTCCTCAATTTGGCTCATGAGGGTGATCCAGCGCAATATTAGCCAACAACATTCATACACCATATACTCACTTGGGCCCATACATTCACACTACACTAATACTTACGCTGGGTGTCAGATGTACTCTTTTATCAAAGTCCCTGCTACCAATTACCTTCTGATTGAAGAGTAATAACTTACCAATGGATCCTTTGCTAATTGGGAAGTTTAAAATGAGTGACATTCATTATAGTACATAATCCTGAAATAACCACTGAGTCAGGAAGTTTTAAAATGTTTATCTAAAGTTTTAGCAGAGTAAAATACAGAAAACACAGTACTTGATTGAAATACCCAAGAAAAAGCATAGAAATGAATTTGCTAATAATGACGGTGTTTAAGGAAGAGGAGAAGATCGAGACAGCAGCGCAACTAAAGGTTGCAGTATAGTTACCTAAATGCGAGAACCAAGCCCCTTGGCCAAGGAGTTGGAAAAGATAGGACCCAGGAAGGATGAAGAGCAAAGACTTCTTCCAGGATCAGGACAGGACCGGTGACCTCTCTACAACGACGCCTGCGCCGTTCCCCTCTCTGATACTCGACTTCTCCTTGATTTTCCCGTTCTAATGGACTCCGCCGCCCCCTCCTCAGGAAATCTTCTGGACAGGGATTCAGTCAGCAACCGATCAGCATGGCAGTCTGGATCTAAGAGCTCTCTCTCAGCATGGACGCCTGTTCTTCGTGAAAGCATGCTCTGACTAATTAACTAACGCTATATTCTATTATACCCTTCTACGCCCATGTACCTCCCCTTAATGTTGCTAAAATATGGGACCACTACTTCTGATTGAACAGGGACAGGGGGTGGATTCTCGCACCATATCGATTTGGCCTAAATTGTAAAGCCTATTGTCTTTACGTTCCCGCCCCTTCAAATTAATACATTTGCTTTATTTCCCACCCGTCTCACGACAAATGTTATACATTTTACAGGGGAAAAGTATTATTTTTGTCCTCCGGAAACATGAAGTACAGCATCTTCGGCCAATGGGTCATGGCCTTGGAAGACGTCCAAGTTGACTTCACTTGGCAGGCACACAGGACACATGCGCAGAACCATCTGTCTCTCGAGTTTCAAGTCACCAACCCAGGCCCAAGTTTACGAATTACTAAAAGTGTAAGAAGAAAATATTAAAATCACAAATAAAAAGTTTCACTGTATACCCACTTTCCCTACTCTACTCCCAATTAATTATAATACTATCCTGCATTAGTAGCATTAAGAAAACGACAATTTAATAATGACATGAGAGCAAGCTTAAGCATGTGAAAACATTTAGCGGCCATTTTAGCGCACACTGCGCAGAAGCAGAAGTTTCCCACCAAGCAAAGAAAGACGTCACACCATGTGATCAGGTTGCGACATGCGCATTGAGGTTCCCGCGCTTTAGCAGACATTTTGGATTACAGACAAGCGTTATTCATTAGTAAAACACATAAGCAAGCTTCTGTCCCTCTTGTGTTTGTGAATGCAAAGGTTAGTATTTACAATACAAGTTTAATAAATTAATACTATGAGGAGGATTGTGTACAAGCAAGTTTCATTTTTGAAACCTTGCTCCATCAATCCCCTCTCTGATGGCGTTTCTGAGCCATCAAAAATACTACCCTCAATCAGATGCCAACTTCTAACAATTCGTTTCATTCTCATTTTTACATTTTCTGTTTTTCACATCCCCTTTCAACTTTTGTATAAATCACTTCTCCATTCTTCAAGTGGTTTAAGTTCTTTCTCAAGTTTAGTTATGTTCTGAATATACGTTCCAATTTCTGCACTCTTATCAAGAATATAAGTGCAACAATGTTTCGTCTTCAATAATTTACAGACTCCTCCCTCTTTTGCCAATAGAATGTCAAGAGCAAGTCGATTTTGCATTACCATAGATCTAATCGCAACCATCTCCGTATTAATCATTAGAAAACCTCCAGCAGTATCCGTTGATAAACGATCAACCACTGTAGACAATTTACATATTTTCCTTGAGTTCAGAATTATTCCCACTGAAGGTATCAATGCACCAAATATATCACCTACAATTTCTGAAAAACTAGCTCTTTTACTACGTATTAATTCATTATTATTTTCATTGCTTCCAGTGTTTCTTTTTACGTGGTATATCTTTGGAAAAACTATTCCAAAATAACAACTTCCATACCACCGTGCAGGAAGCCTAAAGTAAGCCTTATTCCCGCATACATAATAAATTCCAGGAAAAACTGAATCTGTTCCTCCTTTTAGTCCCCAACCTCCCAGAATTAAAAAATTGTGTTCACATTCACTGGTACCGATGAAAACATTGTTAAAATCAGTCTTTAACCTAGGAAGACAAATTTTCCCTTTCTTCTCGAAATCCAGAGCCATTGCAGCTTGAGCTTTACCAGGTGTATAACTCCCTTCCTTCTCCGCCCAAGGTGGCAACAGAGCCTTATGCTCTGAAGCTTACTTTTGAAAATCATGTCTTCTATCTTCTACTAAATTCAAAAATATCTTTTCTTCTTCTAGTAAAGAACATGTTAGATTGTTTCTATGTGCATGTGTTATATCTATCGATTTCATTGTTAAGAAAAACTCTCCCATAAACTGTGCGTCTTGACTACTAAGCACTGGGTTCATACTCTTGCGAATCGGAACCTCAGAAAATATCACATCTAAGTTTGAATAATAATACTGTAGCCTACCTGTTCTATAAAATAAACTTGTTAATACACTACATGAGATGCCATATGTCAGTGGTAAATGATGGTATGTTAATCCTTCCGCTACTGATTCAGGTAACTTCATACAGACATAACAATTTCTAACTTCCATTGTGTCTACATACTGAAACAATAACTTTGTGAAAACATTTAAACTAGTGTCGTTATCAGCTATTTCATGATGAATTTCTGCCTCATCTTCTGCCATTAATTCTACTCTATTGCCCTTCATGTTTGCTGTCCTCCCTTTAGTTTCATTATTAATCTTCTTATCTATTATCATAAGGTAAGGAACTGCTACAATCAGGACTAACCATACTATAAGCACCAATACTAGACTACATATGCAGATTGCACAGCATCTCCTACAACAATTTCGTTTTGGTCTCCCAGTTACTCTATCGTCAGGCATTTTTCGACAAGGAAGATTGCTCTTCTTATCTCTTCTTCTTTTCTTTAGAGGATTCTTTTGTTTAGTCAGGGTGGTCTTGTTTCTTCTTCGTATGTTAGTTCTGCACTTGTTCCTTCGCCACCACTGTCACTTGACTCTGAGCTTTCAAAATCTTCAAGAATGATATAAGTCCAGTCAGGTCCCTTGAATTTGTTATTCACAAGTCTCAGTCTTTTACTTTTTCTTTTTCCTGACTTTTTCTCTTGTTCAGTTTGACTTGTCACTTCAGGTGCTTGTTCTGGATCTTCACTTCTGGTTGTTATGTGGTATTTTACTCTTTTAATGACACTTGGCCAATGATCTCCTTTTCTTGTTTTCTTTGTTGGCACTGTTCCTCTGTTTACGTCTTCAGAGATCTCGTTATTTTCACTACTCAATACTGTTTTGTTTTCTTTGATTACTGCCTCTTTTGTTTGTTCTTTTTCAGGTCTGATTGGTTTCTCTTCAGTAGTTCCACAATGACTTTCAAGATTATGACCTTGTTCCCTTTTTATTTCTTTATGTTCATTTGTATCAACCCCTTTTTCTTTAGTGAATTCTTCTTGATCTAACTGCTTCTGATCAGGGCTTATTGCACTGTGGACTTCTGCAGCCTGACCGGATTCTTCTAAACCTGTCTTTCCCTGTGTAAAGTCTATTAAATCTTTACTGTTTTGAGTCCAATTTTCTTTCCCTATCTGACCTTGCTCAGATTTTCTTATTGTCTTTTCTTCTTGTACCTGAGCTGCTTCTTCTTCACCTTTTTGATCTTCTTCTATTTCTTCCAATTTCGCTTGACTTCTTGTTCTGTGATATACTTCAGGAATTTCTACCACTGGTATCCAATCCTGACTTGTGCTCGGTTGTTCTCCGTCAGCTTCTCTCGAACCTCTAACCTGAGATTCCTCAGCTGGGCAACCTTCAGCTTCTTCAGTGATTGGTGTTGTCTGTGAATTCTCCTCTTCAGGGTCTGGTACTCTCTTTGTGTGGCTTACGTGAATCCAATTAGGAAATCTTGCACACTTCACTGCTGTATTGGTGGTCAATATAACTTGACAAGGTCTGCTCCACCTGGGTGATAAACACGTTTCTCTGGTGTGATTCTTCACTACCACCCAATCACCAGGATTCAGATCATGTTCTAGTTCAGGCTGCCTGGAAACTGCGTCTTCTCCAACCTGATGAGAGACAGAACGCACTAGGTCAGCTAATCCTTTGCAATAATCCAGAACCATATCATCAGATATATTTACTAATTTGTTTGTGGGAACATGTGTTTGTCTCATTGCTCTTCCCATCATTATTTCATGGGGGCTCAATCCTGTTGTTCTGTCAGGTATGCTTCTGATTCCCATCAAGACAAGTGGCAATGCGTCTGGCCACTCTAATGATGTTGATGCACACATTTTTCCCAATCTTGACTTTATAGTGCCATTCAATTGTTCAACCACTCCAGAAGCCTCTGGGCGATATGCACAGTGCAATTTCTGTTTAATTTGAAATGCTTCACAAATTAGTTTGATTACTTCACTGTTAAAGTGTTTTCCTCTATCTGATTCCAAAGATACTGGGAAACCAAACCTAGGTATGAGCTCACGTAACAACAGTTTTGCAACTGTAATACTATCATTTCTCCTAGTAGGGTAAGCCTCCACCCACTTTGAAAACAGACATACTATGACTACTACATATTTTAGTCCTCTGCATGGTGGTAACTGTATGAAGTCGAACTGGAGTCTTATAAATGGGCCCTCTGCCTTTCCAATCTTTCCAAACCCAATTATCGTTTTCCTGCCTGGATTATGCATTTGGCAAGTTAGACATCTCTGGCAAAGACTCTCTGCAACAGCCCTGAATTTGGGATTGTACCAATTTTGTCTGAACAGCCTAATCATTGCATCTCTCCCTATGTGTGTGTCTCCATGATGCATTCTAACCATTTGTGAGAGTAAACAGTCTGGCATGACTGGTCTTCCATCTGCACTGATCCACACTTCATCTTCTCCTCTTTGGGAGCAACCCACTTTAATCCACAAATTTTTCTCACTTTCATCAACCTCATCTTGCAATTTCTTCACCTCATTCCATGTTTCAGGTGGCATATACAGCATAAGTTGGCAGCTGATTCCCATTCTTTCCACCCTCTTATTGACTGACGTTCTGGTTTTGGCACAATGTTGAGCCACCAGGTCTGCATATCTGTTGCCGACTACCACCCAGTCATCTCCTGACTGGTGTGCGGCACATTTCACCACAGCCAATTCTTTTGGTGATTGTATTGCTTCTAGCAATTCCTTTACAAATTGTCCATTTTTAATGGGGGATCCTGAAGAAGTCATAAAATCCCTCTGCATCCACAGTTGGCCAAAATCATGCACAACCCTGTAACCATATTGACTATCTGTAAATATGGTCACTCTCTGATTCCTCCCAATTTTGCAAGCTTTTATCAAAGCAATCAATTCAGCTACTTGTGCAGATTTTACTCCTGGTAAATAGGATGCTTCGACTATTCCAGTTAATTCACATACCGCATAGGCAGCAGTTAGTTTACCATCTTCATGTCTTTGACATGAACCATCTACAAATAGCTCCCTGTCTGGCTTTTTAAGAGGCTGTTCCTCTATGTCTGGGCGTGGTTTTGTACATAATTCTGTAATTTGTACACAATCATGTTCATCTTCTTCGTCATCTTTATTTGTTTCATGATATGGGTCCGGCAATAAAGTTGCTGGATTTATTATTGTACACCTTACCATGGTCACATTTTCAGCACCCATTATTATCCTCTCATATTTAGTCAGCCGACTAGGAGTAAGATGCTGAGTTCGGGTTCTTGTCAATAGAATCACAACTGCATGTGGAACATACACTTTTACAGGATGTCCCATCACAATTGACTCGCTTTGTTCAATGCTCAAACAAGTTGCTGCCACTGCTTTTAAGCATCCTGGCAACGCGGCTGCTACTGGGTCCAATGTAGCAGAAAAGTATGCTATAGGACGTCTGTCTAGTCCATGTCTCTGAGTTAGGACAGAAAGTGCACAATTTTCTCTCTCTTGACAGAATAATGCGAATTCTCTTTTATAATCAGGCATGCCTAAGGCAGGTGCTGAACAAAGTGCGTTTCTCAATTTTACAAAAGCTTCTACACTTTCATCCTCCCACTCAACAGGGTCCTTTGCTTTCTTTTTCGTCATGTTAATTAAGGGCTTAGCTAACATGGAAAAATTTGGTATCCATTGTCGACAGTAGCCTACTATTCCTAGGAACATTCGCACTTGTCTTTGGGTTACAGGCATTTGCATTCTCTTTATTAATTCTACTCTTTCAGAGGTTATTCTTCTTTTTCCCCTCTCAATTTGATGTCCCAGATATTTAACAGCTGTCCTGCAAAACTGTAACTTTTCAGGTGAGACTTTATGCCCTTCCTCAGCCAAAAGATTTAATAATGCTATGGAGTCAACAACACAATCTTCTCTGGTGGTCGACGCCACCAATAAGTCGTCGATATATTGGACTAAGACTGAGCTTCCTGGCATCACTAGTTTTTCCAGGCACTTTTTCAGTATCTGGTTGAAGATGGAAGGACTTTCTGTGTACCCCTGAGGAACACGATTCCACACATAGAACTTGTTCTCAAATTTAAATGAGAAAAGATACTGGCTGACTGGATGCAATGGTATTGAAAAGAATGCTTGACATAAATCAATTACTGTGAACCATCCTGCATTCCAAGGGATCTGGTATAGAATTACTGCAGGATTTGGTACTATTGGACAACATGGTTCCACAATCTTGTTTATTTTTCGCAGGTCCTGAACAATCCTATATTTTCCACTAGGTTTCTTTAATCCCATGATTGGTGAATTACATGGGCTACTCATTACTTCTTTTAGGATGTTTTGTTCTACCATTTGATTTATTTCTTCAATGACTCCTGCTTTTACTTCTGCACTCATTTTGTACTGTCTGGTATTTGGGAAAATTGCACCTTCTTTTACCATAATTTGAACTGGATCTATTTTTGCCATAAGTCCTACTTCTTTTCGGGTGAAATCCCATACTATTGGGTTTACTGTACCTTTTAATTCTTCTGGTAACTCATCTCTTGTTATTAAAGAAAACATTTCGTCTATTTCTGTACCTTGTTTTGCAACCATAATTTTATATACATGGTCCTCATCTGGTGTCTGAACTGCCACACCATCTGGCGTGCAGAAAATTGTACAGTTCATTTTGCACAATAAATCCCTACCTAATAAATTCACTGGGCTAGAATCGCACACTACAAATTGGTGTATTTCTCTGAAGTTTCCTATTTTGACTTCCATTGGTTCTGTAAGAGGCGTTCTAATTCTTTGATTAGCTACCCCTACTACTTGGATATCTTCACCAGAGAGAGGAAGGTCTGGGATATCTGCTGATCTCACCGCAGACCTGGTAGCACCAGTGTCCAAAAGGAAAGTAATATCATTACCTTTCACATTTCCTTCAACATATGGACCAGACTGATCTACCTGTAAGGATGCGCCAAGTACGCACTCCTTCTTCCCCTCTCCTAGGCACCGTCATGAGTTGAATTCACAGTAATTGTCCTGCAAAAGAAATTGTGATGTCATATAATCATTCTTACCACTCCCTCTTGGGTATCCAATGTCTGTACCATGCTTTGCTCTGCTTACATTACCCTGAACAGGTGGAGGTGGTAATTGACTCTGGGGATTTACACCCTGCTGTGAGTCATTCTGCGTCTGTGGATTTAAGTTTTGATTTGGGCCATTATTATTCCGAATCTTTTTACATTCGTCCTTCCAATGCTCCAATTTTCCGCATCCATGACAAGGAAATTTCTTTTTAGCTTCTTCTCTACTCATTCGTCCTCTAAATTTTCCACCATTTCCCGTATCACCACTCGTTCCAGAATCTTTTCCTTGATTTTCACTCGGATCTTCCAAATTAATTCCCTGTTTCTCAGCCATTTTCACCTGTGCCCACATCACTTTTTCCTGCAATTTCTTGTGTCTATCCTCAATATCGTCTCCACAATATTTTGCATACTTCAGAATCTCATCTATGGGCTTACCCTGCCAACACAGCATGTGTTGTTTAATCATCTGGCAAATCTCTGGCTTCAGACCATAAACAAATCGATACACAAACTGACTCATGTTTTTGTCTCCAATGTCCTCAAATCCACTATACTGTTTAAACACCTGCAATAGACGCTCATAATAGGAATGTACTGATTCACTGGCTTCTTGGGTGGTTCGATCTATTTTCACCCAATCTGTTTCTTTTGGTGGTATTTTCCCTTTCAGGTATGTTATCACCTGCTGATACTTTTTCATCACATCATTTGACGGGGCACCTGTCTTCGGATCTCTGGGATACTCATCACTTGGCCAATCCACTGTGATCTTACAATCTGTCCATAAATCGGCAGGTACTACTATGTCAAACAGACCATCCAAATCCTTCAACAATACCTTTGACACCTTCACAAACCTTTCAACCTGCTTGTACCATTCAATTGGTTTTTCTCTCAATTTTGGAAAATCATTCGTAAATGATAAAATATCCTGTCTGCTCCATGGGACATGTACATATCCTCCTCCCGCAACTTCTCGCATTGGATACATTTGATCTGCTTTTCCTGCTTCCTTCATCACATATTCTGATGCTGTTCTACTTGTTCGTGCTTCTTCCTTTTTCTTGGCCCACCTAGTTTTCCATTTATCTAGGTCTCCCCATTTTTGCAAAACTAACATTAATTCTCTTATTTGTAATCTTCTTCCAGAGGCATTCATATTTTCTAAATCTTTGTCTGAAAATTCTGCTCTATAGGGTTTCTGTAGTACCTTTGATCTCCCTATTTCTATTCCCATCTGTAATGCTAAATTGGACAATTTTTCATGAAATAACCTTACATTTCTGGTGATACTCCTGCATAGGAACAATAATTCTTCTTCATCATAGGTATTTAAGCATTCTAGTCCTACATTTCCTGCTATTATTTCTTCTAATTCGACTTTTAATTTATGAATGTCCATTATTGTCGGAGGTGTGCACTGTTTAACTGACCCTTGCACCCATCTTTCTAGATCTTCAGGTGTTACTATGGTAGCACTTTTTGCTCCTGATGAAGTTACTAAACTTACATCTTTTGAACCTCCAGGTACATCTTTTCTTGGAGTACTATTTACAGAACCTCGAATAGGCAAGTCCATAAGTGATATTGTTGATTCACAGTCACTAAATTGATCCTCAATTATAACTGGAGCTTCAGGTCTGGAATTACTCACAGGATTAGGTGCAAGTATGGGTTGAGGACAATTTCCCTGAGTACCATATAATGGAACCACTGGACCAATTGTTACAGGTATGGTCAACGAATCAGGATGTACTTTTATCTGAGCTATTTTCTGTATTAATTCTGTTCTGGTCTTTTCTAGGGCTTCTTTTTCTTTATCATGTAGCATTCTACTCGGGGTGAACTCATGCATTACCTGTGGTACCATTGGAGTTTTTGGTGGTGCACTTGGGGTGCATCCACTTGTCCCTTCCTGATATGGTGGGGGATTTCTTAACATTTCCTCCATAAATTCGTCTTCAGATTCCTCATTTCTCATTAAATGTTTTGTCTTTTCTGTACACTTGCCTCCTGATTTCTCTCCTTCTGTGAATAATGGATACAGTCCTTCTGTAATCATTGCCCTTCTCCATTGTTTCATCTGACCCTCTCTCGACTCACGTAAATATCTGGGGAAAAATCCTGGGTAACTCCTATTACTTCTAGATCTATCCTGCTCAAATGCCTCGGTTTCCCATTCTTCTAGAGCTTCGTACTGAGTTAATCTAGGTCTGGGTTCTAAGTCATTCATCCTCAATCTCAAGTTCTGAAGAATTCGCCCATTGAACGTGCCATTCTGGGGAAATGCTAATATTCCATCATTTTTGGTGTATTCTATCCAATTCTCCATCCATACACAAGTATGATAACCTCTCTCCATCATCATGAATTATGCTGGCGTTTTAGCTGGTGGAATAATAATTCCTTCTCTAGTTTTGAGTGGTTTATCCTTTTTAAAATAGTTCTTAATCTTTTACAGAAAGGACATTTTTCTCCTTTCTCCGTACATTCTATCTAATCTTCTGTGTACAAAATTATATTCTGCAAAACCTAGGAATCTCCTATCCGGACGAGTTCCTGTTAAAGTCGGATCGCGTTTTAACATGCAATCCTTATCCACTAAGAATTTTGCTTCTAAAATCTCGACCAATCAAATGTCTGCTATTTTTTTTAATTTCCGATCCAATCCTTGCGCGGCCTTTTGATGACGTTTCTCTGACAACCCCTCCTTTACAATCTGCTCTTTTCTGTCCTCGCTGGTTTAACCAATCCCAGCGCGGCACCTGTGACGTCAGTACTACTCCTGACTACTGACCCCTCCTTTACAAGTGTCTCTCCACACCCGCTGTTTCAACCTACCACAGCGCGGCGTTTTGCGACGTCAGCTCCCTCTCCGGCAACTGACCCTCCCTTTACAAAAATGTACGCAAACTTATTTTCTCTATAAATCTTAATTAAATTTCAGTAACAACATAAAACATTCGCTATCGTGCCAGTTTCTTCTAAATTCGAAAAAGATAGTTTCCTCCACACTTTAGTAAAACCTTTCCGTTTACTAATACATACACTACGAGTAAAACACTTCCGTCTACTCTTCACACAAGCTCCAGAAGTACCTGTTACTTCTCCAATGTTACCCTTACTAGGTGATATAACATCAAATTTTTACCAGCGTACTCCTTTTGCTATTACTCACACGCATAGAGTCCCTAACGAGTACTGAAAGTCCTGCTTAACTTCTCAGTACTATTTCTGCCTGACAGATAACCTCACTGCAGTATGGCTTCCACTTGCCACCCACTATTCTTTTTCCCCGGGGTATTCTGGACAACATATAACAAAACTCAAAATTTAAGTTGATGTTAGTTCATAAAAATACAAATAAAAATTCTCATTACCCAATTAACAAAGAGTAACCATAACCGTCCTCTGCTTACCAGAAAACTGATCCAGCGCAATATTAGCCAACAACATTCATACACCATATACTCACTTGGGCCCATACATTCACACTACACTAATACTTACGCTGGGTGTCAGATGTACTCTTTTATCAAAGTCCCTGCTACCAATTACCTTCTGATTGAAGAGTAATAACTTACCAATGGATCCTTTGCTAATTGGGAAGTTTAAAATGAGTGACATTCATTATAGTACATAATCCTGAAATAACCACTGTCAGGAAGTTTTAAAATGTTTATCTAAAGTTTTAGCAGAGTAAAATACAGAAAACACGGTACTTGATTGAAATACCCAAGAAAAAGCATAGAAATGATTTTGCTAATAATGACGGTGTTTAAGGAAGAGGAGAAGATCGAGACAGCAGCGCAACTAAAGGTTGCAGTATAGTTACCTAAATGCGAGAACCAAGCCCCTTGGCCAAGGAGTTGGAAAAGATAGGACCCAGGAAGGATGAAGAGCAAAGACTTCTTCCAGGATCAGGACAGGACCGGTGACCTCTCTACAACGACGCCTGCGCCGTTCCCCTCTCTGATACTCGACTTCTCCTCGATTCTCCCGTTCTAATGGACTCCGCCGCCCCCTCCTCAGGACCTCTTCTGGACAGGGATTCAGTCAGCAACCGATCAGCATGGCAGTCTGGATCTAAGAGCTCTCTCTCAGCATGGACGCCTGTTCTTCGTGAAAGCATGCTCTGACTAATTAACTAATGCTATATTCTATTATACCCTTCTACGCCCATGTACCTCCCCTTAATGTTGCTAAAATAAGGGACCACTACTTCTGATTGGACAGGGACAGGGGGTGGATTCTCGCACCATATCGATTTGGCCTAAATTGTAAAGCCTATTGTCTTTACGTTCCCGCCCCTTCAAATTAATACATTCGCTTTATTTCAACCCGTCTCACGACAAATGTTATACATTTTACAGGGGAAAAGTATCATTTTTGTCCTCCGGAAACATGAAGTACAGCATCTTCGGCCAATGGGTCATGGCCTTGGAAGACGTCCAAGTTGACTTCACTTGGCAGGCACACAGGACACATGCGCAGAACCATCTGTCTCTCGAGTTTCAAGTCACCAACCCAGGCCCAAGTTTACGAATTACTAAAAGTGTAAGAAGAAAATATTAAAATCACAAATAAAAAGTTTCACTGTATACCCACTTTCCCTACTCTACTCCCAATTAATTATAATACTATCCTGCATTAGTAGCATTAAGAAAACGACAATTTAATAATGACATGAGAGCAAGCTTAAGCATGTGAAAACATTTAGCGGCCATTTTAGCGCACACTGCGCAGAAGCAGAAGTTTCCCACCAAGCAAAGAAAGACGTCACACCATGTGATCAGGTTGCGACATGCGCATTGAGGTTCCCGCGCTTTAGCGGACATTTTGGATTACAGACAAGCGTTATTCATTAGTAAAACACATAAGCAAGCTTCTGTCCCTCTTGTGTTTGTGAATGCAAAGGTTAGTATTTACAATACAAGTTTAATAAATTAATACTATGAGGAGGATTGCGTACAAGCAAATTTCATTTTTGAAACCTTGCTCCATCAAGGGGCACTTGGGTCAAACGTTGACTCAACGAAGATTAAAAACTGATTTTTGGTGGCCAGGCATGGACGAACAGGTGTCTTCTTGGGTTGAGAAATGTTCCGTGTGCAAAGAGGGGGAGAAAAGACTTAAGGTAGGTTTCAAATCAGCTACGGGTCATATCACCAACCCAGGTAGTGCTTGGCATAGCATTTGTCTGGATTTCATAGGACCTATGGATGAATTACCACTTAGTCAGCGTTTTGCTATTGTAGTTATTGATGTTTTTTCTAAGTGGTTAAGTGTAAGCTTTGTTAGAGACATCACTACAGAGAGCACCATTGTTTTTTGAAGAATTTATTTCAGGAGGAAGGTTTTCCTTCTGTGATAATTACTGATAATGGCACCCAACGTGTTTCTCGTAACGTGTACATTTCTTGCTGAGTGTGGTACATCATCGTACTTCTTTGTACAACCCGCAGGGAAACAGTTTATGCGAGAGAGCTAATCGGGTCGTTAAGAGTATTATTCAGATGACATGTGTGAGTGGAAGGTTTGCCCAGGATATGGTGCAAGAAATGGTTTGGGCTTATCGCACGACAAAACTCAATCAGGGTGATAAGTCTCCATTTGAACTCATGCGTGGTAGGCTTCCTAGAACAAAACTTACTCCTGATTGGATTAAGGAGTGGGTTGCAAGAGGTGGCACTTCGGGTTCTCTACCTGTTGATGTTTCCCAAGGTGGAAAAGTTCACATTTCTAAAGGTGATTTGGTCAAAGTAAAACCAGGTAGGTTTAGTAAGGGTCGTACTAAATTCAGAGGTCCATTTACAGTTAAGGATGTTTTTCCACATTATGTGGTTTTGACAAATGGTGAAAAATGGAATCTTCGCCGTGGGGCTTTATATAAAAAAAAACAAGGTCTCACATTCTCTTGACTTTGCTGACTCTGATCTTGATGACATACAAAGAACTAGTGGTTACATGTTGTCTGAAGTGGATGATTCTGTTCCTGATCCGTTGGTTGGCAGTCGAAGGGAAGTGGGTGGTGGTGATGCCTGTGACTTTGGTAACAATTCACAAAACACACACAAGTCTCTTGAGACCAGAAGTGTAAGATGTCGCAGACCACCTGCCTATTTAAATGATTACTGTTGTTGAATATTCTTTCTCACTTTGTTTTTATTTTTTCTAGGTTATTACTTTTATTTTTATTTTGTTTATATAAAGGAGGAAGATGTGTTGTACATGATCAGTTATCTTAATATTGTATTCTCTGTATGTAAAGCCTTTCTTTGTGTTCTCTTTTCCCATTCCTTCTAGAATACCTGTGTGTATTCTAGCGTGTTTTGATTATGATTCCATTCCTGTCAGTTGCTTGCCTGGTCAGCTTGTGAGGTGGTGTTCACTTAGCTGCTGTCTTAAATAAAACCACATTCATTTACCTGGAGAAGTCTTCAAGCTGCCGTTATTTTTTTTTTGGGGGGGGGGGAGTTTGTCCTCATTGATCTCCGACCTCACTAAACAAACAAGCCGTCCATACCAATGATGGAAGATGGAGGCTATTAGCTTAGGACCAGGGCTACGCCCTGCCTACAGGTACCATGACGGGCTCAGATGTCAATAACCCCAGGTAACGGGGGGAGAGGTCACTCTTCCACTCGGCCCGGGTGAGCCTGGCGACTACTATCGTTGGCCTGTCGGGGGAACCAGAGATGCCCAACATAGTCAGAAGAGTGCCGACGAGGCATAATCATAGGACCCAAAGATTGTTTTGAAGATACTTAAATAATTATTTAACTCCCTAGTCCCTCACACCCGACTGAGCCCCAGGCCATTTTAACAAAAGATCCCAGAAAGCTGTCTTTTTCCTGCCCAGAGTTCTTGACAGATCCATCTTAGATGTCTCAAAGAGCGAGGTCAACCAGTCAGAATACAAGGGGGGTGTAGGATCTATCCATCTTTTACATATTTGTCTCCTAGCTAATAATATAGCATAAAATAGAAAGGATCTAGCAGAACCTGTAATTTCCTTATATAGACCAAAAAATGATCAAAGTAAGATTTATTTGGATTGGGAGGCCTAGAATGTCCGCCACAGAATTTCCTACTCCTTCCCAAAAATCTGCTATGGCCGGGCAGTTCTTGAATATATGTACATCAGAAGCTCCTGCCAGACCACATTTCCTACAGCTAACTGGAGACCCCCTCGACATTTTAGTCAACCTCAGCATTGATAGATAGGCCCTGTGTATTGTAAACAAGTGGTTCCTCTTAAACCAAGCTGGTTTTACAATGGCGAATAAGGTCTTAAACGAGGTTTGCCACAAATACTCCCACTGTTCATTTGGTATAAGATCCCCCCACAGTTCTTCGGCCAGTTTGAATTCTCCATCAACAGCCTCCTCGATGGTCCAGTACCAGAAAGAAACCTCCTTCCCCCCCAACTGGTCTTGCCGCTAGCTGATGTTCCAAGATGTGACCGCTATCTATGGGGGCTTTCAGAGATTGAGCCCAGCTCTGCAGCTGAATGTACTTAAACCTTGAAAGGCCAGCTCCAACCCTTTCGCTGAGTGATGCCCAAGAAATAAGCGTACCCTCATGGGCCAAGTCCCCCCACACCTTTAAACCTGCTGCTCTAAGAGGTAATGCCAACCTATCCTTTAGGCACTCTGGTGTGCCTGGTGAGTCCCAAAGAGGGGCAAGGCTAGAAAAGTAATTAAGACCAGCAAGGTGTCTAAGACTGGCCCACAATCTGGCCATTGCCTGGAGAACTTTAACCTTGACCTTTTTAAAAAAAATGTGGTTCTCCAAATTTAAGCAGGAAACCCTCCTCGGATAGGCTGACCCCCTTTAGCATTGCAGAGAACATGGCCCCCACCCCTGTGCTTACTGGAGTTTTTAAGAGCATCCTAGAATGCGACAGCTGGAAAGCCCATGCATAGTATTGCAAGTCAGGCAAAGTAAGTCCACCCTTCTCCCTCCTACGCCTCAGCTTCTTCCAGGCGATTCTAGTGGACCTATATGCCCAGACAAAAGAGTTAATAGCCTGCTGGACCTTGTCAATGGCAGGTTTGTCAAAGTGCAGGGGGATAGAATTAAAAAGGAAGGTTATCTTAGGGAGTACCACCATCTTAACCAAATTGACCCTCCCAAGAATGGTTAAAGGGAGATGGGCCCAAGATTTCATCAGTTTCTGGCACTCCCTTGAGACAGCCTCCAAATTGACCTCTGTAATCTTGGCAATGTCCTGGACAATTCTGACTCCCAGATAGCGCATACTGCGGTTAGTCTGATGCTGGGGCCCCTCAAGATTCCATGTCATGACCTCGGTTTTCCCGGCATTGACCTCGTAGCCTGATACCTGCCCGAAGTCCTGTGCCAATCTGATTACAACAGGGAATATCGTGGCAAGGTCCGCAGAAAGAATCAAAATGTAATCTGCATACAGGGCCACCTTCCTCTCCCAGGCCCCATGCTTAAAAGGCAAGATGCTTGACTCCTCTCTCAGCCGCTGAGTAAAGGGCTCGATGTATAGGTCAAAGAGGAGAGGGGAAAGAGGGCAGCCCTGCCTGGTCCCCCTGGTGATATTAAAAGGTCTGGTCAGGTTGCCATTAACCAGAAGTCTAGCTGACTATTCTTGAAAAATCAACTGGATTGCTCGACGAAACTTCCTACCCAGATTAAATTTTTCCATGACTGCCGACAGGTACACCCAATTAACCCTGTCAAACGCCTTAGTGGCATCGAGTGTCATGGCTGCAAGAGGAAGTGAGTTGGTAGACGCAATGTCTATTGCACCCATAAAATCATAGGTGAGGTGAGATAAATTCCTACCTTTAACAAACCCCTTCTGGTCAGCATGTAGAATGTCACCTGCCACAAGGCCCAGCCTTGCCGCCAGGATCCCGGCAAATATTTTATAATCTACGTTCAACAGCGAGATGGGCCTATAAGACTCACACCTCACTGGATTCTTACCGGGTTTCAAAATCAGGATGATTGTAGCTTCACCCCAAGACCCTGGAAGCTTAAAGCCATCAGATAGGATCTCATTAAATAACTGAGTTAAGGCCGGAGCTATCACCATAGCGAGAGATCTATAGAGCTCTGATGGGATCCCATCCGGTCCTGCAGCTTTTCCTGTCTTACAAGCAAAAATAGCTTTTTTCACCTCTTCCTGCGTGATATCCTGCTTTAAATCTTCCTGCTGCATGGAGCTCAGGGGGGTAAGAGTGGGCAAAAATCCTTCCCCTCTTGAAGAAGCCTACTCTTGATCCCCTGACCCCAGGGAACTATCGCCCTATTTCCCTCTTGCCCAGTTTAGCTAAAGTCTGTGAGGAGGTGGTGACCAGACAACTTACGGAGTTTGTTGAAGGGTCTGATGTTCTGCATCCAGCGCAGTCTGGGTTTCGCTCCTCTTACAGCACCGAGACAGCGCTGGTGGAGATTTCTGAAGCCATTCGCGACTGTTTAGATGCCGGTGGGAGAGCAGCATTGGTAATGCTCGACCTGTCGGCTGCTTTCGATACGGTCCCGCACTCCCTGCTGCTCGCCCGACTCACTGAGATTGGTGTCTCAGGCGCTGCCTGGGGCTGGCTGAGGTCCTTCCTTGAAGGGCGGGCTCAACAGGTTTGGCTGCCACCGGCCGCTTCAACTCCGCAGCCGGTCACCACTGGTGTCCCACAGGGGTCTTCCCTTAGCCCCCTTCTCTTTAATATCTACGTTACTCCTCTGGTCTATTTAGCCGAGGACTTGGGGGCTAAGGTGATAGCCTACGCTGATGACACCCAGCTTCTCTTTACCTGGGATAAGGGTAAGGACTCTGTTTCCTTTGTTCAGCACTGCTTGTCTTCGGTTTTTGAGTGGCTTGCGTCGGCCCAACTCAAATGTAAAGAAGACAAGTCAGAGATCCTACTCTACGGTAATTTCCCTCCAGGCTTCAGAGACACGATCTGGCCTCCTGGGTTCCCTCTACCAACCTCTAATGGAAAATCTGCTAAAAACCTAGGAGTGTGGTTTGAGGATAACCTCTCCTTCTCCGCTCAGGTGAAAAAGCTCTCAGGCAGCTGTTTTGGCCTTCTTAAAACACTAAGGAGTTTTTACCTCTCCTTCCTAGGCCTGCCAAAGAGACGGTTATCCGTGCCTTGATCCTTTCTCGATTGGACTACGCTAATGCGTTGTACATAGGCATCCCTGGATACTCTCTGAACAGACTCCAGGTCATTTAGAATGCGGCCGCTAGGCTGCTCTTGGGAATCGCTAAGAGGAGCAGCGTGCGTGAACATCTCCGCGTACTCCACTGGCTTTCCGTGGCGGATCGGGTCAAATTTAAATCCCTGGTCATTGCTCATCGAGCCCTCTACGGTCGCGGGCCCGCCTATTTACAGAAGCGGTTCTCCTTTTATGTCCCGTTGAGACAACTGCGTTCTTCAGCTCTCCTTCTAGCTAGGGTGCCCCGCTTCATCCGCCACAAGTTGGGCGGCTGCTCCTTGGCTGTTAAGGCTGCCCAGGCTTGGAATGCCCTTCCGTTTCCATTGCGCAATACTCAAGGCCCGTTAGCCTTCAAGAAACTTTTAAAAACTCACCTGTTCCCATAAATGATGGTGGTGTAGTTCAGTGACTCCTCTTGGTTCCGCGCCGGGACACTCTTCGGAGTAGCTGTTGCGCATTATAAGAGTACTTAACATAACATAACAAAACATATGTTTTGGACTTGGCCCTTTTTGCAGGGTCATCCCTAAACTTTTTGCCTTCCTCCTATACTTTTTCTGACCTGTTGTTGGCTGTTTTATGACTCTGGGCACCTTACCACTGCTGATCAGTGCTAAAGTGCATATGCTCTCCCCATTGTAAATTGTGTTATGGATTAGTGACTCCATGATTGGATGATTGGTTTACTTGTCAGTCCCTAGTACAGTGCACTGAGTGTGCCCAGGGCTTGTAAATCCAATGCTGCTGGTGGGCTTGCAGCATTGGTTGTGCCACCCACAGAAGCAGCTTGTAAAATGTGTCTCAGGCCTGCCATTGCAGAGCCTGTGTGCAGCCTAGGGCTGCCATGTCGACTTGGTGAGTGTACCCACTTACCAGGCCCTAAACCTTCCCTTTACTGCATGTTGGTCACCCCTAAAGTAGGCCCTAGGGCAGGGTGCATTGTAAGTATAAGGTAGGACATGCCCTGGTGTGTGTGGCATGTCCTAATAGTGAATTACAGCCATTTTCGTTTTTCACTATTGCAAGGCTACCTGCTCCCCATAGGCCAGAATGGGCAGTTTGATTATTACACCTTATAATCCTAACTGACCCAGGGAACATGGTAGAAAAACGAATTTAGTATGCCTGAACTCAGGATGATAAAATACATCTTTTAGTGAAGTTGGTTTTAACATTCTGTGTTTGAAAATACCACTTTTAGAAAGTAGGTATTTTCTTGCCTAACCTTCCAAGCCTGCCTCTACTAGGTTGTGTATTCCTTGTCTGGGTTTGTGAGTGACAGGGGCTGGGGGACTCCAGGAGACAGGGTGAGTCAGCACAGTGCTGAATAGAGAGATCTGCATCCAGAGTGGAGGGAGGAGTTGCACCTGGGTCTGAATAGGGCTGTGTCTGCCTTCCACAATGCTGGCTTCACCTCCTGCCGGGCGGCTGAGCACTCTGCCCCACATTCTGAAAGGAAAGAAGGAGTCCTGCAAACAAAGTGCTCCAGACTGACCAGAACTGGTTTTGGACTAGGCATAGGCCTCTCTGCCTTCAGAGAACAAAGAGAAAAGGTGTATAAAAAGGGGACCCAGACCCCTAGGAAATTAGATCACTTTTGGGAAACAAGAAGAAACCTTTGCTGAGGAGCGGAACCAAGAAGAAACTGAGGAGAAGACTATCCCTAAGCTAGATGGATCTGCCTGCAGTGGTTGCCTGACTGCCAAAGAAAGGAGAAGGGAACTGTGTGTGTACTTTCATCAACTTGTGAAGGATCTCCAAGGGCTTGATTTTAGAGCTTGCCTCCTGCTGAAGTCTCAGGGACAACAGACTTCACCCACCAGCTCCCCCTGTATTCCCTTGCTGGGAATTTGGACCTTCTGACACACTTGCGTGTCTCTGGGAGCTGGAAGCGCGACTCAACACGAAGAAGCGTGTCGCCGCAGCCGCTGATTCTCGCATCGCCGGAGAAGAGTGTCAACGTCGCATCAGACGCCGGCGCATCCCCGAAAGAAGCGCGCCGCTGACATCCTCGCATCCTTCGAAGCGCCTCGCAGCACCGGAGAAAAGTGTCGCTGTCGCATCAGACGCCGTCGCATCCCCGGGGCAGAGCATCAACCTCGCATCAGATGCTGACGCATCGCAACACGAGGCGCGCCCCGCATCCCAGGAGAAGATCATCGAACTCGCATCAGACGCCGTCGCATCGCCAGGGACGCGTGTCGCAGGGCCTGTTGTGGCTCCAAAGACTCATCGAAATCGCCGCACGGCCGTCGGGCGTGCACGCATCACCTCTTCATTGTCGCAACCTCAAGAAGATGCCACTTTGTTTCTTTTGCACCAGATCTTCAACGCATCACCGTCCTTGCGTGTAAGGGACTACCGCATCACCTTCCCTGCAACACTTTTCGTTGCCCTGCGTTACGCATCTTAAGGTACATTGAACTCAAAGTGTCGCATTTCCATTTTAAGCGACTCAAGCTAATTCTACCATCTTTAAAGTACAGTATTGTGGATTATTTTTGTCGTTTATGGTCTTGTGGTAAATCTATATAAAAGATACTTATTTTTATAATACAACCTGTGTGGTGTCCATTTGTAGTGTTGTCACTGGATTACTGTATGTGTTCACAAATGCTTTACACACTGCCTCTGAATTAAGCCTGTCTGCTCGTGCCAAGCTACCAAGAGGGTGAGCAGGGGTTATTTCAGGAGTGTACCCCCTTACCCTGACTAGAAGCAAGGGTCCCTATTTGGACAAAGGTACCTACCTCTGCCAACTAGAGACCCCCAGTTCTAACAATATGACTGAAAGGCAGAGCTGCTGGTGACCGCTTTCACGTTGGGGGGACTCCCGGTTCCCTGGCTCTTACCACTGCCCCCCCCCCCACCAGCCGCTTCGGGGGGCGGTTTGCTGTTTTTGCCTCCTGATTTTAACTTCACTGGCCCCAGGGTCGCCCCCCTCGTTTTTTGCCTTTTTTTTTTATCCCCTTAACAGGAACAATAGTCGGTCTCACCTGAGATAATGCCCTTCGTGAACCCCCTGTACCTGCTTCTGCTGTTGTAATTGCTGTGGCTGCAACAACGGCTCCAAGGTGGCGTTTCTAGTTTGAGCCAGCTCCTCCTGTGTTTCCTCTTCGAGAGTGTTCCTCTCTGGGATGCCGGGGTGTTGACAGGTGCTGGCACTGCCACCACTGACCCGGAGGAGCTCGCAAGCCGCTGCTCTGCGGCCCCTCCTGAGCTCCAGGGCGGCTTCCAGCCAGCGAGTCAAGTGGGGAGAACCGAGGGCCACCGTCTCCCCCAGGCACATCCCCAGCTTAACAGGAAAACCAGCCGCGCCCCCGCAGGAAGAGACAAGCCGCGGCCAAAACCAACGAGGCTCGAGCAGTAAGGTGAGTTTTCCTTCAAAGACTCGAAATCATCTTAAAAACGGGACGCGAGCGCTCCGGGTGCAAGCGGCAGCTCAACAAGCAGCCGCCATGTTCTCCCTAGACTTGTCTTATTAAACTAAGCTGCCCGTTATTGTTTACAACACTGTCAAACAGAGACGGGACAGGAAGAGTAAAGCAGCCTCACTGGGGGGGGGTTTCAGTGTCAGGTTATAACGGCTGTTGGCCCATCTTCACCTCAGCCCCCCTTGCCCCCCCCACCGCCACCTCCGAGTCCGGCCTAAAAGCTTTGTTTTTTTCTTCCTTCCACCTCTGCCAGGCCATAGACCTGAGGCTATAGAGGGCTGGGGAGGGGGTGAGTGTGAAGCGGCCTGCCTGGTGGCCAGTTGTTGCTCTGGCTGTAGGGTCATTCTCACCTCACCCCCTTGGGTTCGACCCAGCCCAAAAGCACCATCTTTCCCCCCGTCCCCCACATCATATTTAGGCGTTGGTGGACGGGGAGGGAGAGAGTATTCAGGGGCTTTGCTGGGGGGCAGGTGTTGTCATCTTAGCCCCAGTGTCCTTCTGCACTGAGTATAAAGGTGGGGGGCGCACCAGTGTGTTTGCATAGGCCTAGGTTTGAGGCTACCTTGACCAAAGATGCCAACTATGGAACTCTGGAACTATGTTGGAGTCCCAGCGTTAGCTCAGCATCCTGTGATTCTGGGAAAATCATTTAGTGTCCTGACGCTGAAAAATAAAAACGAATTTGATCTCCTCTAACGCAACTGGTGCTCTTGTAAGTAGATCCAACGCCTGTGGGACCAGTTCACACTAAATAAAACTACAAAAAACATTAAAAAAATACCCCTTGTTCACGTTTTCAAATGTTGCAAACGCCAGAGCATGATAATTAAAGACAAATATTTATATAGAATAAAAACCTTATTCCTTTTTAACATGGCTTTTCTGCCTTTGTTAATTTGACGATCAGTCATGGGTCATTAAAGCAGCTTTAGAAATCAATATAAAGTGCATTTACCTTACATTTACTGTTTAAAATACATACTGATTAGGGGAAAAAAATACCGTATTCGGGTGATTGTCATGTTCTTACAGGCCAGGATATTAAAATACCCATCAAATCAGGTGTTGTCCCCCTTGGACCATTATATTTCACCTTGCCTGCAAGGCCAAAATTCAGTGCTTCTAGTTTTTACCCATGTTACTGGCTCTATAAGCTATAAAATGTTAAAATTACCAAACATTTCTATAAACATGTGCCCAATGAGACTAATCAATTAGTATTTAATGAAAGGGCAAGATCCGGGAATATGGGCCACATTTTTAAGGCGTGCCCGGGCCTAATTGTGATCCCAATCGTTCCCTGTCACCCAACCGCACACACCTCACTCTATTAGCATGTAGACATTAATCAAAGGCAACAAAATGTTTGAATACAATTCTTAACCCAATCGTTGTCTGAATACATTTATGTACTATTTGTTTTTTAATGATAAAATCATTAAAAACTATCCTTTATAAATGATAAAATCACTAAACAAATTGCTTCAAAAGTATTTTCGAATTACCTATATTCCTAAATGTGTATTAAAGCAAGCAGAGGCAGGATTTCCTTGATGAAAATAGAATGCGGAGGACGTTGTTCCAAAATCGAATTCAGTTACAAGCTCCTGGCACTTACGCAATCACAAAACATGAAAAGCATATTTTGCTGGAGAAAAGTGTAACCTAAGATCCTGATCGCGGTTGAGTCCTTGGATGGCAGTTAAAGGCGAAGTGTCCACTCCCGTCTGCCACTCCTGCTGTGGTGGTTGTGATTTTTTTTCTTTTACAGAATGTTAGAAGGTGGTTCTGACACTCTGGGCCGCCCAGATTTTTCGCTTTTTGAGCACCTATTTGTTGAGCTTTTACTGTGGGAGAGCCTCATAAGTTGGGACTCGCCCACAGTGAACTCATGATGAAAGAGACTGCGTGTGGATTTTACTAGTGTCCCCCTAGCTTGACTAGGCCGCTGCGCAGCAGCTGGAGTAAGGGGCACCGGGCTGGTTACATGCATACACCTGTGTACATGCGTGTGCACATGTGTAGGGGCTGCGCAGGGGAGATTCCGGGCGTGCGCAGCCCAGGAGCAGATACAAAGTGAATGGTGTGGCAGGACTTATGCAGAATTGGGTGGTGACATGGAATAGGCTTTATACACTGGGAAGAAGCATGCCAGGGAAAGTCAGTGTGTTTTACTGTATTTTTCACTTCATTATTCCCCTATGGGGAAGTGGAGCCCATGGGCTAGTGTCACTTTCCTAAGGCCTACAAATTCCACACACGCCCTAAAGTCCACTGTAACGGGTGTGAGAAGAAGTATTCTGCAGAGTCCAGAGTCATATTTGTACTGCTTTTGGGTCATCCAGAACTGTCATATTTCTCTGAGTCAGCCCTAACCAGGCCCTGGCTGGGGGCTCACCTCAGTAGCCTGGATTGATGACCTTTCTTCCCAGAGCGAAGACCTCCTCTCCAGGACGAGAAGCTGGGTGGAGCTGCAGGCTAATTCATCAGCAGCTGTCACCGGGTGCCAGGCACCAAGCTGCACGAAGGGGAGGCAGCACTGGGGGGGAAGGGGCTTTCAGAGACCATGTGGCAGGAGACCCTGGACGACGCCATCTTGAACCAACCCAGAGGCCTGGGCAGGAAGGAGGGAGCAGGGGCAGTGAAGTGATGTGTCGCTGTTTGATAGGACAAACAGAGACTTCCTGCCAGCCCCCTCCCCATTCTCTTAAAAAGTGTTTGCACAGGAAGAGAAGCTCTCTCTGGGGTGTGGTCTGCTGAGGCAGAAGGTGCTGGAGCCTGGCGCAATGGGCAGTTGGAAGGAGGAACCCCCTGACTGCCCCCAGGATCCTGAACAGCGCCAGGAGAAGAGTCCAGGACCAGTGCGCAGAAGCAGGGGCCTCTGCGCAGGGAGAAGAGAGGCCCAGGAGGAGAGCATACGAAAGGCTGGCGCAGGGAGCCAGTGAAGACAGCTCCCTGCTGAATCCCCCCCTCAGAGACCCAGAGGGCAAAGGAGAGTGCTCCCAGTGGCTGGGGAGCGCCACCAGGAGCAAGAAGAGGCCAAGATCGCGAAGATCGGACCCCTGGGGGCCGAGATAAGCCCCCCCAGAAGGTAGGCGACCTTTGACCTCCAAGAAGACCGACGACGAAGCGCCTGGGGTTCCTTCTCCGGTCTTAAATGTGCCCCCGGGGTGGGTCAGGTCCCGGGGGCTGCCCCCAGCAAGAAGAGAAAGCCGGGGAGCGCCTTCGCACTCCCCGTGAAAATGACCCCAAGCGGGGTGCCAGGAGCCCACCCTGGCCCCCGCGGATTGTGCATAGAGGGGAGCGCCGTCGCGCCCCCCTCGAGGAGGTTCGGGGGCCCGGGGATCCCAACTCCGGGCCCCGTGTGGTGAGGTGAAGGCAGGGAGCGCCGTCGCACCCCCCGCAGGGAGGTCTTTAGGGGCCCGGGATCCCATCCCCGGGCCCCGAAGCAAAGCCGGGGAGCGCCGTCGCGCTCCCCATGAAGAAGTGGTCGCGGGGGGGCCAGGAGCCCACCCTGCCCCCCACAGAACACAAGTCGGGGAGCGCCATCGCGCTCCCCGTGAAGGCAGAGAAGGGGCCCGGGATCCCAACTCCGGGCCCCGGCGGAGAAGGCAAGCCGGGGAGCGCCGTCGCACTCCCCGTGAAGAAATGTCCAAAGGGGCCCGGGACCCCATCTCCGGGCACCTGCCATGCAGAAGGAGGACGGGGGAGTGCCGTCGCACTCCCCTGCAGCTGCCCAGAGGAGGGGGGAGTGCCGTCGCGCTCCCCCGAGGCCAGCGCGAGTGTCCGTGTCTGCCCGCCGGAGCGGGCAGACCAAATCTGCACTGCCGGCTCCCGCGGCTGCACGCGAGGGTGCTGGCCGGGCGGGGAGCTGGGGGACAGCCGGGGGTGGGCTCCCCGGGCTGCCCTCCAATGTGGAGGCACGCGGGGGTCCCGGGTGGGACTGGGACCCCGACAAGACCATGAAGAGGAGCCAGGGGCCCGGGTGGGACCGGGCCCCCGAAAAATAAGCAGATCGGCCGGGGGTGGGCTCCCCGAGCCGTACACTCACCTGGGGGTCCGGGTGGGACCGGGCCCCCCACCGCCGAAGATGGAGGCGCGAAGCGCCAGCAGAAAAGGCAGCGCGGCTCTAGTATGCACAAAGTCCCATAATGCCTTGCAGGCCAGGACCGGCCTACAAGGGCAGAACAGCGTTTTCACGGCTTGTGGTGGCCCCAGGAGAACGGGGTCACCACCATATGTGTGCCAGGGTGCAGGGGGAGCTGCAGGAGCAACGCAGTCTACCCCAGCACAACGAGGAAAAGTCCCTCCCTAAGTCTCCTGTGGACTTGAAAAGGATAACCCCTCAAGGGCTCAGCCAGCATTTTAACACCTTCTGGGCTGGAACTTTTGTTCTACGGCTGAGGGTGTATGGAGAAGTGCTTCAAGGAGTGAACGGCTGAGTTGGGGATGTCTGGAGAAGGGCATCCCCTGGAGGTGAAGAGGTGTAATTGCACCAGAAGTGCGTTTACTATGGTTATTTCTTTTAGAGGTATTGAAGGTCACATGTGTAATGTGAAGTACCTTATGTAAGGTGATGTCATAAGTTAAGTGGGGTTATGTTGCCAGACATTCCTGCTAGGGTGTCTGGCTGTATATGCGTAATCCTGTGATTTCATCTGTGATGCCTTTAGGGGCTGTAATTGCAATGCATTCTAAAGATCCACAAATGTGATGAGTACTGTCATTCTAGAGTGATGCTTAAACATGTATTCTTGCTGCTGCGCTTAAGTGAAGAACAACCCAGACTGTTAGCCCTGAAGATGTAAGGGTGCATACTGTATGGACAATATGAGATGCTCAGTCAGGGTTATGTGTCACCAGGGCAGGTGTACCTATTTTTAATGCTCGTTGAGATAATGGGGTGGGTCGCCACTGGGATGGTGCCAGTGCGCAGGGCCCTCGCTCCAAGTTATGTTCAACACCCTGCATTAGGGGGCAAGATGATGTGCCGGTATAGGAGTGGTGGTACTAGACCCCACCCCCCTGCGGGAGGGGTGGAGATGTTATGCAAGGTCACAAAGTAATTCCAACAGCTTATGTATATTTGTAAATTGGTGCATAGTATTGAGTAGTGTGTGTGTTTAATAAATGTACTCTTACTTTTATAAAGCAAAGTACAGACTGGACAATCAATTATTGAGTGTTATTGCTGCGCACCTATAATGGCGATTACTAGCCCACACCACCTCCCTTGAGTAAGCCTTAGACTGCTCTGCAACGCTACCCTCTGAGAGTCAAGCGCTACAATAGGGTGTTTGGTTCCCAGTGAAGGACAAATGTGTCATGTTATTTGTGCAGGCCTCACAGATACTGCCTCGTTTTCCAACACAGAAGAATGGGGACCCAGGGGGAACGTGGCACGAGCCGGTGTCCCCCTGGGGTTTTTCGCGCGGTGGGACAATCCACGCGGCGCGATAGGTTTAGATAGGGCAAGGTGCGGGACTAGCAGATAAGTATTTATAGGCAAGGTTTTGGCGGGAGGATTACTGTGAGGGGAACGAGCGGCGAGTTTTTGTTGAGCCCCCGTCATTGTTGCGTTATTAGGTCAACACCTTCACTTATCCTTACCTATAATGGAAGAAGGAGCTGCGGTCAGCGAAGCGCTGCATATCCTGTGTGCAGCGGGCCGGGAGGACCTCCTGAGGCCTGGTGTATCGGCGGCTGTGGTGGCAGGCGGGAGGCGCCCGAGCCGGACCGCGGCGCTCGGAGTGGTGGACGCTGTGGCAGCATGTTTGCTATCACGCGGCCGTGCTCCTTTGGTGCCCCTCAACGCCGGAGCTGTGGGACGGCGTCAGCAGAGCTGGGGCCGTTCTTCGTGGCGGAGCGCTGGGGGAAGACTGCAGGCGCCGCGCGGCTCTTCAGCGCGCACGAGTGAGGCAGGTCAGTTGGGGGCGGGCTCCGCCTACCGTGTGGGCCGGGCAAATAGGCGGGCTTCGCGAGGGAGTGGAGCCGCCTCCAGGAGCTTTTCCTTACCGGGTATGACAGGCAGCCTTGATGGGGGGGCGGAGCTCGCCTGAGAGGGTGGTGGCTCCTTTTTCATTACCGGCGAGCCCCCCTCCTGCTAAGAAGGCACATGTGGGACCACATTTCTTTACGTCTAGAATGTTTTCTGGCAAAAGAGGTGCGCAGTTAAATATAGCGCCTCCTATTTTAGCAGACAGGCGCTCTTCTCTAATGGATTACTCCAGTGACAGTGGGGAGGAAACTGTTGGGTTTGAAACATTGTCTCCTGCTTTACAGCACATTAATAATACACAGTCGGTGATGACATTACAGGTGGCTGGGTCAGCAGGTGAGGAGGCCAATTCCAGTTTTGTGCTGTCTCCTGTACCTAGGGGCCCCCCTGTTGATAAAGCCCACTTGTACTTTAAGGAATCTCTTGTGATGTGTCAGTTGGTCCAGTCTGAGTCAGTGGGTAGTGAAGATGTCCCTGAAGTGGTGGGGGCATCTGAAATTTTTCCTCACAGCGCAAATGACGTTTCGTCTCCTGAACATTTTCAGTTGTCATCTAGCACTGTGCCCCTTTTTCCGGCTTCTCGCCCCCCTCCTAGTCACCCCCAGTTTAATTTTGATTCCTCATTTGGGCCTCAGAGTGGTCAATGGGTGTGGGTGGAGCATGCAGACACCCCAACTTATGCAGGGGACAGATCTGGGCAGGGGGCTGGGTTTAACCAATCATCAGCGTCTTCTAGCAGGAGCGGCTGGAAGGTCTCCACATCAACAGCTTCTCGATCAGCGGCTGGTGCTTCCAGTTTGGGGAATGCGGAGCATTTTGCGGCTTTGGGTACCTTATCAGGTGTACAAGGCGGATCAGGTGCAGATTTGTGGGTTACGGTCGGGCATTCGGAGCGGATGCCTGTGACTAATTGGAGTTTTTATGATGGGGGGGGTGGGGGCCGGGGAAATGCCTGGTAGTAGCAATGCGGATTTGGAAATATTTGATGATCAATTTGAACATGGGGATGTTTCTGACAATATAAATGAAGGGGAATTGTTGGAAGGAAGGGATGTTAATGTGAGTGCTTTGTCTCAAGAACCTGTTTTCTCAATGGGAGGGGCAGGGGCAACCAATGTTTTTAGTATGTTGCAGAGGTCAAGAGCGGACAGTGCAACGGAGCAAGAACAGCGACACGGTCATCGTCAGCGTGATGATCCCAAGGATTTTCGGAAACGTGCAGCTCAGCTAACGACAGGTAAGCCTCATTGGGGGGCTGCTTGGTCTCAACCTTTGGCTGCAAAGTGTAATACACGTTCGGTGGGGGTGGGTGATGCTTCTGTGATTGAGACAGTTGGGTTGGCTATGGGGGCGGGTGTAGGGCAGGTGGCAGATCAGGTATCAACAATAAGCAACGCTGCAGTGGCCAATAAAGATGTAAGTCAAGTCACACAAAGTTCTGGTGCAGATGGATCTAGTTCTGGTCAGGCAGAGGGTGGGGAGGTTAATATTCGGAAGAAACTTCCTTATATGGGTTTAGCTATGCCATTGGGGACACATCTGTCCGAAAAGACCAAAAATAAGATCTGGCAACACGAGTTTGTTGATGTGTTTAAACTGCTCCATAGGGACATTCAGGCTAAGGAAGGGTCCAAGGAAGAGGAATGGGAGCTCGCTAGACGTCCCAGGGTCTCAAGGAAAATTGAGAATTGGACCGCAGCATTTTTGATATACGCCAGTGTGTATTGTGAGAAGCACCAAGATAGGGCAATTGCTCTTTTCAAATATACCACTTTGGTGGTTTTGCCTGGCTCAGCTATGATGAGGAATTCTGGGCTAGAGTCAGTATGTTCCACGATAAACCTTGGGGAGATGTCGATCAGGAACTGTGGCTTCAATGGATGTCCTCTACCCAACCGCCTGCATCGACACATACTGCAAGTGGTTTGCCTATTACTTACCGGCCCTTTCAGCCTCGCCCCGCCCAGTTTGGGGCGGGATGGTTTGGTAGGGGACAATTTCCAGTCTCTGGGGCCTGTTGGAATTTTAACCGGGGTAGCTGCATCAGACAATTCTGTAGGTTCAAGCATGAATGTTCACAATGTGGAGGGAAACATGCCATTACACAATGTTTCAGTACTCAGCGGTTTGGAGATCAAGGGCAGTTCCCAAGGGGAAGGGGATCAGTTTTTCAAACTATCCCAAAGGGCTCATACTCCAATTAAGCTTTCACGCTTGGAATCGTGGCTGGCAGAATACCCGGACTTTGAAATTGCTTCCAAACTTTATTGGGGGTTTAAGGAGGGTTTCAAGATTGGGTATCAAGGGCCAAGATATAATCGTTGGGCTGATAACCTGAAGTCTGCCAAGGAACTGCCACAGATTGTGCAAAATAAATTGGACGTAGAACTAACAGCTGACAGGATAGCGGGTCCTTTTAGGCAGCCCCCTATGCAAAATTTGATTGTATCCCCTTTGGGTTTAGTACCTAAGAAAGTGGCTGGGGAATTCCGTTTAATCCATCATCTATCATGGCCGGAGGGGCAATCTATTAATGACTTCATTTCCCCTGTTGATTCTAATGTTTCTTATGCCTCGGTAGATGATGCATTACGGTTGGTGCGTTTGGCGGGGACGGGTGCAGAGTTAGCGAAAAGTGACATTCAGTCAGCCTTCCGATTATTACCCATTCATCCATCGGATTTTGAACTTCTAGGCATGTTCTTTAATGGAGCATTTTATGTAGACCGAGTTCTCCCTATGGGTTGCTCAGTGTCTCGTGCTCTTTTTGAAATGTTTAGTTCATTCTTACAATGGTGTTTTTCAAAACGAAGTGGTCACAAATATGTTTGTCATTATTTGGATGACTTTATGTTCATTGGAGAGGCACATTCAGATCAGTGTCACAGAGCTTTGGGCATCTTTCAGGCCATGGCTGAGGAGTTCGGCGTCCCGCTGGCTCCTGACAAAACTGAGGGTCCTTGCACTAGGCTCATTTTTTTTGGGCATAGAAATAGACACTCAGGTTATGATGGCTCGTTTGCCGGCTGAGAAACTGAAAGAAATGTATTCCTTTTTATTAGAAGTCCTTGGAAGAGACAAAATTGAGCTCAGACAGGTTCAGCGCTTATTGGGCTACCTCAACTTTGCTTGTCGTGTGGTCAGGGCAGGACGGAGTTTCTGCAAACATTTGGGGATGGCGATGTCAGGAG
Organism: Calotriton arnoldi; assembly: GCA_963921515.1. Classification (NCBI taxonomy): domain Eukaryota; kingdom Metazoa; phylum Chordata; class Amphibia; order Caudata; family Salamandridae; genus Calotriton; species Calotriton arnoldi. The sequence goes on along the minus strand of CAWUFW010009334.1, from coordinate 219,672 downwards.
CATTCCTTCCTCATCACAGGATTAGAATTACCAAAGCCATCAGGGAGGATCTTGTCATCTGGTTAAGATTTCTGGAAGATTTTAATGGAGTTTCCCTCTTTTTTGTTGAAGACAATACTATTTGGCAGATTCAGCTTTTTTCTGATGCATCTGGGGCTCATGGGTTCGGTCTGTTCTGGGAGGGGCGCTGGTCTGCGGAGAAATGGCCGTCTCATTGGTTGCAGCATGGACGCAGCATAGCCTTTCTGGAATTATTCCCTCTTATCGTTGCTTTATTGGTCTGGAGGGAAGAATTCCGGGACAGGTGTGTGCTGTTTCACGTTGATAATATGGCTGTGGTAAATCTCATCAATAATCAAAAGGCAAAGGACCTACGGGTGCTGCGCCTTTTGCGTGTTTTCATGCTGCAGAGTCTCAAATTGAATATTGTTTATAGAGCTAGACATGTTCCGGGCATTAACAATTCTATAGCAGATGCGTTGTCTCGCTTTAATTGGCAGAAATTCCGCAGTCTGGCGCCTGGGGCAGAGACCTTCAAAACTCCGATTCCACAGAACGCCTGGGTGCTGGGGGACTGAGGATCATCGAATTGGTGGAAAACTCTATAGCTCCTTCCACCAGACGCAGTTATCAGCAGGCTTGGAGTGAATTTTTAAGTTACGCAGACTCTCTTAACTCTGAAGGGCACTCAATTGGTACCAGAACTTTCATGCTACAGTTTGTGTTGCACTTGATTAACAGGGGCTTGTCACACACGACCAATTCTGGGAAACTGGCTGGTATTTCCTTTTATGGTCAATTATGTTGGGGGCAAGATTTGGTGGGGGATGTACTGTTAAGACGCATGTTGAAAGGTGTTAGCAGAGAGCGCTCACATTCCTTGCCGCCAGATGGGCATTCAGAGCAGTGAGGTTCAGGTACACGAAGGCAAACTGAGGTTTTGGTTGAAGAGGTCTAAAACAGATCAATTGGGCAAAGGCGTATGGTTTCAGCTAAACAGCAGTGGGGTGCCGGACTGCTGCCCTTTGGGGGAGTGGGAGTCATTTGTGAATTCTTCTGGGTTTTCGCCTGGGGCAATATTCTCTCATAGGGATGGGGCCAAGATCTCCAGTGCTCATTTATTGGCGGTTATGCGGAAATCTTTGATTAAATTGGGAAGAGATCCATCTTTGTTTGGGACACACTCTTTTCGCATAGGAGCGGCTACTGAAGCGGCCAGGTTGGGTTGGGGTTGGGAGGACATCAAGAGGATTGGTAGATGGAAATCTGCTTGTTGCGCTCGCTATGTCAGGAAATAACAATGTAATATTTTTTATTTATTCTATTGCTGTTTGCTAATTTTGTTTTCTCCGTCTAGGTTCCGTGAAAGGCACCTTCTCACCAAAAATGTTTACATGGATTGTAGGTCACTCCTTCATTAAATGGGCAGCCATCTTTGCTGAGCAGCAGATTTACGGCAGAGCACTTGGACTTCCCAGCAAAGGTCACGAAGTTTTCTGGAAAGGGAAAGGTGGTATGAGGTGGGAGGGTTTGTTTCCCTTGTTTGGAGAGCTATCGGCTGCAAGGGGATGTCCTGACATGTTAATCATCCACTTAGGTGAAAATGACTTAGTGCCATTGTCGGGCTTATCTCTGATTAAACGAATGCAGTTGGACTTGGCAGTCATAAAGAACAATTGGAAGGGTACGTCTTTAGTATGGACTGAATTTATTTACAGGCAACGTTGGAGGGGGGCTCGCAATCACGCTGCAATTGAAAGGGCTCGCAGGAAACTCAATAGGTCTATGAAAGTTTGGTGTAATGTTATGGGTATTAAGGTTTTGTCCCATGATCATATCAAAGGTTCGGTAGATCATCTGTTCCGAGAGGATGGGGTTCATTTATCTCAGATGGGTCAAGCGTATTATCTTTTGGAGATGAGAGATCTGTTGGCGAATTTTTGGAATGAACACATTTGGTGCAATAAAAGTGTATTATGAATTTTTGCTGCGACAAACCTTTAGGGGGGCCAGGAAAACTCTTTGATTTTCCTGGGTGGCGCTTTTTGGGGGGGTTTGGATAGTCTCGAGCGGGCTTATCCATCCCTCAGGGGTGGGGGAGGGGGGAGGGAAAGGTCAATAAACAAATTAGGGGGAAGGAATGATGGGTTTGTACATTACATGGGGGTATTTCTAAAAGGCTGTTTGAATTAGTTGGTTGTATGATGATAAGATGTTTTTGGGGGATTTTGAATTGCAATGGGGGTTTTCTTGATATGGAAATGTCTGTTTAAAGAAATTATGCTGATTACCTGTCTTAATAAAGTGATCTTTTTTGCTAAGTAATAAGGTGAGTGGATTGTTGTTATTGCGCGACTATCTTGGCGATTTATTTTGCCTATGGAACTAACACTCTTAGCCAGACGTCCACCATTTTATGTGCTTCCGTACTGTTGTGAGGGCTGCAGTTGCCCTGTGCTCAAAAGGGACACCTGTCCCCTTCCAGCGGCATACAGGTCTGTAACAATAACAAGATGCCAATAACAAACTCTGAGCCTGCTGGAGAGGCCGCACCCCCTTCCTACCTTCTGGCAGGCGAGTACTGTAAGGGCAGAGGTCACGGCTCATTTCCCAAGCGCAAAAGTTGATCTCCCCGTCACCAAACCCTGTTTGAGGCTCGCGTGCAGAGTCTGTTTACCTGCTGCGTTCACCTTTCCCCTAGAAAGCTCAAGGTCGGTACTCCGGGGAGGGTGGGTACTAGGAATGCGACTCTTCACCTGCTCTGGAACTTTGCCCCTAAACTCTCGAATACCGCAATCTTTAAGTGTGTGTGACAGAGTTTTAGAATTAATAAACAGTGGAGCGCCCCGAAGCACTGGCGCTGTAAGAAATTGCAACACACAGAAGAAAGATGCGAAGACATCTCATCTTGCACCTCTAAGGTGTGGAAACAATGGCCTCTGCCCTGTCCCCCATTTCAGCTTGAAGGGCTTCAGGGAACCTGAATCTGTGATCTTTCGAGTACGGGGCTGTCAAAAAATAAAGCAGGAAAACTACCGCATTACTGCTGCTCTTGTCCACGACCAAAATGAAAACCAAAATAAGTCCTGGTGAAACGGTTCAAATGAACTCGTCACTGCAGATGGCCGTGACTAGATTGATGACGTAGGGGTCTGGTTGGATTGCTGCAGTCCACTCTCTTCTGACATCAGGCCGCAACCCGCCGAGAAAATGCTAGGATGGCCGAATGGTCAGTCTGGCACTGCTGTAGGCCAATCATTCCTAGAGCAGGACATTGCTTCATTTGAGCCGGTGGGGGGCGAGGGGTGGGGGGGACACCGAATCAAGGGGACACACAGATCGGGAAGAGAGACGATTAGAAAGATGGCAACGCCGTCAAAAAAGGAGAAAGCAGGGACCTGCCGGAGTGAGATAAGAGGGCAGGGAGCGTCTGTCAGTGGATTACCAGGCAGGAGGTGGATTTAAGACTACCAGTTTTGGTATCAGGTGACCAACGTTTAATTGCAGCGCCACAGGGCTTCTAATTAGCTCTCCGGCACCATTTCTTTTACAAATTACGCACTGGAGCAGGAGTGCAGCTGAAGACTATTATCTGTGTTATCACCATCCTCAAATATTATCGAATGTGATGCCAGGGCTCGTGTCAGGCTATGATACACAACAAAACAAAGTCAAGGCAGCGTGAACAGTGGGAGCAGATAAAATGGCAAACAGGGGCAGACTGTACAGCACACATACAACATGGGAAAAGCAATTGAGCATAGTACTGTGTTGGAAGGACCCCCTTCCAGTACAAAATATATGCTTGACAGAGCGCGCACAACCCTTGCACTTTGGCGCTTAAAGTGGGCAAGCACTGAGGGAGAGAAAAACAGCGCCTTATCTTAATGGTTACATGTTGGTTTTCTGTCACCCTTTGTCGGAACGTAGGACTTTGCACCCAAACTTAGTAAATCTGCCCCAAAAAGTAAAAAAACCTGCTTGGCAACCACCTTGATTGAAGATGAAAATTAATCCAGGCGTTAATAGCAAAGCATCAAACTAACCCTAACATCAGGGAAGGAGAAAAAGCCACGCAAGGATATCCAGAAGTAGTTCCAGGAGAAGTTCCAACTGCAAGAAGTAAAAGGTACTGCCAAAGCCAAGAGGTCTGGGCTTAAGGTGCTAGTGCACTAGCACGTTAAAGAAAGAGGCACCGGACAGACCCAGCAGGAGCAGACAGCGAGGGCTATAGTTGGTAATTAGACCCTCATGCAGTTCAAGGCAAGTACCTTAGCAGAGGTAGAAGAATACTTCCAAACACCCAATAGCATTAAATATACAATGAATGTGCCACTTGGCTGAGCCAAGACGTGATTGACAAAGTCTCAAGCCTATAGCTGGAAAAGGCTGCTTGAAGAAAGACAAGTGGATGAAAGGGGTAGATCCAAAGACCACTGTAGGTGTATCCAGTGCTTTAAATGGAGAAAAATAAGTGCAGGTACTCATTAAAATAGAGGAGTGGCAAGTGGGCGGGGCTAGGGGCGGGGCTAAGGGCAAAATATCATCATACATAATGACTTCTGTACCAGTTGCAGCACATATTAAAACACGTGACAAATGTGTTTATGTCAAAAAACACAGATTAACTCATAACACAAAATGAAAGTCATGATGGCACTTTCACCCGAATGGTCGCTGCGCACCTGATTGACAGGGCAGGGTCTGTCTAGAGACCCTGTCCTGTTAATCACAGCGTGACACAAGCCCTCTCACCCCCCCTGCAGTTTGGGGATATTCAAATGGGGGCTGCTGGAATCTTCACCAGCAACTCTGGAAAAGGATACTTCAGCAGAGTTAATTACAAGCTCCTCGGAAGCAGAGCGGCCTCTGCCCTGCACTGGAGCAGAAACCTAACCTGAGCCTGCCGTGCCGTGGATCAGGGTACCGGTACTCTCCCTGGCTACAGAGAAGTGCCGGTACTGACGGCAAAAATATTCGGAAGAGCCGGTACTCAGTACCGGTGAGTACCGGCCCATTTAAAGCACTGGGTGTATCGTAAGCAGTAGCTCTATTTGCAGCAGCACTGTCACAGCCCAGACCTAAAAATCAGCAACAAAAATAGCTAGGTGGGGAAGAATGGGACAAAAAATAAGGTTACAAATTCATTTTGTGACATCCATCACTTGTGAATATCTTCTTAAACATGATTCAAACAAGAACTGACATAAGGAATAGACTCTGCTTCATTTTGGGATGGGAATCTCAGATAGAGTTCTCTGGATAGACCACTATCTTAGAAAGGGCAGTTTATAAAACTCTTCCACACCCCTTTTCTGTAACTCATGGCGTGAATTTGTCACACGAACAAGAACTCCCAGTTTGACACCCTTTGCTCAGTTCTGAACTCTGTAATCCCACCGCAACCCTTCTCTTTTCGCCTGATCCTCTGTGGGACTCTCGGAGCACCCTTCCGGGTGATTGCAACCCTAGAAAATTCCAGGGCAATCCATATAGTGATTATGGTTAACCATGTGCTGAGTGTGATATCAAGCAACATGCTGCCTGGCTGTGCGAGGAGCACACCATCTTTTCCTCAATGCTTGAAATCACTGGTTAATTCTCTGCACAGATGTAGCACATGAGTGCTGCGGGGCTGCATCACCATGCCCTGACCACAGCCATGGTGTTTCTAACCATGGTAATAAACTCCTAACATTCTGTTGCATCCCTAAGCAGAGGTGGTGGTGGAACCAGTGGAGTCACATGGCTGTGCTAACCTATCCGATATGCAGGGCAAAACAACGTTGACTACTAAAAGGTTACAGTTCAAAGGTAACAGGGCATGTGTTGCCATGGCTACAGGCACTGAGAAGCTTAGCAACAATGGCAAGCACTTCTATAACAATGTCCCGGGAGATGCGTATTTTTCCCAATTAAATCAGACGAATATTTGGGACTACTATGTATCAAGCCTCCAGTATAACCTGTGGATAATTGCCAAGCCTGTTGACAGCTGTAATCAGTGCCAACAAATAAGGGATATTTCCACTAACTAAATTCCTTACTCTGTTTCAGATAGAGCACTGATTGCAACTTCCCCCTCTCTTTATTTTCTCTGTGTCCAGTTATTTGGTGTCTTCAGATTAATGGACGTATGAGATAGGATCTAGACCACTGGCCAGCATGCATCTGAGAGCAACATTAGCTGCAGCCTGCCTCCTCCAAGCATAAGTGAACCCAAGCATTTACACAGCACAATAAACACATAAACTAATTTGGTAGCTCAGGTGGTGGATCACTGATGGAAGTAGTGGTCGAGTTCCCTGTGGTTACTGGGGTGGAGTTTGATAATTTCTGCTAATAACTTCTTCATTAACGGCAATGCCCGCTACAGACCAGCAAACTTTGAGATACATTTCACTGTGTGAGGGGAGGTGGGGCTTAAAGCACCGGGAGGAGGAGCCTATTACTTTTACAATTGCAAAAGAAACAATTGATGGACGGAATGCTAGACAATGCAAACATTCACCCCCAGTCACAAGGATCTGGGTTAAATCCATCATTATTTTGCTCACCACACCACCCCAGGGGTGGTGGAGTGAGCTAAAGAATCATGATGGATTAAACCCAGATCAGTTGACTGGGGGTGAGTGCTTGCATTGTTCAACACTCCATCCATCATCCCCTTTGGTTTTGCTATGTTCGCCCTAAGTTGGCAGGGTATGCCCAGACGTGGGTCCCTTGCTCACTTTGCCACTGGATTCAAGATAGCCTGGCTGATGACGGCTGTAAGCCAGAAACCGGTCCCAGGATGCTTGTTTCCGGTCCAGGGAAGACATGGCTTGGCAGTTCGGGCTGGACTGTTCCCATGAGGCACAGGGTCAGACTGATTTGCATATGGCCATGTCTGAACTGGGGTGGCGGAGTGAGCTAAAGAATGATGATGGATTAAACCCAGATCAGTTGACTGGGGGGTGAGTGCTTGCATTGTTCAACACTCCGTCCATCATCCCCTTTGGTTTTGCTATGTTCGCCCTAAGTTGGCAGGGTATGCCCAGACGTGGGTCCCCTGCTCACTTTGCCACTGGATTCAAGATAGCCTGGCTGATGACGGCTGTAAGCCAGAAACCGGTCCCAGGATGCTTGTTTCCGGTCCAGGGAAGACATGGCTTGGCAGTTCGGGCTGGACTGTTCCCATGAGGCACAGGGTCAGACTGATTTGCATATGGCCATGTCTGAACTTGGGTGGTGGAGTGAGCTAAAGAATGATGATGGATTAAACCCAGATCAGTTGACTGGGGGTGAGTGCTTGCATTGTCCAACACTCCGTCCATCATCCCCTTTGGTTTTGCTATGTTCGCCCTAAGTTGGCAGGGTATGCCCAGACGTGGGTCCCTTGCTCACTTTGCCACTGGATTCAAGATAGCCTGGCTGATGACGGCTGTAAGCCAGAAACCGGTCCCAGGATGCTTGTTTCCGGTCCAGGGAAGACATGGCTTGGCAGTTCGGGCTGGACTGTTCCCATGAGGCACAGGGTCAGACTGATTTGCATATGGCCATGTCTGAACTGGGGTGGCGGAGTGAGCTAAAGAATGATGATGGATTAAACCCAGATCAGTTGACTGGGGGTGAGTGCTTGCATTGTTCAACACTCCGTCCATCATCCCCTTTGGTTTTGCTATGTTCGCCCTAAGTTGGCAGGGTATGCCCAGACATGGGTCCCTTGCTCACTTTGCCACTGGATTCAAGATAGCCTGGCTGATGATGGCTGTAAGCCAGAAACCGGTCCCAGGATGCTTGTTTCCCGTCCAGGGAAGACATGGCTTGGCAGTTCGGGCTGGACTGTTCCCATGAGGCACAGGGTCAGACTGATTTGCATATGGCCATGTCTGAACTGGGGTGGCGGAGTGAGCTAAAGAATGATGATGGATTAAACCCAGATCAGTTGACTGGGGGTGAGTGCTTGCATTGTTCAACACTCCGTCCATCATCCCCTTTGGTTTTGCTATTACGTTTACAAGGCACGAGAGGGCTGTTCATGGATTGCAGTGGTACTTTGTGCTGAGCACTGACATCACCCCTTGAAAAAATGAGGTTGTCGCTAATGTTCTGGAGAGTTCCCCCCCCCCCCTCCCCCCATATCGGCATTAACTGTGGCCATCCTCCAAGGATGAGCAGGAAACCCACACTGCGCAAGAGTTTTCAGTCCATGTTATCTCCCACCATGTGATATTGACTCAGGTAGACCATGTGAGCATAGCCGACATCGTGTGACACACGGTGGCACTGTGTCTGTTGGCAGGTCTGCCGCTAATAGTCTTCCTTACAAAAAGCAGCACCCGCACTCTGGGGGTGTGAGCTATCTGGTGGCTCCATCTTTATTAAAATACAGTGACTGCTCTAATGGTCGCATTCCTCCTGATATTACGGTTTGTAATGGTCAATTATTGGTGTCTTTTCTCCATTCCATAAAAGTTTTAGGATACTATTCAACAGTTGTGTCCAAAATCCCTTACTGGTGCTGTAGTTTTCTTATGTATGTATAAATGTGTGTAGTTACAATTTAATATCTGCAAAGTGGGTGGCAAGGCTGGGTCCCAAGGTGGGGCAGTTCACCTCATCCCATCACAATGGTTACCGTTTAGCGTTTCCTAGTGGTGCTGTCTGCAGCTCATGCAGTAGTTGCTACCAAGGTAGTGCATGTGCACAAGCATATGACAATATCATGAAACAGCTCAGCAGATACAGAGGATGCAAGGACCTCTTGCACTCTTTGCCTTCAGTTGAATAATTAATGATGCAGGGAATGGGATTGCACTAGTATGCTAATCTATTATCCTACCTCCAGCCACAGAATATTGGGGGAAACGTCTAGGGTTCAAATTTACCATTCTTACTTCAGTATCCTGCCCTTGATTAGTTAGGGGAGATTGTAACATACCGCAGATGGTTAAATGAGTAGTTAGGTGTCCACAATAGTCCAGGCCTCTGCTGCACTCAATAGTTCAACTCAAGGTAAAAAAGTAGGTAAATCAGTAATGGGGTGAGCAGGAGGCGAAAACACCATAACTGAGTTACATGGGGCAACAAGGTCTGGCGATGGAAAAGATGACAATTAAGCTAGGTAGGTGGTACTTGTTTCATATGGAGGTGTATATGGATATCCTTATTTACTTCCTTACTACAGACCATTCTTATGTTGAGGGTAGAAATTGGACTGAGTCACAGTTTTACTAGGGAGATCTGCTCTCATTCCTCACAAAAAAGATTAGGACAAAAAGCAGCCGCAAGACAAATAGGCGACGCAGTAGAAATCCAGATATTCTCCCCCCAGGAAACCATGGGTTCTGAATAAGATCCTCTGTGCACCCTCTAGGCCACCTCTACTCCCATAAATGTAGTGTCACAACAGATTCCAGGGCCAAATAGCATTCAATTCCCCCGAAATTGGTAATGCCACCCCCCCAATGACTGCCGTTACAATTTTGGGTGGAGACTGCAGTTCATGCAGTACCCTAGGTGCGTTTTCCAAAGACTCTTGAGTCAGGATCCATCTTGGATGATGAAATTGCTGTGCAAGACGTCAATGTGAAATCCACATAGAGAGGCCTTAAACAGGTAGTAATTATGGAGGTGTCAGCACACACAGGTCCTGGATGTGAATGCCATTGATTGTCTGAAAATATGCTGCTCTTGGGAATGCCTTCCTTAGACAGTACAAAAAGTGAAGGGTGGAACACTTGTGTTAATCCCACCCATATATAATTGCTTGAGGCGCCGGGGATGCGTTTAGCGCATATTAAAGCACCCCAGCATCATGCCTCCCGCTATTCCCACGAAACAAGACATGGTCCTACTAGAATGGAAGGCACTAGAAAAGGCTGCTGTACCCAGATACTTGCCTAAGGTATATGCTGTCTAAGGGATTGACTGATTTCCCAGGCACTTTTAACCTGGAATTACAGAGAAAACTACAAAAGCCTCAAAGGATGTCACTTTAAGCAATAAAGTAAAAAAGATGGTTGAGATAGTTTTAAAGATAGTCATGGTGCTTCAACCCTTTCTGCGTGCACCTACTTAACTCACCAGGTCTGTCTTCTGAAACTTTCAGGATTTAACCACAGGCATGGGGGAGAATTCTGACTTCAGCTCACAACTTAAAAAAACTTGTAGAAATTGAATCCAGTATTTCATTCAACACCTTACGTAATGTGCCACTGATCTCTTTATCAACAGTTGCAGGCCACAAACATACTTCACTTTGGACTAGCAAGGCAAGTCAAAAGACAATGCTGCTCAGACTAACAACACTTGGAACAAATAGTTTAGCCTACAACTGAGTGAAGTTAGGGAGCAGGCAACAGATGATGAAGGATTGCCAATTTCGTTTAGATTCCCAACGAAGCATCATGTCTATAGACATCTATCAACCAACTTTATTCCCAACAGTTGATCCTTCTCTAAAGCAAATTTCTTCTTTGCAGGAAGGGGAAGGAGTCGGAATGGGAATAATCCTACATGTTGTTTTCCTGACACCAGTAACAATCATCCCTCTGGATTATACAAGGTTTGGAATTGCTCCCCTTGACATATAAGTCCCCCTTTCAAGTGGGCCATGGATTCAGCATTACAATGTGAAGGACATACAAGATGCTTGCATGTTGGTCGCTCTCAAAATGAGAAACAGTATAAAATTCTCCTAGTTACCTCCAGGCTCATGAGTCCTTGAATTGAGGATACCTACACTTATCACATCCTCATCCCCCCGACTCACCAGACGTTTCTTAGGTTAACTCTATCACATGGAGAATTCCAGTGTGGAGTCCTCCTCTTTGACCTGGAATTATCACTGGCACTGTTTACCAAGGACCAGGCTCTTTGTAAGAGCTTCTCCTGGACAAGGGCATCCTGATTCACCGATTTTGAGATGACCTTCTGTAGAAGCCAGGTCCTGCACATCAGTCCCTCTAGAACTTGGTGTGCTCCCTTCTCCAGATGTTTGAACAATTTTAGGCCTGGGAAAAATCAACTTTAGCACCTGCAATGGCCTGGCCTTTCTGGGAACGCAGTCTGACACTATGCAGAGGAAAGTCTTTTTGCCACTTCATGAAACCAAGAAGCTTAAGTCCCATCTTAGTCTCCTTTTCTCTCTTCGAGATGCTCTGACTCACCAAAAGCTCCAAGTGCAAGTAAATGAAGCTACCTGTGTGTTTGTTAACTGCATCTGGCTCAGGTGATACGTGTGCTGTCACACTGGAATCTGTTCTTCCTGGTTTATAACATCCTGGTACTGGTGACTCTCCCTTTGGCTGGGGATCTCACTTTATGACCAGTGGGGGGTCTGAACCCCCCATTAATCCAAATTCCTCACAATGGATGCCAGCTTGGAGGGATATTTGTCTCAATGGAAGATGGTATCCAGCAGAAACAAATGAATCCTTGAACAGAAGGGAATTATTGGTTATGTTGGAAGCCATCCAGTGTTTTATGAGCCTACTACAATGGCACTTGGTCTTTATCAGGATAGTGGTCAACACTTTGACTATAACATAAACCAATTGCCAAAAGAGCAAAAAGTGCACTGCTACAGTTGTCAAGGTTAAACTTTGTGTGAGCAGAACAAAAACATATATCTAGAGGAAACCTACATTCCATAGGCATGTGCCAGAAGATTAGCTCAGCAGAATGCTCCCTGCTTCTCTGAATTTAGTCTTCAGGACGGACATCTTTTGCAAGACATGTCATAGAGTTTGACACCCAGAGCTAGGATAATGCCCTTCATCCAGCTTCCTTTGGGTCAAAAGCAAGGGCTTGGAAGGAGAATTCTCTTTCTTTTAGAAAGCTAAAACATCTTTTGATTCCTTTCCCCATTTCTGCTGAAAGGGTCAACTCACTCTCTTCTCACCATGACATGAAGCCTGGATCTATGCATCTGAAAGCCTTGGCTTTCAGTGGAAGTCTTTGTCAGCAAAAACAGCCTTGGCTCTTTAACTTTCTAGACTTCCAGCAACCATGAAATTCTACCCTAGAAATTAACAAACACATTTGGCGTGATACAGCTGGCGTGATACCGCTGCTTTCTCCCAATTCTCTGGGGATCCAAAGTGGATCCTTGGGGCACATGCATCAAGCTTTTTACCGGTCGCAAACGGGCCGATTCACAGAATCGGCCCGTTTGCGACCGGTAAAAAGCCTTTTGGGATGCATCAACCCAAAATGCATTCGCAAAATAGGTAATCACAATTTTTGCGATTACCTATTTTGCAAATGCAGTTAGGGAATCGCAATTTGCTATTCCCTAAATGCAATGCAAGAAGCATTCTCAGAATAAGACTTTGCATTAAGGAATCGCAAATTACCATCAACTTCAAGTTGATGGTAATTTGCAATTCCTTAGAAAAATACACATAATTGCATTTTTCTAAGTGCCATCTGGTGCATACACATGCCCTTAGGGCATGTGTGCGCGCCACATGTGCACACATCGTTTTTGGGGGTGCATCAGGGGGGCCTTATGGCCCCCTAGCACCCTTGAAATTGAATTCGCAATTTGCGACTACCTATTTGGTAATCGCAAATTGCGAATGCTTTCCCATTCATTCCTATGGGCCTCTTGGCCCATAGGAATGAATGGGAAAGCATTCCCTAATGTGTAGGAATCGCTAATATTTGAGCGAAACCTACAGGCATAAGGAATTGCGATTACTTAATAGCGATTCCTTAAAAATCGCTATTAAGGAATCGCAATTCCTTAGCTTGATGCATGTGCCCCCTTGATCTCTGAGGGAAGGATTTGCCCTAGGTGTATCTCTTTCTACCTTAGGTTGCAAGCTAACAGCAACGCAGGTACTCCTAGAACCATGAGTAGGAATCACAGACATAGAGGGTTATGGAATGCACTTTAAACTGCAGTCTCTTTTTTTCATTTAAAGAATCACACATATGTACCGGTGACACATTTTGTGACTAATACAATATTAATTAAGCATTCAATTATCACAATGACAATGAACGCAAGTTATTTCCTGAGTCTATTTCAAGGAGAAATTGGTAATGTTAATAACAATTATAAAAACGTTTTCTCTTTTATGAGTGAGTCACATTTGGACATAAAAAGAAGGTAGACAGCTAAATAAGACAAGGAGACAGATGGACAGACATATGTCAGCACCGCACTAAATTGGCATAAATCGTCTATAGAAGTGTCTTAAATGTTGCAGAAACAATGCCTTGGAATGAAGATAATAAAGAATTGTTATTAACTTTGAGACTGGAATATCTGGGAGCTATAGACCTTGTGCCTTTGATCTTACAAACTTAGAGATTGGAAACGTTTGCAGAGTATTAAGTTTATTCTTTAAAACATCTCAGACCATAAATGATGTGCTTTAGAATAATCATATTTGTCAAGAACGCCGGGCTTAAATTACATGGCTAGCATTGCCATTATCTTGGATATTGTTAGATTTGGGGGTCTCTAGTTGGCAGAGGTAGGTACCTTTGTCCAAATAGGGACCCTTGAGTCTAGTCAGGGAAAATAGGTACACTCCTAAAATAACCCCTGCTCACCCTCTTGGTAGCTTGGCACGAGCAGACAGGCTTAGTTCAGAGGCAGTGTGTAAAGCATTTGTGAACACATACAGTAATCAAGTGACAACACTACAAATGGACACCACACAGGTTATATATATTTATAAAAATAGGTATACTTTATATAGATTTATCACAAGACCATAAACGACAAAAATAATCCACAATACTGTCAAGAGTGCTTAGTTCTGATCAAAAAGGCTTAATTCAAGGTTCTGTGCGAGTCGGTAGCCTCCTCCGGCTACGGCGATGTCAAGAACAAACAGAGTCTAACAAATCCAGCTGACCGCGTCGAGACGGGCCAACACACCGTAGACAGACTCGGTCACAGTACCTTTTACTTGAAGCGGCAGGCACGGGCGTGCGAGCCGGATGGCTGTACGTCGCGATCGCAATGCAAGATGGAAGCGTTGCAGGACGCGTTGTCCCTCGATGCGGTGCAGGCAGTGGCTCGTTGACGTCGTCAGGACGGAGTCGGTGAGACCAAGGCCGTGCATTGCAGGGCGAGCACTGTGCTTCGATGCGGTGCTGGCAGGTTACGGTGCGGCGACGGAGCCGGATTCAAGAGCTGGCGTCGATCAGTCCGGACAGCGGTGCGAGTCGGGCGGTGCGTCGCGAAGTGTGCAAGCGGTGCCCAACTCCGGTGCGGTCACAGGACTCGAACTCAGCAGCAGTGACCGTGTCGGTCGGACCAGTTCGATTCGGCGTAGCGAAGCGTTGCAGGACGCGTTGTCCTTCGATGCGGTGCAGGCAGCGGCTCGTTGACGGAGTCGGTGAGACCAGGGCCGGGCGTTGCAGGGCGAGACGGTGCTTCGATGCGGTGCTTACAGGACACCGAGTCGGTCGTGAGAGTCGGTCACAGCTCCCTACCTCTGTAGCCACTGAAACAGAGTTTCCAGCAGCAATTCACAAAGGGGTGAAGTCCAATGGTCATGGGACTTCGGTCAGGGGGCAAGCTCTCTTCCAAGCCCTTGGAGATCCTTCACAAGTTGATGAAAGTCACAGCAAAGCAAAAGTTCCTTTCTCCTTTCTTTGGCAGTCAGGCAAACCACTGCAGGCCAATCCCCCAAGCAGCACTTCAGGCTTAGGGATAGTCTCCCCTCAGTTTCTTCTTGGTTCCGCTCCTCAGCAAAGGTTTCTTCTTGTTCCCAAAAGCGATCTAAAATTCCTGGGTTTGGGCCCCAGTACTTATACTCCTTTTCTCTTTGTTCTCTGAAGGCAGAGAGGCCTTTGCTTAGTTTAAACCAGTTCTGTGCAGCTTTGGAGCACTCTGTGTACATGTCTCCTTCTTTTCCTTTCAGAGTGTGGGGCAGGGTACTCAGACGCCCGGCAGGAGGTGGAGCCAGCATTGTGGAAGGCAGGCACAGCCCTATTCAGACCCAGGTGCAACTCCTCCCTCCACTCGGGATGCAGATCTCTCTATTCAGCCCTGTGCTGACTCACCCTGTCTCCTGTAGCCACCCCCAGCCCCTGTCATGCAAAAACCAGACACACAATACACAAGCTGGCAGAGGCAGGCTGGATAGTTAGGCAAGAAAATACCTACTTTCTAAAAGTGGTATTTTCAAACACAGAATGTTAAAATCAACTTCACTAAAAGATGTATTTTATCATTCTGAGTTCAGGCATACTAAACTCGAATTTCTACCTAGTTCCTGAGTCAGTTAAGGATTATAAGATGTTATAATCAAAACTGCCCATTCTGGCCTATGGGGAACAGGTAGCCTTTCAATAGTGAAAAACGAAAATGGCTGTAATTCACTATTAGGACATGCCACACACACCAGGGCATGTTCTACCTTATACTTACAATGCACCCTGCCCTAGGGCCTACTTTAGGGGTGACCAACATGCAGTAAAGGGAAGGTTTAGGGACTGGTAAGTGGGTGCACTCACCAAGTCGACATGGCAGCCCTAGGCTGCACACAGGCTCTGCAATGGCGGGCCTGAGACACACTTTACAAGCTGCTTCTGTGGGTGGCACAACCAGTGCTGCAAGCCCACCAGCAGCATTGGATTTACAAGCCCTGGGCACACTCAGTGCACGGTACTAGGGACTGACAAGTAAACCAATCATCCAATCATGGAGTCACTAATACATACATCAATTTACGATAGGGAGCACTTGCACTTTGGCACTGTTTAGCAGCGGCAAAGTGCCCATGAGCATCTAGTCCAGCAAAAACATATCGACAACAGTGGAGGCATTATGAAAAAATGGAAGGGAGACCCACGCCAAGGATGCCAGGTCTAACACGTGTCCCCTCCAGCTGAAATGTGGGGAGAGTTATCCTACCCCTAGGGAGTTCTCATCACTAAGGCGGAAAAATCTGGACAGACCATCAGCATTGGCGTGTTCTGTACCAGGGCGGTGTTCCACCGTAAAGTCCATCCCCTGTAGGGAAATGGACCACCTCAACAGCTTTGGATTCTCACCCCTCATCTGCATCAACCATCTGAGGGGCCTGTGGTCTGTCTGAACCCGGAAGTGAGTCCCAAACAGGTATGGTCTCAGCTTCTTCAGTGCCCAGACCACAGCAAATGCCTCACGCTCAATAGCACTCCATCTCTGTTCCCGGGGAAGTAACCTCCTACTGATGAAGGCTACAGGTTGGTCTAGGCCCTCCTCATTGATCTGTGATAGAACAGCCCCTACACCATGCTCTGAAGCGTCCGTCTGAACAATGAACTCATTGGAGAAGTTGGGTGTCTGGAGCACAGGCGCCGTGCACATGGCAGTCTTCAAGGTGTCAAAAGCTTTTTGACAGGCGTCAGTCCAAATCACTTTCCTGGGCTGCTTCTTGGAAGTCAGCTCTGTCAAGGGGGCAACAATGCTGCCATACCCCTTGACGAATCTCCTGTAATACCCGGTGAGTCCTAGGAAGGCTCTCACCTCTGTCTGGGTCTTGGAGGGCTCCCAAGCCAGAATGGTATCAATTTTCGGTTGGAGCGGCGCCGCCTGGCCGCTCCCAACCTGGTGTCCCAAGTACACCACAGAACCCTGCCCAATCTGGCACTTACTCGCCTTGATTGTGAGGCCTGCCCTCCGCAGCGCCATCAACACTTCCCAGAGGTGGCGCAGATGTTCTTCCCAACTGGCACTGAACACTGCGATGTCATCCAGGTAGGCGGCACTGAAATCCTCCAGTCCAACCAACACCTGGTTGACCAACCTCTGAAAGGTGGCAGGGGCATTCTTCATCCCAAAGGGCATCACCCGGAACTGGTAGTGCCCATCTGGTGTGGAGAATGCTGACCTCTCTTTGCCCCATCAGTCAAGGCGATCTGCCAGTACCCAGACGTTAAGTCAAACGTGCTGAGGTACCGCGCAGCCCCTAACCGATCTATGAGCTCCTCAGCTCTGGGGATGGGGTGGGCGTCAGTCCTGGTGACGGAATTGAGTCCCCTGTAGTCCACACAGAACCGGAGTTCTGGTGGGGCACCAGGCGCGGCAGCCTTTGGAACCAAGACCACTGGGCTGGCCCAAGGGCTGTTAGAGGACTCAATCACCCCTAGCGCAAACATCTTGGAGACCTCCTCCTTGATGCAGGCTCTGACCCTGTCAGTCACCCTGTAAGCCTTGTGCTTCACAGGAAGACTGTCCCCAGTGTCCACATCATGGACGCACCAATGAGTGACACTTGGAACCAGGGAGAACAGGTCAGGGAACTGTCCCAACAGCTGGCGACAGTCACCCTGCTGCTCAAGTGTGAGGGAGGTAGAGAGGTTTACTCCCTCCACTGATCCATCTTGCTCTCAGGCGGACAGGAGGTCAGGAAGAGGCTCGGTCTCCTCCTCCATCCCATCATCTGTAGCTAAGAGCATGCCCACCTGGGACCTCTCCAAGTGGGGCTTTAGGCGGTTCACATGCAGGACCCGCAAGGGGTTTCTGGGAGACTGCAAGTCCACCAAGTAGGTAACTGGACTCTTGCGCTCCACCACCGTGAGAGGGCCGGTCCATCTGTCCTGGAGCGCACAAGGCTCCACCGGGGCCATGACCCACACTTTCTGACCAGGCTGAAGCTCTACCAGAGTGGCATTCTGGTCGTACCACCGCTTCATCTCCTCCTGGCTGGCTTCCAGATTTGCCTCAGCAAGTTCTCTGAAACGCCTAGTCTGGTTCCTGAAGGCCAGCATGTAACTGTATACATCCTGGGGAGGTTTCCTGGGAGATTGCTCCCAGCCTTCCTTGACCAATCTCAGAGGTCCTCGCACTGGGTGTCCATAGAGGAGCTCAAAGGGGCTGAACCCTAGAGACTTCTGTGGCACCTCCCGGTATGCAAACAATAGGCAAGGTAAGAGGACGTCCCATTTACGCCTCATGGGTTCTTCCAGACCCATAATCATGCCCTTGAGGGTCCGGTTGAATCTCTCAACCAGCCCATTTCCTTGAGGGTGGTAAGGAGTGGTGAACTTGTAAGTTACACCGCACTCCTGCCACAGGGACTTCATGTACTTGGACACGAAGTTGGTACCTCTGTCAGACACCACCTCTTGAGGGAATCCCACACGTGAGAAAATTCCCATCAGTGCCCGTCCCACCACGGGGCCGTCACTGTCCTCAGAGGGATGGCTTCAGGGTACCGGGTGGCATGGTCCACCAAGACCAGGATAAACCTGTTGCCCATGGCTGTCTTGGGGTCCAGTGGCCCCACAATGTCAATACCCACCCGTTCAAAGGGGGTGCTGACCACAGGGAATGGCTGGAGAGGAGCCTTGTGCTTCCTCCCACTCTTTCCACTTGCCTGGCAAGTCTGGCATGTCCTGCAGTGAGTGGCGGCACTCCTGCACATCTGGGGCCAATAGAAATGGGTGACAAGCCTGTCAAAGGTCTTGTCCTGCCCC
This sequence comes from Calotriton arnoldi, assembly GCA_963921515.1. NCBI lineage: Eukaryota > Metazoa > Chordata > Amphibia > Caudata > Salamandridae > Calotriton > Calotriton arnoldi. The sequence continues at coordinate 201,255 of CAWUFW010009334.1, read as the reverse complement.
AGATGTCCTGCTAACGGTACATCATGAGCCAACCCCAGTAGGAAGGCTCTGAAGCGCTGGGGTACCACCAGCACACGGGCTGACCCAGGCTCAGCAACCTTAGGCTCTGAATACAGGAGACCATTCTCCCAGTAAATCCAATGTGATCCAGACTGATCACCTGCTGCCTGGTCTGTGGCCTGTTGCCTCAGACCCACGAGAGAAGGGCATGTGTTCTGCTCCTCGCAGAACTCCTCCCTGGAGGGTCCTCCTTCTTGCTGCCAATGGGTCAGCTCAGGTCGGTCCACCAGTTCAGCTACCTGTTCCCCTGTAGGCTCCAGGGCATCCCCCTCAGGGTCTGCCTCCTCCTGGACCGTGGGAACTTCGGGGGCCGGTTTCCCGCACCCCCTGCCTCCTCTCTCTCCGGCAGGCACCTGGGCCTCCCTCTCAGGCTCCAGGTCCTCTTGAACACCTTTAGCTGCATTTGACCGGGTGGTCACACATGCCCAATCAGGCAAGCCCAACATTTCCAAATGCGCACTCCGCTCCACCTTAGCCCAAGGTGAGCTCTCCAAATCGTTCCCTAACAAACCGTCAACAGGCATGGCTGGCCTCACAGCTACTTGAAGAGTACCAGAGACCCCCCCCCCACTCAAAGGGAACCTGAGCCACCTTGCAGTGACTCTCTGTGTTGTCAGCGGCAACAACTGGATAGAATGCATCAGGGACAACCTGCTCTTTAGACACCAGGTGACACTTGACAGCTGTCACACTGGCTCCTGTGTCTCTCAGAGCCTCCACCCTATGGCCATTGATGGTCACCCACTGCCTGTACTTTTTAGCGTTCTCAGGCAGCTGGGTCCTAGGGACCATCTCAGAGTCTCCTAATGTGACAAGGGAAAACACTGTGGGATCCCCCCCACCTTGGACACCCAACTCCTCCCCCAGGGCTACACTAGCCTACTGCCGGGGGACTGCACCAGTGGGTGCTGGTTTTCCATGCAAAGGGCAACGAGGATCGTTTGCCTTGTGGCCAGGGGCGCCACACTTGTAACATACCAGTGGTCCCTGGTGAACAGGGGGGCCTGTCAGGCCACTGGCTTCTTCTCAGGGGGAGGCTGGGAACCTTTCCCTTGGTTCCCTTGGGGTCTACTTTGGGGCCCTTTATGGAACTCCCTCTGTTTGCCCTTGTCCCCCCCACTCTTCTGCTGGGGACCCTGCCCACCCTTGGTGGAGTCTCCCACGTGACCCTTGTGTACACGGGTACTCACCCAGCTGTCCGCCTCCTCAGCAAGCTGCCTAGGGTTAGTCAGCTTACTATCAATCAGGTGCTGGCGTAGCTCAGGAAAGCAATTACTGGACAAGTGCTCCCATGAAATCAAATCAAAGAGCGCCTGAAAATCAGTCGCTTTGCTACCCTTTACCCAACCATCCAAGGCTCTGCAAAAGAAGGTCACATATTCAACCCAGGTCCTGCTTTCAATCTTACTACAGTTCCTGAACCTTTGCCTATAAAGCTCAGGGGTCAAACCATACCTAGTCATTAAGGCATCCTTCATGTGGCTGTATGAATTATAGACTTCAGAGGGCAAATCCAACAAGGTATCCCGCCCTTCACTGAGGAACCGTCCCCACAACCCCGCTCCCCAATCCTTCTCAGGGACCCGGTGGGAAGACATGGCTACCTCATAGGCTTTGAACCACTGCCCAATGTCATCATTTTTAAAAAACTCCTTCACCACATCTTTGGGAATATACACCCTAGCTTCAACAGGCACAGTCGGTACACTGCCACCAGAGGGAGTAATCTCTAAGCTTTTGGCCTTCAATTCCAACTCCCTCAAAACTTTCTCATGTTCAAACTGCATTTTCTTTTCCTCTAGGGCTAATTTCCTAGTTTGCATTTCAAATTCTAACTGCCCATTCAGCTTGAGCTTTGTCAGCTCCATTTCGTGCATCCTACTCTCTTTCCTGTCCTCCAACTCTTCTGGAGACAGACCTCTGGCAGAAACACTGCTACCTACTGGGGAAGGTGGTCTTCCAGCCCCTAGACCCAATAGCCCCTCCAGCTGCCCTTCTGCACTCTCAGCCCCCTCCACAGGGGCACTCCTTGATTCGACCCAGGACCTCAGCGCCTTTTGGAGGTCCTCCTTCCTGGAGAGCCTGGTCATGGACACTTTAAACTTTTTGCAGAAATTCTTGAGCTGCTTGAGGGTGTAGCATTCTAGCCTCTCCTCTTCCCAATCACACTCAACAGAGGCTACTGATGCTGGTTTCTCCATGGTGATTAAACTTGGCAGTTGCAAAAATAGGAAATCCCAGAAAAAATGCTATAAAAGTATGTGGTTGCGTTTTGGTCTGCACTAACCCTGGGCATAATACTTTGAGCTGCAGTTCCACTAGTCGTTACTAGATGTCCCTCACGAGTCAAATGCAAAAGCTTCATGAAAGGGTTTCAATGCTTTTGCATTTGACTCGTGAGGACATCTAGTAACGACTAGTGGAACTGCAGCTCTTTGTAGAATTATTTTGATATTGGATACTATAATATTCACTGCCCACTGCTAATCTCGTCCCATAATGCTTTGCAGGGCCTTTGGTTGGGATTGTATTTTTGCCAATAACTGTGCTTGGGGTGGTCCTAAGAGGATGGGACCACCACTGAATCGTTCAAAAGATGTGCTTTTTGTTTTCAAGGCATCTGCTTGGTTCTCTCCCTAGGTTAGGGAGGATACCAAAATCATCACCTCTCTCACTGCTTGTTAATTTATCGATTTCACTTTTGTGAAATGCTATATGCATTTTAGCATATAAAGACAGAGATACTTATTTTATCTTAACTTGCACTGTGCAAGATGCCTTTGGCAATTATTGTACAGTGCAGTCAAGCACACAGCTACGCACTACGCAATTTGCATAGCTACGTGTAGTTCAAAATGTACTTCACGTAGCTACGTGAAGTGCTACTACGCAAACTACGCCCAGGGTTAGTCTGCACTCACTAAGTAGTGTTCACCAATCACTGTACATGAGTCACAAATGCAAGTCCAGAATCCTCACCGCTGACCACCAATGTTAGATTTGGGGGTCTCTAGTTGGCAGAGGTAGGTACCTTTGTCCAAATAGGGACCCTTGAGTCTAGTCAGGGAAAGTAGGTACACTCCTAAAATAACCCCTGCTCACCCTCTTGGTAGCTTGGCACGAGCAGACAGGCTTAGTTCAGAGGCAGTGTGTAAAGCATTTGTGAACACATACAGTAATCAAGTGACAACACTACAAATGGACACCACACAGGTTATATATTTATAAAAATAGGTATACTTTTATATAGATTTATCACAAGACCATAAACGACAAAAATAATCCATAATACTGTCAAGAGTGCTTAGTTCTGATCAAAAAGGCTTAATTCAAGGTTCTGTGCGAGTCGGTAGCCTCCTCCGGCTACGGCGATGTCAAGAAAAACAGAGTCTAACAAATCCAGCTGACCGCGTCGAGACGGGCCAACACAGCGTAGACAGACTCGGTCACAGTACCTTTACTTGAAGCGGCAGGCACGGGCGTGCGAGCCGGATGGCTGTACGTCGCGATCGCGATGCAAGATGGAAGCGTTGCAGGACACGTTGTCCCTCGATGCGGTGCAGGCAGCGGCTTGTTGACGTCGTCAGGACGGAGTCGGTGAGACCAAGGCCGTGCGTTGCAGGGCGAGACGGTGCTTCGATGCGGTGCTGGCAGGTTACGGTGCGGCGACGGAGCCGGATTCGGGAGCTGGCTTCGATCAGTCCGGACAGCGGTGCAAGTCGGGCGGTGCGTCGCGAAGTGTGCGAGCGGTGCCCAACTCCGGTGCGGTCACAGGACTCGAACTCAGCAGCAGTGACTGTGTCGGTCGGACCAGTTCGATTCGGCGTAGCGAAGCGTTGCAGGACGCGTTGTCCCTCGATGCGGTGCAGGCAGCGGCTCGTTGACGGAGTCGGTGAGACCAGGGCCGGGCGTTGCAGGGCGAGACGGTGCTTCGATGCGGTGCTTACAGGACACCGAGTCGGTCGTGAGAGTCGGTCACAGCTCCCTACCTCTGTAGCTACTGAAACAGAGTTTCCAGCAGCAATTCACAAAGGGGGTGAAGTCCAATAGTCCTGGGACTTCGGTCAGGGGGCAAGCTCTCTTCCAAGCCCTTGGAGATCCTTCACAAGTTGATGAAAGTCACAGCAAAGCAAAAGTTCCTTTCTCCTTTCTTTGGCAGTCAGGCAAACCACTGCAGGCCAATCCCCCAAGCAGCACTTCAGGCTTAGGGATAGTCTCTCCTCAGTTTCTTCTTGGTTCCGCTCCTCAGCAAAGGTTTCTTCTTGTTCCCAAAGCGATCTAAAATTCCTGGGTTTGGGCCCCAGTACTTATACTCCTTTTCTCTTTGTTCTCTGAAGGCAGAGAGGCCTTTGCTTAGTTTAAACCAGTTAGGTGCAGCTTTGGAGCACTCTGTGTACATGTCTCCTTCTTTTCCTTTCAGAGTGTGGGGCAGGGTACTCAGACGCCCGGCAGGAGGTGGAGCCAGCATTGTGGAAGGCAGGCACAGCCCAATTCAGACCCAGGTGCAACTCCTCCCTCCACTCGGGATGCAGATCTCTCTATTCAGCCCTGTGCTGACTCACCCTGTCTCCTGTAGCCACCCCCAGCCCCTGTCACGCAAAAACCAGACACACAATACACAAGCTGGCAGAGGCAGGCTGGATAGTTAGGCAAGAAAATACCTACTTTCTAAAAGTGGTATTTTCAAACACAGAATGTTAAAATCAACTTCACTAAAAGATGTATTTTATCATTCTGAGTTCAGGCATACTAAACTCGAATTTCTACCTAGTTCCTGAGTCAGTTAAGGATTATAAGATGTTATAATCAAAACTGCCCATTCTGGCCTATGGGGAACAGGTAGCCTTGCAATAGTGAAAAACGAAAATGGCTGTAATTCACTATTAGGACATGCCACACACACCAGGGCATGTCCTACCTTATACCTACAATGCACCCTGCCCTAGGGCCTACTTTAGGGGTGACCAACATGCAGTAAAGGGAATGTTTAGGGACTGGTAAGTGGGTGCACTCACCAAGTCGACATGGCAGCCCTAGGCTGCACACAGGCTCTGCAATGGCAGGCCTGAGACACACTTTACAAGCTGCTTCTGTGGGTGGCACAACCAGTGCTGCAAGCCCACCAGCAGCATTGGATTTACAAGCCCTGGGCACACTCAGTGCACGGTACTAGGGACTGACAAGTAAACCAATCATCCAATCATGGAGTCACTAATACATACATCAATTTACGATAGGGAGCACTTGCACTTTGGCACTGTTTAGCAGCGGCAAAGTGCCCATGAGCATCTAGTCCAGCAAAAACATATCGACAACAGTGGAGGCATTATGAAAAAATGGAAGGGAGACCCGCGCCAAGGATGCCAGGTCTAACAGATATCATACTGATATTTTCTTAAGGGAATCAAGTACATCCTATGTGTCTCATATTTTTGGAGCAAGTGCAACAATGAGTTCTTAGTATTGATAAAACATCATTTGAAAAATATGTTTCAGTAGATTATGGGAGGGAATATCGAGAACAAAACACTGAATAGTCACAATATGGTGACCAGAATACCAAGGGACAACATATCAAACAGGTAAGTGCACAGAGGGAGGTAAAGATTTAATATTCTTAATTCCACATCTACGTACCCTGAAGAACATAGTTATCACCAAGGTTTATATTTGTGAAGCTAGGTATAGAAAGTGTGTAGAAAAGTACCTTTCGATATTTTGTCTCTCGATATTCTGGTGATGATATTGTGTCCATTCGATATTTTGTCCTCTATATTTCCGACCCACACCATTTCAGGCTTCCTGGTATATACTGTTATTCATTTCCACATTCCACTTGTTTATAAGGGTATTCATATAATTTTCTGTTTCCCTAAAGAAGAAACACAGCTAAAGCTTTTTGTTAGAGAATGAATCCAGTCCAGCTGTGCAGAGGCAATTCGTTCTTTGTTGTTGGTCAATATTACCCTTGATTTATTAAAATTGCTTCTTTCTACCTTTGCTACACCAAACTTGTGCTGCAAAACAGAGAGGCCCAACATGATCCAGTCTCCTTTTTCAAGCCCCTTTAGGAAATTCCTTTGGAAATGTTATAGGTCATGATTTCAGTCCTTGTAACCAATACTTCAGTTAGAGAGATTAGGGACCTGGGGGTGTTTGCTAGGTTGATTTACTTACTTGTTGTTCTTTCCAGAAGGACTGTACTTAAGCCATCGCCCATATATCTACACAGAGTAGTTCTGTTTTCCTCATACACCACGATATACTTCTAACATCTTTGTTTCTGGTTTATGGAAAGTCCTTCTATTGGACAGTACCAGTCAATTCTCTTGAAGCAGGAAGCTTGGTGTTCATCTACCTGCCCAGCACACATACTTCAGAGAAAATGATTCCCCTTCTTTAACTATAGGACACCATTTCCAATAACCCAAGTCAATAGGGTAACAGATTTACCACCGGGCGATTTTACTCTGAGTAACGGGAATAAGAGTTAGAGTGGTAAATCTTATGTATGCATGGAGCCACCTACATTGTAATGCACTTTACAGAGACGATCCACTACAGGGAATTTTGTATTATGATCCAATAATTCCTTTGATGGGTTCTGATTACGTCATAAAACCTCATAAATATTTTACTGTAAAACAAGGTATTTATGTAATCTTTATTAAAGACTAAAAGCTCAGTTCACATTGGGAAAAATGCAAGCGGACCCTTGCATATGCCAAGGAATTGTTTTCTGTTATTCATGGTCCCTTCCGTGCTCACGTCCTTTCCTTGATCTCCAGCGGTATGTGGACAAGGGCCTGGTCACAAAGTTCCTACAGTCAGTTGGGGGATGGGCAACTGCTGTGCTAGGCCTTGTGATGTTGTACTAGTTCCTGACTAAACTTTGTTTCCATTTCAAGTCGACGTTTTCTTCAATTGTAACAAGAGGACTTGTGGGCTTTTCTCTTGCGGCATGTATGTCACCACAATGAGGCTTCACATGTAGATGTTGTCTTAAATCTGGGTGACTGTGTGTCTGTTGTGTTGTTTGTGTGGAGCACATGCTTGCACACCACAATATTGTAAGTCATGCATGGCAGAGAGCTGCAAGTTGTTACAGGATTTCCCCGTGCAAGTTTATGAGCTGGATGTTTATGTTATCTTTTACTGCGTGCACTACACTGGTTGCCAGTGAGAAACAGAATCACTTTCAAAATCTGCTACCTAGTGCACAAAGCGCTCAATGGCAAGGGACCCAGTTATTTTTATTTTTTTTGTAAAATCTTTTTATTGGCATTTCGTTACTATACAAGGTCCTTACATCATGATAGCATCATTACAGGTGGTCAGTACATTGATTGCAAGCCTTTCTGTTCCCGGGTTTTATTACATTAGATGGGAACATGAGTTATTACACAACATCCATCTTTGTATCTGGGGGCGACGTATTATACAGCCCGTGCGAACATATGTTATTCCCTGCAGAACGTACTATTACTCTTGTGTAGACCTGTTATACTGGTGTTGGGTAACACCGTCAATTGTGCTTTCTTGTATTATAAACATAACTGTTCTTATGTAACGCAACTGGTGCTCGTGTAAAGCGCTCTGATACCCGATACCTTCGGGTCAAGTTCGCGCTATATAAAACTCCGTAAAATAAAAAATAAAAAATAGATTTTATTGATTATCTCATTGACATATTAGCAGGTTTGGCTTCACTCCCTGTTTCAGTACATAGTATTTCCATGAATGGTATGTTGACTTCATGGGCAGATTGTAAGTGGTTAGCCCAGGGAGACATCTTCAGGGCAGCCACGTGGACCTCACCTAATCCATTCAATTCTGTTTGTAGGCAGAGTGTAAACTCTTCAACACTATTTCTTGCTTCCGCTATGTAACCTGTTGCAGTTGGTATAAAGTATGTTCAATAATTCCATAGATTTTATGGAGTTTGTGATCTTGGCAAAATGACTCTCATGCTATTTTGGATAACCTCACTGATGGGGACTGTAGCAAGAAAGAGAGATGAAATGGCAATGGTCCTATTACTTACAAGTACTCTCCATTACCCTGAGATTTACTCTTCCTCATGACTGATCACTTAACAAGGATGAGTCTCTTACCCCAATGGCAGTTGCAATGGTGAGTCTCTCACCCCAGCTACCTCTGTGCAGGTGAGCTCCTCTCATCTGCCACAGGGGTAGAGACATGGGAGAACCATTCACAACATGACTTCATGTACCTCACCTGACTACCCCTTGCTATGTGCATGAACTATAACTTATACCTGGTGTCCTGCCATCCACTCCCACCACCTACTGACCAGCTCTCCCCTCTCACCCACCTGAAAAATATACCTGGCATCCTGCCAAACACCCACACCACCCTCATCATTTCTTCACTTTCTCCCTTGCAAATAATAAAACTAAAATACCAGGGCCCGTATAACAGAACTGTTCCGTAAGCGCCACAGGTGTTTGCACCCGCTTTGTGCACCCCTGGGGCACTTTGGTATTACAAAAGGGTCCGCAGACGCATGTGCAGCCCCTTCTGTAATACAGATAGCGCTGGCGCATGTGTTTTGTCAGCGCTATCTCAAGAAGGCGTTCCCTCATATGCATGGGGGCGTGGCCCCATGCAAATGAGGGATCTCTTTACCTAGGTGCCTGCGCTGTATTATAGACGCAGACGCAGAGGTGAAGAAGCAGTCAGGAGGTGCACTAACAGTGTGCCACAAAAAGGTGGAGCACTGTCAGTGCACCCCCTGATGGCAGCCCTCTGGAGGGGGTCGAGGGGGTCCTATGGACATCCCCTTGCAGGCGGGTGCCGTCACTCACTGCACCTGCCTGCAAAGGGATCTCTCTCTCTCCTCTTTAAAGTGCAGACGGGTGGCGCCTGCTCAGTGGAACACGGAGCGACTTTGAAGCAGTCGCTCCGTATTTCACTTGAATGCGCTACCCCCAGGGCTGCAAGAGTTTGCGGTTGCCCTGAGGGCAGTGCATTCAACCTAATAGAGTGCACTTTCCCTGTTTGTGCCCGGCACACCTGTTTGAAGGTGCGAAGTGGCGCAAGCAGGGAAAGTGCGCCCGATACATAATAGGGCCCCAGGTCTTCTGTCATCATTGTGACACTTCCCTCCTTTGCACAAGTTTAATAAAACAATCATTGTCAAAGCCAATGGTCTTGCTGTTCAGTGCCGTTACCCAACGTTTTGTCTTTCCCAATGTTTTTTCTGATGCTGTTTCACATCGGCAAAAAGAATAAAAAAGCTTGTTTGCCAATTCAGAACAGTATTGGCAAAAACAAAAAAGCTGCAGCAGTGTAATGATGTACACACAAGCATATGTCAACCCGCATGCACACATATGTAGCATGATTCAGCGGCCATTTTTTATAACTTTTAATTTACCGTTCCAAGATGTGGACACAAAACTTGGAGCCGTAAATTAAAGAAATATGCATGAAAGCCCTTAAAAATAAAAGGAGCAGCCTAGTAGTAAGTCACAACTGCCAGATCCTTCCCCAAACTTTTTTTTTAAAAAACAATGTGACAGGGATGGGTGGGGGAGCAAAGGAGGAGGGGTTAGGGGGGCTGAAAAATAAATTGAAAAATAATACTGTGCGGGAGAAGCAATGGACTCGTTTGTTGGGATGAGGGAGCAACATGGAGTGCGCTGGGAAGGAGGGGATGTGAGAGGAAAGCTACACATGTAAGAGAGAGCTGAAAAAACACACTCACTCCCATGGAGTGGTAAAAACAAAAGAAAAAATGAGTTCCCTGTTGTACATCTGTGAAAGGATACAAGTTACCCATTCAAAAAGATGGTAAGGAAGCTGTGTTCCAGAAGGGAGGGGAGGCAAACAGCAGCGTCCCGTGAAGGTAAGAGGAGTGGGGCCGGGTTGGGTGGGATTTTGACAGACGACGTCGAGGGAAAATTCATTATTTATTTAATTTTCCCTCGTGGTCTACTGTCCGGGCCGCTGCTGGAGGCAAATACACAAAAAAGAAAGACAGCCACTGAATAGGATGCAAGTAAATGAGATACATAAGACAGCCAACCCACGGTAAGCAATGGGCTGACCCAAAGCCCATTGTAAGTATTGATATTGTCCACAGTAGCTCTTCGACTACCTGACTACCCCTTGCTATGTGCATGAAAAATGACTTATATCTGGGGCCGTATTATTCATACGGCCCATTTTCCTTTTTTGCGCCGGGCACAAACAAGGAAAATGCGCTGTATTAGGATGAATAAGCTGCCCCCAGGGTATCCGCAAACTCGGGGGCAGCGCAATCATGCGAAAAACTGAGCGGCTGCTTTGAAGCTGCTCCTTGTTTCACAGTGCAGGTGGCAACCCGCCTGCACTTTTAAGGGGGATTAGAGATCCCCTGGTAGGCGGGAGCAATGAGTGACTGCACCCGCCTGCAAGGGGACTTCTGGGGGGTCCATGGGATCCCCTTTGCTCCCTCCAGAGGGATGCCATCGGGGGCGCATTGTCAGTGCACCTCCTGCCAGCCTCCTGACAGCTTCTTTGCCTTTGCGCCCGCATCTGTAATACGGCATGGCGCAGAGACAAAGGGATTCCCTCATTTGCATGGGACCACGCCCCCATGCAAATGAGGGAACGCCCTCTGATGACAGCGCTGGCAGTCTTCGATATCTCACAGATATTCATTGGCTTTGGGCTGAATGTGGGCCCCCTGAAAGGTTGGGGGCCCCCTTGGATTAATGCCCCTGTGCTGTCCTCTGCTCATTGCATACAAGACACCTCAGGCACACACAATATATTGGAGATACAAAACAACAGAACATAAAACAACAAACAAATTTGGCTTGTGTTTAAAAATGGCCACCACCCGATGAAGAAGAGTGCACCTGGTTACAATTGCCATGATGTGAGGAGGTTATCAAGAGAGTGTTGTCTCTGGCAGCTCCCCATGCCCCTCCTACCGCGTTGAAAATTTCATCAACTCTACAGACTTATCCACTAAAGCTCCCTGGGCTGCCAGGATTTCTTCACATCTGTAGCAGGAAGTGAGCCACAATTTTCTACCTTTGAACATTGAACTTTTACCTCATTTCATCACACCTGGGTCTTCGCTTTAGGGGTTATGTTGATGGAGCCAGGTGACTCAACAGGTTACTGTGAACTGGAGACAAAGCTCAATCTATGAGTGCTGGTGGGGGGGAGGATCCCTGATTCATGGAGAGGGGCCGAAGTAATACCAATCTTTAAGAAAGGGGATAGGTCAATGCCCTCCAACTACCGACCAATTAGCCTGATCGATTGTGCCCAAAACGTCTTCTGCCGCTCGCTCCTGGTTAAAATCCAGGACTGGATGGATGAGAACAACATTCTCTCTCCGCTCCAGGCAGGCTTTCAGAGGAGGACTGGCACAATCGATCAGGTGTTTCGCCTTGTCACACTATATTGGAAAGTCGTTGTGTTGGGCAAAGGTAGTTTATATCTTGCCTTTATCGACCTAAAAACAGCCTTCGACCTCGTCCCAAGGGACTCCCTTTGGCGGGTACTCAGGGATATGGGAATGCCGCTAGCAATTGTAGAAATCCAAATTCGGTTGCATGAGGGAAACTTTGCCCGTGTAAGATGGGGGGACCAGGGACAGACTACTGAGCCTTTTATGATCCAGCGGGGGGTTCGACATGGATGTGTTTTAGCCCCCACACTTTTTTCCCTGTATGTCAACCAGGTAGCCGACCTCCTGTGCTCCACACCTGCCGACGCTCCAACTTTGGCGAATACCAAGATTCCAACTTTGTTATTCGCCGATGACACCTTACTGATATCTAAAACTCCCATGGGCCTACAGAGATTATTAAATCAATTTAAGGCCTTTTGTGATGAGAGGGGTTTGGTCATCAATACTACCAAAACCAAGTTAATGATGCTGAGCCCTCACAAAACCTTTAAGGGTACCATGACGCTGGACAATGTTCAGCTTGAGAGGGTCAGCTCATTTGATTACTTGGGCATTAAGTTGTCCGAGGGTATGGCTTGGAAAAACCATTTAGGAAGGGTACTGTTGAAACTCTCACAGCTCACGGGGGCACTGAGGCGAGAGCACTGTCAATCTTACACCAAACCAGTGGCCCCTGTTCTTAAATTATACAACTTCAAGGCCGTGAGCAGTGCCCTCTATGGGGCCGAGTTGTAGGGCACCACACCTGTTGGCGACCTTGCAGTTGTGGAAAATAAGTTTCTCAGGAACTTAATATCCCTTCCTCAAAGTACCCCCCTAATTCCCCTCAAGCTAGACATGGGGATCAAGTCCATTAATGACCTTGCGAAGCTCCGTCCCTTGCTGTTTTGGCATAGATTGACCACCACACCTGAATTGGCACCTTATGCCGCAGCTTTGAGCGAGGTCATAAATTTAGATACCTCAAGGAAAATCGGCTGGATAAAACAGGTGTATTATTGTCTAGCATTGGGCTACCGGGGCAGGCTATTGGCCAACCGCCATCATTTTCAAAGGGCCAACTGAAAGCCAGGTATTGGGCATGGGTGGAAGAGAATATTGTCTTGAATAGACACCACGGTAGGCTGACAGAAGCTTTTATTGATTCGAAAAATATTTGTCGCCTGGAGAGCTTTTTCAACATTATTAAAGTGGCAGCAGATAGAAAACTATACACACAGTTTAGACATGGCACCTTGCCTATCAATTCTTTCACCAACTCTTGGGAGAATATTAAAACCAAACCCATGGGGTGTCCCTCTTGCCCAAGCCCACAGGAATCCATAGGCCATGTTCTTTTTGCATGTCCAGCCTATGTCAAACCAAGGAGAAAATGGTTAACACCTGTGTGTTGGCAACTAGGGACCCGAAGCTCCCAAGAAGCCCTACGAATTTTAAAATCAGAGGCTAGACCGGTTTTTGTCTGTGCAACAGCTAAATTCTTGGGTCAGTTTTGGGCAATAAGGAGGAGAGCTCAGTTAGCAATGCTGTCATTACCCTGTCTGGAAAGCGGAGTTGGCTCCGAATAGTAAAATGTATCTTAATCATGCTTAAGATGTTATTTGTTATTAACTCGTTTTTATTAGTATTTTTACGGCTTTTAAAAACAAAAAGGAAAAACAAACGTATTTTTTTTTTTTTTTTAATTTGCAAAGTTTTATATAGCGCTGGCTAGACCCGGAGGTATCAGAGCGCTTTACATGAGGATCAGCGAGTTACAGGTTACATAGTTACATAGCGAGTTACAGGTTACATAGTTACAAAGCCAAGTATAGACATAGGAGAAAAAAAACATGAAATAACACAATAATGTGAGTTATTAGCGCATTACACATGTCTTATGCGGAGGGAGAGGGTAGGGTGGGAATGGTGAACAGGGGTAAGGGAAGCAGGTAGGAAACACAACGGGGAGGCGAGGAAAACAGTGACTGATGTCCGGCTGGGTAGGTGACGGCCGAGGGTGAACCAGAGCCAAACTCCTCTATAGCTGCATAGGACAGCTCCACCGGGCATCGGTCAAGGTTGCTCGGGCACCGCTGTAAGTACAGACAGTTAGGTTTCCGCCCAGGGGGCATCGTCAAAGTTCCATCGAGAGCACCGGTCACAGTGTTGCTGGGAAGCTCCTGCCTCAACCTCCTGCTCGCCCCCAGGTCAAGGGTCAAATACTGATGTCGCTACCCGGACAGAGGTCAGCTGCCGTTAAAGCCTCCTTGCCTCCACCAAGAACCGGGGTCTCAGAGCTCCCAGAGGACGGAGGTGGAGATCGCTGGCGGCGGCATAGGAGAAATACCCTGGTGGTGACTGGTAAGGGGTCATCTCGCTCAGAGGGGTGTTTTGTATACAGAGGGACGGTGCGCAGCTGCTGCAAATGTCTAACATACCTCCCAGTCACGGACTCCGTCCCCGATGAAAGGCCTGGTCTCGGGGGCTGTTTTGGGTCTGAGTCACGGGCGCCATTTTGGTGACAGTCACTGCTCAAATAAAGATCGCCGTGGTGATGAAGTCGGCCTTATACTGAAGCGCTCCTTATTATCAACAGGCACCGCATCAGCAAGAATCAGTGCCAAGCAGGAAATAGTTGCAGACGGTCATATCACTCGTTAAATGCGCCAAGTTCTAAAACACGGGCGCCATCTTAAGGTCAGGCTCTGCACTCATGAGAATCACTGTGTTGATGATATAGGCTTTGCAAGGAATGGAGCCCCAGGCCACTATGAGGCAGTTCAAATGATCCTGCTCTGTAGGGGGGGTGCTTGCGGATGAAGATCTAACCTCCGAGTGCCTTTGCCAATATAAGGCACACTGTCTGAGGAGTTCCGGGGATTATTAGGCATAAGCAGCCTACCTGGGTCCGTGTGTGGGCTCGATCCCGGAGTAATGCAGGAGGACCGATGCGGCGTCTATGCGGCAGCGGGCGCTCGGCCGAGCCGCGCCCGCTTCGTCGTGCTTCCGTTGCACTTGCGATCCTGCGGGCTTGATGTGAGGACGGGGGCCGCTCACAGCTTTAGGGGACCTTTTAGGTAACAGGAGCTAATCAATTTTGTGCTTGAGAGTGTATTCTAATAGATATTTTTTTTGGGGTAATTGAATTAATTGCGTCTATATAGTACAGGCTCATTAAGTCTATTTATCTTCTATTTTTTTTATCCGAATGCTTTTTTTATTCTATTATGTATCATCATTTTCTTGTGTGGTTGCTTCTTTTATGGTTCTGTGTAACCAAAATAAAGAAATTTGATTTGAGTGATCGGTAGTGTGTAGGTGCGTAATTTTTCCTACCTACATGCAGTTGGTAAATATTGGGATATTCCTACCTCTCGGTAGTAGACGGACAGTCTAAGCAAACCCCGCAATTTAGACTCATCCTGCTGTGGACCCCACCCCCACAATTCACACTCACCTGCAGCTAACATCATCCCAACAATTAGTACTCTTGCTGCTGCCAGCCCCATAATAGATGCCCACGGTGGTGCTGATCCTTCTCACATATCATATAATGGCAGACCCACCAACCACACTCACCCAGCAGATCTCCCAAGCTCAAAAAATGTATTCTATAATCAACCTCAGCCCCACAATTCATACACACCCCGCAGCTAACTGCACAGGCACAGCCACAAATCCTGCCCTGCACCTCACCTAAGCCCAGAAATTCATACTCACCCTGCAGCTAAGTGCACAACCACAGATCATGCCCTGTACCCCAACTAAGCCCAGCAAGTCATTTTTTTTTTTACCATTTAATTGCATTTTCATAACAACAGCCTTCAATGTTACACATGGACATAGTACATTGACAGTATGTGTATATTCATCACTGAAACAGGGTCATTTTGACATCGTACAAAAATGAAGGAATTCATGGTTCTTATCATCAACTTATACAACCAGCCAAACTTTTGAGAACATGCAGCAACACTACTACTATTCAGGACAATTAGAGGTGCCAGCTAGAATTCTTTCCAGTCGGAATCTATTGCAAGTTCATTGGGGTTGAAGCGTGATGCCCACAGTCATCAATTGCCAGTAGATTATTTTGCAGTATCATCTAGGCTTGGATTCATCTAACTGCACATGGGGATTCTAGGCAGGTGCAACAGTAACGGGAAAAAGGCAAGAAAAACAAGCATTGGCAGAGCCAATAGGTCTCGCCTTTGGGACCTTATAAGTGTTTAGCCAGAGATATTGACTTTGCCTATGTCTTTAAGCTGTGCTGTACAGAAGTCTGCAGCATGCTGAAAAGTTGAGAACAAAACACACAGAGGGTTGAGGCAATAATCCCGCACCTGTTACTTAAAAGTGGCTCAACAGTATGATGATGGTGCTAGAAAGCCAAGAAGTGCACCCCTCTCCACTTCCTATTTGGGTGATCCCCAAAAACAATCCCAAAAAGGAATGGAATCAGCACACATCAATTATAAATATTATTTAAAGTTCATAAAACATCAGGTGTTCACGATGATTTGAAGAAAATGCCAGGTCCAGATTTTTCTTATAATCTCAAAAATTTCCTTTATTGATAAATATGTGCAGTTGTTAAAATCCAATTCAAAAAATTCATTTAGCCAACGCGTTTCGTCTCAGGAGAGACTTCTTCAGGGCTCAGAATTATATGAACGTTATATGTTCGTATTCAGAGAGCAAAGGAAAATTCTAAGACACAAATAGATGCAGTGCCAAGGTAATCATCTTAGTGCGATGATAATAGTGCAGACGTTAACATTGAAAGGCAGGGTGGCCAGCAACAATAGTCTCAGCGTCCGTACGCGAAGTTTGAAAACTAAGATGATTACCTTGGCACTGCATCTATTTGTGTTTTAGAATTTTCCTTTGCTATCTGAACATATAACGTTCATATAATTCTGAGCATGCTGAAAAGTTATAATAAAGAAGTGTCAGAAACATTTTTGTTACCTTATATATGACCAAGAAAGCATTATGTACAACTGAACGACCATATTAAAAAAGTATTAACAATAAATAATGTCTTGAGTTTTTTTTTGTCCTTTCAATGCTGCCAACTTCTATCTGCCTGTCCCAATGGTTGCTTGTTATGTTTTTTTTTGTTATGGGGGGGCATAAATAACAGGAGGGGGAAGGTTGGAAAATAGTACCTGTATAACAGTCAGTGAGAGAGTCAGAGAGAGAGAGTCAGTCAGTGAGAGAGAGTGAGAGAGTCAGTCAGTGAGAGAGAGAGTGAGAGAGTCAGTCAGTCAGTGAGAGAGAGAGAGAGTCAGTCAGTCAGTGAGAGAGTGAGAGAGTCAGTCAGTCAGTGAGTCAGTCAGTCAGTCAGTCAGTGAGAGAGTCAGTCAGTGAGAGAGTCAGTCAGTCAGTCAGTCAGTCAGTCAGTGAGAGAGAGAGTGAGAGTCAGTCAGTGAGAGAGTCAGTCAGTAAGAGAGTCAGTCAGTCAGTGAGTCAGTCAGTGGGAGAGTCAGTCAGTCAGTGAGAGAGCAAGTCAGTCAGTCAGTCAGAGAGAGAGTGGGAGAGTCAGTCAGTCAGTGAGAGAGAGAGTGAGAGTCAGTCAGTGAGAGAGAGAGTGAGAGAGTCAGTCAGTCAGTGAGAGAGAGAGAGAGAGAGTGAGAGAGAGAGTCAGTGAGTCAGTCAGCGAGAGAGTGGGAGAGTCAGTGAGTCAGTGAGTCAGTCAGTGAGAGAGAGAGTGAGTCAGTCAGTTAGTCAGTCAGTGAGAGAGAGAGAGAGTCAGTCAGTCAGTCAGTGAGAGAGTCAGTCAGTGAGAGAGCAAGTCAGTCAGTCAGAGAGAGAGTGAGAGTCAGTCAGTCAGTGAGAGAGAGAGTGAGAGAGTCAGTCAGTCAGTGTGAGAGAGAGAGAGAGAGAGAGAGAGAGAGAGTGAGAGTCAGTCAGTCAGTCAGTGAGAGAGTCAGTGAGTCAGTCAGTCAGTCAGTGAGAGAGTCAGTGAGAGAGTCAGTCAGTCAGTGAGAGAGAGAGTGAGAGTCAGTCAGTTAGTCAGTCAGTGAGAGAGAGAGTGAGAGTCAGTCAGTCAGTCAGTGAGAGAGTCAGTCAGTTAGTCAGTCAGTGAGAGAGTCAGTCAGTCAGAGAGTCAGTGAGAGTCAGTCAGTCAGTCAGTCAGTGAGAGTCAGTCAGTCAGTGAGAGAGAGATTGAGAGAGTCAGTCAGTGAGAGAGTGAGAGTCAGTCAGTCAGTCAGTGAGACAGAGTGAGAGAGTCAGTCAGTGAGAGAGAGAGTCAGTCAGTGAGAGAGAGTGAGAGTCAGTCAGTGAGAGAGAGTCAGAGAGTCAGACAGTGAGAGAGAGAGTCAGAGAGTCAGTCAGTGAGAGAGAGAGTCAGTCAGTCAGTGAGAGAGTCAGTCAGTGAGTCAGTCAGTCAGTGAGAGAGTCAGTCAGTCAGTCAGTGAGAGAGCCAGTGAGAGAGTCAGTCAGTCAGTCAGTGAGAGAGTGAGAGTCAGTCAGTCATTCAGTTAGAGAGAGATTGAGAGAGTGAGTGGGTCAGTCAGTGAGAGAGTCAGTCAGTCAGTGAGATAGAGAGTGAGAGCGTCAGTCAGTCAGTCAGTGAGAGAGTCAGTCAGTGAGAGAGAGAGAGTCAGTCAGTCAGTCAGTGAGAGAGAGAGAGAGAGAGTCAGACAGTGAGAGAGTGTGAGAGTCAGTCAGTGAGAGAGAGAGAGTCAGAGAGTCAGTCAGTGAGAGAGTGAGAGAGTCAGTCAGTGAGAGAGAGAGACAGTGAGAGAGTGGAAGACCTGGGCTGGACTCTCTGGGTCACAGAACGGCGCAGCGTCACAAACAAGATATATGGAGCATAACTTAATAATCTCCGTGCCACTTGTACCAGTAATATTGCTCAAGAACCGAAGAAGAAACAAATACCACTACACCTGGGAAGCAGTGTTGTGCTGTCATATACAGTGGGAAAACCAAGGTACATTTAGACACGGGTAGTCCACGGGTAGTCCACAAGGAATACAGAGCATAGTCAGAGACAAGTATAACACGAACGACTGAGGGAACCGACAACAGGCAAAACAATGAAGTAGAGGAAGCAAGTGTGAACGCAAATTAGTAGGATAAGCGAGAGAGTGGTAACAACCGCCCCTGTTGCCAGACATCCATCCATATTTCAAGAGAACCTTAATAGGGATCCACAGCGGGAGGTACAATGAAAGAAACACAACTAGAAGGGAACTCACAACTAGATGAGGAATCATCAAAAGATGAATAAAACACGATGGGTTGAAAACGATGTAAACATGCGAAAGCCTTGTTAACCCCAAAACGTGTGCCTCTTTGAGAGATGTGATTAAATTGGTGTTTATAGACAGTATAGAGGTTACAACGTGTAGAAAAGTGGACCGGCAAGGGGGGTTGCTTTTCTTTCTTTACTCTCCGTGCCATTTATGAACTGAAAGTAAAGGTCACACTGTCGGAATACATTGTCACTTTCAGCAAGCGCGGTCCGTGGTCCCTAAAGTGAAACCGGACCGTGCTAAAAAGAACGAACAAAGAAGAGTGGGAGGGGTGCAAACATGGAGCGCAGGCTGCTAATTAGTAACCTGATCCACGACGAGGGAGGAATGCAGCTGCCAGCCTGCGCGCCGCTGCTCGCTCTCGAGAGCAAAACGCCGTGGGAGTGAACATTTGAAGAAGAGGTGGGACATGCACCCGCCTTTGGCCATTTGCGTGCTTTCATTATCGAAAGACACACGCAAAGGCCAATCAGATGTATGGGAGTAGTCCGACCCACACGGAGAAGTTTTGAGCCCTCACAAGAAGCCTCCCATAGAGCAGCGCATGCGCGCTGCGCTAGGCTCAACCTAAACATAAGCACAGGCCCATCAGCGAATGCGTGCTGGCAAATAGTAAGCCACTGCCTCACAGGTATGATAAAATATATGTTAACTAGCAAGGTATACTGTAGCGCTAGACTGGGCGGTCCTCGCTGTAAGTTTGCTAATGGCGTGTCCCACTCGGCAGCTATAGCGTATTTCCGCAGCCCTCGAGCTTCTTCCCGCCTGAACACCACTGCCTCCGCCCGCCCCCACTTAAGCTTATGCTTAGCCTTTAAAGCTCTCCACTCCAATGGTCCAGCCTCCATTAGGCAACTATTCAATCGTTATATCCCGACCAGAAACTTAAGATCGGCCTCCCATGCAAAACTGGCTGTCCCCAAGTTTAGGAGGACCACCTGGGGAGGAAAGAGTTTTGCAGTCACAACTGCTAAACTCTGGAACACCATGCCACTTACCCTAAAAACCTCAGTTAATCTGCTCTCTTTTCGCAAAGCACTAAAAACCTGGCCTTTCAATAATTAGATCAAACCCATCCCCTTTACTCTCCATCTGCCACCTTCCGGGACCGTTGCCCAGTTTCCTCCCCCCATGGAGCTTCAGCCCCTAGACACCCGCGGGTATTAGCGCGCTTTAGAAATCTTATTTTCATTTCATTTTCAAGCGTTGGTCTGCTCCAGTGAGCCTCGCCGGGAAACGTCTGAGCTTTCCAGTACAATGGCCAGAGGCCAGCGTGTAATTAAAAGTGCCAAATCAATTAATCTATTTGTAGCTTTTGAGGCTTTGGGGTGTTTAAATAACCCTAGTAAGGAGCCCACCAAGGTGCACACCCCTGCGTGACCAGTCACCTCCTCAGTGCTGCAGAAACCGCATCCTACAGCGCACTGACGGCCAGACAGTTCCAAAACATGTGCCCCATATCAGCCCCCAAATGTAGACAGCGTGGACACGTGGAAGAAATCCCAAACATACAATGTAGTGTCGTTGGAGTGAGGTAAGCCCTAGGAAGGATGTTATGTTGGATATATTGGAACTTAGCATTCCGTGACACTTTCCTGGGGTAATGAAGCGCTCTCGCCCACTCTTAGTGTGTTAGGGCTCTTCCCACATCTCTATCCCAGCATCTGCGGATCCCTGCAAGAGGATCATGTGTAGTATAGGCTAGGGACGTACGAACCACGTTATGAGTCTGCGTCCGCTACCAATTATATATAGTGCGTGCGGCAGTGGGTGTTAATCAGGTTCTGTGTCCGTTATACCCCAAAGGTTCTCCAGTACAGCTAATAGACTACCATGAGCCAAAAAGTGACCAGCCGGAAGCCCGTACTGCCATAGGGCATAAGCACCCATCCTGGAATAGTGCATAAATTGTAGCGACTTTGGCTCAGCAAGTCATACTCACCCTGCAGCTAAATGCACAGCCACAGACCATGCCCTGCACCCCACCTAAACCCAGCAAGTCATACTCACCCTGCAGCTGCACAGCCACATATCCCACCCTGGACCCCACCTAGGCCCAACAAGTCATACTCACCCTGCAACTAAGCACGCAGCCACATATCCCACCCTGCACCCCACCTAAGCCCAACAAGTCATACTCACCCTGCAGCTAAGTGCACATCCACATATCCTACCCTGCACTCCACCTAAGCCCAACAAGTCATACTCACCCTGCAGCTAAGTGCACATCCACATATCCTACCCTACATTCCACCTAAGCCCAGCAAGTCATACTCACCCTGCAGCTAAGTGCACATCCACATATCCTACCCTGCACTCCACCTAAGCCCAGCAAGTCATACTCACCCTGCAGCTAAGTGCACATCCACATATCCTACCCTGCACCCCACCTAAGCCCAACAAGTCATACTCACCCTGCAGCTAAGTGCACATCCACATATCCTACCCTACACTCCACCTAAGCCCAACAAGTCATACTCACCCTGCAGCTAAGTGCACATCCACATATCCTACCCTACATTCCACCTAAGCCCAGCAAGTCATACTCACCCTGCAGCTAAGTGCACATCCACATATCCTACCCTGCACTCCACCTAAGCCCAGCAAGTCATACTCACCCTGCAGCTAAGTGCACATCCACATATCCTACCCTGCACCCCACCTAAGCCCAACAAGTCATACTCACCCTGCAGCTAAGTGCACATCCACATATCCTACCCTGCACTCCACCTAAGCCCAACAAGTCATACTCACCCTGCAGCTAAGTGCACAGCCACAGATTGTACCTGCACCCCACTTAAACACAGCGATTCATACTCACCCGGCAGCAAAGTGCACATCCACATATCCTACCCTGCACTACAACTAAGCCCAACAAGTCATACTCACCCTGCAGCTAAGTGCACAGCCACAGATTGTACCTGCACCCCACTTAAACACAGCGATTCATACTCACCCGGCAGCAAAGTGCACAGCCACAGACCATGCCCTGCACCCCACTTAAACACAGCGATTCATACTCACCCGGCAGCAAAGTGCACAGCCACAGACCATGCCCTGCACCCCACCTAAACACAGCGATTCATACTCTCAACATTCGTCAGTTCTAATAATATAAATACCTTTAACAAAAACTCTGTTTTGACATCCGAGCCTAAGAATGTGCTGGTATATTGGCTGTGGGGAGTGGTGGTGTCAAAGGTACAAGAGGCCCCAGCGGATCCTGCTAAGTCGGTCAAAGTTCAGACACCTTTGCCCGAGTTTCAGACGAAAGCAAACAGTGAGATAGACAGGAGGGTGCAGGTGGGAGGTGGGGGAGGCAGAAAAATTGCACTGACAGGTGGGAGGTACCTGTGAAAAATAACAGGAGGTAGGGATGGGCAGGGCGCCTTGCTAGGGTGCTATAAAGAGGCGCCCGGGATTCTCGTCTGTGGTTTCTCTCAGTTGACGCTACAGGGACAATAATGTCTCGGATTTTCATCAGAACGAGGCGCTATGTACAATTCACGCGGGAGCTTCAGAGACAGCGCTGCCTGAGAGAGGCCACACCAGCGCCGAGGAGAAGGTAAGTGCATTGCTCGGGGATAGCCATAGGGTAGGGGCACCAGGGAGTCTGAGAGGGCTTCTACAGATAAGCAACAGGCTCCAGAGACAAGGGAGAGAGTGTCCAGAGGCGGGAGAGTGGATCCAGAGACTGTACCCCGAGAGCGTCCCGAGACATGAAAGAGGACTCAGAGACATGGAAGGGACCGGACACCGGGGAGAGAGCGCCCGGAGCCAGAAGTAGACATCCAGAGACCAATGAGTGAGACAGGCTAGAGAGGGTCCCTCCCCCACGCTTGGGAGACAGCGTCCGACTCCAGGGACAGGAGAGAGCTTCCAGAGAGAGACGGTCCTGAGACGGAGGAGGGCTTAGAGACCTGGAATAGAGCGTCGTAAACAGGAAAGAGCATTCAGAGACGAGAGAGACGCTGCAGAGAAACAGGGAGACAACATTGAGGTAAGCTGAGTCAATGGAGTCAACACCCAGAAGTAGAAACAAGAATAGGCCTTACCTATACGAGATCTATTAGCCTTGTCAATGTTTGTTTTACCAATGTTGCACAGCAGCGCGGCCGCTATGCAACATAACTAAAAGTAAGGGAAAAAGCGCTATGAGGACAGCATTCGCCGCTTCATGATGCCTTTATTTTTTGCTTGACAGGTTTCCGGAAAGTTTCAAGGGACCTAAACCCGGTATATGTTAGCATTATAGAAAACCTGCTCCAGTTACGATTAGAAAAGAAAGGAAGAGAAAAGCTTTAACAGAGATGAGAGGACGATAATGATAACGAAGAAAAGCCGGCCCGAAGTGTTAGTAAGAGACTTTCTCCATGACTGAAGTCAGAGGCTGGATTGGAGTGGGGTGGATTGGATTAGTGTGGGATGGATGAATTGGACTGAGTGGGGTGGACTAAACTGGGGTGGGGTGGTTTGGAGTAAAGTGGCGTGGTTTGGACTGTAATGGAGTGGGGTGGATTGGAGTGAGGTGGACTGGATGGGGTGGATTAGATTGGAGTGGGGTGGATTGAAGTGGGGCGGGTGGTTTGGATTGGTGTGGGGTGGACTGGAGTGGGGTTGATTGGAGTGGGGTGGAGTGGAGTGGGTGGATTGTAGTGGGGAGGACTGGATTGGGGTGGACTGGAGTGAGATAGAATGGAGTGGGGTGGAATGGAGGAATTTGACTGGATTGGGGTGGACTGGAGTGAGGTGGAATGAAGTGGGGTGGAATGGGTTGGTGTGGGGTGGATTAGATTGGAGTGGGGTGGATGGATTGGATTAATTGGGGTGGATTGGAGTGGGGTGGATTTTATTGGGGTAGAGTGGGGTGGATTGGAGTAGAGTGGGGTGGATTGGACTGCAGTGGAGTGGGGTGGATTGGAGTGGGTGGACTGGATGAGGTGAATTAGATTGGATTGGGGTGGATTGAAATGGGATGGGGTGGGGCGGATAGATTGGGGTGGGGTGGACTGGAGTGAAGTGGGGTGAATTGGACTAGAATGGGGTGGACTGGAGTGCGGTGGACTGGAGTGGGGTGAATTGGAGTGGGGTGCATTGGGATGGGGTGGATTGAAGTAGAGGAGATTGGATTGCAGTGGGGTGGATTGGATTGGAGTGAGGTGGATTGGATTGAGTGGGTTGGATTGAGTGGGTTGGATTGGATTGAGGGCGATTGGCTTGGGGTGGAGTGGGGTGGATTGGAGTGGGGTGGCTTGGAGAGGGGTAGATTGGTTTTGGCTGGATTGGAGATGAGTGGAGTGGGGTGGATTGGATTCGATTGGGCTCGGGTGGACTGGATTGGGGTGAGGTGGATTGAATTGGGGGGATGTGGATTGGATTGGAGTGGGGCGGATTGGATTGGAGTGGGCGCGTTGTTTTGAATTGGAGTGGGGCAGATTGTTTTGTATTGGTGTGGGGCAGATTGGAGTAGGAATGATTGGAGTGGGGCAGATTGTTTTGGACTGGAGTGGGGCAGATTATTTTTGATTGGATGGGACAGATTGTTTTGGATTTGAGTGGGTATATTGTTTTGTAATGAGTTGGGCATATTGTTTTGGATTGGATCGGAGTAGATTTGCGTGGGGCAGATTAGAGTGGAGCACATTGTTTTGGATTGGACTGGGGTAGATTGGATTGGAGCGGGGTGTATTGGGGGAAGTGGAGTGGATTGGATTGGGTGGATTATGGTGGATTGGAGTGGGGTGAATTGTGATAGATTGGGTGGATATGGGGTGAGGTGGACTGGATTGGAGTAGGGCAAATTGGAGTAGGGCAGATTGGAGTGGGTGGATTGGAATGGGGCAGATTGGAGTGGGGCAGATTGTTTTGGATTGGAGTGTGGAAGATTGTAGTGGGGCAGATTGTTTTTGATTGGAGTGGGATGGATGGGAGTGGGGCTGAATGTTTTGGATTGAAGTGGGCAGATTGGAGTGGGGCGGATTAGGGTGGGGCAGACTGTTTTTGATTGGAGTGGGGCAATTTGTTTTGGATTGGAGTGGTGCAGATTGGAGTGGGATGGACTGGAGTGGGGCAGATTGTTTTGGATGGGAGTGGGGCGGATTGGAGTGGGCAGATTCTTTTGAATTGAAGTGGGGCGGATTGGAGTGGGGCAGATTGTTTTGGATGGGAGTGGGGCGGATTGGAGTGGGCAGATTCTTTTGGATTGAAG
Source organism: Calotriton arnoldi (assembly GCA_963921515.1). NCBI lineage: Eukaryota > Metazoa > Chordata > Amphibia > Caudata > Salamandridae > Calotriton > Calotriton arnoldi. The sequence goes on along the minus strand of CAWUFW010009334.1, from coordinate 176,303 downwards.
TGGGGCGGATTGGAGTGGGGCAGATTGTTTTGGATTAGAGTGGGGCAGATTGCTTTGGACTAGAGTGAGGCAGATTGGAGTGGGGCAGGTTGTTTTGGATTGGAGTGGGGCAGATTGGAGAGGGGCAGATTGTTTTGGATTGCGTAGGGCAGGTTGTTTTGGATTGGAGTGGGGCAGATTGGAGTGGATCAAATTGCTTTGAATTGGAGTGAGGCAGATTAGAGTGGATTTGAGTAGGGAATCCCAATAATGTATTGCTGCCTCTTATACAATTCAGGATATTCCTGTTAAACTGCTGTGGCTTATTGTCATTCAGCAAGTGCCAATATTAATAAATTGCTTAGTGCAAGGGCGGCAAAAATGTATTTGAAACATCGAAAACTCTAAATAGGAGATAATTATAAGCTTCAATGCCCGAATGAATTCAGTGTTACTCAACGTTTTGTAATTTTTCACAAATAAATCATAATATACTTTTCCTTTGAACTTGACATACAATTAAAAAGAACACTCAATATACATTGCTACCTCTTCTACAATTCAAAGTATTTTAGTTAAAGTGCTGAGATCTGCTGTTATTAAGCAAGTGCTAGTGTTGATAAAGTGCTTGGTGATATTTACAATATGAGCCTTGAATATCACTTCTGTAGTAAAACCCCAATTCCTTGTGTTAATTAGACCATTTCCAAATAGTGATCTTAGACTAATACACACTTTTAATGATCCTAAAGGTGTATTTCCAGCCACAAAGGTAAACATGATCTCCTCAGGCCCCCCAGTACTCTGTGGGTTCTTCTTGGCACCCTAAAGTCTATATCACACCGGTATTTCTGCAGAGTGTTAGGAAGGCTACTTGTGTAATGTCTGTCTAATGTGTCCAAGTGCTACTTATTAAAAAGTTACCTACTCATGACATGATTCTCATTGTATGAGGTAAGTGCTCTGGGACAGGTCTAATAGAGGCATGTGCATAGTTCTTCATCAATATTGAAGCTGTTAGGTTCCATGCTGTCCAACTCCAAAATGTAAAATGTCTCCAGTTTCCTAAGTTCTTTCTCCCTATCCCCTCCTCTCTTTTTCCTAGGGACTTGGGCTGTACAGCTATATCTAAGGTGCATGGGATCACTTTGATGGTATCTCTCAAAATGTCTGGCTACGGGGTAGCTATGGTCATTATTATTGATGGCACAAGTATGTTGTAAAACTCTCTTGTGCACTGGCAGAGTATTGCTTCCAACGTATAGCTTTTCACAGGGGCATTTAAGTGTAGATACAAAGTAGCTGGATTTACATGCTAGATTTCCCCTTATCTTTATATCTTTGTTGAAAGCTGTGGTCACTGAGGTTAGATTTTCACCGTTCTTACAGGCTTTACATTTTGAGAACTTCCTGAACCTGTCCCAAGCCATGTTCTGCTAATATTGTGTGAGGTGTAATCCCTCTTAACCAAATAATCTCTTAATGATTAAGGGCTTTTCAGGGTTTAGGGGTGAGTGAGGGCATTGGGTGGCAAGGGTACTCTTAGGGTTTAGGGTAGGTAAGGGTATTGGGTGGCAAGGGTATTTTTATGGTTTAGGGTGGGTAAGTGCATTTGGGTGGAAAGAGTGCTTTTAGGGTTTTGGTAGATGAGGACATTTGGGTGGCAAGGGTATTTTTAGGGTTTGGGCTAGGTAAGGGCATTTGGATGGGAAGGGTATTTTTAGGGTAAAGGATGAGTAAGGGAATCTGGTGGCAAGAGTGTATTTAGGGTTCAGGGTGGGTAGGGGTATTGGGTGGTATTGGTATAGTTAAGGTTTAGGGGGTTGATACGGTATAAATATATATATGTACATATATTCACACACACACATACATATGTGTGTATATATATATATATATATATATATATATATATATATATATATATATTGTTCACCAAATCGCCCAAGAGCTTGCAGGGGCGCTCGCAGGAATTTCAACCATCCGGCTTAGTTACAAGGGAAGAACCACCCATTGCTGCTCCCCGGTTATCTTTTCTTCTGACCTGACGCGTTTCTCGGCTGCTGCCGCTTTTTCAAAGGTCGATGTGAAAATGACACTCACAGGCGGTTTCCTTAGTTCACAAATTTATTGCAAGTCCTGCCCTCAGTGGGCCGTGCTTGGTGCACGTCTCGCATTCTGGGAGTCGTAGTCCCTGGGGAAACATAAATATCACCTTTAGTAGGTCCTGCAAGCTGTCAGCATAACACACATATTTACCCTCAGCGGGCCCCAGAGCAGCGCGTTGGTTCATTATATCCCAAATTCCTGCACCGCATTCAGGTTACGACACAGTTCAAACCCGCGGCCTCCTTTTCATTTGTCAGGATGTTGCTGCCCCTACACGGCAGGACTGCCGTTTTATAAATTGTTCACCAAATCGCCCAAGAGCTTGCAGGGGCGCTCGCAGGAATTTCAACCATCCGGCTTAGTTACAAGGGAAGACCCACCCATTGCTGCTCCCCGGTTATCTTTTCTTCTGACCTGACGCGTTTCTCGGCTGCTGCCGCTTTTTCAAAGGTCGATGTGAAAATGACACTCACAGGCGGTTTCCTTAGTTCACAAATTTATTGCAAGTCCCGCCCTCAGTGGGCCGTGCTTGGTGCACGTCTCGCATTCTGGGAGTCGTAGTCCCTGGGGAAACATAAATATCACCTTTAGTAGGTCCTGCAAGCTGTCAGCATAACACACATATTTACCCTCAGTGGGCCCCAGAGCAGCGCGTTGGTTCATTATATCCCAAATTCCTGCACCGCATTCAGGTTACGACACAGTTCAAACCCGCGGCCTCCTTTTCATTTGTCAGGATGTTGCTGCCCCTACACGGCAGGACTGCCGTTTTATAAATTGTTCACCAAATCGCCCAAGAGCTTGCAGGGCCGCTCGCAGGAATTTCAACCATCCGGCTTAGTTACAAGGGAAGAACCACCCATTGCTGCTCCCGGTTATCTTTTCTTCTGACCTGACGCGTTTCTCGGCTGCTGCCGCTTTTCAAAGGTCGATGTGAAAATGACACTCACAGGCAGTTTCCTTAGTTCACAAATTTATTGCAAGTCCCGCCCTCAGTGGGCCGTGCTTGGTGCACGTCTCGCATTCTGGGAGTCGTAGTCCCTGGGGAAACATAAATATCACCTTTAGTAGGTCCTGCAAGCTGTCAGCATAACACACATATTTACCTCAGTGGGCCCCAGAGCAGCGCGTTGGTTCATTATATCCCAAATTCCTGCACCGCATTCAGGTTACGACACAGTTCAAACCCGCGGCCTCCTTTTCATTTGTCAGGATGTTGCTGCCCCTACACGGCAGGACTGCCGTTTTATAAATTGTTCACCAAATCGCCCAAGAGCTTGCAGGGGCGCTCGCAGGAATTTCAACCATCCGGCTTAGTTACAAGGGAAGAACCACCCATTGCTGCTCCCCGGTTATCTTTTCTTCTAACCTGACGCGTTTCTCGGCTGCTGCCGCTTTTTCAAAGGTCGATGTGAAAATGACACTCACAGGCGGCTTCCTTAGTTCACAAATTTATTGCAAGTCCCGCCCTCAGTGGGCCGTGCTTAGTGCACGTCTCGCATCCTGGGAGTCGTAGTCCCTGGGGAAACATAAATATCACCTATAGTAGGTCCTGCAAGCTGTCAGCATAACACACATATTTACCCTCAGTGGGCCCCAGAGCAGCGCGTTGGTTCATTATATCCCAAATTCCTGCACCGCATTCAGGTTACGACACAGTTCAAACCCGCGGCCTCCTTTTCATTTGTCAGGATGTTGCTGCCCCTACACGGCAGGACTGCCGTTTTATAAATTGTTCACCAAATCGCCCAAGAGCTTGCAGGGGCGCTCGCAGGAATTTCAACCATCCGGCTTAGTTACAAGGGAAGAACCACCCATTGCTGCTCCCCGGTTATCTTTTCTTCTGACCTGACGCGTTTCTCGGCTGCTGCCGCTTTTTCAAAGGTCGATGTGAAAATGACACTCACAGGCGGTTTCCTTAGTTCACAAATTTTGTGTTATGCTGACAGCTTGCAGGACCTACTAAAGGTGATATTTATGTTTCCCCAGGGACTACGACTCCCAGAATGCGAGACGTGCACCAAGCACGGCCCACTGAGGGCGGGACTTGCAATAAATTTGTGAACTAAGGAAACCGCCTGTGAGTGTCATTTTCACATCGACCTTTGAAAGCGGCAGCAGCCGAGAAACGCGTCAGGTCAGAAGAAAAGATAACCGGGAGCAGCAATGGGTGGTTCTTCCCTTGTAACTAAGCCGGATGGTTGAAATTCCTGCGAGCGCCCCTGCAAGCTCTTGGGCGATTTGGTGAACAATTTATAAACGGCAGTCCTGCCGTGTAGGGGCAGCAACATCCTGACAAATGAAAAGGAGGCCGCGGGTTTGAACTGTGTCGTAACCTGAATGCGGTGCAGGAATTTGGGATATAATGAACCAACGCGCTGCTCTGGGGCCCACTGAGGGTAAATATGTGTGTTATGCTGACAGCTTGCAGGACCTACTAAAGGTGATATTTATGTTCCCCAGGGACTACGACTCCCAGAATGCGAGACGTGCACCAAGCACGGCCCACTGAGGGCGGGACTTGCAATAAATTTGTGAACTAAGGAAACCGCCTGTGAGTGTCATTTTCACATCGACCTTTGAAAAGCGGCAGCAGCCGAGAAACGCGTCAGGTCAGAAGAAAAGATAACCGGGGAGCAGCAATGGGTGGTTCTTCCCTTGTAACTAAGCCGGATGGTTGAAATTCCTGCGAGCGCCCTGCAAGCTCTTGGGCGATTTGGTGAACAATTTATAAAACAGCAGTCCTGCCGTGTAGGGGCAGCAACATCCTGACAAATGAAAAGGAGGCCGCGGGTTTGAACTGTGTCGTAACCTGAATGCGGTGCAGGAATTTGGGATATAATGAACCAACGCGCTGCTCTGGGGCCCACTGAGGGTAAATATGTGTGTTATGCTGACAGCTTGCAGGACCTACTAAAGGTGATATTTATGTTTCCCAGGGACTACGACTCCCAGAATGCGAGACGTGCACTAAGCACCGACCCACTGAGGGCGGGACTTGCAATAAATTTGTGAACTAAGGAAACCGCCTGTGAGTGTCATTTTCACATCGACCTTTGAAAAAGCGGCAGCAGGCGAGAAACGCGTCAGGTCAGAAGAAAAGATAACCGGGAGCAGCAATGGGTGGTTCTTCCCTTGTAACTAAGCCGGATGGTTGAAATTCCTGCGAGCGCCCTGCAAGCTCTTGGGCGATTTGGTGAACAATTTATAAAACGGCAGTCCTGCCGTGTAGGGGCAGCAACATCCTGACAAATGAAAAGGAGGCCGCGGGTTTGAACTGTGTCGTAACCTGAATGCGGTGCAGGAATTTGGGATATAATGAACCAACGCGCTGCTCTGGGGCCCACTGAGGGTAAATATGTGTGTTATGCTGACAGCTTGCAGGACCTACTAAAGGTGATATTTATGTTTCCCCAGGGACTACGACTCCCAGAATGCGAGACGTGCACCAAGCACGGCCCACTGAGGGCGGGACTTGCAATAAATTTGTGAACTAAGGAAACCGCCTGTGAGTGTCATTTTCACATCGACCTTGAAAAGCGGCAGCAGCCGAGAAACGCGTCAGGTCAGAAGAAAAGATAACCGGGAGCAGCAATGGGTGGTTCTTCCCTTGTAACTAAGCCGGATGGTTGAAATTCCTGCGAGCGCCCCTGCAAGCTCTTGGGCGATTTGGTGAACAATATATATATATATATAGCTTTCAACTTCCCTGCTAAATACTTAAATTTTTATTGTAAAGGCATGCGTGGTAACGGCATATGCATGGTAAAGATTTACGTGGTAAAGGCATTTGCGTGGTAATGGATGTGTTGTAAAGGCATGCATGATAACTGCATGCGTGGTTTCGTCATACAACCGTGGACTGGTCCCCAACATTCCAGTACATTGGTATTATCCTATTTCTAAACACTACAAATATTTGGCAGATAAGAGAACTGGGGCACAAGGAGATACACTAATTTGCCCAGAATCACACTATTTGTTATGTTGAAAGCAAAGATTATATGTTGGAATTCCTACGCCCAGAGCTGACACCCTAAACACTAGATCCCACACTCACCTCATATAATTGAACCTCACTAACATCAGTGTGTCTTGTCCACAGCTTTGCCTCTGCTTCAGCCCTGTTCAAGGCCAAGTCTGACTTATGGCCACAGGACGTGGGCATCCTGGGCCTAGAGGTCTACTTCCCCTCTCAGTATGTGGACCAGACAGAGCTGGAGAAGTTTGATGGGGTGGACGCTGGGAAGTACACAGTGGGTCTGGGCCAGACGAAGATGGGCTTCTGCTCAGACCGTGAAGACATCAACTCCCTGTGCCTGACTGTGGTGCAGAGACTCATGGAAAGAAACCAGCTGTCGGGCTCCTCTATTGGCCGGCTGGAGGTGGGAACTGAGACCATCATTGACAAGTCCAAGGCAGTCAAGACCGTGCTGATGCAGCTCTTCGAGGGCTCTGGGAACACAGATATTGAGGGCATCGACACTACCAACGCCTGCTATGGAGGCACTGCCTCCCTCTTCAACGCTGTCAACTGGGTGGAGTCCAGCTCTTGGGATGGTAAGGGCAGTGCCACAATAGTCCTGTGTGCTGTGGGACAGCAGGAGGGCTCCTAATGAGAAATCTGCTATCACCTTTGCCTGGCTGGAAGAAGTTTCTACTGGATTGTTTTCCTTTTTGACTTTGAAACTCTTGAGTTTTGAAGTCAATAGTAACCCAATAACTACAGGTTAATATGCAGGGTGATCTCACTGAGAAGTTGACAGATGAAATCTTGTGTCTATTTTGTAAGGAAGAAGCAGGAGAAGGGCACACGTATGCTCACTAGCTGTATTTAAGATTAACATAATACGTTGCATTCCTGTCTTTTCCCAGCGCTGGCGTACAATGTGCTGCTTAGCACCAATGCAGGTACCCTTGCACTATGGTGCAAGGGTGCCAGCGTTGTAGGCAGGATTGTTTTTGTGCAGGAAGGGACACTTTCCTGCACAAAAACAATCCCGTAAGGCATTTGCCTTTCTCACATAGAATAAGGAAGTAACAAGGAGAAATAAAGATATTTGTCCTCATTAGGCCTTCCCTGGGAAGGTGTAAGATTCTTGCGCCTTCCCAGGGCAGAGAAACGCAAAGCAGCGTTAAATCAAACTTAATGATTGTGTTGCTTTAGCACCCTGTTACGTGGCACAAAAGCGACGCAACCCTGTGATAAATATGACCCTAAATCTTCCATTCAGATAATTGTAGCCTTTGGTACCACCACGTCCCACAAAGGATTAACGAGGCCCACAGTGTAGGACATTGCTCCCTGCCTGAATCAAGGGACCCAAAAGACCAGAGAAAGAAGGGCGGTGTGATTCCTCTATCAGAAGTGGAAGATCAGGTGGTGTGTATTGTATGGCAGGTGCCCTATACACCACACCACAGACTCCTTGTGCCTTCACCTGGATTTTGCAGTCCAGGTCAGGGACTGTTACAAACATTCTGATAAGTACCTAGACACACAGGGCTGCAGTGCCAGGCTCTTGTAAAGGAGGCACCCATAGTAGATGCATGTTGCATTTCTACAGGGCAAGTATAAAGGTGATTCCTTTCAGGGAGGTGAGACCCATACACACATTTCAGAAGAAATCCTGAGACATACAAGACAATGACTTACACAGGAAGTAATACAGATCATACTCTAGTGACCAGATCATTTGACAGGTAGTGAACAGCCATAGTAACTCTACCCTCCTGATCCCTCTTACCATGCTGGCTCCCAGGCAATATTATCCTTGGTACTTGCGGCCTTGCTGGACATTTACAGGCCTATAGGGAAAAGAGAGTAGCATTGAGGCTGGACATTGCTGCAGCTGAAGATCTGCATTGTGGGTGTATCCCCCGCCACCATCACTATCTAGGGTTGTGACCAGATGTGCACTGCTATGGCTATCAAGCTAGGATACAGTCTGGGCTAGACTGGTTGTGTACTTTCATGCTTGGGGCCAGCCTGTGCCGAGTACAAGGTAGGTGGCTGCCTGGTATCCAGAGCCAAGAATAGGGTTTGTTGCCCTTTTGTGTTAACACAGCTAAACTGACTTATTACTTTTCCCATTCTGCCCATTTTTGCCCTAAGCCAGTATCTGGGGCCAGCCCAAGCACATGCTCTGTAACTGTGGGGGACAGGTCAACACAGGGAAAATACTTACGGGGAGGTTTACAAACGTTCTGCGCTTGGTTAGCGTCACAAAAGTGACGCTAACCAGCACAATTTTTTCCCCCCTAATTTACTTTCCAGTACAAAACTTGTTTTGCGCTAAAAAGGACCCTGAAAGTAACGCAAAGCAGTGTGAAGCAATGCTTTGCATTACTTGGCGCCAAGGTAGCTTTACATGGGTGGTACATGGGTATTCCCATGCTACCACCCATGCCATTTGATGCAAAACACTATCTACAAACAATTGTAGACAGGGTTTAGCGCAAAAGCTAACGCCACTTCAAAGGAGGCGTTAACAGGAGAAATGTTTTGATTTCTCCTTTCTTTTCCGACTTTGCATGTGTGCTGCACTGTGCAGACACATACAATGTGGGAAAAGTGTTTACACTTGTCTAGGCATAGTATTTTGTACAGGAAGGGTACCCTTCCTGTACTAAACCTAAGCTAGACTCCGGCACGCACCCTAGCGCTATGGCACTAAGGTGTGTGCCTGGCTCATGGCAGCTGAAATCAGCATCAGCGCTACGGAAAGGGGAGGAAAGAGCCATATTTCTGTAGATATGGCGATTTCCTGCTCCATCCCTGTCATGCACCGCAGCGCAGCCTGTTTGGGGGCTGCGCTGCGTTGAGTGTCTTTTTTGAAAATCTGGCCCTTAGTAACCACTTATTTGGCTCTTGGACTAACCAGATGCCTTGTCTCGGCTCTGTGGAAACCCTTAAGAGGCCATTCACTCCAGGGGAATCACCCAGTGCATAATTTGTAAAATTATAAGTGCAGGGGCCCAAAGTTTTTCTTAGATGCCCTCCACCGGTGCTACAGACTGCCGGGGTTGCCTAATACCAAGGCCGCCTCCTTCTGATTCCACCTGATGTCTCTTTCTTCCACCATTTTACACCCCTAGCCCCTTTATTTCTCTGTTGCATGTTCTTTTTCATCCCTGCTGTCACCCCTTGTAGCTGTTTTGCAATCTTGCTTCCTCATTCTTATCTCCTTTTCAGCTTTTCTCTCTGTCTCTCTCTCTCTTGTTTTGGGTCAAGTCTGATGATGAAAAATAAGTCCTGTTGCCTTTAGCACTATCTTGTCTGGAGTTTTATGCCTCTCAGGCACTCTGCTCTCCACTCCTCACATAAAAACAGTGCTTAATTTGAGCCAGTGCTTTCTGGTACTCGGCACCGTCACTGAATTGTCAGCACCGGTACTTATGACAGTCCACCACATGGTTATATAGGAAAAACAATGGTTCCTGTGGAATAATATACTATGAGGTTATGATACATAAGCAGAATCGCGATATAGAGGGTTAGATAATGGCAGAGCGCGAAGGAACCACTAACACACCGATTCCAGTGTAGTATATTTTATGGATTTTTTAAACAATAAAGTTAGGAGTAAACATTATACATCAAAACAACATTTGTGCATAGTGTCCCAAGTGACAAAGGGAACCTAAACCTAAGTGACAATGTGAATATTAAATACAAGGTTTCCACAGTTTGTACAAGTCGACCATTATCAAAATAATTCCATGTGAACAGCAACATTATATACAATGATATGTGCTGGGGAAATGGTTCGCTTCTTCTGTTTGTCGACGGCGTTTCGACCCTCAAAACAATGTGGGTTCTCTTCAGGACTATTGATGAAGGGACATCTGAATATATGGTTGCGCAGCCTTGTGAAAATGATGTGCCACACGTGAAGAAAAGAGGAAAAGGTTTACTCACATGAGGACCCGTCCGGGTACTTAATGTGAGGACAGGCTGTCAGCTTGATCGGGGTCATTGTACCCGATCAAGCTGACTGACGCGGCTTTTTCTGAATCTACACGCGGAGCGCTGTCCCGCTTTTCCATTCCTCTACCAAGAAATACTCTCAGTGCATTGTCACTGTTAATCCACAAAGGGATTCTACAACGCTACGGCTGTGGCGTAAAACTAATTGAGCCCCTCTGGCCCACCTACATACCCCATTGGATTGACAGCCTGTCCTCACATTGAGTACCCGGACGGGTCCTCATGTGAGTAAACCTTTCCTCTTTTCTTCACGTGTGGCACATCATTTTCACAAGGCTGCGCAACCATATATTCAGATGTCCCTTCATCAATAGTCCTGAAGAGACCCCACATTGTTTTGAGGGTCGAAACGCCGTCGACAAACAGAAGAAGCGAACCATTTCCCCAGCACATATCATTGTATATAGTTGCTGTTCACATGGAATTATTTTGATAATGGTCGACTTGTACAAACTGTGGAAACCTTGTATTTAATATTCACATTGTCACTTAGGTTTAGGCTCCCTTTGTCACTTGGGACACTATGCACAAATGTTGTTTTGATGTATAATGTTTACTCCTAACTTTATTGTTTAAAAAATCCATAAAATATACTACACTGGAATCGGTGTGTTAGTGGTTCCTTCGTGCTCTGCCATTATCTAACCCTCTATATCGCGATTGTGCTTATGTATCATAACCTCATAGTATATTATTCCACAGGAACCATTGTTTTTCCTATATTACTATTACCCTGGTTCCTTAGTGAGTAGGGTTCCCCTGTTCTTTCTTGAAAGTCCACCACATGGTGGCAGTGTCTGTATAATTTTGAAATGAGCACAACAACAGTTGTTTAATAACTGTTTATACATTACAATTAACGAATATCAGTCGCCCAAGCCATTCTTATAGCTTTGAGGGGCCTGGAATAGTCTAAATTGTCACCCTTGTAGAAGTGTCATGGTTAGTAGTTGTTATTGCCAGAGCAGGCAGTGGCAATGGGTGGTGCAAGCTGCAGTGGCCTCCTGACAAGGGCCTTGGCACTTCTTTTTTTGGCAAATTAAGCACTACATAAAAACCTTATAGCCCAGACAGACTTTGCGCATACATATCTATCAACATGTCCAATCACGCACTAGCAGCCAGTCCATTAAGCACCCCTCTATTTGTAGGGGAAATGTTATCTGCTGCCCCCACCTCCATACCCCAGAGGGCCACGTGTAGTACTGCTACATAAAGAACAAACAGGTGCATTCACACAGGTCTTTCACTTTACTAATAGTAAAAATCCCCCAATGTCCTAGTTCTTTTATCAGCTCACTTGCTATGTAAGGTGCAATAACCACATACCTGTTAGGTAGGTTCCAACTCGTACTTCCCCATGGTGATTGAAACAGCTCTGGATGTCCAACCAAGATATGCCAAGCTCCATGGCTTTCTTGTCCAAAGGGCTCTATAAAGTACTCTGTAAAGTCTCTCTGGCTAACAGGGGTTGCAATCTATCACTAAGGGATGTAACACAATTCATTATTGTTAGGCCTCAGATAAACACAACTCTCCTTGAATAATAACATCAGCTTTTCCAGTTATTTGCAATTATCTGCTAATCCTTTGTTCTGATTACTCTCTGATCCTTTTTCACATGACCAATGAAAGCACTTTGCCCACCAACAATTTTGGCCAATAATGGAGGAACTCTCATGCAAGGAGTGTCATTGGCATCCAATGTAAAATTGTTTAGGACCATAATATTTGAGGACAGGATGCATGTTCTGTATTTGTCTTTGATACATGAACGACAGAGGTTTCAATCAATGTATTTTATCTTAGGCACTAGAAACTGTTGAGTTACTGCAATTGGCAGAAAGTTACATTTATTGGACCTGTTCAGACTTTCATACTATCTAAGATCCATGTGTAATCCCCTTAGCATGAGCAATATTTTAAAAGCAGGTAAAAGACAGTTAAAAGACAGTATATCAGTATACCTAAATGGCGGATCACCTTGCCTCAACCCTACTTGTAGGTAATCCTCACTTGCGCAATTTGTGCTGGTGTCACGATTCGCTCCCAGCGTTCTCTTGTCCATCACCAGGGGGCTGAACTGTGGGACTCTCCAGTTTTCTACTAAGCTTCTAGACCCTCCCCTTCATGTACATACTGACTTCCAGCCATTTGGACTCTACTTGGAAATGGCCATCCATTCCCAATCCATGCCGGGTTTTGTGGAAGTCAGCCTTCTCTTGTCAGAAACTCCATTACCTAGAATTCCCTGCTCACTGCTTCGTCTCCAACCCTGCAGGCCAAGGATGGGTGGGGGAATTCAGCTACCTGTGGCTGGCTGCTGCTAGTCTGCTCACACCTGATGCATGTGATTACTGTGAGCTCTTTTAAGCCCCAGCTCCGTTCAGGCCAATGTTGGTCATTGTAGTTGTGCACCGGTGAGACCGACCCTTGTTTCCAGTGCCCCCTGAGCTTTTGCTATCCTTGTTTCCAGTGTTTCCTGAGCTTTAGTTATTACTTGTTCCTGACCTGCTGCTGTTTTCCTTGTTCCTGAATTAGCACTGCCTGCAGTGCTACCTTGACCCCTGAGCTTTAGCTCAATTCTAGTTCCTGCTCCTGAGCCTTAGCATTCCTTGTTCCTGAGCTACAGCAGTTTCCCTTGTTCCTGAAATAGCACTGTCTGCAGTGCTACCTTGGCTTTTGAGCTTTTGCTAAATTGTTGTCTTGCTCCAGCACAGCCTTCAGTGCTACTTTGTTTTCTTGACTCCTGATCCAGCACTCTTCTAGTATACCCTTGTAGCCTCCCCTTCTGTATATCCTTTCCCACTCCTGCCTTTCTTCCCATTTCCTTGGTTCCAGTTCCTAGTTTTCTGTCTTTCTATTTTGCTGTCTTGCTTCTGTTACCTTGTATGCTTGTTAGCTGCTTTCTGCCAAGTGTGCCCTGTGACTTCCTTCCTTTCCTGTTAAGTACTCCTCCTTGTCTATTGTGCTTGTGTTTAGTTCTACCCCCTTGCTGTTACTGCCTTGCGTGTTCCTGTTTGATCGCCAGGATCCGTGGGCACAGCTGACTACCTAGGTGGTGTTTCTTGTTCACTGTGAGTATTGTCTTTGAGTTACATTTTTAACATCGCCATAGGTATAAGCTCCACAGACCCTGCCTTTGCATGCATATCCTATATGTGGGTATTTGCTGTCAGTATCTGTAACAGTAATTGTGGGTGAGGAACTTACTGAGCTTCAGTCTTACCGTGTGGAGCTCCCGAAGTGCTTTACCCCACATTCCCTTTATTATTAATGTTGTTTTATATGTATGTCTTGCACGTCCGTCCTGGGTGTAGTTAGTCTGAATGCTAAATTGCCTCTTGAGTGCCCATCCTTTGAGTCTTAGCCATCGTGTTTACTTGTACAAGCTTCCCCTTTGGATCCCTTTTTCTCCTCTGACTCCCTGTGTGATCCTGGGCAGTGGTGTACTCCTCTTTCTGTGTACGTTTTCTATCCAGTTCCCAGATCTTGCCCAAGTCCCTTACTGTGTCCCGGACAGTCCCTGACAGCTGGTTGCTGGTATGCACATATTGCCTTTCTACGGCACGAACTGTCTGTGCATGCAGGCGTAAGCTATTAACCAGATCATCTTCCCACCTGAATCCAACCTGAACCAATATCTTGTGTGTTTTCTTCACTATGCAGGCAGATATGCTTTGGTGGTGTGCGGCGACATCGCAGTATATGCCACAGGAAGTGCCCGGCCAACAGGAGGCGCTGGGGCTGTGGCAATGCTCGTTGGACCCAATGCCCCTTTAGCCCTTGAGAGAGGTTTGTACTAATTATTTATTTTATTGGATTATTTTCTTCTTTCTGGGCTAGCGGTCAAAGGTGTCAGAGGTGGCTTGCAAGAACATGATTTTGCCATTGAGGGTATATGGGAAGGGATGTAGGCAATGGGTAGAGTTGGGAACTCTTTACTTTATTCTAGCAAACCTCTGAATAGTGTTCTCATTTTCTCCCTCTCCTACCCTACTCATGATAAGAGCCCTTAAAGGCATGCATTTGGTAATAATGCCCTTTAAATTCCCACACCGCAAAATAAATTGTTACTTGGCGTTTAAATAAAAAGAATGATTATTTCTCAACTCATTTAATCAAACTTTGAAGGGTGAAATGGTGAGTTGGGCACACCAAGGTGCCAACATTTCTAATGGGGGCTACACACAGCTCTCATGCAGGTACGTGTTCAGGTCTTCTCCCAGTTCCAGCGAACTCCAATATGAGAAGTGTGCCATGTGCTACCTGCTGGATGTACTACCGGAATCAGGTTTTAAATATTGTGATACAAAAATATTGTAGCCAGAATATCGAGTAAAAAAGTACCTTGAAGGTAAGCTTCCATGTAGAAGTACAGATTTACACTCAATATCCACACATATATACCATTTGGATATATATCTTCAAGGCACGTAGATGTGGAGTTAAGAATAGTAAATCTAGCCTTATCTATAAACACTTACTTTTGCTATATTTTGATATTCTGGCTTCAATATTTTTGTAGCACGATATTTTTGTGCTCGATATTCTGACATACAACCTCTTACTGCGCTTTATGGCTTTTCCTCTCTCTTCTCCAGGTCTAAGAGGGACGCACATGCAGCATGTCTATGATTTCTACAAGCCAGACCTGTCCTCCGAGTACCCTGTGGTGGATGGGAAACTCTCCATTGAGTGCTACTTCAGTGCCCTGGACCAGTGTTACGCTGTGTACCGCAAGAAGATTAATGAGCAGCGGCAGAGAGGTGAGTGTAGGGGGCAGGGATAGAGGTGGCATCTTCACTAGCACACTGAAATCCCATCTGAGTCATTTCTATCGCCAACCAAAACTGATTTTGGGTTGCATTGCAGAACATCAAAAATAGTGAAACAAGCAACTTAATTCTAATTTCATTCCAACGATCTCCATTCGCAGTGAAACGCGTGTCATCCAATGCAATCACAGCCATCGACTTCACCCACCAAACCACTTCCATCCAACCACTTTGAGCATTTGCCACTAAATAAAGACACTCCAATTCAATCGCAACCATCTCCAATCAAACACATCTCCATGCTCAACTTAGCTCTGTGGAAAAAGCCAACTTCCATCCAACTCCTTCTCAATTACATCCCCCTGGTGCAAGCCACCTTCCATTCAATCCCATCCCAAGGATCTCTTCTCCCACCAAACAACTTTTATCCAATTCAACCTCCGATGTTTTCTTATTCAACCAAACTACTTCTGCACCATCCCACCACAAACTCCATACCAATGTTAATCTAATCTTATCCAACCATCCACTTCTACCAAAACACTACTTACATGCTAGCTTAACAACTTTCATTCCATCTTATTTCATCCGTCTCACTCTATACAACTTTCATTGCAGTGATGTCCATCTGCAACTACACCACTTTCTTTGTCTTTCCAGTGTAGTATATTTTATGGATTTTTTAAACAATAAAGTTAGGAGTAAACATTATACATCAAAACAACATTTGTGCATAGTGTCCCAAGTGACAAAGGGAACCTAAACCTAAGTGACAATGTGAATATTAAATACAAGGTTTCCACAGTTTGTACAAGTCGACCATTATCAAAATAATTCCATGTGAACAGCAACATTATATACAATGATATGTGCTGGGGAAATGGTTCGCTTCTTCTGTTTGTCGACGGCGTTTCGACCCTCAAAACAATGTGGGGTCAACAGTTCAATCATGTCAACATTCTCTTGTTGAAACCGCATATTTTACTAACCAATTAACTCAGTGTGCACGTGACCGTTTTCACTTCAAATACAGCCACACAGCCATGCAGAAACTCAGCAAGTCAGGAATTCACAAAGTCGATCACTCACCATAGTCAGCCCATGTAAACTGATTGCAATGTCTTCTTGCTCCCAGTCTGGATACCAGAGCTCTCCGAGTCAATACATACATGAGACCAGGTCTCCCTCTCACACCCTTACACATATTCTGTTACAGCCTTATGCTTTTTGTCAAATAATACCTCTCTTCCTCTAGCCCTTTATTGCTTGTTTCTTGTGCTTCCCTCTCGTTTCCTCTCTTGTTATTTCTTAGCTTGGGGTAATGTCACACTGAGTGCAGGAGACTGGTAGATGATTCGAGATTCTGCACATTAAGTGGGAGAAGGAGTTGGCTGTAAAGCATCTTTAGGTTTGACCCAGGTGGGTAGTGTGAGATCAGGGTTTTCTTCAGCATTGTCCTAAACTGTAAGAAAACTGGAGGAAACTTGGAGCAGGCCTGATGCGCAGAGGGTTGTTTTCCCAGATTCTGGATGTATTGCTGTAGAAGACTGCCCTCTGGGATTGTCTGCTTTTAATTCCTGCCTGGCATTGCACTGGCATTGCGCTGTTCCCCTGTTCTGTTGAGAATGTTCTATTTTGTAGGTGATGCAACAGGTCTTTATGATGATGAGTAGCCAATGTAGATCCACCAGATGTAATCTTATTTCTTCAGTCGCCTGAGATGGTGAGAAGCCTATGGGATTCACCACCCAAATGAGATAAGACAAGAGCACCGGCTGTGGGTCTGCAGAGAGACACGGCTTGATTTTCTCTACCAACGATATCTGGTATTTATCCATCTGTTTTTTGGGCCATCTTTTGAAGGAGAGGTCAGTGGCAGTGGTGGCTCTGAGTGATTTGTATTGTCTGATCTTGACTATATTTCTGTGAAGAAAGTGATGATGTGTACGTTTTTCAGAGTGGGTGATGGGTGTGTATGACATGAGGATGATGCTGTATGGGATGATGCTTAACTAGAGCTCTGCTTCTATAGATGTCTTCAGTGATGGCCGAATTACTGTAGGTAGCTTTGACATTAATGATATGGTTACTTCAGGAAGAACAGCACATTTTACATTCCGGAATGCATTTTGTGCCATTTTTCTTATTGTTCGCATATGAAGCACTTCTTATCAGAAAGTCGTTTTGTAGATTATAATTTCATTGCTGTGTCAATGTTGGCTTTTATGGTGATTCTACGACAATACAGGAGTGACAGAACATTAGCGAGGGTTGCACAGTTGGTGATAGGGTTCGGTCATGCTTGAGTGTGTCAATAATGAGTAGACTTTAAAGGAATGATAATGGTTCCTCGCTGGTTTTAGTTGCTCTTGTGATGTATGAACAATGGGATGGCAAAGTGATGGATGGACAATGGGATGGTAGAGTGATCTGCTTTATTCAGTTTGTTGAGTAAGGATGAAGGTGATTGCCCTACTGTCATGAATGTATGTTAGCCCGTGACGCACTGGGTAATGATGATGTCTAGAAGGTTCGGAGGACCACTCTCATTTTCTTGGAGGACCTGCCCACTGGGATTTTAAACTCTGCAAGTGGGATGTTGATGGTCTGGTTGATTGAAGGGTTTATGGGGAGTTTTCCCCTTATGATGGGAGAGTGCATGGGAGGTAGCAAGGATGTGAGGTACAAGGGCTCCTGGAGAATGCAGATATTGGGAATTGCCAGAGACTTTCAATACTCCTCTGGGTTTCTTTAATGAATATGTTTTAAGCTGTGGACACTGGATATGAGGACATCCAAATGTATGAAGAGTTGGAGGTGACCCAAATATCAGTGATAAAGTGTGATGACGGTGCCTGACTGCTAAATCAGCTGCGGGGCACATTAAAAAGAGAACTACTGTAAGCAAGAAGCCACAAGCCTAATTGTCTCATGGTGGCTTCATTTAGATGATGAGTCGGATCGTGATATAGATGAGGTTGATGTTATGAGGCAGTGTGTTTATCTAGTATGTGCAGCATGTTTGTGTATGGAAGTGATGTAGGGATTGAGCACGCAGAACCTGAAATTAGACCCATGATGGGTTTTTAATTAGTACACAGAAGAAACGCCTTTGGCCTACATAGGCTCAATGAGGACAAAGCCACGTTGCCATGCGGGCAAGAGTGCTCTAACTGTGCTGCGGCCTGACAGAGGTCTTCTAAGGCTTTTGCTCATTGGCAGATGTCTGGGAATGCTGAGCATGTTGCATGTCTGGTGTCTAGTAAATATGTGTCTGCTTCTTAAGTTGTACCTGGTCATGGGAAAGAAGAGGACTTTCTGTTGGGTTCCTGATTGGTTGTCAGCAGATTTCTGGGCGATAATATGATTGAGGGAATGTTGCGTTATGGTTTGCCCGATTTGGCAAGCAGGGGATGTCCAGGTGAAGTCAGCATTTCACGTTGTTGAGCTTCACTTTTAGCAGGCTGTCCCTCTCCTCCCTGCCTCCCTCTCTTTTTCTTCTCAACTGTCTCTATATCCCTGGCTGTCAGCCTGTCACTCTTTCTCTCTCATTCTCACACCAACCACCAAAGTGAATTGCCTCTTCATACTGTGCGATTTTTATTATGTCCCTAATGTTGTTACCTCCCATACCTTTTTCTATACCTCGATGTTACTTGTCTCTTCTGCGGGTAGCCTAGTCTCAGAATGTCTGTTGGTTGTGAAATCTAATATGTCTTGTTCTTACTTCATCTGCCATGCCTTCTTGCATAGTACAAGATAGCTGCGTTTTATTTCCTGTCTCTCATTGAGTGCCTTGTTATCTTTTATAACTGATCTTCATTGATTACGTCTCTTGTTCATGTTCACCTTTCTGTCTCTCTGTGAGTGTTTTCTGTCGCTCATTCCTGCCTCTCCTTTGCCTCTTGTGATTGGGTGTTTCATTGAGTTTCTTATTGCCTCACTTCTGCCCCTTCACCGCCTTCTCAGTGAGTGTTAAGCTCATCTTTGTCTGCCTGCCTCTCTGTGCTTGCAGTGTTTTACTCCCTTTGTTCTCTTCCCAGATGGCATCTCCGAGCCCTTCACCCTGAATGATTTCCAACACATGATCTTCCATACTCCCTTCTGTAAGCTAATTCAGAAGTCCTTCGCTCGATTGATGCTCAGCGACTTCCTCAGTGACCCCAATGCCAACACAGAATCGGGGATATATAAGGGCTTGCAAGCCTTCAGGTGAGGAAATATGAAGTTAAAGTGCCTTTTCAGTTTAATTTGTTTCATCTTTAGGAAATTAATACAACAACTTCTTTCTATAGGAATTTAAAGCTGCAAGACACGTATTCCAACAAAGAGGTGGAGAAAGCTTTCTTGAAAGCCAGTCAAGGTGTCTTTAACCAGAAAACGAAACCATCGCTTCTGCTCGCCACACAAAATGGGAACATGTACACACCTTCTGTATATGGCTGCCTGGCCTCAGTTCTAGCACAGTGAGTACAGACCAATATCTGATTGATCTGTAAGGAGCTTAAGTGCACATTAGACAGACACATGATAGTAATGTAGTCATGAAAATCATCAACGAAAGCCAGAAAGGTGGGGGAAGGGTTCAACATGCTCCCTAGCCATAGATCAAGGACTGTTTTTGTATATTATAGTACATTCCTAAATACAGAAACACCTCAATACATTTAAACACCTTTACACCTGCTCCAACCCCTGAGAGGGCAATACTAAAATTTGAAATTATTCTATGGTTTAACAGGCAACGACCTGTGCATCTGGTTTTGAGTGGCAGTTCCTGATAGGGCAGAGAAGGTGTATTTTGGGTGTTATAACAGTTTGTGTTTTGGTCCTTGTTGTAATGAAGATAGGCAGTCCAGGTAGATTTCCATGTAGATTTATTGTAAGCAAGATGTTACACGGTTGAGCCCCACCAGGAGCAGCCTCCCTGCTGCTCAGCCCTTCCTCCAACTGACAGTCTCTCTCATCCAACATTCCATCACCAGCTCTCACACCAACATTCCAGTCCACAGACACACAGGCTGAGCAGCAGGTATAACAGTCCTCTGGCTCATTAGGACTGCAGCGCTGATTTCACCACTTATTTCTTGTGTACAAAGTGGCAGTTAGGCAAAAAAAAGTAGCCAATCACCCCCCTGAGAAGTTGCAGCTACAGTCTCAACTATTTCCTCAACTTTAATGTTATGGACAACATTATTGTCTAACATAAAGGAAGTACAGGCAGATGGTAATGGCACCTGGAAAGATATCAAGCGTAGAGAAAGACAAGACAGACAGTATCAGCAAGTATCAGCTTGATAACTTTGATTTGACTTGGATGGAAAATGTGGAGAATAAGAGAAATAACAATCTGCGGCCACCTGGGGTCAATGAAGATACAGAGATTTAGATAAATATCAAATGCTTCCTTTTACAATATTTTCCATGTTAAGTTAGGTATACCTCTGATGGCAAGCAGTACCTTCAGTCCAATGAGTCACGGGAATCTTCACGGAAAGGGAGTATATGCTCACTATAACATACTAGTGGCATTTAATGCCAAATTCTTCAAAGGATGATGTCACTGTCCTCCATTTTGCTTGATGCACATGCTTCTGTATGAGGCTAATTGTTTCTCTAGCTGTTAATTTAGCTTTGGTGGCCGGGTTGCCAAGCTGCTGGGTAGGTGGAGGCCATGGCAACCTGTAACCACAAATTGCGCTCCCCACCTAAAATGTACAATACCAGCATGTACTTCTTTTGCAGTAACAAATCCTCAACAAGGATGCTTCTTTCTAAAAACAAAAAATGATGCTCTAGATGTGCTGGGAGTTGTCTCTCAGGTTGTGTGGATCATAATTACTTTGCTCCTGTCCACAATGTTTATGAAGACAAAAGCAACAATGGGTGATTGCCAGTGAAATAACTTGAGGTTAAACAAGAAAAATCCAAAGTTCAGGTTTTAGAGGACAACATCGAAAGAGATTAAAATACTCAATTTCTGACATACTGGCCATA
The DNA here is from genome assembly GCA_963921515.1 of Calotriton arnoldi. NCBI lineage: Eukaryota > Metazoa > Chordata > Amphibia > Caudata > Salamandridae > Calotriton > Calotriton arnoldi. Next base: position 155,450 of record CAWUFW010009334.1, on the reverse strand, counting down.
AACTGCATAGAATTTGAGGAGGGCAGGGAACTTTGAAATGTTGACAGCACCAAACCAAACTTTTGAGGGCCAAACATTACTTTTTTTTAGAAAGAACACATAATGTTTATAAAACTAGACCGAAAAGGGCAGGTCCACAGAGGTGAAGAGTGTTGCGCCGTGGCAGGGCTTTTAGGCAGATCATGAGATTGAGGTGAAGGGTCATAATGAGGAGCATCAATTATTTGACGTGGACCCCACTCATCCTGTTCTCACTGAAGACTACATGGAATTATTGCTCTTCTCAATTTCTACTAAGTGATTGATATATACTTGCTAAATTTGCATTTTGCATGACGAAGTATCATGGCTAGGTGGATTAACCAGTGAATTCCCTTTCACGCCAGTAACACAGTTCACCCCAAAATTGTTATATCTCCATAATGCATTTTCTATAGAAGGAACATCATCTGTGAATTTATTGACACACTGATCATTCCTTATCCAAGTCCTGACTCCCAGTTTACAAAAAACAAGGGTCGATCGACCCTTTAAATTTCACTTAGAACATTTTACAACACTACTATTTAAGCATTTTGTGAAAGTCAGTAGAGAAAATGGGTGCTAAGACCAACTGGATTTTATGCAGTGAATGCTGTACTTCTAACAATACTTTGTGTTCTCTGAAAAATAGCTGATGCAAAAGTTATCTTTGAAATTTGTCCACCCTTAACATTTGCTGTAGCAAGAAACCTTTAACAATCCTGATGCACATCACATTCAATTGGTTTTCATAAACTGGGGGCCAGATTTATCAAGGTTTTGCGTCGCCCTTGCGCCACGCAAGGAGGCGCAAGGGCGATGCAAAACCCAAGTGAGATTTATCATGCCACGCAAAACCACCTTGCGTGGCCCAGCGTTGCTTGATAAATCTAGAGTATCACAAGACAGCGCAAATTGCTGCCTTCCGTTAGTCAGCCCCAGGGAGACATTCCATGGGTTTTTGGTGAATTCCCAAATCTACCATTAGTAGTAGACCTCGTAATGCGTCAAAATGCTATGCCTCCTCAGGTGAGGCATAACGAGGAGAAACATCTTTATTTCTCCTCCTTTTTTCCTCTTTCTACGTGTGCCGCATTCTGTAGCACACGTAGAAAGAGTAAAATACCTTCCAGGATTGTTTTTCTACAGGAAGGTGTCTCTTCCTGCACAAAAACAATCCTGCTTACAACGAAGGCTCCCCTGCACCATGGTGCAAGGGTGCCTGCGTTGGCGCTAAGCAGTTAAAAGTGAGCCAGCACTAGGAAAGGACAGGAATGCGCCATATAATATTAAATATGGCGCATTCCAGCCCTTTCACGCTGCACAGTAAGGTGGCTTGTTGCTTTGCACTGCATGAAAAAATGATAAATATGGGCCTCAATGTGTAAGGTAGTCTTTTGTCATCCCAGCAGTACTCCGTGGCTGTGCAATGACCCTAATGATGACTGCGATTATTGATGAAAATATCTCCAGTCTGTTGCAGTAACTATAGGAGTAGCTGTACTGGATTTATTTGTTTGTATCATTCCTTGTATTTTTTCAGGTGCATACAGTTTACATACATTTAAAATCTTAAATTGATTACACACAATTTGCATTCAAGTTAGCATCTATGTGACAGATTTCAGAGAAGACACTTCTCTCTCATTATTGTGTACAAACCTCTTGATGGCAATTTATAAACTCTCCTGCTTCTCCCTGGTCTCCTGCCAGGAAACCAAGTCACATTAGCTGTCTCTCCTTGATCATTCAATCTGTACTCTACTGCCACATTGGAAGCAATCCTCGCCATTCCTGTCACCAGTACATCATATGCGGGTATTTGCAGTTTTTCCATAATCTCAGGAGGTATATCTTAGCTGCCATAAGCTTTGATCTTAACCATGTGGTTTGCTATTTTTTAGGCTCCTTGGATGTAATGAAGGACAGGCACTCATTCCTCCTTCAGTAGCATCCTTGTTGCTCTGAGGTTAGGCTTCCCAGACTTTGTCCCAGAAAACCTCAGCCCGTTGTCAAAGCCATAACACATAAATGGTGTCGCCTCTCTCATCATGATATCTTCAATACTTAGGTTGGTTTGCTAGCACCATCATGCGTAGCTCTTCTAGTGTCCAATGCCATGCATGAAATATCTTACATGGCGTTAGCTTCAGTCTCACTTCTGTCATCATTCTCTGTTGTGTTTCCATTATTTTTTGCCACCATTTGCCGCCCAATTCCTGTCTTACTGCATGGAAGTCAATCTACCAAAATGCCAGGTACAGTCAAAGTGATACCACTGTATCTTTGACTCCAGATAACATGACAAGGTGTCCCCCTGTCCCATCCCCTGCCACTCAGTAGCATCTCATTTGCTGCTGCTGTTGGGGTGGAGAAGACGTAGAAGTAAAAGGAGTAAAAAACAATACAGAAAATAATCCTGCCTCTTAGAGTCCTGTCTACATTCTGTGCCTGTAGCTGGCATCATAACTCTTTAAACAAGGGGTAGCCAGGGCAGCTATGGGTATTAAGGGCAAACAAGGGGTTGCAACTGCTCAGCCTGGCTTCCCCCAATTGACATCCATGTTTTACTGCCTTTCCCACCGCTATATTATTGTTTGGCTGTTTTCTCTATATGTGTTGTATGTATGTCTACATATGGTATTTCTATAATGAAAACCTAGCCAAAAGGCAGGGCAGCACCGTACATGACTAATACAAAGGCAAGTAAAAAGTAAGTGAGTAATAAGAGAGAAAGCTGGATTGTGGACGGTTAATGCATTGTGATGTAGTGTTCTTTAAAGAGTGGGTCTTCAACTCTCCTAAATTCCTAAATTGGAGCATCGAAGGGGTGGTCCTGATGGATATGGGGCTTTTGTTCCAGTTCCTAGAGCCTTGGATGGAAAAGGCCTGCCTGCTGTCTTGTTTTTAGTTTTTTACACTTCTTAGTCTGCAGTCTGATGGTGTCCTGACTGCGGGTGTGCTGAGAACCACCAGAGATGGTGAGCTTGTCTACAAGATAAGCGGGAGCGGTGGCCCTGGTGCCTTTGTAAGTGATGCAGCTGGCATTGAAGACTATACAGGACGGCAAGGGGATCCAATGGAGCTCCTTCAGGGTGGGGGAGATGTGATTATATTTCTTCAGGCCTCTAAGTGTTCAGCTACTAGACATCTGTAGTTTCCACATTTGTTTATCCTGTCACAGAGCAGTGTGTTATTTAGTATGTTGACTCCCTTTCTTTCTTGATGCCAAATCCAGTGCATCAGCTGCATGAACTTCTATGCTTAATCACTTAAGACTCTGAATTCTGCTCCGAGGTTTGGAAAGTCTTTTCCTCACCATGTTGCGCAATATGTCATAATGTTTTTATCAGTCCATTTTTCCATTTATTCGCCTGTTTTTCCTATCATGACAGCTCTTGTGTCCCATTGAGGAACTTCTGTAGATCTGCAGAGAGATGTCCATCCCATAAATGTGTTACCTATTTGTAGTATGCTAGTCCACACGTTCAGGTAATGAAGTAGACGAGGTAGACGTAGCTGAGTAAAGTAGTAGGTTTATTAAGTCCATAAGTAAAATAACAGGAAGCAGAGGTCTGGAACAAGCAGCCCCACCAAGAGCAGCCTACTAGCTGCTCAGCCCATCTCCCAACTGACAACACTCACACCAGGCACCCAAGCATTCCATCCATGTCAATCACACTAACATTCTACCCGGAACACTCACACTGGCTGAGCAGCTAGTTGCAGAGGTGTAAAGAAACATATGTATAAACCTGAGGATACTACATTATCCTCTTCCTCTCGAAATGAAAAACAAAAGAGAAACTACAATGAAGCGAGAAAACTATACACAGTAAAAATACAATAGAAGCAATTGATCCATAAACCCAGGGATGAAGGTGAGACCACATCGCGAGAGGGAAAACAGACAAACATAGAAAGAAAGAAGGAAGAAAGGAATAGAAAAACACTATCCTCCTCCTTTAATAGTGAACAAAGACAAGATAAAAAGTGAAGGAATAACTCACAAAGAACAAGTGAGCATGACCTAACATGAAGAGGAGTTCCTCACGAAAGGAGACTGTGGCAAAGGGAAATGAAAACCCTACACGCCACCCCTCATGTGAGGGATTGTGTGAATATGGGGATAACCCATAACAAATAAGTGTAGGTGTAACATGGGACAAAAACCCAAGAACACACGCAGCACGAGATGGTGCAGCACAATGTGGCGAACGCACACATAAAGTCAAGGTGAAGCACATGGTGACTTACACACACAAGACGACGTAAGAGTACAAGGTGATGCGCGGGGCGGCTTACACACACAAGACAAAGTGAGCCGCGGGACGACTACACACACAAGAGAACGTGATGCACAGGGCGACTTACACACAACAATGAAAAGTGAAGCGCAGGGCGGCTTACACACAGGACACAAGAGAAAGTGACGCGCAGGGCGACTTACACACAAATGACGTACAACGAAGTGATAGGACTAACACCCGAACGTGATGCACAGGGCGACTTACACACGACAATGAAAAGTGAAGCGCAGGGCGGCTTACACACAGGACACAAGAGAAAGTAACGCGCAGGGCGACTTACACAAATGACGTACAACGAAGTGATAGGACTAACACCCAACACACCCAACAGATCAAAGTGTCCAACAAACGTAGAAAGGGGATTATAAAGAGCAGGTTGCTGTTGATATTTGAAAGGTCCATACAACAGATCCCTGAGAACATTGCTATGCATCGAGCGAGATGGTGGATTAGAAACCTTTGCTGTCCAACATCATTCTCCCCCATTACCCATCTGACTGTTTAATTCTGACTATCCCAACTTGGTAAATTTACATGCTCAACATTTAGAGGATTCTAACAAGGAGGTACGTAAGAGATCAAATGTTCACTATTAAAGTAGTTGTGTCCAAGCTCTCCCATTGCATCTTGGTGCAATCAGAGCACAGGTGGTTCAGTGTTTCTACTCATGTTTCACAAAGAAACAATTCATGCATGTTACAGAGGGCCCTCCCTGGTGCATGTGCTCGAGAATCACTTCTTTTGGAAATGTACTTTTGGGGGTCTCAATATCACCAAAACAAATTTTAAGCTAATGGCAAAAATGAAAAAGTAACATGGGAAAATCACCAACAGACTATATGTAAAAGCACAGTGTTAATACAAGTAAGCACAACACAAGAAACGTCATAGCAGAGTTCTCTGCTTGCAGTAACATCAATGGGGTTGACTGAGGGGAGTCATAAGCAGATGATCAATTTGGAGTGCACGTAATATTCCATTACATACTCTACATATATTTTTCAGTGGTATTCTACTTATGATGAGAAAGGAATCTGGTCTTTCTAGGAGTACAGGAATATCTGGAAATTAAGTGAGAAGTGGACATGAAGGTCCATATATCTCCTTTGAGCAATACCAAAAATGCAGCAATGTAAAGATGCTGATGACCTTAATAGATGATGGTATGATAAAGATCCCACTTTTGCATTTTTTCTGCAGAAATTCAGCAGAGCAGCTTGCTGGGTCAAGAATCGGTGCATTTTCCTATGGATCCGGCTTAGCCTCAAGCATGTTTTCTATCAAAGTCTCTCAGAACACTGCACCAAGTGAGTGTCTCATTCCACCTTTTTTGCTCTCTCTCTCCCAGACTACTTCTTTAGTTAAATATGTAGCCAGAAACATGGTCAGCCTTTGGTCACATATGGCTGAACATTGATGAATTTTCAATAACTATGGTACATTCATGAATGTAAAAACAATAATTATTTGTTCTTTAAAAATATGTGATTTTAAAATCTTTATCTTTGGTCTGTCTCCAACCACTCACTTTGTCTTTTGGGGATCACAGGGTATTTGGAAATCTGGTATTGGTAGCACATCCTTCACAGAGCTAGCAGGATCATGCCCTGTTTACAGCCGTCATTCTCATGCATATTTCCCCTCCTCGTGATCAATGGATAAAACGTCTGGGCTGGAAATTTCATCAATGTCCCCATGTATAGGAAGGAATCTCCCTGCATATCAGGGCAATTGAGTTTTTTGTATTACAAAAATAAACCCCTGCTTTGGCTTTTTGTTTTTATGAAGTGCAACAAACAGTGCCAACAGGCTTCTAAGGCTTGCTGTTTTTCTGATATCATATTTGCAGGCTGCCTGCCAAACTTTCAATGACACTTGTTATTCCCAGATATCTGTTCTTCTCATTCTTAATTGAATCATCTCTTGCTATCCACCCATGGTCTGTTCAGTTATTTACTGCATTTATCCCTCCATCAATCCTTTTGTTTCCCTTCACAGCTGTGTCTCAACCCACCAGTTCATCCATTGCACACCCGCGCCATCCTTCTTGCACACATTCATCGACAAAGTAACCCCACAAACCCTCTATTGTCTTTTCCAAACCCTCCTCCTTCAATTACTCGACCCTCTCCCCCTTTTCTTATACCAGGGTTTCTCTCCCACTCCCTCAGATATGACTATCCATATAGGTCACTGTTCTTGTGGTTTACATGAATGAAAGTCTATAACTGAAGTTGGTGTCTTCTGAAACTATTAAGGCCTTTGGGATGATAGTCAATATATATATGGTCTACTATTCAAAATTAGTGCCATCAGTCTGTGAGTCCAGTTTCTTTCTTATGGAGAAACTCTCCATATCCTACAGGTTAGTTCAGGGAGCTACTCCTACTTCTATATACCTGAATATTTAGAAGGGGCGATTCATTTCTTTGCTGCCCAGTAGTCTGTACACGGGTAGGTCAAAGAGAACTCTGTGGCCATGTCAGCAGGTGCAGAATGCAGCAGCTTTTCACCTGCTTAAAAAGAGAGATTTCATAATTTCCTCCTTTAGGGTTGAACACTTGCTGAAGTCCCGTTTCAGGTGGATCGACATTGCCAAGAAGGCTTACTTTGCACCAATCCCACTTTACCTTCCAATCAACCCGCACAAATCTTAGCCCTTCCAACTCCATGTTTCTTATTGTTCTTGTGGAAGTGGGAAGGGGTAAAGGGTAGCAGAACTTTCTCTTTGCTGATATTTAGACTATCTTAAATGGAAAAAAAGTGCCTCACAAATGCCCATTCAAGGGAAGGGCTAAAAGACCATAAATATATGGTTCCTACCTCAAGAGGCTTCAGCGCTTTTTTTACTTGTGGCTAAGGATGGTGAGCCCAGTTGAGGAGCATATTGTTACTTATTGAGTCAAATGCAACTATCCAGTCCCCCAACCCGTCCTGGAGACAAGGAAATGAGCTAAGCAAGACTAAAGGTAGCAAATTTAGTCTCCAAGCGGTTCAGTGCCAGGGATGGGAGCAAACACGCTTAGGCGATTAGAGACTGCTAGACCTGAGTGTGTGTTTCACAAAGAGGCATTGAGATGACTTTGACGAACATGAAGAAAGGAAGCAAAACATCTACCAGTACACAACCACAAAGCAGAAAAAAACTATAGCAGCCGGACTTCTCATTAATGAAGAGTGTGCTTCCATAACATAGAAGTACAAGTACTTAACAAATGTTTTACTTTTCTACTTTCTGGCGTAGGTGAAGCCAGGGAAACTCTTATTTGAAGATTAATGGCTGAAGTTTGCACCATTAACATTCCAGCAGATGTGGGCAACAAGATTTCTAGGACCGTGCCTCACAATCGTAACCACTACAAACAGACATACATAAATCATTTTATTTCATGCCAGTGAAAATAAATGTGATCCATTAAAACATAATTTGTATCAATTGTACTATTAAACGTACACTCAGACATTTTTGCTACAGTGCACAAGTTGAATTCCATATTAACATTATAAGACATTATAAATACCCTGATAAATTTCCACTTATTGCCTTACAGATTCCATGGTACAGTCACTTTAAGGAGGAAAATGACTCGTCTTTCATTCACACGGTTGTTTTTAAATGATTTTATCTCACTGCTCAAATTTAATTTTATGTTCTTTGTGGGAGGAGAGGGTGGTAACAAATAGAATATTAAACACACATAATATTTAGCAATAGCTACTGAACCGCCACAAGTGGTTGGACAATGTTATAACCAAGGTTCATGCTTCAGAGCAAGGGTTTGAACATAATGGTTGATGCACAGGGTTCCTTCCACCTCTACAGTTCTATAATTTTGTCTTGTTTGATCATCTGTGTTTTGTTCTTAAGCACAGCATATTCTTTATTCTATATTCTTTATTTCAGCACTGCAAATCCAGCTGTTTCTTTCCCGGATAACAAGTCAGTTGTCTGCTCTCTCCTCCAGGTTCTCCTCTCAATGAGGTGTTGTCCAGCTTCTCCGATCTTCCTGGGCGCCTGGAGGCCAGGAAACAAGTTAAGCCAGAGGAGTTTGCAAACATCATGAAGCTGAAAGAGGAAACACATCATTTAGGTAAGATTGAGGGACCCCTGTGTGGACAGAGAACAACAAGAAAAACGCTTTAGACAAATTTACATAGAAAGGACATACCCATGGAGGTGGTGAGTGGGGAGAGGAACTGTGAGGAGGGCACACTCAATCAATCAGTAGATTTGTAGAGCTTTTCTTGTCACCTGTGAGGGTATCCAGGCGCTGGCAGGGTCCACTTGATTAGCCAAATAACCGGGGTTTCAGGGACTTTTGGAACTCTGAAAGAGATGGGAAAGTTAGTGGATGAAAGGGTAGCTCGTTCCATTGTCTTTGCTGCTAGGTAGGAGCGACCTCCGCATCTGCTACGTTGGATGCGGGGGGTGAGGGTTAGAGAAAGGGGCGCGGAGGTGTCTGGTGGGCTGATAGAAGCGCAGGCGATGGTTCAAGTTAGCGTGTCCGCAGTTGTGTAGGGCCTTGTATGCATGGGTCAGGAGCCTGAACTGGCATCTTTTCTGTACAGGGAGCCAGTGGAGTTCCCTGAGGTAAGGGGTGATGTGGGTTTGCCTAGGGAGATGCAGGACGAGTCTGGTTGCAGGGTTCTGTATGGTCTGTAGTCGTTGGAGGAAGGGAACTGCGATCCCTTAATAGAGAGCATTGCCATAGTCCAGTTGGCTGGAGATGAAGGCCTGGGTGATGGTGCGTCTTGAGCTTTGAGGTAGTAATTTGAACATCTTACGATGCATGGGTGCAGCCAATTGCGCACCTTATCGGATTTCCTTCGAGTCAACTCCTGGGTTGAATTGCCCCCCCCCCCCCAGAGTTATAGCGCTTCAATTAGGAATCCCCTCACTGATAAACCTCACAGCAACTGCCGAATCATTGTGTGATCCCGTCCTGATGATGACCTGAACTCAAACAGGTCAAAACGCCGTCGACTACTCAGCGTACTCTTGGCTTTCTTGGTTCCTAACACGTTATTTACTAACTGTTTTCTCACTGCTCATGTTATGTATCCATTTAAAAATATTACGCCATTCTGCTGTTTATTCCACCATATCACGTGTCTCAATTGTGCCTTTCACCCTTTCACGAGTACGTTGTGTGCACTAAAACTTTGGACTACACTTGCATATGAAGTAATATTGCTGACATAACTAAACATACTGTATTAAGAGTTTCATTACGGACCGCACTATCCAATCTTGGTGTTGTTTCCCGTTTCTGTTTGCTTGCAATTGATTTTCCACCCTATCTAATTGTCTTTTGAAAATATTACCTGTTGAGACATTGTCATTTGTTACTAGGTTGCTAGTGTGGGCAGTGGTGGTAGGAGTAGGTCCGATTTCTGAGGGCCACCAAGATGCGTCCCATGGGGAGCTTTTTGTTTCCGAAAATCAGTACCTCTATCTTGTCCGAGTTGAGTTTCAGGCAGTTGTTCGCCATCCAGCTGATGACATCTGTCATACAGTTGTGGAAGTTGGTCTTGGTGCTGGTGGTGTCTTCGGAAATGGAGAGGATGATTTGTGTGACGTCGGCCCAGGATATAATGTTAAGTCCATGGGTTTTGTTGATGCCGGCTAGAGGTGTCATATAATTTTTGAAGAGCGTGGGGCTGAGCAAGGATCCTTGGGGTACTCCACAGATGATTTCCTTGGGTTCAGAGGTAAATAAGGGAAGGCAGACTTTTGCATTCTTCGGATGAGGAAAGAGGTGATCCCTCTGAGAACAGTGTCAGGTTCTCATGGACATGAGAAAAGGAACTCCTCAGGATTGGAGCGATGCACAAAGTGATCCACCTCTTGACATCCCCAACTCTGATAACTATTATTACACAGAGTATTAGGGCGATCAAGTGAGGGAAAGGGTATTAGGAAAGGAACAGCAGGGAGAAGGAAACCTGAAAAAGAAAACAAATGATGAGTAAATGCAGAATACTTTCTACTCTCGATATTTCTCACTAAAGACCGAGTATTACCTTAGTTAAAAGTAATCGCCAACACAACCACACTCCAAAATCTGAACTGGGAAACCATGCATCTAGTTCCCTGCATGCACCTATAAGAATAAGAACAGGATCAACTCTCATCCTCATCACCCAGATTTAAGGTAACATTCTGATTGAATTTTGCAACATTCATACATACCAAAATAATAGAAAAGAAAGAACATAGGATTGATGGAAATAACTGATCAACACTTTTTTATCCTTCAAAAGTATTGCACCTGTCAAATTCGCTTCTCTCAAATAATTGTTTTCTTCTGTTTATAATAGCTCAGTTTCCAACAATATCATGAATCTGAAAGTTTATTTCTTTTGATAATTCTTTTCCTAGTAGGAACTGCCTACACAAAGAGTTTAATCCATACCCTGATTGAGAAAGTCAGAGTTCACATAGCTGCATACAATCCACGTTTTCCATGAACATGACAAGATATAACCAAAAATAACCCCAATCCGTTATTCCTGAAATCATAAAGTTTTTCTGGGCAAACAGTACCTTGGGGAAACATCAAGACCACGAAGACTCCTACCTGGAAGTTGCGTTGCTCCGCTGCTCCTGGAGCGAAGAATGAAGATCAACGAGCGGTCAAGACAGCTCGTCTTACTGCTAAAACCAACCTAAAATGACAGTCTCCCAAAACAAGGAGGCTCTGAGTCCCAGGGTGGTCAAGACAGAACGTCTTACTGCAGAAGCAAAAAAAAATAATAATAATAGTCTCCGAAGCAAGGAGACTATCCGCCAACCTCCGACGTAATCAGTATCTCCCATCAGCTGAAGGAAATGAGGAACTCTTCAAGGGATTGCAGAGCAATAAAAATCCTGTTCAGCCGAAGCGGGTCTAAGAACTGCACTTCAACGCATTACTCACGCTGGCTGGCGTGCAGATGCTCCCTATAGCCCATGAGCCTCAAATCCACTTCCACATAGGCATCATGGAGATGTAGTTCTTATCAAAAAAGGGTAAGTGCGATAGGAAGGCACTGCTGATAACGACTCCTGACAAACAGCTCCTTGGATGCCTATGTTGCGCAGCCTTGTGATGAGTATGTGGTGGGAGACTGTACCAAAGGCTGCTGAGAGGTCTAGGAGGATCAGAGCTGCAGACTCTCTTCAGTCAAGTAGGGCTTGGATGTCATCGGTAGCTGCGATGAGGGCTGCCTCGGTGCTGTTATTGCAGAATCTGGATTGGGAAGAGTAGAGTAGAAGGTGTTCGAGATGTGAGGAGAGTAGTTGAGGGCTGGAGTCTGAAAATGCCTCCGTGTCACTGGAGTACTGGATGAGATCATGTAAATCATGTGAGTTGTGTATATTTAATATAGCTGCATACCAACACTTTCTCCACTAAAGTAACAGTAATGCATACAATTGATGGCAAGGTGCAAAGGGCGTTTTGGCTAAATTGTGAGGTTTAAAATACCATGCTGGTGTATGTGCACATTGATAGTTTGTTGTCTTTGTAATGAGCAGCTTGTGGTTCTGCTCCTCCATAGTTAGTCTCCATTCTATGATGGTTCATTTGAACTCTTTCATTATTAGTCTGGAATCTGTCATGGATCTTTGTGTTCCTTCTTTGTTAGTCTTGATTTCTTTGAGTAACACCATAGTTAGCAACAGTTATATGGTGCTTCCTTTCCTTTGAATTCCTCTCAGTGCTTACTTTGTAAAAAAAAAAAAATAATAAGTACTGATGGCTGGAATTTGCATTAAAAGGCAACTGCCCACTTCCATTACTGGCGACACACCCATAAGTGGCAACGCCAAAAGCCTTTGATGGGTTTAACAGTGATGTCACCGCAATATGTGCAATGCCATTTTAAGGTATTTTGAGAGGTACATGTTTTGCAACCATTTCTCTTTACTTTTGCCATCCATATACTATACCCCTGTTGACTGGGTTCATGAGTAATGTCTCCCAGCAAGGGACGCGATAAGAGGCAATGTTTTCAATTCACCGAACCGATCCTGTGTGCGAAGCTGGCAGATCATGTTGGAGGTTGTCTAGTGACCAAGGCGTCCATGATAGAGAGGGTATCTAGGTCAAGAAGCATGATAAGACTGCAGAAGTTAGGTGCACATTTGTGTGCAAAGTGAACGTTTCTGAGCCCAACAGGGAGAGGTAGTACAGTCCTGGGGCTGATGATGTGAATCAGTTTGTATACACTGTGTTCGTGGACAATATGAGAGTGTGGGGGTTTACATTTATGGTATAATGCAGTGTGGGGATATTGCGGGTGGATAGTACCACACATCAATTCAATTAGACATGGAGAAAACCTTATTAGGGAGTGATTCAAAGATCTATTTGTCCACTGAGGGGTTCAAAAGCACACCTCAACAAGGAGAAACTGAAAAGAAAAGTTCACCATATGGCAATTAAAAGGCACCATTCACCAGAGAGCGATTCAAAAGCACAGTTCACCAGGGAATGATCCAAATGCACTGCTCATCATTGAGGTATTCAAATTCACAGTTTTTTGGCTAACAATTGTGGAAGGATTAAAGCATAATTTACTAAGTAAGGGTGCTACAGTATCAATGCAGATTTTGGGGCTGCAAACGGAGTCTGTTTCTGTTTCTATTACTTTGGGTTCCACCTTATTAGACTGAAATTTCTCGTGGTTAATTCACATATTTTATGGCTAGTGATCCAGCGCGATATTAGCAAACAGCATTCATACACCAGATACTCACTTGGGCCCATACATTCATACTACGCTAATACTTACGCTGGGTTTTATCAGTTGTTACTCTCTATCAAAATCCCTGCTACCAATTACCTTCTGATTGAAGAGTAATGACTTACCAATGAATCCTTTGCTAATTGGGAAATTTAAAATGAGTGACATTCATTATAATACATAATCCTGAAATAACCACTGAGTCAGGAAGTTTTAAAATGTTTATCTAAAGATTTAACAGAGTAAAATACAGAGCCACATGGTACTTAATAGCAATACCCAAGATTAAGCATAGAAATGATTATTGCTAATCAATGACGGTGTTTAAAGAAAAGGAGAAGATAGAGACAGCAGCACAACTAAAGGTTGCATTATATTTACCTAAGTGCGAGAACCAAACCCCTTAGCCAAGTAGTTGAAAGAATAGGACCCAGGAAGATGAAAAACAAAGACTTCCTCCAGGATCAGGACAGGACCGGTGACCTCTCTACAACGACGCCTGCGTCGTTCCCCTCTCTGATACTCGACTTCTCCTCGATTCTCCCGTGCCTTCCTTCTAATGGACTCTGCCGCCCCCTCCTCAGGACCTCTTCTGGACAGGGACTCGGTCTGCAATCGGTCAGCTTGGCGGTCTGGAGCTAAGCGCGCTCTGGCAGCATGGACGCCTGTTCTTCATGAACGCATGCTCTCATGGAATCTTGCTCGCCTGTGCTTCAAGACTTCCGACTAACTAATTAACTAATTCTATATCTATTATACCCTTCTACGCCCATGTACCTCCCCTTAATGTTACTAAAATATGGGACCACTACTTCTGATTGGACAGGGACAAGGGGTGGATTCTCGCACCATGTTGATTTGGCCTAAATTGTAAAGCCTATTGTCTTTACGTTCCCACCCCTTCAAATTAATACATTTGCTTTATTTCCCACCCGTCTCATGACAAATGTAAACCAATTTTCATAGACAATGTGTCAATATGCAACAGGAAAGCCAAAATACAGCATCTTCGGCCATCGGGTCACGGCCTTGGACGACGTCCAGATTGACTTCATTTGGCAGGCACACAGGACACATGCGCAGAACCAGGTGCCTCTCGAGTTTCAGAACACCAACCCAGGCCCAAGTTTACGAACTAATAAAAGTGCAAGAAGAAAATATTAGAATCACAAATAAAATGTTTCACTGTATACCCACTTTTTCTATTCTATTCCCATTTAATTATATATTCTAACCCGCGTTAGTAGCGTTAGGAAACGACAATTTAGTAATGACATGAGAGCAAGCTGAAGCATGTGAAAACATTAAACAGCCATTTTAATGCACACTGCGCAGAAGCTTCCCACCAAGCAAAGAAAGACGTCACACCATGTGATATGGTTGCGACATGCGCATTGAGCTTTCCCGCGCATAGCGGCCATTTTGAATTACAAACAAGCGTTATTCATTAGTAAAACACATAGGCAAGCATCCCTTTCTTTTGTGTCGTGAATGCAAAGGTTAGTATTAACAATACAAGTTTAATAAATTAATACTGTGAGGAGGATTGAATACAAGCAAGCTTCATTTATGAAACCTTGCTCCATCACTAGCTTAGGATACAGTGGCTGGCCTGGAATCTACTGTGATTATGTTGAATTTCAACATGGTTCTGGCCCAGTCTCTTTCATGTCTAACATGGCTACGTTATGCACTGGCTAGCTTGGAGTTCTGTGCAGCCTGGGATTGCTTCTGTTTTGGTTGGGTTGAAGTTCTTCACTGAGTTTTAGCACTGGCTGTGTTGGAATCAAATTATTCACTGATTTAGTCCTAGTTATGTTGGAGTTGTGATCAGGTTGCATTGTCTTTTCATGTTAATTGAGTTTTGGCCCTGCACTGGACGGGTTGTGGATCTCTTTTGTTTGCAGTGTTCCTCTATGTGGTTGTGTTGCAATGATGTGCTATTACATTTTAGGTCTTGATTGGTTGGATTTGAGCAGACAGAGAGCCAGTTATATGTTTATTGGATGGGTTCAGGATGTTGTATTTCATATATCATGTCTCTTTTCTTCCCAGCAAACTACACCCCACAGGGTAATGTGAGCGATTTGTCCCCAGGCACCTGGTACCTTACTCAAGTGGATGCAAAGCACCGTCGATCATATTCCCGAAGCCCAACCAAAGAAGAAGTGGCTGGCCATTCATGACCTGGCTCAGGTATGTCAGAAGATCCCCCTGAAGGCTCCATGCTTTCCTGCAAGTATGCAAAGGTTGAGCTCAACATAACTCTTTTTGCATCCTTCTGATACATGAAATGTTTCAGCTCCACAACTCCACCTTAGTCCTTCTTTCTGTTACAACTATCTTCAGCTGGACCGAAAACATAAGCCCATGTGTGCCTTGATTTGTGGGCGACAGACATAATACGTAAGCACTGTGCTTCATGCCTGACAAATATCAAGATAATGTATGGATCTGTCAAATCTATAGGCAAAATCCTTAGCTTTGGGTTTTGATACACAAATCTATACAAAAGGTATTATTTTGGTACTGTTAATGGCAGGGTTATGCAAAGATGGAATAATGGACAGCCATACATGATAGGACTTACCAAGAGAGAAAAACTTTTCTTTTAAGGAGCTTTGACAAGAGAGGTGCAGTTCTGTGTACCATTTTGATGCCACACAGGATATGTTACCAAGCAATTCTGTTTATTTTTCCAAGCTGACAAATATTTTAATAGTACGTTTGACTATTTATTTCCTCCGCTCTTTCACTACTTCCATTTTCATTGGACTAGGTTGTTTGGACAGGTCATACCTTTCTTCGCAGCCGTTCTATGCAGCTTGACTGCCATTGCCTTCTGGAAGACCTCTTTCTGGGAAGCCAGAAACAGAAGTATGTAGACTTTAGTCTAAAATAAACTGATATCTGAGGGGTTTAGAAAAGGTGTGAATCAACCATTGTGCCAGCAGTTCTTGAAACAGGTGAACAAGATGGCTACTGTGCCATAGAGAAGGGCCATAAGCAACAGTAGCAGGAATGGGGTATAGTAATGGTTTAAAATAACGTCTAATTAAGTGGGGCTTCACATTGTGTTGATATCCACCAGTCTATTGCCTACAGATTACATTAATATTCCCTAAGGCAGCCTCTAAAGAGTTCCTTAACCTCAGAGGCTCGATGTTGGCAGTGTCATTGGCTCTTGTCTTCATATTCCAAAATATATTAGTACATGAAGCAAACTATTTACGACAGCCTTTTAAAGATATGTAGCCTTAAGCTCCACCTGTTTGGTTACTTATTTGCAATATTTTATGTACAACATGGATATTCTGCAGTGTCTTCCCTTTCCTTTTTTAGTATTGTAAAATACAATTTCTATGTGTCCATAAAATTGGGAGCAAGCAATTAAAAGTAAGGCTTTTGGAGCCTTCATGCCTTCATGCCTTCAAAGACTTCTTGCTTCTCTCATTGAACTGGATGAGATGTTTTAAGTGTATTGATGGTCCACAATCTCTGTATTCAAGAACCGGTGACGCTAGTTCTGGACAAATTATATAGTGGATCGGGAGACATCTATTGATTTATTACACTGCAAATTAGGGGAGTTCTTCTGCCAAATTTAGATATGCAAACCTACTTTTGCTTTGAGAATCAATTCACTTTTTAGGGGGTTTAGGTTTTTCATGATTAATGGTGTTTTAAAGAATCTTATCTTGGAACAGACTAATTTGCTTTTTAAATATTGGTTTTGTTTTATAATAGAATACATTTATTTTTTAAAACGATGATTTGTTTTATTTTTTTAAGAATCACCACGTTTTATCCGAAAATTTATTTTATTTTAACAAATAAATTAGTCTGCAATTTTTCTAGATCATTTGTTTTGGTAAAAATAGCTGTTGAGTTGCAATCACATGTGAAACATATGTTGGGCCAAATCTACTTATCTATCGTGTTAACATTAAATCTGCCTATTCCCAGTTTTAGCACGTTTGTATCTTTCACTTTTACGATTGGTTGTATTTCAAAATTGCAATAATTGAATCAAAGAAATGACTGCACTGCAAAAATGCGTCTTTAGCCACAAAATTTGGAAGCCATTGTTCCTCTTTCGTTGAGCCCAAGTCATATTTCCTATTTATTATTTCCTCTTTAATGGAAACTGCTGTGAACATCTTTTATTTTTCTGGTGCCTTCTCGGGGCCCCAATGACTTTCGTGTTTTTTCTAGGGTTCTCAGCTCCAGGCATAGAAATATAACACTTCACAAACCACCAGTGAGAAGATCAGTACTTCAATGTTTAGATGAGGGATTTCCTGTGTATCAAGTCAGAGTCAGAGCAACATTAAAAGGATGCTGTATGAAACTCAAATAAATTCAAAGAGCAGCAGGCTAAAACGTCTCATTCTAAATGGTCTTCATATATACAGAAACTACTGTCCTCTAAATTTGGTGCAACTCAAGCACCAGAACAACATTTCTTTAAAAAAAAAACGGTTTATAGTTTTCCGGAGAACCTCTTCACATATTTAATCCATCAACAGCTGAATAAAAGGTGCCACTCACACCTACTGGTCCTACAAAAAGTTTTTGTGAGATATAACTTAGTAGCTAAGCTGTGGAAGCTGAAGGCGTGAGTTCTGATCTCAGTTTAACCACAAGGCTAAATGGTGTGATCCTGGGCAAATCACTTAATTCCTGGGGCTGAGTTCTGTAACTGCCACATACGAGAGAAGTTAAAAACCTGTTAAAACACTTGCATTAAGATCTATGTAAAAACTGGGTATTTGCATTCCTTTCCACAGCCTGATGCAGCAGCCGAAGAATTCTTTAATCGTCTAGGAGGAACTCATCTCACGAATGACACCCACGCCATGCTTTCCAAATGTATAAACAGAATGGAACTATCAGAAGAAACGCCCTACAGATTTCTTCTACCTCTTTTTGATGAGTTTTGTGCTGACAACATCACTGATTCTACACAACCGTGTGGAATGCACTATCACTGTCTTTTATTCTTAGTTAAGATACCCCTGCCCTGTGTTTTTTACTATGTCTTGTTGTGTCACTGAATTCTAAAATGATATTTCAGTCACGTTACATTAAAAACGTTTTTTGACTTCTCTGTGATTATTGCATGGTGATTGTATGAATATAGGTATTTCATGATCACATACTTTCTGCTCAAAGGCCAAGCTATACCTAGTTAGAAAAAAACTTTTCATGAGGACCCTCATTCACTGAAAGCCAGAAAATTATATGTAGGATTCAATATTACATACCTGGCTCACAATGCAAGCACAACCTAGACAGTGTCTACTGTGTAGGGGTCTAGAAGATTAGCCTTTTGAGGTATTGACTACTTCTGTGTGGCAGTCACCTGAATGCAAAGGGTAAACTTCTAAAACAATGGAGGATCTTAACTTAAGGTACATGGGAATAAGGGTGGGATTGGGCGACATGCACAAAATCATTGCATAAAAATAGCCGGTTATTGTAACACAGTGAAAGTCATCTATGTAGCTAAAATTAAATGATTGTGAGATGTGTAAGGTGTGTGCTTATCGTTGATTAGTGCATGGATGTTCCCCTTAGGTCTAGGCGAGCCAGATCTATGCCAACTTATCAGGCTATCCATGTATGATAAATTTACAGACAATGAATAAAACTGAATTTATGTACGGTGTCAATGGGCATGTTGAAAATCTACCTACAGTTCCCCCCTTGTCCCCGATTTAGGACATGATAAATACAAACTAGTTGAAAGACAAGACAAATAAGGACCACAAGGTTATGCAATATTTAGACATCTGGTTGTGACCTACAGGTTTCTGGTTGGAGGTATACTTTCTGACATTACTCGTCTAAAAATCCTTATTTACTTACATAAGCAAGAATCTCATTGATATACTAACCACGAGAAAGTATAAATATATTTATAGAGTGGGTCTTGATTTAGCACGCTCCAGGTGACTGCCACTGAGTGTGCATTGACATAACGGGGAATAATGGCATATGGACTCAATGTCATGGGTTGAAACATCGATGCTGAAGAGAGAAGGTCAAGCTGACTCTCATCTGGTTACCAAGGAACAAGTAAAAAGACAAATCTTCTACTTCTTCCTGATTGCTAAGCGGTCTTCCACATTATATGTCGTCTGAGAGAACTCCACCAGTGATCAATTTGCCACCATAGTCTGTTAGATGAGGGGTTGATGAGAAGCATGGCACATTAAGCTCCTGGTACCCCGGGTGGATGGTACTCCAGGGCAGTGGCGGCTGGCAGGGGACGGGAGTGACTCGGCAGGGAGGGATGAGGGAGAGGGGAAACAATTTTTTAATAAAAATTCCACTTACCTTTTGCTGTTTGCAGCGTCTCTCCCCTTCGGACCCTTCAGCCGCCTTCTCCTCTGCTTCCATAGTGGAAGGAAGCAGGAAGCACACAGGCTCCCTCCCCTTAGCCAATTACAACGCTGCAATGCAGTGGTGTGATTGGTCAGAGCGCCGTGGTTCGGCGCTCAGACGGGGACTGTGAGGCTTTGTATGTTCCTCACCAGGCTGTGTAAAGCAAGCCTGGTGGGGAAGATGCAAAGTGCGCAGGACTGTGTGTCCGGCCCAAGAGGGCCGGCCAAGCAGTCATGCGCACTTGAGTGGGCAAACAACTCCTCATTCGTAACCCCAACCCCGCCCCAACCCAGCCTGTAGTGAAAAATAAAATGATAATTACCAGGTTATTATCATTTTATTTTTCCACTGCACTGCTCTTAAAGCAGTGGGGCGACGCTCCTCCGCCTCAGCGGAGGAGCCGCCACTTCTCCACGGGAGGAATCTGTGGTAGTATAAACATTGAATTAAAATCGGCTTGTAACTTGCACAGACCATTCAGCACTCAATGTCATTTTAAGATTTAGAATTTACCTGGATGCTCTGATATGGACTATGTGCCTGATTTACAGTTTGGCAGACAGGTACTCCGTCACAAATGTAACGGATATTCTGTCCGCCTTATTACAAGTGCCATAGAATATATAGTGCACCTGTAATGAGGAGGATGGGACATCCATCACATTTGTGACAAAGTACCTGTCGGCCAAACTCAAAATCAGGCCGTACGTCACAGCTGCAAGAGTAAGAGTCAAAAGAATATTCAATATTTGATACTCTGAAGTAACATGAGCATTGCTATCAGAACCTAAAGCATCATTGTTTCATAAATAAATGCTATAGAAACCATGATGCAATTTTCAAAGCTGCAAAATAAAAAGGAGATATTTGTATGGAAATGAGTCTATGATCTAATTTCACATGGACTCTTTTGAGGGCCAGAATAGAAATGAACATGCTGAGTGTGACACTGAGACAGCACCAGGCAAATAAGACAATTTTGCATTCTGATGAACTGAATATTATAACTGTAGACAAATTCCCCTACTTTACAGATCTTGCTGTGGCACTAGCGGAGCAATCTAGAGTCACCCCAACCCTAAGTTCCCCAACTCACCAATGTAAGGGATACCTGGCTTAATATGGATTGGTATAAACATTTTTACAGTTGTAATTATTAATAGCAAATGTATAGCGCACAATCAGAAGTCACTGTGAAACTGCATTTTGTAGTAGTTGATTATACTGAGTACTGCTTTTAGAGATGGTGGTCACTGACAAAAACCATATTGCATTTGTATACATAAGATTGGACGCATTGAGCGCTTTGACTAGTGTACCTCAAATACAAAAGGAACTGTATCGCGTCTGTATCCATAAGATTACACATTGAGTGCTTTGACTATAGGACCTCAAATACAAAAGGGCGGGCTATATTAAGAAGGTGATCAAAATTAAGAACAATTATTTCCATCCTTAATAATACCATTCATAAGAAAAGATAGGTGTATGTAATACAGCCCACTAGGGATTCTAATTTTATAATGGGCCAGATGTACGACCGTGGAAATAGCGCCTCGCAAATTGCGAGTTTTTTGCGACTCGCAATTTGCGAGGCGCTATTTCCAATGTACAACGGTGTTTTTCACACTGTTAGTGATTCCCAATGGGGTCGCAAATAGAGAGGCTCATGAATATTAATGAGCCTCTCGCAATTTGCGACCCCATTGGGAATGGCAGGCCCTCCCAGGTTTGGTGGCCTGCTGGGCTCAGCAGACCACCATGTCTGGGACTGCTTTTAAATAAAGAAGTTTTTTTTTTTTTTAAATGCAGCCCGTTTTCCTTAAAGGAAAACGAGATGCATTTAAAAAAGAAAAAAATTAAACGTTTTCGTTTCATTTTTTAAGGGCAGGTAGAGGCCCCTGGGACCACTGCCTGCCCTTAAAAATTATTTTCCCCTGCATTTGCAAAGGACCCCTTCCCTTTTGCGACCCCATTACCACCCTCTTGAAGAGGGTGGTAATTTGCACGTGTTTTGCGCCCGCAATTGCGGACGCAAAACATTCTTACATAGGGTTGCGCTCGCTATTAGGAAGGGAACGCCCCTTCCTAATAGTGAGTCGCAAAACCCTATTTTGCGAGTCGCAAAAAATTGCGAGTCGCAAAATAGGGTTTGTACATTCCCCATGCTGATTTTGCATGCGCAAACGGGTTCGCAAACCCGTTTGCGCATGCAAAAATGGTCGTACATCTGGCCCAATATGTTACCTAGAGATAACATAACATTTTCTTTCAAGGAATATGTAAACCTTGCGATATTCACGCAATGCATCATGAATTCAAAAATGTTAAAATGTATTTTGATAGTGGAAAAAATTATTTTAAATAATACTTTTTAAAAAACGTGCAAAAATATTCAGTTATAAAAAGCAAATTTAGAGCCTGGTTTAGATTATAGAGGGCAGCCTGCCACCCATCAGGGTGACCATGTCCTCTATATAGGGCGGACAGTCTGATAGACTTACACCGATGATCCAAACGCTGTCAAGCCTTTGGTGTTTGGCTTCTGATGGTAGAGCCAGCAGGGGCAACGCCTTCGGAAACCTGATTGTCCATCTGACTCAAAATAGAGTGCATAGACTATGAGTTTGGCAGGCAGGATAGTCTGCTACATTGTGGCAGACTACCCTCTCTGCCAACTCTAGACAAGGCCCTTAATTTCTAGACGCATCCATCAAAATGTACTCTCAGACAGTTATTCCCTACTGCAACAATTGTAGCCAGAGTCTACCATGTTTAAATTAGATACCAGGTTGAAATAGTGGTGGCCAATATGGGCAGAGTGTAATGGCACAGGAGAAATCCATGACTAACTTTGCAGAACAGCTTAATCCCCCTTTGGGGTTGTGTCACACTCCACCAATCGCAAGCAGTTGCCTATAAAGCGTTCACAACTTTGATGATACCTAGTTGCGTCACTCTTCTTGTGGTAAAAGAGATGTTTCAGTGCTGGGTTGTGTAGTGGGCACAGCAAACCTGGGATAAATTGTGGAACGTTTGAAAAGCCAGCGAGGAGCTTGTGGTGTGAACCAGCACATGTGGCAACTGAGACGTACACTGTGGGAGTGATGGGTACACTAGCAACATTCATAAATATTCGTACCATTAATATGTCCTCAATAAAGAGGCAGACAAAAGACAGAAACCCACCATTATGACACATGACACGTGCCAGAATTGGGTTTTCCTCCCAAAAGTTATTTCTCATATGCCTGTTAACACTATTTCCTTTGTAGGCAATGGATAGGCATTTATTTAGTGTACATGTAATGGAATGGGTCACAGCATACCAGATACCTGATATGTGCACATGGTTACTTAGAGAAAGAAATGTAGTGTCATAAATCAAGGCTAGGGATATATTTCAAAAGATGATTAGTAACCATATAGATAAACTGTTGAAAGGCCTTAAGACTGCTGTATGTAGTTATGAAAGTTTGGTTGGTTGATAGGATTTCAAGAGTATCCAGGGTCACTTTGAGAAAGATGCTGCATCGCTGATATGGATCGCATTCACATACGCTAAAGGGAGATAAGTGTGGGTTGGAGTGAGGGGCATTGATGGATGACAAAGATGACCTTAATCAACGTTGAACATTAAACTGTAAAGTAAAATGGAAAAAGAATGAATGAATCATGTTAGCCAGATGATGCATTGATTGGATTTACCTTGGATGAAAATATGTTGGCATTGAGCAAAGTTTTGATTAAGGGTTATCGGTTGTGTAAAGGATTAGTTGTTTGGCCGGGAATGTTAGAGGATAGAACAATCCCATTAAGAAAGGAAAGGTGCTGACATGTGATAAAAGACTAAAAATAAATATTGTGATGCTACAGAAATACAGCCTATTGAATAAACAGATGATGAACAAATCCCTGGAATTTAAGGTGGGATTCCCAACTGCTAATGATGAGGGCAGATTTTTTCGGTTATAGGGTACACTACAGCAGAGTGGAATTGTATTGATCAATGTGCTGGGTCCAAAATTGATGGCCCAGCATTCTTTGGGAAATTCTTTAGAATGGGACATGACAAGGTGGAGAATTTAAGGACTGTGGGAAGTTGTCTTATTACCATGGACCCAAATCACAAATATTTTTTCTGCGACTTGGTGTGTCTTGTTCCCGACTTAATTAAGCCTTACCCTTGAGAAGACATTAAATGCAAATGGCGTGAAGAGGCTTCTCAAGAAAAAAGCCATACTAGCTTCTACAATAGCCGAGAGACAATATCTAGCTTCCAAACGCTCAGTGGCCCATTCTCTGGAGTCCCTAGGAACACAGATATCATTACCCTATCTGTCCCAAGTTCCAGAAAGGAGGTTGAGATGTGCTGTCCTTCGGCTACAAGTAGGTATTGACCCTGGATTTAGAAAAGCTGGTTTTATAAATAGAGTTTTTCGTAATAATGGCTGCTGTTTCTGCACTTTAAAAATGAAGTATTCTGTAGAACATTTGTTGTTAGAATGTACCCTCTTTCTAAGTGAAAGGAAAAAGATCTTTGTAGGAAAGTGCCTCTTTTGGACATGGTTAGCCCCCACTTTTTGCCTGGAAAATGATGTAATTTCGACTGGAAGTGCACAGGGTCCCTGCCCACCAGGTCCCCTGTGCCAGATCTCCTTCCTTAAAACTGTACCTATCGTTTCCACAATTGGCACCCCTTCAGCTCACATATAAGTCCCTTGTAAAAGGTACCCATGGTACCAGGGGCCTTGTGGTTAAAGAGGGTCCCTAAGGGCTGCAGCACAAATTATGCCACTGTAAGGTACCTCTCACCAAGTACATGCACACTGCCACTGCAGCCTGCATGTCTTGGCGCAGACAAACATAAAGCGTTGACATGGCACACATCCATGTGTGCCATTCCCACAGACACCGCATGGGATATAGGTAAGAGATCCCTCTAGCAGGCCTTAGCCTTAAGGCAGGGTGCACTATGTCCCCTATGAGGGCACATCTGCATGAGCAGATATGCCCCTGCAATTTCCATGCCAATTCCTGGATATTATAAGTGCCCAAGGAAGCCATAGTAAGTACATGGGCTGGACACTCGTCATTACGAGTTCCCCAGCCCCATGATGGCTTCACTGAAGTATGGGGTGTTTGGTACCAAACATCTCAGCATAATAACCCTGCACTGATTCCAGTGTAAGATTCATTAAAAATTGCACACAGGACCCCTTAGAGAGGTCCCCTGAAACCTACCAACCCTTAGTGTGGTCACCAACCGGCCTAAGCCAGCCTGCTACCACCAGACAGAGTTCTGACCTCATGGAGTGAGTGCCTGCACGCTCAGAGGTTGAGAACAATGCCTTTCCTGGATGAAGGTGTTCACATCTCCCCCTGGTCAGGAAGAGCCAACTGTGTTGGGTAGGTTCGAAGGCCTTGCCGCCTTTGTAATACAACCCCAGCCTCTCCTGTTAGAGAGAGCAGGCCCCCTTCCTGTTCTCACCCCCGTTTTGGCGGGAGGACAGGTGGGAAAACTTAGAGAGAATAGGAGGTGTGCCCCCCTGTGCCAACTCCACCCCTCAGGTGCTGGAGGCGAGGTGAAGTACACTTTTCAGTGCCCACCATCTTGAAGATAATGGGACTTATCCAATCAGGGCTAGGTTTATGCCCCCCTCCCACAGGAGGTTGGCATAATAGAGGGTGTAGACACCCCAGGTAAGGGGCCCATTGGCCACTACCTGTCACTCCCTTGTAAAGCCCCAAAATCTAGTATTTAGGTGGCACCCTCAGACCCTGAACTTCAGTTCCTGACGACCTAAGTAGAGCCCGACACTACAGAATAGCACCAACAGAGAAGACTGTAGAGAACTACTGACTTGGCCCCCAGCCCTACCGGCCTGTCTGTAGCCCTCGACGATCCTGCACCAAAAGACGACTCGTCCTGCAGCCCAGCGACCCCCAAAACCTTGGGCGGACTGCCTGCCTTCAACAAAGACCAAGAGCTCCAGAGAACAGTGGACCTGTTCACAAAGAAACCATCTTCAAGTAAAAGACTCTGCGACCTGAAGAACCGCGAAGCCTGCACCCGTTTCCACCTCTGCACCTGACACCTTCAGCCTGAGTCCAAGTGGCCCACCGGTTCCATCAAAGTTCCTCAGCGCTCCAGAGCCTGAGTCCACCGTGAGCTGACCTCTCCCGGACCTCGTCTGCAGCCTCTGCACGGAGACCCCCTCAACCGCGACCTGCTCTGGTAAGCCGTTTCCGACGCCAAAAGACACCCCTGCACCTATCCGCCCTGGGCCTTGGTGAAGAAGACCAAAGGTGTCTCTGTGTCCCCAAGCATCGCAGCTTACCTCACCAGCTGTTGGTTTCCTTCGACCAGTCTCCTGGCCTGCGCCTGCAGCCCTTTTCCGATTTGGCCTTTCTCCATTGCTTTTCATTGGGCACCCAACGCTGTGTTGGCGCCCTGCACCCGGCCGCCCCTGTGCCGCTGGTGGTGTAGTGTTGGTGCTGCTTTGGGCCCTGTCCAGTGCTTACTTCAACCCCTGGAGACTGACCCCCCAAGCCGCTGCTACTTATCTGTAGGCAGCCTCTGTCCTATTGCCCCTAATTACCATTGATTTGCATTAGGGAACCTCGAACTTGCACCAGGCACCCAGCCGCCCCTGTGCCGCTGGTGGTGCACTGTTGGTGCTGAACTAAACCTTGCCTAATACTGACCTTAACTTCCGAAGGCTGGTCTTGTAAGTCGATGTTATCCCTATGTATGCTGAATGTTTTCTTCCTCCCATAGGTTAACATTGCAAAGTCTGAAAATTGCACTAAATGTCCATTTTTGAAGCTGAAAAGTATTTCTATTGAAAAACGGATTTACCTATGATGAAGTTCTGTGGTTTTGCAAAATAAATATAGCCAAGTATTATTTTTATAAATTGGTCTCCGATTTATTCATTTAGTGTGTGTCTCATTTATTGCCACTGTGTGTACAACAAATGCTTAACTGGTCAACCACACTACCACAAAAGGGAGCATTAGTATTATCTACTTTAGCCTCTGTAAAGCCTCTGGAGATCCACTGGACGTTCTGCACACTATACCTCTTTTTGGTATAGTATATAGAGAGCCAGCTTCCTACAATCTTACACCCTCTCTTTTTAAGGCATGGAGTTACATCATGTAGCGAAGCATTCTGCACTTTATTTGCAATCAATCATTTTTATTTTGTAGTTTCAATTACGAGAGACATTTAACTCATACAAAAAGGAAATTGTAAAGATTTGTGTATATTGATGGAGCTTATATGTCAATGATGATCTGTGGTATCAGAGCATAAATATGATTCTTATGGGGTTTCTTAATATTTTATTCTGATTTAATTATTAATATGTTGAATTTTGTGTATAAAGGGTGTCCTATTATTCTGTTAGGTGGCCTTACCGTGTGCATATTTATCTTCTTGAATAGCAATAAAATTGTAATGTAGCTCCTTGAGAGGTTACTATTATATGTATATTCTTTTTTTCTCTTCATTTAGTTTTTTTGTTTAACATTTATTAATTTTTTGTATATTTTATTCTTTTGAAGACATTGTAATGTTTATATTTCTATATAATATATGTCTTGGAAATAAATATATATTGACTGACAAAAACATAAAAGTATGTTGCTGGGAACAATGAGTTGACGTTTAAGGACTGCGTGAAGTGGGTGTGTGCATCTGTCTGGCAGATGAGGGAGAGATTTTTTTATGAATTAGGAATGATATAGGCAAAAGTGAAGATGTGATGAAGAGACTTGAGATGTTGTTTAAGTTGAGTAAAAATAATTTTGGGGGCAATCATAAAGTAAAATAAACAATTAAGGGCACAATTTATTAAAGTATGCTTGCCTTTGTAGATCTACTCATGTGTAGATCTACTCCTGCACCTAAGTATGTTTTTGCTGTTCACCATTTCCAAAAGTTGATTTACTCCTAAGTGTAGACTTAAAAGACTATTACTGACTTTGCTCTTTACACCTGTTTGTGAAGATCTCTACCACTAGAATAGAGATCTCTTTACAGGAAAATATAGGTAAATGTATTAAAGATTTGATTTATTTAAAAATATAACCAATGTAATGTAAAATAGAAATATAAAATTAACTTAAACAAATAATATTAACCCATGCTACCTAAAGAAAAAAGATACAACACACTACCTCCCACAATTAACTTTGTGTTAATTTGTGAATTAATTTAAATATATTAATACGTTTCCAAATAACATTTTGAACACTCTTTTACAATTAAAGTCACCCACCCCACTTACATATTTAATTTTTATTTAATTCGTATCAAACTTGAAATAGTACATAAAGTAGTACTACTGGAGTATAGGAGTACATACGCCAAAATACCTTTCATCAATCTGACACTAAATGTGCATCAAATCAGGAGATAAAGTGAATTTCCCAAAAGGATATACCTGGAAGACCCTATAGAGAAGGGACAGCATTACTGGCAAGATCAGAAAGGGGCACAAGCAATTTGAGAAGTTGAGGTAGAAGGATAGAACATCAACTATTGTTAACAAGGAAATCTGAGATATGTTAATGGATTTATCTAAGCAGCTAACCATACAAGTGATCCCCACATGGTCACAGAAAGCACAAACACATCTAAACCTAGTAGGTGTGCTTAAATAAGGGGAATGGATGGTGTAACTTTAGCACTAGTCTGGCCTGAACACTCGTAGCAACCAATAATGTGGCTGTGATTGATTAACTCAATTTAGGATAGAGATGGTACAAATGCCAAGTTTTATAAGCACCCTCTCTCACTTCTGTGGCGACTAGATTATTGAAGATGTAAAAAGAAGTTGTTGACGTAATGAAATTAATACCAACAAAGATCTGGTAACATGTGGGTCTTAAAGGCAGTTGTCTTAAATAAGTGTTGTCAAAAAGATTCCAAAGCACGTGTGATACTAGATGCAACCTTAGCATGTGGGTTTCTCCACAATCAGGTGTACAAGTTGAAATACGAGGCCTTCGTTCACTATAGTGACTATATATAGAAGTGCAGTAGTAGCGTGATTTGACACAAAAACAACTTTTAAGTCAATTTCTTGTATGTATCTAGTGCTGTAATTGGAATATTTGAAATCCCAAATGAGTACAGAAGTTCCAAGTCATGAATCTTTGTTAAATTCACAGCATCAATTATTTGCTGTTGTTTGCTCCTGCAGTGCTGAAGTCACTGGGGCGTTGTTTCTTACAGAAATGGCCAGCTGTGGGCTGCAAGCTGGTGAAATGGACCCACAGGTGACTCTGTATTCAAATGATGTCTGATTGTCACTACAGCAAGTGCATTTTAGCATGCATGATTGAACTCTCACATAGGGGCTGGCTCCATCGTGTTTTTAAGCACTAACTGGTTCTCCTTTGAACAAATGGAATGAACCATGATCATTCTAACTGCAGTGTACAGGGGCATGGCTTGAGCGCCGTGCTGGATGGTGGGTTCTTGGTGAGCTCCATGGAGCTGCTACCGCGCCGGTATACCTGGAACAAGTTATGCTGCTGTCTTTCCCTCTCTGGATGATACGGGGTCCTGCTGGAGTTTCAGGGTGCACTCGGTGACGGGCCGGCGGCCCGTATGCATCTTTTCTCTTCGATTGCAGATCCATCCTGAAAAGACGGTGTTGCAGGGATTCTGCAAAATCACAGAACTATGCTTGGGATCATGGAACCTTAGTAGGCAGGGACTGAGTCATCCTGCCACCTGAGTACCCATCACCAACGTACATGTTCCCAAACAACAGCTGCATCTGCATGTTTTGTCTAGGTGCTAGGGCCTGACCAGAGCAGAATAACAAGGGGCATTGTTGTTTGACTTTGTCTGCAATGTTCAGACTAAATCCCAGGAAAGAAGAGAATGCAAAAACACCAGCATGTTCTATGTGAAAGTTGCAGCGTGGCACAAAGCAAAATAGGTTTGTGTAGTAAAGTGCGCAAAGCAGAAGACAGTCTGCAACGGGCTCATGCTAACATAGGAAACGGCAATGGCCGCATGGACCACGTGACAACGGGTGGCTCCCAAGATGGCGCCGCTCATCCAATTGTATTGTTTATGGAGTCTGTAGTTCCCTGGAGGATCCGGGAGCCGGCGCTATTTTAACATTACAGGTTGGGTGAGTTGGGGATGCAGGGGGATTTTCCTGGTGCCCCCCCCCGATCAGTATATCAGTGTGCCCCTTTCGCCCTGGATGAGCGCAGCACTCTGTGCTTTCCCTCATGACACTCGTCACCCGATGCCAGCTCGGATCTCGATGGCCTATTTGAATAATGGATCTACGTCTGGTCACATTCCTTACTTAAACCTTTTTTTTTTTTACTTGGTGCCTCTCACTCAATGGACTGAGAATGCAACCAATGTCTGTTTTCTCATTGAGACTGGTCCATGGTCTACACTTCTTGATTTCACCATGTCATGCCCAGGTTTGGCTGTTCACCCCTGTTAATGTGTTGGCCTGTTAGTTTTATTAATAGTGAGAGTGAGATGTGTACCCCTATTATTAAAAGCTTTTCTCAGGATCCTCTTCTAATAGTAGGACTTGAAAGGTCATCGGTCACTGGACTGAGTTTGTGAAGGGGTTTAGGTTCAGAGATCTGGTCTCCATGGGGATCTCAGTAATGTCTGCCCCTCCATTTGAGTCCTCTTGTCAGTAATCTGTGCCTAGGTTCCCACATTTGGCGCCCTGCTTCTAGTCCCCTTCGAACTGAGTAATTTAAGCACATTTGATCAGTACATCATGTCCGACCCCAAAGATTCCAAGGATAAACACTCTAAAGGGAAATTGAAATGCACAAAATAGGAACCCCGACTCCCAGAATCCCCTATCAAGAATAAATCCAAGGATTCCACCACAATGGAAGGCATTCTGAAAAAGCCCAATGCTGTGCATGACATTGCACCAAGACAAACACAGATCTTCAGGTGGAGGTGGTAGCGATCAGGAGGGACCTAAAGGATTTAATTATAAGACTCAATCAGGTTGAAACAGGAATAAGCAATGTAGAGGACCATACTGTGGCACATGCTACAAAGATCTGATCAGGCTATTTCCTCTCCCAAACGTGATATAACCTTCTTGGATGATCGTATTAGGCGTGGTAATCTTAGACTTTTTGGGCTTCCTGAAGGCGCTGAAGAGAAGGTCCTTTCCTTGGTTGAGTTTTTGGAGTCCTGGATTCTAGCCACCCTACAGATCCCCTTTCATGGAGAATTTGAAATCGAATGTGCACATCGGACCCCTCCTTTTCAACGTAAACATTCTACGACTTCATGGACGGTACTTTTTAAGACTCTTCACCAACAACACACAGAAAACATTTTAGCTTATGTGAGAAAATCTAAAGGGGTCCCTTGGCAAGGGAATAAGATCTCCATTTCTCCAGACTTTGCAAGAGACACTGTAACCAGGAGGAAGGGCTTTGTTATGTTTCATATAGGTACCCTACTATAGGCCCGGGTAATATCACACACCTTCACCTACATTATCTCCCTTAAACTACACAGTAACGCGCCTTTAGGATTGAACCTTTACCTAGTTCTAGTCCTGGGCCCAGAAGGAGCGTTTTCCCTGAACAATAGCGTCCTATAACTCCATCAATAGACTCATACAGTATGAATGAATATTCATGAGGGTTCCTGGAAACCAGGCAGGGGCTACACACCATCTGCACAATATCTACGTACAAGGTTCATCCCATACGTCATCCTCAAATCCAACAATGGCTAATACAAGAAACAAGGGACAAAGAAACCCTAGATACTTTTTGTATAAATACAGCACATCTTGCTAGGGTTGGGAAGAGGAGACCGAGACTTCCAGGCCGACACACTGACCAGAGACGCTGAGGCTCCTGCATGCAGACGCTCCAGCTGACAGTGGTCTAACACATCCCTCGCGGGGTGTCCAACTCGAGACCAGGACGGGGTCCCACACTCTCTCACTTCAGGTAATGGGGTTAGACTAAATCCTAGAGGGATTCTTGGCTTTACAACTAGTCACATGCTAGGTACACTTAGGTACATCTAGATAGGCATCGTAGGAGTACGCGCATTTTTATCAGGCATTTTATATTCATGTATGTATTCATGATTATTGCAAGATGGTAGAACTGTACTATCCTTTTATTTTCACTGTACTGCTAATCATATATATCTGCTACTGTCTAACGGTTGTTGCAGCACATCTATTTTACACTAGAAGAACAACTATGCAAAAAATTCTTATTGTAAACACGCCCGACTGTTTCTTCTGTGTAACTCTCTGAGACCGAATAAGTGAGCACGAGTGACTGAGCGAAAAGTAGTATATTGTTTCCACGATCCTGGGGGATCAGGTTTGTCATGTTTTAAGGTTGCCAGAAACTATTCTCTCCCCGATAAGAGGAGATTCTAGTGGCACTGTGAGCTAGCTAAAACAGAAAGGCTAACATTCTCGGTGGGGGTGGTCAGAGCCAGTCTGCCACCAGTCCTACAGTTTATGTTATCCGAACGCGCAGATCCTGTATGGGTAATATAGGAACGACACGACAGCTTCTTAGCCCTCTGAAACAAACTTGCTGAAAGAGCCATCTCGCACTCATTTGCCGGTCCCTCAAGATTCAAAATCATCTACATAGGTAGAACACAAATTTCTGATGAACCCGCGGAGCAGGCTACCTTCTTGGATAATACGTCTGAGACTGATATGGATGAAGATGGTGCTACAGGCTCTTCGGCGTTTCCTGCTACTTGAAACTTGGGGGGCTAAATTTGATGTGTCCTGTCTGCATTCAGGTGGTATTATCTGTATATACTCTGGGACTGTGATTCTATTACCTCTGACTAGGGACAGATCTCAGATTAGCACCCGGAGCGCTGAATACTGTGTGCCTTTCTATGCAAACTAAATTGTGTATCCTTTGCATTATGGTGCTCTTATGTTCTGATATTGATCTTTTCCCATTGCCACTTTATTGGTTCACGTGATGTGCCTCACTAATGTTACATACTTGACCTTTTCCCTATTTTGTTTTTTGTATATTACAACTTAGTAAATTTGAGTATTCATTTTATTTATTCTTTTTTCTTTCATTCTTAGTGCTCACAGAGTGGGACTCTGAGTTGGGAATGATGATGTTTCTTTTTGTCCTTGTTTTGTAAGGACTTACTTTTTTGGCATTGATGTACCATTGTTGCATTTTTATGTCTTTATTTCATTACAGGCTGGATTTGCTTATTTGCATATTTGTTCTCTAGAGTGTTGCCCCTTCTTTTTGTGTCTAGATGACAGACTATTGACTATTTATATCCATGCCTTTGCTACATTTTATTTGGCCATATAATTATTTAGTCTCATGTATATCTTATCATTTTATCTTATGTTCTTGAGTGGATTCATAAGGTAATTTCTATGCCTCGTGTTTGTATTACTCAAATAGGTAGATTATTTTGCATACATTCACCACTTGTTTATATGTATGGTTGGAAGCCTCACTCTATCTTTAGGGATTGTTTTGTAATTATGTTGCCAGCGCGGTGGATCTCCCCACGCTTCATCCGTACACAGATGTTCCAATAGCATCTTAGGTTTACACTTCGTCCCCTAAGACTTTTCCGCTCTTCTCGTAGAGAGAATTTTTTGAGTTTGTTTTATCTTTAGGTCTTTTGTTTTTCCGTTCTGTCTTTTTTTCTCATCTTTTCATCTCGTCCCCAACTCTATGGGAAACACCCCACTAAGCCCAGATGAGTATATTCTATGGCTTTTTGTTTTGGGCATTTACCTTCAAGTTTATGCTATAATCTGCCATTTCTCTATAAGATGCCTGATCTAAAAGTAATTTCTCTCAACGTTAAAGGCTTAAATCACCCAGTAAAACATAGGGAAAGATTAGATTACTGCACTGGTTTCAAGGGAGATATAATTTCCTCCAAGAGACTAAAATTGGCCACAAACACGCCCTTTCCCTTCGCCCTGATCTGATCACTGATTTGGCCTGCTCCCCTGCACTTTCTAAAGAGAATGGTGGGATTACTCTCATTACAAAACAATCTGGACTCTCTTTAATTTCAGTGGAACAAGGTGGCGAGGGCAGGTGGTCCATGGCCAGACCCTCCCACAGTGATGGTGAACTATATGCCATTAATGTTTATGCTCCCAATGGTGATGATCCACAATTTTGGCACATTATTAAATCCAAGCTTACCTCTTTACCACAATCTTCATGCATTGGTCTAGGGGGAGACTTCAATCTACCCATGGACATAATTCTCCACAGACAATCTGCATTTTAATATAGACCACCTGAGGCACATAAGGCCTTGCTCAATTTATGCATTACCCACACTTTACTGGATGTATGGCGGTTGCAGAACCCTACAGTTAGCGATTTTACATTTTGTTCTCCTCCTCACAATTTCTTCTCTAGAATCGATTATATTCTGCTCAGAGCTGGTCTATCTCAAGACACTTTAGATTCTAAGATAGAACCCATTTTAGTGTCCGACCATGCAGCCATTACGGTCTCCTTTAAATTCTCCTCTATACGCACTGAAAGAGGCGCATGAACAAAGAGCTCCTGGAAACTGAGGAGGATAAAATCTGGCTGAATAGGTAGATCTCACAATTCTTAAAGCACTGCATCTGTCCCTTCTCCAGTAGCCTTATGGGATGCATTCAAATGTGCCACTAGGGGTTTCTGCATCAGTCGGATGGCTAAAATGAAATAAATGCTTCAAAGGTGGTAGGATGCACTCCATAGTTCCTCAAGCATTTCAAGCAACTTAAAGTTTTCAAATTATTGCGGCGTGCAACCCTGAAGTGCGTTCCATCCATTCGCACAAAGGAATTCTCAATGGTAGTGGAACCTCGTCAGGTACCAACACAGGATGCACTGCCAAAAACACTTCCCATTCAAATGAGTTCCACAGATTTTTTCATTTTAATCCAATTTATTTACCAAGTCTCATTGCGTAATCAATTTATGTCCAATCGTAGTTCAAGTCTTTAAATTCCATATTCAACTAATGCCTATCCAGGCCTTTCATTAACAACACCTGGGGATTCACCCCTCCATATAACATGACATTAATTTAGTTGAAAAACCCAATGCATTTCGGGCAATCTATGCCCTTCGTCAGGGGTAACTGCAAGAAAACAGATGGTACATATATTACCAGTCCATCCCACTCGTAATCATAATATATTTTCAAAATGCTATGCTTGATGAATACAGTCTGTTCCACATTCCCATATCGCCTGTGAATAAACAAGGACTATACATCCAGCATCAAACAGTGTGAATTACATACGATGTGCCAAATCAATTATTAAAGGGCTAAATACAACAAACAAACTGACTCATGCCCGTGTTGAGAGTAAACGTGCCCGAACACAAAGAAATATCCCCAAAGTGAATGAACAAATACCTCCTAAATCGTGTCCAATTATTACAGAGCTAAATAAACCAAACAAACTAACTCATGCCGTGCTAGGAATAAACGTGCCCCAACACTAAAATGACCCCATAGTGAATGAATGAGTACCTCCTAAATCGTGTCCAAGCAGCCTGATTTAAAGTGTGCCTCCAACCTCCTATTGAAGCACAAACTGTATTTACCTTCATGCACGTCAAGTTGCCTCAATCACCAAAGTGAATGTGCTCTCTGAGTAAACGTAAACCCTACCGGTGCTTTTAAATCCTGTAAAATGAAATAGAGACATCAAAGTTTCTTTGAACAACCTTGATAAGGCTATTAAACATAAGACATCCTTATTTAGACATTCCAGAGATTCTTCGCTATTGGTAGAGATTAAGAGACTCACATATGCATATAATTCAATTGTTAGTAAGAGAAAACACTTGGCAGTTCAGGCCCAAAAAAGTAAGAAACTTTTCTTCCTTAAATAAAGTTGGCAAATACCTAGCATCTTACTTGAAATTCAAACACAATA
Organism: Calotriton arnoldi; assembly: GCA_963921515.1. Taxonomy (NCBI): domain Eukaryota; kingdom Metazoa; phylum Chordata; class Amphibia; order Caudata; family Salamandridae; genus Calotriton; species Calotriton arnoldi. Next base: position 120,025 of record CAWUFW010009334.1, on the reverse strand, counting down.
GCTATATCATCACAGCAATTAAAGATCACCAAGGAGGTACTAAAACTAAAACCTTAGATATCTTAAAGGTCTTTAAACATTTCTATGCCTCTCTTTATACCCTAAAGATGGCAGTTACTCGAGATGTCTGTGCGTCCTTTCTCAAACCGATTCCAATGAAAGCTCTCTTGGATATAGAAAACATACATCTCAACAAACCAATTAAATCTAGAGAAATTATTCAAGCAATTAAACTTATTTCCGGAGGTAAAGCTCCTCATCTGGATGGTCTCCCGATCGGGTTCTACAAGTCCTCATCCGAGTCGACCTTGTCACCCCTGGAATCAGTATTCCATCATTTCGCTTTTTCTGGCAGTGTATCTGGTTAGGCTGCTGAAGCTACCATAGTTGTTCTCCCTAAGGAGGGAAAAGACTACCGCGATACTAAGAACTATAGACCCATCTCCCTCCTGAATATTGGCCAAAAATATATGCAAAGATCTTAGCGAAACATCTACAATCCTTGATCCCTAAATTAATTCACCAATCACAGCCTGGGTTTGTTAAGGGTAGTCTTGCCTGTGACAATACACGTTTGTTCTGCCATATAATCGAGAAAGCTCCCCTCCCTGCAACCCCCTCCACTGTAGCCATTGCATTAGCTGCCGAGAAGGCTTTTGATAAAGTGTATTGGCCTTTTCTTGAGGCAGCTCTGGAACGATATATCTTGGGTACCTCGTTCTCCTCAATTGTCATGTCTTTATATGTTGCTTCCACTGCTAGAATTAGAATTAATTGTGCTCTTACTTCCCCCTTCTCTTTACATCAAGGTACTCGTCAGGGCTGTCCTATATCCCCCCTTTTATTCCTTCTTGGTCTTAATTAATGTGTCTCCTATTATCAGGGGTGTCACTTTCAGATCAGATCACATACATTTAAAACAGCCACTTATGCGGATGACATTCTTATTTTCTCAGAGGACCCTGACACTGCAATCCCTAAGGTAATGTCCTTGATTCAATCTTTCGCTGAATTCTTGGGCTATACTTTAAATAGAGATAAAACGGAGATTATGCCCCTCCATGTTCATTGCCATTCCTCTTGTATTGGACAGTCGGGCCTTCAATGGCAACAAAAAATTATAAAGTATCTTGCAGTTGCGCATGGTGCAGGTAAGTGCGGTGGGGCAGTGGAGCAGGCGGGAGGGATTCGACAGACGACGGAATAGGTTTTATTTATTTATTTAATTTTACCTATTCCGTCGTCTGTCGACTTCCCCCCCTCCCATCCTGCCTCGCCGCACCGCGCTTACCTGTGCCGGCCGCCACTGGTATATTAGTATTTGGTTCTCAAATAATCTCTCAGAGTCATATTATGTCAATGAGCAGAAGATCTCGGATAAAATTAAGGACCTTCTATCCTCTTGGTCCCCAAACTTTATTTTGTGGTGGGGACAATTGGATACTGTGGTGAAGTATATTATAATAAATATAAGGAGACAGAGATACTTCACGTTGTGTGTTTATTAGCCACAGCTCCAACAGTCCCAGAGTAACTGCCCAACATAGAATCCCTTACTTAGCAACCCTCACAGAACATTCTACATTCCAATGACATCATGTTATGGAGCTATAAACACAAGATCACCACAATATCTCCCTTCTTTACAACAAATGAAACAGAACAAAAAGTAAATAAAATAACATTACAAGAATACAAAAATGTGCAGTCAAATATATATAAAATTGAAGCATCAGTCACGAAACCTTAAGGGTTTGATAATATTCCGTTTACTACTCCTACGTTCAGGTTCAGGATGGAAGGAACACCTTGGCTCAGAAACATCAATATCAAATGAGGAAGATGAAGAAGGAACAACACGAGATTGCAAAGATGACTTGAATGAAACACAAGAATCATGGGGAGGAACATCAAGGGTATGCACCTTCACCACTCTTCCCCTGTTCCACCACTCATTTCTGCTAGTTCTCACCGCATTCCTGGTTACAACCTCAACTCTGACAGGAGATTTGAATTTCGACCTTCCTTTAGGAACATGATTGGGATCTTTGACACGAACCCAATCTCCAACACACAATTCATGTCTTACAGGTTTTACTCTGTGTAGAGTGTCATAGTGATTTTTCATTTTATTCTGAAATTCTTCAACTTTGGGTCTCACAACTTGGTCTATGAGTAGCATGTGATCACTTTTATGCTGACACTCTCTTAACCATGCAGGACACAACCTAGACGCAGGTGGACGTCCTCGTAACATTTCAAATGGTGAAAAACCTGACACAGCATTTGGACAACATCTGTGTGACCACAACATTTCCTCAACAGATTTACAAAGATCAAACTTGTTTTGAATGGCCCACTGGATGCACTCTGCCAGTGTGCGATTCATCTTTTCCACCAGACCGTTGGCCTGAGGATGATATAAAGCAACACACCTGTGTTTGATGGCATTGCTGTCAAGAAAACTCTTCATTTCTTTTGAAATAAATTGGACACCATTGTCCGAGACAATTTCTTTAGGAGAACCCTCTCTTAAAAATAGTTTTTTCAGAAACTTGACGACAGTGAGAGTGTTGGGTTCCTGTACAAATTTTACTTCCCACCATTTGCTGTAGTAATCAACAACTACGATAGCAAACCTTAACTTTCGAGGAAGGATACCGAAAGGGCCAATAAAATCGATAGCAAGCTTAGACCAAACTGTGTTTGGTAATTCAACCGGCTGTAAAGGCACTGCTTCGGTTTTAAGTCCTTTGTCGCTAGAGGCACAAACAACACATCCCCGAACACTGGCTATAATAGCGGAATCCATCCCAGGCCACCAATAACTATCTCTGATTTTTCTTTTAGTTATGGTTTGTCCCAAATGTCCTTCATGACCATACATAATGATACTTTGCCTCAATGAAACAGGTGGAATGAATTTGTCTCCCCGTACCAACATCCCCTTTTCTTCAATTGACAATTCATCAGCTACTTTGAAATAAGGTTGTAACTCGAGGTAAAGCTTTTTCTTTAGGCCACCCATTCATAACATTCTTCCTCACACTTTCTAATTCCATATCTTTTGCGGATTCTGAAAACCATTCATGTTCAGAAAAAGTAGTGTCATGACAAATATCAACACTCGCAATTAAACATTCTTCGTCATTTTCTTCACAGTTTTCAGAGTAATCAGTAAAACTTAAAGGTGAACGAGATAAGTAATCTGCTCTTATGTTTTTTCCGCCAGGGATGTACTCAGCAGTGAAATTGTACTGTAGTAGTTTAGAGCTCAATCTTGCTATTCTTGGGGTGTGATCTTTGATGGTTGTCCCACTCAAAATACTGACTAAAGGTTTGTGGTCGGTTTTGAGCACAAATTTCCTACCCCAGATGAAACATTTGAATCTTTCAACTGCCCAGCAACAACTCAAAAGTTCCTTTTCAATAACAGAGAAGATTTTCTCATTAGACCTCAAGGATCTAGAAGCAAAACCTATTGTCACTTCAGTTTTGCCTTTAATCTGTGCAATGGTAGCACCCAACCCATCATTACTTGCATCCACAGTTATAATACATTCTTGTGATGAGTCGAACGGTGCAAGGACTCCAGCTGTAACAATTTCTTTTTTCAAACCCTCAAACTCATCTTGGCAGACTTTCTCCCATGAGAATTTTTTCTCTTTCTTTAATAATTCTCTTAACACAACAGTTTTGGCCGAGAAATTTTGAATAAATTTTGAATAAAATTCACAAAGTCCTAAGAATGAAGCCACATTCTCCTTACTCTTGGGGGTAGGTGCTTTAGTTATAGCATCAACTAAACCAGGTCTTGGTTCAACCCCTCTCTCAGAGATTACATGACCCAGATACTCTATTGTATCCTTTGCAAATTCACACTTCCCTCGATTTGCTACAACACCAAATTTTTGTAATCTTTCTAAAACTTCACACATGCGTTTATCATAAATGGATTGGTTTCCTCCCGCTATTAAAATGTCATCTTGGAAGGTTACCACCCCTTCAATTCCTTCCAATACATTCTCTAACACACGTTGAAAAACGGCCGCCGCCGAGGCAAGTCCGAAAGGCATCCGTTTAAATTGATAGGAGCCCATAGGAGAAACAAAAGCCGTAAGATGTCGTGAACTTTCTTCGAGCACTATCTGGTGATATGCAGATGCTAGGTCAATTTTAGAAAACAACCTAGAGCCTGAGAATGTACTAATAATGTCGTCAATCCTGGGTTTCGGGTGAGAGTCAACCCAAATGACCTTGTTGAGACTCCTCAAGTCCACACACACTCTCAATTGCCCATTCTTCTTCCTTGCGATAACTAATGGACTTAACCATAAAGATGACTCGATAGGTTCTATCACACCTTCATCACACATTTTTTTAAGGATATCTGCTAAGTCTTGACGTACACTGAAAGGCACATTCCTCAATTTGTGTTTTACAGGTGTAACATTGTCTTGAACTTTAATCCTATGTTTGAATCCCTTGATTTTTCCTAACTTGTCACCAAACACAGTAGGAAAGTTTTCGACCCATTTGGTACTGTTTTCACATTTCCCAAATGACCCCTTGTTTTCTTCAGCATCAGTTACTAAAGAAACTTGCACATCCCTGCCAGGTCTAAGGGTCATCCCAAAAAGACCTTGGTGATACCATCCAAGAATGTCTAACCCTTTCTTGGCCACATATACCTTTCCAAAAATGGTACGCCCCTTGAATTTGAGTTGGCATTCAAAATATCCAGACAACTCAATCTTCCTTCCATCATATGTTACGGGATTCCTATCTGGGGGGAATAACACACGTTTACCCCATACCTCATCAAACAGCTCATCAGTTATCATCGTCATTCTGGCACCAGAATCAATAAGGAGTCTGAGATCCTTACCATCTACCTCAATGTGTTCATACGGATCAACACAGTCAGATTCATCATCCCGTACAACCACAATCATGTCTCTAATTCCTCTTGAACAGTTTTGTTCTTCTTCTGAGCTGTCGCTCAAATCACCCACTTGAACCGAATTTATTTTGTCTCTGGGTGTTTGACAAACTTTACCAAAATGCCCTATCTTATTACAAATCTTACATTTCACACTTCTTGCAGGGCAAGGTTTACCATTCTGTCCGTGCCTTGAATTCCCACATCTAAAACAAATGTTCTTCTGAGAAAAAAACTATTTTTATACTCTTTTTTTTTCGGTAATTTTTTTAAGCTATTATTCTGCTTAAAAGATGTGCCTTCATTCACCACAGACACACCACTAGTCTCCTTGCGGGTGAGTTCTCTAAGTGCTTTGCGTGAAACCTCAATCCCCTTAACTATATCTATTGTCTCTATGAGATTGGGATTTCTCAATGTGAGAAGTTTTTCCTGAACTTTTTTGTCCCAACAGTGTACAACTATCTGATCACGTATGAGTTGATCTGTAAAATTTTCAAATTCGCATTCTGCAGCCAACATACGTAAAACAGCAACATAAGTATCTATAGATTCATCCTGTAGCTGCTCTCTCGTAAAAAACTTATGTCTATTCACAATCAAACTTGGTTGTACATCAAATTGTTTTTCTAATTTTTTAACAGCTAGTTCAAATTCATCTAAATCTTCTTGATCTTGGGGAATGATATACGGTGAGAGATGTTCATAAATAGATTGACCCTCGAAACCCAAATTGTGTTCTAATAGAAATCTTTTACGCTCAGGTCGATATCTATTTCCACCAATGGCCCCTAAATACTTTGTAAAAGCCCTGTACCAATTTCTCCACGGTACAGGCAGTTCACCAGGAGTCTGAAGAAAAGGAGGAGGAGCACCAACATTTTGCATAGTTGCCATGACACCGAATTTAGAGAAATATTACTTTTCAAACTACTTATATATATGGCTATAAAATATTCACAGCTTATCAAGAATATGCAATTGACACTTATTTTAACATGTGAAAACAATAACACCAAAAAAAATAAAAAATAAACTGTAAATGTGACTTCAAAAGAACAATTTCCCTTGCCAATTTCAAAATTCCACTGAAAATAAATAAAAAAATAACATTCTATTTATTTTCCTCTCTTTGTCTGCACTTGGGATTTCCTCCAATAACTCTTGCTTGAGTTTAGACTGTATATTCCAGCAAGAGACAACTCCCAATGAACTTTCTTCTGGAGTGAAAGTCAGCGTTCTAGTTGTTCACAATATCTCTTTGAAACAAAACTACTTCCTGTAGTCCGTCTTCAATTTATGTGAGAGAAGAGAAGGGTGTGAGAACTGTTCAGCCCCATCTCGAGGTAATTCAAAGCTTTGTGTATGCTTGGATACTTCGTTATGTTTTTATTAGGAATTAATCCATCGCACTTCGCTCGAAAGAAGCAGTTTTTTTCTTTTTTAATTATTTTTATTATTGTTGTTTGAAACCAGGAAGAATAAATCCTCGCGTCACTTGGCTTTACACGCACACACGGCAGGCTTTTTTTTTTTTTTTATGATGAAGACTTGACCCCCACAGCTCGACTTCACACGCAGTCGAAGCCAACTTTTTATTTACTTGTAGCCTCGCGCTTGACTTGACACGCACAGCTGGCTTTTTATACACTCACAGCCTCGCGCTTGACTCAACGCGCGCACAGCTTAACTCCTGACGCACTGCCAGCATTTTCCCCAAGACTTCGGCCTCGTGCCTTGCTTGACGCACAAGATGAAGTGACAGTTAATGGCAGCCTCGCGCGTGGCTCAATTTACGCTCCAACCCAAATCTCCAGCTCGTAGTACGTGTCTGCCAAATCTCATTTGATTTCACACGTGGATGACTGACACTGGCATTAACCACAGCTTTTACCCTGAAGTCGATGCCCGCCTTGCTCTGAATGAAATCACTTGGCAGGAAGCCAATTAACTAACAGACATTGCCGAACACACACACAGCGGGATGTGCAATAAATCCTCACGCTGCTCCAGTTTTCACCGACAAGGTGGAGAAGCAATTTACTCAATGTTTTTTTCACATCCACGCTCAAACTTGTTCATTGAGTTCAGCAGGCACAACTCCTCTACCTTTACGACACTGCGTAGCGTGAAGAGACACGATGACTTTACACTTTAAGAGTCTGAGTCTTTGATCATTCTGTCACTTTCAGTCCAGCGCTTGTCTGCAGCTTATTAATGAAAATATACAAGCCTATCTTTTTCTTTGCGAGGAGTTCTTTAGTGGGGTGACTTCTTCCCAGTTTTTTTTTTTTCTTTTCCTCTGAAGTCAGTCCTTCTTACTGCGTGGATCCTTTGCTGTGGCTAAATCGTCGCCAAATTGTGGTGAAGTATATTATAATAAATATAAGGAGACAGAGATACTTCACGTTGTGTGTTTATTAGCCACAGCTCCAACAGTCCCAGAGTAACTGCCCAACATAGAATCCCTTACTTAGCAACCCTCACAGAACATTCTACATTCCAATGACATCATGTTATGGAGCAATAAACACAAGATCACCACAGATACCTTGAAGATGATGTTTAAAACCACATGTACATTTTCTGCCCATGATGCTCCTTGTACGCCTATCAGCACATTTTTTCAATTGATAAACTAGTTTCAAGCTTCTTGTGGTCTTCCAAAAAACCAGGAATGAGTCTTAAGAAGCTCAGATTGCCACGTCTGATAGGGGGGATGTAGGCTTCCCAACTGGTTAAATTACCAAACGTCTTTTCTTGTAGCTCGTGGTGCATGCTGGTTAGACACTCATTCCAGTATAACAGTTCCCTGGCTCTTAATGGAACACCACCTTATCTCCCATATTACTTGCTTGCAGCGTTAACAATGAACACTCTGATGCTTTCCCATTCCATTCGTATTTTTCTCGACACTATTCGCACTCTCAAGATGGTGGACAAATTCTCATCTAATTTGATATCTAAATATTCGGCTATCTCTTTATGGAATAACCCAAAAACATCAACATTGGTCTCAGCCGAAGTGGGTCCCGTTTGGGCCGCCAAGGGCATCAACCTGACGTCAGACTTGTTGGAGGATGGTATTCCTTTATCCTTCGCTTCCATCCAGGAGAAATATTCTCTATCAAACATGGACTTTTATAGCTTTCTAAAGATCAAAGTGAAACTATCTAAATTGGATACACTAGCCCCATCAAGTCTCCTCCCTTTTATTCAACAGATGAGTAGAGGTGGTCATGTAGCATCCAAAATATATAAAGTCCTACATAGTACACCAGTTCTTCCGTCCTCACCCATCTAAAGGTAAATCTAAGTATCTTCAATTGCTTAGCCTCCCCCTATTCCGGACTCTAATTGGCCACTTATCTCTAAAAATCCTTCTTAGTAATAATAGTCCTTCCCTGTCTCAGACACATTTTTATACTGCACATTTCTTAGACTGGACACCGTCTAAAATGTTTAAGTTAAAGCTAATTGACTCTGATCATTGTTGGCCTTGTAACAAAGCTATCGGTACCCCCTGACCATGTGTTCTTGACTTGCAAACTTCTCTCTATCTATTGGATGGAGGTTCACGATCAACTTACCAGCGTTTTCAAGGTTTCCTTTCCTCTAACTATTCTTCTTGTCATGTTGGGTCTATATGAATTGAATCCCTCGCTGGACTTACTTGACAAGGATATGTCATTATTGGACTTACTTCTGACAGTGGCAGTTAAAGATATTTTGCTAGGATGGAAGGCGCTCAATAATGTTGCCTTTCATACGTGGTGGGCATGGGTTATTTACCTTAGAAGTACACATAAATGCTTGTCCCTTTCCCCCGGGCTGTCTGTTCCTGCACAGTCACTATGGCACACCCTTGGTAGCTTAAAGTCTAAGGCATAATGGCCCCTTTCTTAACACATGTTTCTACTGCCCGCAAAGGGAGTACCCAGTATTGTCACAATATTGTTCCCCATGGCGTGTTTTGCCTTTTTTCCCTTTCCCTTCTCCACTTCTGTCACTCATTTATATTCTTCCTTTCTCTCATCTATTTTCTCTTTAACTTTTTATACTGTAATGCAGCTCTTAATCTGTCGACCTATTGTCTTTCTGTACCAGTCCTTATTTACTATGCCTTCCGCTTATTAGCTAACTTCCTTCTTTGTTACCATCAGGCTATTATATCCCCCTTCTCCATTGAGTTCAACTTTGGATTATATGCTTTAACATATATGGGGTATTGCGGATCATATGCTATGACTTCTGTTTTTGTCCTTATGACCCCATTTGGTTATTCTCCTAGCTGTAAATTCAACAGATTACTGTTGAAGTCTCTCGCTGTGCTCTATATGTTCTTGCTAGAATGGGTCCTCGATATATGTATGTATGATATGCATTTTTTCTTTGTTTTTTGTACTTTCTTTATAAAAAGCTAATAAAATACTTGGAGCGCAAAAACTAATTATTGCTCTTTACACCTAGAGGAGCTTTTTAATTCTTAGGTTCTGGATTGTGGTGATTGTGCACTGGTTTTATGCACCTATATAATCAGCACAATATGGGTTTCACTATTTTTTGAACTTGGCATCATAGATCTTGTGATCATGATGGAGTAAATATTTTGTTATCAAAGCGGTTGTACATGCCTTGTTGTCCTGAGGAGGCCTATAATAAAAAGGCTGAAATACGTCAACTTTCTTAAACCACAAGCCCGCCACAAGGACTTATATGAAACAATTGGATTGCGGACCGCTGCTTTCAATCTTCATTGATGCTGGACATATAACTTCGCGGAGCGGGTCTTTACCTTGAGCGGACTGTCTTATGGCAGTTCATGATGAAAAACTCTTCAAATTACCACCCTTGCTACAAAGATTGTTTGCAACAATGTCATATAAACTTTTTCTATGTGTTCATTCCAGTCTTTATAAATGACTTACGTCTGCACTTAAAATTGTTGTGGTGTATATATTAAAGGATACCTAAAAGCGTGATATCCTCATTATAAGTAACATATGTAGAAATAATACATGTCTGAAGGTGACATTTAGACCAATAACAATGTGGGTGTTATTGTTGAGAACAAACGTTTTTTAGATCCACCCTGCTAGAGCTTTCTTTTCTTTTCATGCTTTACAGTAACCTAGGCTTTAGAGAGTTACACAGGCTCTCCCGTATGTTTAGAGATGATTGTCTTTTAATGGCAACCGGACAGCTACATGTAGCTGATCAACTCGGGAAGGAGTTGTATTCACGGATTAATGGGGAGATTCCTGGAGGGATGGACATCTCAAGTGTGCATCAGAAAGCATTAGTTAATTAAGACATTAGGTTTAATGAGGAAAGGAGAACAACATATTGCATACCTAATATATGCTTGCTGCAATCCCAGGAAACAGTTACAAGTGGCTAAAACAACAAATTATTTTTTGAAGCGGAATGGAGCAAACAAAAAATGCTAGTTTTACCAAACTTTTTATGCTGCTTTGCTGTGCGTGTTTTTTCTTTAAATACAACTTACTAGTTATCAAATTTCACTAGGTGGGTAAATGCCTGGGTTAACCATGACTACAGCTGATAAGACAGGTTGGTGTCCAGGCATGCTGACTTGCGGTGGCTGGATACTGGATGTAGGATCCTGGTTTGAAAATATCTGCAGACAGACCTTAGAAGCTGTGCATGGGGATCAATATGAATCTGGGAAATACAGGCCAAAGAATTTAAATATGACATAACTGATGTACATAGGGCTAAAGTGTGTGAACACACAAAGAAGGTTCTCTCAATTTTAGATACTGAATAATTCAGTATAATATATGAATTATCTGCAAAAGTCTACTCTTGCCCCATAAAAAAGACCATGATAAAGAACCAAAGTATCCAGCAAGCAGACATGGCAATGCCCACTTTTTTTTTTTACATATATTCCATAGCTGCTAAGCATCAGTATACGGCCATGACTATTGGTTGAAACCCAAAAAAGTACAAATAATTACTAACAAACTAATTAGTGAAAGGAAATGGTTCCTGATAAAGCATGAGCAATAAATAAAGAGACAATGAGCATGGGTATAGCAGAGAAACTATTATAAAGAAAGCCCACCAAAAAGAAAAGAGTGGAGAGCTAGGACAGATGGGCTACCTGATACCTCATGCGTGCAAGATGAACTGGTCAGAGACACTGAGCAGCAGGTCAATAACAGCAAGATGAAAAATATAACTGCAAGATGGTTGTCCTTGCCTTTGATTACATTAGAGTAGAGGTATCAAATGTAGATTATGGGGCACTGAATCAATGTCAGATTATCCACATAAGATAAATGAATTGAATGCCAGAACAAGGCATTATCGACCTATTAGTGAAATTAAATCTTCAGCCGCAGCAAGCCCTAAGGGATGGTCTTGTAAGCATCTGAATGCAGTTCCTGCATTGGCAGGCCACCATCCTTAAAATGGAATTTGAAAGTGTCTTAGAGAGTGTTGTATTCTGAGTTGGTGGACCGCGGTCTAGGGATGTAGCAATCTAAGGAAATGTTCTGAGACAAGACCCTGGATATTGTCCCATGTCATATCCACCTGGTAAAATCTTTGCTCAGATTGTTTTAGGTGAACTCTTGGATTGGACTAGGAATAGCAACATCATTTTGCCAATCCATTTCGGTCTTAGAAGGGCTATTCTTCCCACATAATGGCATGGCCTTAGTTCTGATTTCTAATAGGACAATGGATCTGCACCACTCAAATGTGCATTCATAGATTTCAGCAAGGCATTTGTTTGTGTCCCATGTGCAAAACTGTGTTCCACCAGGATTTAGCCGCTGTTTTATGTAAATGATCTTCTGTTGGAAGGAAGGAATGAAGAATGTGGCAGCCTGGATGAAAGACAGCTGTTTGAAGCTCAACTCTGAGAAGACCGAGGTCCTCATCCACGGACCCTGCACCTCCGCCTGGGACAACACCTGGTGGCCCGCCACCCTCGGGAGCCCGCCCACCCCCACAGATCACACACGAAACCTCAGCATCATCCTCGACTCCTCCCTCTCCATGAACCGCCAGATCAACGCCGTCGCCTCCACCAGTTTCAACTGCCTACGCATCCTCCGCAAGATTTTCAAATGGATCCCCCCCGACTGCAGGAGAATTGTCACCCACGCACTCATAACCAGCAGACTTGACTATGGCAACGCCCTGTACGCCGGTATCAACAGAACCCTTCTACACAAACTCCAAACCATCCAGAACGCCGCAGCCAGACTCATCCTCGGGACACCACGTCACGAACATATGACCCAACACCTACGAGACCTCCACTGGCTCCCCGTCGAGAAGAGGGTCACCTTCAAACTCCTCACCCACGCCTACAAATCACTCAACAACATCGGACCCAAATACCTCAACGAGAGATTATCCTTCCACGCACCCAAGAGGAACCTCCGATCCGCCGACCTCGCCCTGGCAGAGGTCCCCCGCATCTGCAGAAACAGAACAGGCGGGAGAGCCTTCTCCCACATCGCAGCCAAGACCTGGAACGAGCTCCCTGTGAATATCAGACACTCCCCGATCCTGCACACGTTCAGGAAGGACCTCAAGACCTGGCTCTTCAACTGATCCGGAGCTGCCCCCCCCCCCCCAGCGCCTTGAGACCCTCACGGGTGTGTAGCGCGCTATATAAAGCCCTGATTGATTGATTGCTGGACATGCAGAGGTGGGATTTCAAATAATGCTCATCACCCTCGCTAAATATGCAAGGGAGAACCTCTCTGCAGGGTCACAGCCAAACATTTCGCCCTTTTCCCTCCACTTTTTGCTGAACTCTGTGCACTTTACCAATGCTAACCAGTGCAAAAGTGCTTGTGCAAGATTTGATTGACACACACCTGTTTGGCATATTTAATTTAAATGTAAGACCCATGTAGAGTGGTATGCCATATACCCAGGGCCTGAAAATTAAATGCTACTAGTGGGACTGCAGCATTTATTGTGCCACCTACTTAAGTAGCACTTCAAAACATGCCCCAGGTCTGCCACAGCAGCCTGAATGCAGATTTAAATTGCCATGTCGACTTGGCATTAAAACCCCTTGCCAAGCCTTAAACTCCCCTTTTATTACATATAATCACCCCTAAGAGGGGTCCTAGGTAGCCCATAGAGCAGGGTTCTGTGTAATTAAAAGGATGTACATGTACTTTTATGTTCCACATGTCCTGGTAGTGAAAAACTCCTAAATTCGATTTGCACTACTGTGAGGCCTACTCCTCCCATAGGATAACATTGGGGATTCCTTATTAAATTTAATAAGCTGTCATTTCCAATTGGGAGCAGGTGGCTATCTCATGTTTGGTAATTATAATGATAAATCCTCTGTAATTGTATAGTTGAATATCGAGGAAAAAAGTATCATGTGGACCGAATATCGTGTCAAAAAAATTGAGGGCACAAATATCGAGAAGGTAAGTGCAATGAGGTAAGAATAGATTTACTATTCTTGACTTCACATCTACATACTTGAAGATATATATATCATTATGATGCATAAATGTGGAGTTAAGTATAGTTAAACCTTGCTTACCCATAGAAACGTACCTTCACAATATTTTTGTCCTTGATATTCTTGACACAATATTTTGTCTACACAATATTTTTTCACAGATATTTTGTGCAAACACCCCTGCAGCACCCCCAAAATAAACATGCTGGAGTTGAGATGATGCATGAGCGATAAAGATGCCTTTAAATTTAGATTTTATATTTGTTATGCATTCAAAGACAGTGGTTATTTAGATTGGTGTTTACTCTTCTTTCTACGACTACAAGTTAGAGCATTTTGTAAAGTGAACTATCTGATAATCTTTTTGGGGTACAGGGAGTGTGAAAGGAAAGGTAGTTCTACCACATAAAAACATTTAAATACCTGTAAATGAACTGTACAAATATTTCCAAACATAGCAGTTGGGAAAGCACAAATGAAACACATTATTTTGTAATTTTTGAGAGTGATGGAAATAAAGATTTTAGCAGGATCAATACAAATCAAGACACTTTATTTGGTGATGTGTAAATGTTACATTTTTGTTGACACCCCATTTCCATACATTACTGTAAGTGTTCTATGTAGTTTTATCAGTAAAACTACATGCCAGTGCGACTTTTGTGGCCACTTCAATGGAAAATGTGCTGTCTATAAATGACATTGTGCTACCACACCATGCTTTGGTAATATATTTGTGATAGTGTATTCCAAATGCACCACCAGCTACATACCATACCCTTACCACTCTCCTGCTGAATTGGAGTAGCTTATTTGCTATCCTTGTTTTTGTGTGACTCTTGGACTTTTCACAATGCTTATGACTTCATTGATTTATGACTTCAGCAAGGAAATTGTTCCAGCATCACTGGTGTCTAGTAATGCGCACTTTCAGCTAGCACATTTTAACTTTCTCCACCGCACCTATGTGACGCCCCTTAAGTTGCACAAAATTTACCCAGACTAATACCCGGGATGCCCTCGATGCAGAGATCAAGATCAAGTAATACGTTTATTTGGACATTTGTCCTTAAAACCAATACAATTTAACACCACATTCTTACATTACATACATTAAAATATCCATTTATCTTGTTGCAAGCTTAATTCATGACTGTCTATAATTCTTCTATTTCTCACAGAACATAAAAAAACACCCTATACCCAGAAATTCTTAAAGAAACGGATACTGACTAAAAACATGAATTACAAAACTCAGGTTCATTAAAATGTCCATTTATCTAATGATAAAATAAATTCATGACAGTCCATTTTTATCACTGATCATAATAAACGCCCCAAGCCCACAGTTAAATGAAAAAGATAAATACTCTCTAAAACATCGATTGCAAGAAGACGTGACAATGACCCATATTTAAAAAATAATGGTCTTAAAAATTTCCGACACCTAATTAAAAGAAGAGGGCAATCGATTAGTACATTAATAATAGTGGATTTTCTTTGCAAGTGCATATACAGTAGCCTTTGTTTTCCCTATTTTTTCCAGCCAAAATGAGGATAGTCTCAAAAGGATTAAGACCTATTCTGATTTTTTTAAATGCTAAACAAAGTAAAGGGTCTGGCAGATAAAAGAGATATGAATACATATCTGAACTACTCAAGGAAGACGCTGTCCTTTGAGTTGGAGGTTTTTGAGATAAGAACACCATATCTTTTTGATAGGTCAAAGTACAAGCAGCTTTCCAAAGTAACTTCTTATCTGGGAAGGGCTTCCAACTAGCAAAAACCTCTGCTGATAAAATATATGTACTTACAGGTAAAATATACATTTGTCTTGAGAGCACGTGCCCATTTTAGCTCACGCCTTGGGGCTTCAATACAAAATACCTGCACTATTCTTTCAGGGCTATCTACCTGAGTAAGATTATATAAAAAATTTAAAAATCATATTGTCATATGTTGAGAGATCAACTTTAATTCACATCAAATACTCTGTATCATAGACCCTTATTAGGAGATTTAAACTTTTTTTATGCACATTTTTTCCAGCTGGTTCAAAATATCCCCTTTATCTATGCTTAATTTTTCAGACCCGTAAAGGGCTAGTGGAGGGATTTTGTGCAAAAAGGCTTTTATGGGAGGTGTAAGTTACAAACCTCCACAGGTACTGCAAACTTCACCAAGGAACCCACCTGTATTAAGGCCCTGGATCTTATTTCCTGCTAATGCAGAGCATGTGAAGCAATGTTTCTGTATATGATCTGGGTTTCATAGGAGTAAATCAATACTGGAATTAGGAAGTGCGGAGACTAAATAGGGTGACGAATATTCACATAAGTGCAATTATTAAACATAGCATAAAGGGAATCACACCTACATTGAGGGAAATGAGACTGCAGCATAGATTGGCTATGTTGGGAATGGTGCTGACGCGTGGCTATAATTTGGATCATTAGATCAAGGAGCCCAACAACACGGTCATGAGAATGTGATTTGATGGAGTAGTCTCTAGCAGAAGAGCTAAGAAGGAAGGACCTCAGAGTGGATGTAAAGCGGTGGAAGATACACTCTTGTGGTCTGCGGGGATGCAGCATGTGGCGGGAGGGGTATAATGGATATTATTCATGTACAGATTGTAATTGATCCAGTGGAAATGTGTGTGCCCACGCAATGGACTTACATTGGCAATTGTGGTTGTATGCTTTTAAAGCAGGTTTTGAATGACTATCTGTTCTTTTCGTTTTAAAAAAATATGAAAATAAAGGTTTTAAGAAAACTCAAGGGTCAAATCTCTGTTAGATAGGGTGACCAATTTTGAAAACTAAACATTGGAACATTTCTCAGACATAGAAGAAGGACTACAATTTTACATCAACCGAGCAGCAGAGTGACAGCGCTCATCGACATAGAAACACAGAAGAGGCACTAAGAAAATAAATAAAATGCAATTCTTAAACCCAATACAATACCTGTTGATTAAATTGCTTTCTTATAACAGCTGCTGACTAGCCCTGCTGTGGAACATATAATGTACCTCTCACTGTCTTCAGTTGACCTTCTAAAAAAACCGGGACATGAGACAAATTTGCCGAAATCTGCCAGGTTCTGGAGAAAAGCTGGGACTGCCCCGACATATCCGGGACGCCAGGTCACCCTACTTACTGTTAGAGGCTACCTTCGAATTCTTCGCTTGCTATAGATGGTACCCTTGTTTACACATTTGTAATTCACATTGTCTCCTCCAGAAGGCAATATTGTCACGCTATTGATTTTTCTGCGCCTCAAAGCGTAATGTTGCTGCAGCTCCTTCAGCTTTGCATGTAACTTGCATGCTGCAAAGCTACCGCACTTCTCGGCTGTTGGGAATCTAGTGAGCTGATGAGTGATACATATAGGAGTTTTAGAATTCTTATCGTTTGGTTTCTGGCAGCTGTATGTTTTCAGTTGAATTGAAAAACACAGGGGCTTATTTACAAGCCTTTTGCGCCGCCCGTACGTCACTTTTTCCAATATTAAAAGTGACGCACCGGCGGCGCAAGGGGCTTGTAAATAAGCCCCCCACTTCTTACTCTCCACTTAGAAGCTACTTATTCTCGTGTATTTAGTGGTAAAACTTTAAATAAAGAAGCTAGTGAGCAAAAGTCAGGTATCTTCTTGAGCCTGTGTGAATCCACCCCAATCATGCAACCCTTTTCGCAGGTATTCCTGTTTCCTTTTATTCACCGATGCCAGGTACTACTGAGAACTCAATTAATTGCAAAGTAAATCCCTTCTCAGCTTTGGCTTTTATTGGTAACGAGGCCAAACAGCCAAGACTTACTCTTAAAGGACGGCGTAGTGAGCGACAATGAGGGCCAGATGTACTGAGGCTTTTTGCGGTTGCAAAGTGCTTGATTCACAAATTCAGACAATTTGCAACCGCAAATTGGGCTTTTTGTATGTACCAACCTCAACTTGAGATTCAGAAACTTGTTGTCGAATCTTAATTTGGGTTTGCGACTACATATCGAATTGTTATTTGAGAGGGGAATCTTTATGGCGTTCCTTCCAAATAGGGATTCGGTATGGGATGTAGTGTTTTGCAACTGAAATCCAGTCGCAAAACATTAGTATTTTAAAGAAAGGTAGTGATAAACCATTCGCAAACAAGAATGGTCCTCAAAGGACTCCTTCCCCTTT
This sequence comes from Calotriton arnoldi, assembly GCA_963921515.1. Lineage (NCBI taxonomy): Eukaryota > Metazoa > Chordata > Amphibia > Caudata > Salamandridae > Calotriton > Calotriton arnoldi. Next base: position 102,428 of record CAWUFW010009334.1, on the reverse strand, counting down.
TGCGAACGCTGACAACATTTTTTTTAAGAGTAGGTAGTGTTACCATGGACCACTTCCTACTCTTAAAAAATGTTTGGATAACTTTCCTTTTTTTTTTTTTAAACTGTGCCGCATTTTCCTTTAAGGAAAACGGGCTGCGATAAAAAAAAATCATTGCCCTATTAAAAAGCAATCACAGGCATGGCGGTTTGCTGACCCTAGCAGGCCACCATCTCTGTAATGGCAGCAAATTATCCTGGATCTTAATTTGCGATGTACCTCATTAATATTCATGAGGTAGGTTGAATTGCAACCCACTATATTTCAGTATTTTCCGAACCGACCTATTAGAACATAAACTGATTTGCAAAATACTACGTTTTTCACAAAAATACTGGTTGCAAATTGAGACCAGTATTTTGCGACCAGTGTTTAGTATATCTGGCCCGAGGTACGGTAGTACATGTATTGCCTAACAATAAATATTTTTTGTAAGCAGTGTAATTCATTTTGTAAAAGATATGACTTTTTTACATTATGAAATATCTCAAAACAACAATATAAAAGTATAAAATACAAAGCTTCCAGCATCATTAAAAATTATTAATACATTCATGATGAAAAACTTGTTTCAGGGTGTCTCAGCATAATTTCTATTTCACTTTCATTTTATCTCAGATTACTCATTCTATGAGCAAGTTATATACCATGGGGATAGATAGGATAACATTAAAAATCAAAATGTCTACTATTCATTGTACTCCTTAGACTCCTTCTATCAAAATAAATGGTATCATATACAATCGTACCAAATGACCTTGAGGGTACATATTGTCGAATAGAGAGTCTCTGTGATATTACTACTAGTTACCTTCTACATACGAATATAAAGTATTTATTCCAGTCTTAAGGCTTATTTTACAAAATGTGCCAATTTACATAAACATCCATGTCCTTAGTGATCTACAGGAAAGTAATTGCAGATGATGTTGAATGCCTTTTTTATGGAAATTGTGAATTATGAAAACCCTCCTCAATTTCCCAAACTACGAGCAATATAGCTGGAAATGAACCAAATTGTCTCCCTGTGTCAGCCACCATGGATATAAAGGCAAATGAAAATAGACCTTCCTTCTTACATGTGAGTAGTTCTACACGTGTAAATTTACTATTACACTTTTGAGTAACTTTACAACTTTTGGCTATTTAACATTTAAGAATGTAAAATCACTCAAAAGTGTAGACTTGCATGTCTCCAACCCCTGAAACAGGAGGTGGAGCCAAATTTACGATGCACTGATACTGCAAGACCCTTCTATAGAAAATAATGGAGGCAGGAAGTTAATATATAAACCCCATAGGAAATAATGTTAAGCTTTAATACATTATTGAAGAGGATTCTACCAAAACATTTTGTTTCGGTGCTCAGAAGGGAAATTCGTTGATAACAAGAGGTTTGTCTCACTTGCCCTTCTTTTTTTTTTTAAAACAGATTTTATTGGGTTTTTGAAAGGGAAATTTGGCCACTTAGGCAGCGAAGTACATACAGGATGTTGCTATGAGTATACCCAAAAGGAAAAACAAGCATTGGAAATGCAATAGGTCTCGCATTTTTTTAAGTTAGAGCTATTGGCATTGTAAATGGCAATGTCTGTTACCTACTAAGGGAGGATGGAGGGAGCAGTTGGTGTCAGAGTGTCAAAATGCTCTGTTGGAGAGTGACTGGCCAAAAGTAAACCAAACAAGCAGCGACTTTTAAAAAAAGAAAGCATGTGTGGACCGTGTAAGTGTGTAGCCATGAAGCATATTTTTAACAACTAAGGGGCCCATTACGATACCCGGCGTAAAAAAATCCGCCAGGCATGGAAGCGGCAAAAATCCGCCCGCACACACCGTCTGAACACCGACCACGCCATTACGATGACACAAACCGAAAACCGCCATCGGCGGAAAAATCACACAAGATACCGCCCGCCATCGTCCGAGTCGGAGTCAAACCGCCCGCCACGGACGGAAACACGCACGACAACACAAAACCGCCCGCCCTCACGGCCAACACACCGCACGTGAGATTACGATCGCACCGCCATGAGCGCGGGAAAACTACAAATATACCGCCCGCCTGCGCAAACAACGCCGATGAGAATCGACACGGCAGAAGCCATGGCGCCCACGTCCCTGCACAGAAACCATCCGCTGACAAAAACAATCGCACACAACATGGCCAACAAGTCCACACAACAAGGCACGCACAAATACACAAGCACAGTACACATCCCGAAAACACCCCCCCTGGACAAACAAAAACTACAAAGGCCAGAACACCAGACACAACACACCTGAAAACAACAGTCCATGAGGACACACCCACATAGGTAAGTACAAAAGCAGCACTCCCACAGACCACAACCCCTTGCAACATTGCAAACTAGAGAGGAGAGGAGAGGACACAGTGACACAGCAAGGACAGCAGCACACCACAGAAACGCACACATCACAACAACCACTACCACCACCACCACCAAACACCGGCACCACAAACCCCCTGCACATTACACAACACACACCGCACCAGCACCACAAACACCATGGCACCACAAAGAATGCCCAAGTTCACGCCCATTGAGCTGACGGTCATGGTCGACGAGATCATCAAGGTGCACCCACAAATCTATGGGAACCTGGTCCAGCACACACCACTAGCCACCAGAAAGAGAATGTGGAACCGGATCGTAGACCAGGTCAATGCAGTCGGGACCCTGCCCAGGAACAGAGTTGAAATCAACAAACGGTGGAATGACGTCAAGAGCCTGGTCAAGAAGAAGGAGAGCAAGAACAGAGAGCTGGCAGCCGTCACTGGCGGAGGGAATCCCGCGCTCTTCAAGACCTTCAAAGCGTGGGAGGAGAAGGTGCGAGTCATTATACATCCGGAGATCCTCGCCGGATTAGCAGGGGGAGTGGAGGCTGGTAAGTACAAACTAATGTATACCAGCACACCGCTATGTACTCACATGCACTACCACCATGCCACAGCTCCCAGGGACAAACACCCCCATGTCCAGCACACAATACACAACACATCACACACACATGCAACAGACACCACCACACACAGCCCAAACCGAACAACTGTAAGATACGTGGGGACATGTGTACACTCAGCCAGCCACGTAACCACCAACAGGTCCCCGAGTATGCCAGAAGCGCCACAACGAGCACCCACCACACCCATGTGTCCGCCATAGCTGCACTAACCGACAAGTAACAGGTAAGTGGCAGGAACACAAAGTGCAGTGGGTGGGAGGGTGGACAGCCCAAGTACAACACACACCAGGCCCCTAGTCCCACAGCACAGCAAGGAGGAGCATCCCCCACCCCCACAGCCACGTGTCAGCCACCGCAGTGCACACCGACAGCCGAAAGGTAGACATCACGATCCACAACAATCGGTGTCAGTGGGTGTCCAGCCACCACCACGACCCACAACACCCCCCACCCCCACAGACCTGCAACATGGAGCACCCCCGCTTAGAACCATGTGGCATCCAGTACAGTGCACGCCCGAACAACCTGCAGGTGGGAAACTGGACAGGGCTGGATTACTGGAGGCATGAGGACCGTAACACGACCAACACATGGGACATGTCACGTAGCAGACGAACACGCAGCACCGCCCACCGTCACGAACAAGTGAACAATGTGCACACGGACATGAACCACAGACTCACACCTCACATGACCCATCACAGACACAGCAACACCCAAGGAGCCACGTCTGCATGCACAAGTCACACTGAATATAGTACCACACGGCAGCCACTGTGCAACTCATCACACACAACCGAAACACCATTGAAGTCCTGTCCATGTAGCCCCTACTGCCTGTCAACCACACACCCCACAACTACGCCAATGGAAGACAAACAACACTAGACGCAACAGAGCGGAACAACATAAATGCACACGAACACCACTGAACCCATCAAACACAAAGACACACCATGCACATACAACATACCATCCATCCCATCCGTCAGCCCCAGTCTCATGAAAGGCATGTCATCCGCACAGCTGCCACACATACAGCAGTCACGCTAAGATACATGCCCATGACCAACCATGTGCCAGAAGTCAATGAAGCGCACGCCACACTGTGAGCAACAACACACAACATGGGCCACACCCCCCACGAGCACTGCAGTGATGCACATGGCACAGGGCAGCACGCACACCAAGGAGATGGGACAACTGCAATACGTTGGCTGGCACACAACCATCACTCACTCATAACGATGCGTCCAATGCCATGTCCAGTAATCACAACAGACAGCAAATATGCAGGCCATGTCAGGCATGCACACACCTCAGACCATGCACTGTCATGCTGCCACAACACATGTCACGTTCGGCACCCATGGCTCACAGCATGTACCCCAAAAGCATATTCCCTCCCAAATGCGAATCTGGGGCATGGCCCCCATGTTGCCATATGCGTTCCTAAGCGTCCCATTTGAACACCAAAAGCAAAGTACAAACCAGACCCAGGATGGGCCAGGAGCCCGCATACACCAGAGTCACAATAAGTAGGGGCACAGCAACACACCCATCGGCATGGCCAATCCGTCCCATGCCACATGTGCACAGCACACAGTCCCATTGCCAAGCACACACAACTACAAATGGTACAGCCACACACACGCCTCCGGGAAACCCATGTACGAGATTGCACGAACTGTTAATGTCAGACGACAAATACATACTTCGCCAGGTGCAACACAATAACAAATCTCATTCTCTCCACAGGTGACGAACTGCTGGATGCTGGGGATGGAGACAGCAGCCAGCACAGCCAGCCTACAAGCCCCCAACGAGGACACACGGATGTGGAGGATCTGTCCTCCTCTTCGGACACGGACCACCAAGCAGGCCCATCTGGTGTGGCAGGGCCCAGCCGCTCCCCAGGACCCCTCCTACCCACCAACCCATCATCCTGGGCTGCTGAACATTCCCAGCCCCCTGCTGCCACTGTCGTTGCGGCCACACCCACGGACATTGCGGCCACACCCACGGTCATTGCGGCCACACCCATGGTCATTGCGGCCACTACCACTGCCGCAACCGCCACCATCGCCGCACCGACCACCACCGCCGCCACCACCACCACGTCTTCGCTGGCACCAGCCCCAGCGCAGGTGGTGGCCCGGCCGACTGGATCCACCCTGGGAGCCACAGCGAGGACCGTGGTGAGCAATGTGGCTAGTGGGCAGGCCGGTGGCAGCAGTACTGGTAGGAGGAGCAGGGTCAGGGAAACGCAAGTCTCCCCTGGGAGCCATGCCCTGCCTCAAATGGCCAGAGTCCTTGGGGCCTATGAAGAGGCCCAAGGACAATGGGCCAGGTCTGCTTCAGACACGCGGGAGGTGCTGGGGGTGCTGAGGTCCATGGACGCCCGTATGGGCCAACTCGTGGACCTCATGGGCCAGCTGGTGGTGAGGTCACAGCCAGGGACAGCAGCTCCACCACCGCCACCACCTGCCGGGGCGCAGGGTCGAGCAGCAGTGTCCAGTACCCCTGCGTCCACAGCCAGTGAGCACACCTCACCCCCACCAGCAGGTCGCCACCACACACCCCCTCCCAAACGTGGAAGGGGCCGTCCGAAGTACAAACAGATCTCCCGGGAGGACTACGCACGCTCCAGACGCAAGTGAGGCAGCCAGCCAGCCTTCCTTGACCACCCACTGCATTGACTTGGACTACGATCCCACTCCACACAGCCATCTGGATGGCATGTGTCTGTTGGACCATGGACATGGAACAAGTGGGTACACCCTGAGCATCACGCAGCCGTGACCGACAGCTCATTGTCACTGCACGCACCACTTTTGTCATCACCTCGCACACAATCACATGTCACAGTTTGAAATAAATGCACCTCTTACACAAACTGCTGTTTGTGCCCTGTGTTTTATTTGTACGGAATACAACGGCCACCTTGGGCGGAAAGGCACCTGATGCGTGGCATGGCAATGGAACCGGAGGGCCTGTAGGGACCTAGGGGTGGGAGACAGAACAGGAGCACATTCAATGAGTGTGTCACACACCCATCACACAGTACATGTCAACAACTACAAGCAATGTACACACATCGCACAGAGCAATAGGGCACAATGCCACAGCCACCAACAGTGGCATACTACCCTGGCCATGGAGCGTTGACACACAGCACGCAGTGAACAAACGGCCACCCTGACACAGCACACACACACCTGCACAGATACAGCCACATCAGCCGTCGTACATGGACACTCACCGTCAAGTGAAGTAGTGGGCGATGAGCTGCTGCCGCACATTACCAGCTTCCTCCTCTCCGCTGTCCTCCTCACTCGAGCTGTCCTGGTCTGCGGGCTGGGGCCCTGGTTGATCTCCGTCATCCACGATGAGGGGGATCTGCTTCCGAATGGCCAGATTGTGCAGCATGCAGCACGCCACCACTATCTGGCACACCTTCTGTGGGGAGTACGCCAGCGCACCCCCGGTGCGGTCCAGGCACCTGAACCTGGACTTGAGGAGGCCAAAGGTACGCTCGACCACACGTCTGGTCCTCCCATGTGCCTCATTGTAGCGATCGTCTGCTGGGGTGCGAGGATTCCTCAATGGACTGAGCAGCCATGCCCCATTCGGGTACGCAGAGTCACCTGGGTGTGAGGGACACAGAGAACCGTTGCTATTCCAACTGGACAGGGGACAGCATCGCACAACCAGCACGCTACACCACTCCACATACTCACCGACAATACAGCCACGATCCTGTTGCAGATTGGACATCAGTCGTGGCAAGATGCTGTTGCGCATTATGTGTGCGTCATGGGCCGAGCCTGGGAACTTTGCACACACGTGGGTGATCACCATGTCCGCAAGGCACACCACTTGCACATTCAGGGAGTGCGTGTGCTTCCTGTTGCGGTACAGGTGCTCAGTGGCCTGTGGTGGAACAAGGCCAACATGTGTGCAGTCAATGGCTCCAACGACGTGTGGGATTCTGCCAAGGGCATAGAATGCACCCTTCACTGCCGCCAATTCACGAGCCCTGGGGAAGCGGATGTACCTGTTTCGGTACAGCATCATGGCTGCCAGTACATCCCTCAGCACCTTGCTGAACATGGGCTGGGACATCCCTCCTCCACTGCCCACTGTGTGCTGGAATGACCCAGTGGCGAAGAAATGCATGGCGGCCATCACCTTAGCCGTGGGGGTGACAGCTGTCGGATACACCCTGCGGGGACGGAGATGGGGTTCCAACATGGCACACAGTCGATGCAGGGTTGGCCTGTCCAGCCGAAACTTCCTAATGACCTCTGTATCGTCCATGTCCGCCAGCAATTGGTATGGGCGGTCAATGTTCGGTCTCCGCCTAGGGAAAATGGCAGTGGACACATGTCAAAGCAACACAACACATAGCAATTTCGCATACACATCACTGACATGACTGAGCAAGCACATGAGCCACAGCCCAGCTGTCAAGCTGGGACGGCACGGCCACAATACACTTACACAGGTCTCCCAACAATGGCAATGGCTAGTGATACAAACCACTGCCATGTGCATGCACATGGGGATCTAGGCCCCAATGACTTGCGGGGCGTGCTGATGGGGACTGACTGCATATTCGTCAAGCGGCAACGCCACGGCAACATGAATGTCTGCTGAGCATGGAACTGCTTCCGAGGCTGGATGAGTATGGCACACGACGACGACGATGTGGGCACAGGCTGAGCGGCCAAAACAAGTGGGACCTGTGGCACGAGGGGATATGAGACAGTAGTAGGTGTCAGCACTGCACCCTATGTACAGCACTGTACGGATCACACCTCCCGAAACATTGACAGGTGTCCACATTGACAGCCCCATGCCAAGACGGCTGTGTGCTTGCAGTCACACGTCACAGGTGAGAGGTTACATTGCACGTGCCAGGTGGCAGACGTACATAGTGGGAGCTGGCATGTGTGTGCATGTGTCTCCTGTTCAGGATCCACCAGATGGGCGCTGACTCTGTACTGACCATTGGACACAGCATGTTCCGTGGAAGGCTTGTGTGTGTGGGATGGTGGCACTGGATGTGCCTCCGTTGGGTGGGGGGCCATGCACAGGGCGGGTACGTCGATGATTGCGCATTGTTGGTCACGGTGGGTGCACCCACTAAGATGTGTTGCCCTGTGTTCAATTCCTATGTCCGCATGATGATGGACTGTAGATGTGGGCAGACTACACATTGGTCGATGTGCTGTCTATATGCATGTGCCTTCACACCAGGCACAGCTGCCCCTGCACATGTGACCCCTGCTGGACTCGCTGCTGGGTCTGTGGAGCTGATGCACCTTCTGTGCGTGGGGCGGACAGCTCTCCTCACTTCCCTCATTGCGCATGTCATGACTTTGCCGCAGGTGACATGGATCATGGAGGGCCCACATGTACGCGTGGGTAGGCTACACATGATTGTTCACTGGTCGCCACCCCCAGTCAGTGTTTCGAATGGGAAGGTTGTCGTGCTGGTGGTATATTCGATGTGGCGGATGGGCGGGCCTAGGTGCGGGCTTACATTCCGGACATGGGGGGTAGTTGGATTGGCGACTAGTTGCAGTACACACGGGACACGTCTCTTCCTTTCCACATCTGGGTCATCCCTTGTACTCACTGACAGTGATACAGTCATCTGCGCCCCAGCCCTCATGTCCTCCCCTCGCTCCCCCAATATGCATGTGCACCTGCGAGGCTAGCGCTTGCACAGGCAGCCCCAAGCTCGCACCAGAGAGGGCAAGGAGTGTATGTGTGGGTCCAGTTGCACGAGTGGGCTGTCTCAGGGTATGATGTGTTGCGGGACGCCGTCCACCTGCGTGGTGCCCCAAATGGAGACCCGGCCTGCATGGACTATGCATCACAGTCTTCGCCTTCCGGATCCGCCACCTGCGACACCCAGTGGCTGTGGCTGCCCTTGCGGCCAGGCCGCGTCCGTCTGTGACTGATGGCCCACACATTCACTCTTTGGCCTCTCTGGGGAGGGCTCGGGGGTGGTGGCGCACGCGCTTGCACTTAGTCGCAATGGCATGTGGCGTGGTTGGTATAATGGGCAATGGATGGGATGGTGCGAGCCACCTCCCGTGACGTCAGTGCTGCTCGTGCTGTGGTGCGTCCCCCTACACTTCCATTTGACTTGTGCCATGCTAGACGTTGAGGTTCTATTGCCTGCGTGATATGACCAGGAGGAGCGCGAGGAGACCTCTCACACACCATGCTCCACTGCCATCCCGTGCCCTGTATCGCCTGTGCGGATTGACTATGTTGGGGTTACACCTGGTCGACTGGGGCTGTGTGTGCCTTGTCAAGGGGCATGGCGGGCGCACAACAGGATCCAGCTTGTCCACAGAGGGTGGGCTGAGGTGCGCCTGGTACCGCTTGTACGTGTGCCCGGCTGCTGTGCACACACGTGTTCACTCCCCCCGACAGGTGTCCTCTCACAATGCCCAGGGAAGCGGTGGTGTACTGTTCATGACCCCTCCCAACACGGCGTGCTCCAACTTGGCATGTGCGCATCTACCCGTCACACCCACCCACCTGAGCACTGCGTCCATACGACTTCACACGACACATGTGTGTCTTCCACAGTTGTGCTACTCATTTGCGTTGACATCCAATACCAGTGGACTACATGGTCATGTCACGACTGCCGTGTACTTCACATACTCTCATCCTCTCTCATTCGTACTTGTGAAATGAGTCAGCGGAGACAGTTTTGGTTTCAAACATTATATTGAGTCTTCTGTCCTCTGTGATGCAGTATAGTGGACACTACTGGCAGCGGAATACATGTTGAGGATATACTGAGCATGATTGCAAATGGGATAGGGTGTGGGGTTACATGTGATTGGCTGTTGCATGTGGGATGTGGGCTTCAGAGTTACATCTGCTTGGCCAAGGCTGTGCTAATGTACATTTACGTATAGCTGCGGAGCTGCGGACTTTGACACAGACGGTATACATGTAGCCTACCAGACCGCTTGGCATCATGGGCACAGTCCATCTCAGTTCCATGTGACAGGTTTGCTGCGGTTGTTCCTCATGCACGCGTGCATGTGAGATGACATCAGGGCATGTGCTTGCGTGCATGCAGCGGCGTGCCACTTGTTGTTGCAATGTGGTGGTTACTGGACATGTCACAGTCACTGGGGTCGTGTTGTTGTTGTATGCACTTGTCGTCCATGCAAGGGTCCTGGTATGGGATTCCCGGGGCGGGGGTGGGAGGGGTGCAGCACCCACAGACTCCAGGCGACCTATTCATGTCCACTGAGCGGTGTGTGTGTCCATGGGCGCTGGATCCATGTCGTGTCCTGGTTGTTCGTGCAGTTCCGTCCATGTGGGTGCGATACACAGACCCCATGCCACTGCCTCCCACGATGCATGCGGTGTTCCTGGATGTGATGGGGAACAGTGTGCATGTCCCGGTCATATCCGATGTCATGGCGATGTCGTTGATGGTGTGGTTACAGTTGCCGGTCGTTTGGTATGGCTGTTGTGGTGGTGACTGGCCAGTCCGTGCGGAAGCTAAGCATGGGTGCGGGGTTGGACATCATAGGTCAATCGGGGAACCTGCGTTGTGGTCCGACGAATTTACAGGTTGTCAGGTATGCGATGCCGTCCAGCAGGGCTTCCATGTCATTGGTGGTGTACATGTTTGCCAGCCAATGTAGCGGATGGTGGCTGTCAAGGTGTTGTTCGTAAGTTGTCCCTTGGAGGACCATGATGGGGCATGCTGGGTGACATTCGATGTAGCTGTTCTCGATGATCCGTCGTGTGGAGGCACAGTGGTCCCATTTCAGTGCGGGTGCGATGTTGGCCACATACGCCATGCCCCCATAGGCAGAGCAGGCCCTGTCGTGTGCGTCCAGAGGGAGGAGTAGTGGTAGCAGGTCCGCCTTTAGACATGCCGGGTTGGAGAGGCATATCTCCACGGGATGATGGTAGGGACACCTCCGACAGTAGAAGACGGGCATGACGCAGCTGAACAATGTGATGCGGTAAGTCAGTCGGTAACTTACGTTCAGCAGGGACAGGAGATCGCATCCCAATATATGTATCAGGTTGGTTTTGTACAGCTTGAGCTGTCCGGCGTAGTTGGGTAGGTGTGTTGCGGTTGCCATTTCGCAGCGGTGCGTTGTGGTGGCGTGCTCCGGCTGTGTGTGCAGTCTGCAATGTGCACGCTCCGAGGTTGCTGTGAGCTCTGTGTAGTCGTAGGGAGACAGGACTTGTGTTCTGTTGGCTTGTGCGGAGGACATGGGCCCTCATCCCACATGCTTCTCAGACAGTTCAAGGTCAGTGATGTGTGACTCCTTCCAATTAACTTGCATGTGGCCGACATGGGGGAGTGTTATTATTTTTCCTCCCCGTCCGTTGTGTGCTTCTGTGATATGCGCTATCTGCCCTGTGGTCGGTCTCCTCGGCATGCCTGTGTTGGTCTTTTCTTGGACAATGGCTGTATTCACCGGCTTCTTTCGTAGGGCTGTGGTTTCGGAGTTGGAATGGAAGGTCATTCAGTGCTGTCTGCTCTCCCTTGTGTGGGCGGCAGGCTGCCTTTCCGCTCTGCGTTGGGCCTTGTGTGTGAATGTTATTCTTGGGCCACCTGTTGTCGGTCCCCGGGCTCTTTGGTGTTCCGTTTTATATGTCTTGTTCATATGTGCAGGGTGGTATGGGTGTTTCAGTGTGGTACTGGCGTTCCTCTTCCCGAAGGGGCCCTGCTTCTCCTAGTTGGTGTTGCCGCCGCTGTGTGCTACGCCATGTTTGTTACACTGGGGTGTGTCCTGCTGTTGCGTGACTTCACTGACATGTGTGCGTCGGTTGTGTGGCGTTGGGTGTTGTCCGTGAATTGGGCGTTGGGGACATGTCTGTGGCAGGCCTGTCACGTGTCATGTGCGTTCGGGGTGGGGCTGATGTGTGTGCTGCTTGGTTGTGTCCCTGTGTCTGTGTGCGACGCATGCATGGCGCTGCGGTTGGCCTCTGCGTTGTGCGCATGTGTGGCGGCGTCATCGCCGCTTTGGGGCCGTGACGGGGTGGTTGGTTCCTAGTCCCAGGTGGTGTGTACACATGTGTTACGCGATGTTACGATTTGGCCTGTGTGTCATATGTGGATGCAATGGTGGATGTGTAGTGTACACGCGCTGGTGGGGGGTTGTCCGCTTTTTCCGCCCTTGCACTGTGTGCGCTGTTTGCGTGCACTTGTTGTGTGTGTGCCTACCTGCGTCTCCGCGGTACGTTGCGTCCTTGGTGGTGCATCAGCAAGAGCATGGGGAGGGCCTGCAGTGCTGGATTCATGCTCGGGGGAGCCGCTTCTTCGTTGTCCGTGCTCGGCGTCCGTGTTACCGCTTCGGTTTGTCGTACGGTATCTCTTAGCCGTGGGAGCCGTTTGTTTGCGGCATCGTAATTTATACGCCGGGCGGGACGTGATTTCGTCGGACGGTGTGTGTCAATTGTGCTGCGCCGCTACGTGTACGGACGCACTTTGATGGCGGACGGTGTTGCTGGCTTGCCGGCGGTGTTTGGCCTACTTTTCGCATCGTAATTGGGCGGGCGTGTGGACTGCTGCGTGCCGGCGGTAACTGGTGGTTTTTGCATCCGCCAGCACGGCGGTTGTGCTTCCGCCCGCCATCGTAATGACCCCCTAAATATTTATAAATAATTTACTTCCCACCATGTACCTCTACTAACCCACCAACCCGCGATGACTCTAAAAATTACAATAAACAATTAAATTAAATTTAAAAACAACTACATATTTACAAACTATATTAAAAAACATTAACAATAATTATGAAATTTATAACATATACAATTAAAACATATACTAAAATACATAAAGATAATTAAAAAACAATATTACAAACAACAATATTTTTGTAAATGATATTAACAACATAGATAATTTTTAACATCGATATTAACAACATATATATTTTTGTAAATTATATTTACAACATAGATATATTTTTTTTTTTACAACAAATTTTTGGGGCTTTTTATCACAAATCAGGACCATCCTGGCCCGCATATATATATATATATATATATAGGACATTATCACAGAAAATCCCTTGAACAATGAAAACATGCAAAAAAAAAAACTTGCACTTTAACCATCCGGCTGCCCTCCCACCCACTTGGATTATCGACAATGTAGCTATGCAAATACATCACAGGTGTCCATGTCAACTTTTTATGTCTCTTGACCAAATTGTCTAATTTCGACATTAAGTTGATATTCTATAGAACGAATGGGAGCCAGGACTATACTCCGCCCACCGCTGCCATATCTTCCGGTGTTTTTGTGGACAGCTCCGGGCCTGAAAAACCACCACCTCCAAGCCCATACAATGATCCATCTCTCTCTTCCTCACCCGTATCATAGGTGGGTTAGTCGCCTTCCACTGCCTTGCTATATCTCTCTTTGCCAGTGTGAGACACAGGAACAGCAGGTGTAATTTGTAACGGTTTCCACCAATGCTATCTGTGCAATGTAACAGGATTAATTTGGGATCTAGCCGAATATCCTAGGCAAACACCGCCTCGAGCGACACCGTCACTCTCTGCCAAAAGCATGCCAGTGCTGTGCAGCTCCAGACCGTTTGGAAGAAAGTACCCTCCTCTACCCCACAACAAAGGCACATGCAAGAATCAATAAGACCCATACGCCACAGACCGCTCCTTGCATAGTAAGCTCCGTGTAAATATTTCAGGTGGATCAGGCGGAGCTGAGAGGACACCACTGCACCCCCAGTCCAGTCATCTTCATCAATATTGTCAATGTCCGCACTCCATGCCGCTCGAAAGGCCGGTAGTGTAGTCGAGCTATTTGTGACCAGGGATTGATATATCTTGCTAAAGTTATGGGTTTCTAGATTCCCCTTCAGTAAATTACCCTCCAGTGGGCTAAACTCTGGCAGCTCTTGAAGGCCTCTTAGGTAAGGGGATATGGCATGTCGCAGCTGTAGGTATTTATAGAACTGGCTACGGTTGTAGGAAAGTAGGATCTGCTTTCATGGTTACCCCCACTTTGTGCCTGGTGTCAGTGTGTTTTGACTGTAGCTTGCTGGGATCCTGCTAATTAGGACCCTAGCATTTGTGCTCTCACTCCCAAAATGGCTTTGGTAAGTACTTATGTACATCCACAATTGGCTACTGATGTACCCTTACAAGTCCCTAGTAAATGGTACTAAGGTACCCAGGGCATAGGTACACCAGGGGTCTCCCATGGGCCGCAGCATGTATTGTGCCACCCATGGGAGCCCACTTCAACTTTGACTACAGGCCTGCCATTGCAGCCTGTGTGAGTTGGTGCTTGCACCTCTCACAACAGATATGTTTCCTTATATCTCAGGTCACTACACTTAAAACCTATAAGTCACCCCTATTGAAGGCCCTTCAGTACTGAGGGCAGGGTGCTTGGTTATAAGTGTGAGGGTGCCCCTGCATAAGCAGGACACCCCTACAAACCCCGGAGTCTATTCTCCAGGCTTGTAAATGCAGCAACCATTTTAAGACATATAGTGGACATCAGTCATTACGAGATGTCCAACTATATAATGGCTGCGCCGAACCTGGTCATGTTTGGTATCACACGTGAGAAATAAACCCCAAGACCAATTCCAGTATTGGAGGTATGATCCCATGTACTGGGGGGGCCCCCTGTACTCCAGGGTACAGCCTTTTAGGATCTGCCAACAAGCTAGTGCTGCTGCTGACCAGAGACACGATTCTGCCCTCCTGTTGCTGAGCTGAGCTCGAGCAGGGGAAGATAGAAGTATAGGTTTCCTGTAACAGGAAGGTATGACCACCCCCCAGACAGGACTTAGTGTATTGGGCTGGTGTGGGGGCTCTTTGCAGCGCCACCAGACTGCATTGAAGGGCACCTTTGGTGCCCTCCTTGCATACTCCGGCTTGAACCAGTTCAGGAACCCTTGGTTCCTGCTCTGGCATGAAACTGGACAAAGGACAGGGGAGTATCCTCCCCTCTGTCCAGGCCCTCCTTTGGGACCTCGAATCGTTCCAACCCTTTTCTTTGGGCATTTTTCATTTGTTTTGTTTTCAGAGTTTTATATAGCGCGAACTAGACCCAAGACATCGGGTATCAGAGCGCTTTACATGAGCACCAGTTTCGCTACAGATGGAGACATTCATTTTTTTGTTAGGCATGGGGAGATTAAGTGATTTGCCCAGAATCACAGGATGTTGAGCGTCGTTGCCGAGGCTCGAACCCGGTTCCCCAGCTTCGAGGTCGACCGCTCTAGCTGTAAGGCTACATCCTCTCCCCTATTTAAGGGCTCCCCTGTGGATGGGACCTCAGATTCGATGTGGAACAAGACTCACCTCTGAAACCAAGACAGTCTTCGACCGTCTGGACACTTGGACTTTGTTGGACTTTGACTGGAACTGAGACTGCATCAAGGAAGACTCCTGCTGCTCCTAGTCTCGCTGTTCTTCAAGTCTTCTGCCTCGTCTGTGTCTGTTCTTCACTCAGGTTCTCCAGAAGACCTGTGGGCATAAAGGACATCTGAAGAAATCTCCCTTGGAGTGAAAGAGTCACTCCCCTGCATCTGCAGGCACCGCAACAAAGCTGACCGGTCTGCTGCTCCTGTTGTCCTACGGACTTCCCAAGGCCCAGCAACACAGGTGGTGGTTCTGCAGCTCTCCAGAGGCCTGACCTGTCTTCCCTGAAATTTGGAAGACAGTATCCCTCGTCGGAGGCGCTGGGACCAAACCCCTGTGCACCACGTCAACTTGCCATTGCTAAGGCCTGTTGGCTCTGCACTCCAGAGATCTTTGGGCTCCAAGAAGCTCCAGCCTCCAGCACCTCATCCCTTGAAGATCAGCATCCTCACTGCATCTCTGGCACCATGGGCATCCATCTTTGGTGAGCTGCCTGAGGTCCTCTTGTGACTCCTGTGCCTTCGGCCTGTGGGTCCTCTTGAGAGTCTTCTTCTGCTTTGGTGGGTTCCCCTGCTTGCTCGGGCCTGCTCTGATTCTTCTGCACTTGGTGAGTCCCTTGAACCTTGCTGGTCTCAACGATTGCATCTTGTCATCTTCCACGCCAGTTGCGGCTACCAAGGCTTGTTGGTGCTCCCACGGGACGCCGACCACCTAGACACTGACATCCGACGTGGGACAGCTTGTGCATGGCTCCTGGTCCTCCTCAGCATCACCTGGTCCCCACAGCTGCATTGACATGGTTCTCGTCAACTTGCCCGAGTTCCCTGCCATGGGTGGGCATTGTGCTTCCCTGCCTCCTGGTCACCTCTGAGTGGCATAGACTCTGTCCTCTCTGCTTGTATGTTCTCTTCTTTAAGAACCCACCTTTGGATTCCACTGGACATCTTCCCGAACTTCTCCTGTGGCCTTTTCTCCAAAGTCTTCCATTGTCGTCTACAGGAGGTTCTGAAGTCACTTCACCCCTATGCACCCGGCTTCCCTGGTGCAGGTAACCTGGTTCCTGGGACATCCACGGGTAGGGTGGCTCTCCAACCTTCTGTCCTCCAAAGGGTTTCTTCAGGGTCCTCTGGGAAGGGTCCTTCTTCTTTAAAACTGAAACTGTGACTTCTCCATAGACTTCCATTGGGCACACAGCTGTGTTTCCACTCTGCACACAGCCCCTTTGGGGTTCCTGGGTACTTGCCTTGGGTAGTTCCTTGTTCTCCCAAGTCCTCTGAGTGTTATGGTCCAAGTCCTGTTCTTCCTTGCAGATCGCATTCAACTTTCTTAGTATATGGTTTGGTCTCCCCCTGGAGACCAGTGTATATTTGTGCTACTTACCTGATTTCTTCTAAGTATTTTCACGTGTATTGCTGATATCTCCTGCTAGGAGATATACCAATGTGTTAGTGATTGTGTTGCACAATTAATAGACTTATTTTTATAAACATTGTGTGGTTCTTTTTCACTTAATCTGCACTGTCGATTAAATATGGTAAAACAAGCTGCTTTACTTTCCTTCAAGATAAGCCTGAAGGTTGCTCTCCACAGCTACCAATTTGAAAGCTTTCTATGGTTATCAAAGACTACTAAAATCACCATACGGGTTGCCTGGATTAGTGCAAGGTGCATTACTCCTGTGAGTGTGCACCACATACTAAGCAAAGCCTCCTACAACGGTGCAACTGGTATTGGGTTTGCTTCTCTTGAAATGACTTGAGCACTGTGCCGTACTTGATAGAGCCTAGTGTGGAGATGCCAATGATGTCCCATTTGTGAAACCCACCCAACTGGGCCACCTGCCGAAGGTATATGCCATGCCACAGCGGTGTCTCCTGCGTAAGTCTCCCCCACCACCCCGTCTTACAGACAGACCGTCTCCATGTAGTGATCACTACCTTGGTGGCAGAGGAAAGTGATGTCATATCCTCCCTTTATACAAAAGGGCAAGAAGAGAAATATACCCCATCACCAATCGCTCTTTGGCATATGCCGGGTCCTCCACAGGGCCATACCACCAATCATTAATAACTAGCAAATGAGAGGCTATGCAATAGGATTGTACATCTGGGGCAGCAATGCCTCCACAATACATGGATTTGAAATAGGTTCAAAGGGCTATGCACAATGTGTCCCCCCATACAAATTGGCTAAAGACAGCATTGATTTATCGAAACTAGGTTGGAGGGATAACATAGGGGTGGTTCTGAAGTTGATATACCATTCATGGCAAAGAAACCATTTTGAAAATTGCGGATCTGCCCAATAAGGATAGCAGCAATGAATACCAGGCCTTCACTTCTTCTTTGACTCACGAAAGCAACGAGGCCATGTTATGGGTCCATGAGACCTTCGGGTCAGGAGAAACATACAAGGCTATCCTGTCAGACAGCCCCACAGACCATTCAAATTCCTGCACCTGTGCGTCAACCCTGGCCCAGGCCGCCAAGGGCTCCATGGCCAGGGCAAACAGCAGGGGAGACAGTGGGCATCCCTGTCTGGTACCCCGGCATATCAGAAAGGGGCCGAGATCGCACCCGCCACCCAAACTGAGGCGGTAAGATCAGCGTATTGAAGATGAATGTAGGAAAGGAATCGAGGTCCCAGATTAAGTCATCAAAGTAACTCGAAAAGATACCGCCAGCTGATGGAGTCGAAGGCCCAGTCCATGTCGGCCAAACGTTTTGCCCAATCGGGCTGCTAGGGCCAAGGCATTGTGGACATGCCGAAGGTTATGACGTGTGGCCCGGCGAGGCATGAAGCCAGCCTGATCGAGGTGAACCAGGTCTGGCATATTTTTCATCAGCCTGTTAGCCAAGGTTTTTGCTAAGAGTTTCACCTCAATCTTTAAAAGCGAGATCGGGCAATAGGATGAATGTGTCTCTGGTGGACGGCCCAGCTTATGGAATACTACAATTTCAGCATGTTGCCAGTCTGGTGGGAGCCTTGATATATCAAGCGCTAAATGTATCACGTCTAATAAATGTTTCCCCATCTATGGCATATATGCCCTAAGAAATTCGGCCGGTAAGCAGTTGGGCCCAGGAGCTTTTCCAGACTGCAGCTCTGCAACAGCCACAGATAGTTCCTCCTCTGTGATTAACTCATCTAGGTGTGCATGTGCCGTATCAGATAAAGATTTTGGAGGTATGGCCTGAATGAAATCAGCAACATGTTGTGGTTCTAGTGTGTCTCATTGGACATATAGCTCCCGGAAATACTCTGCAAAGCTATGGATCACGGCCTGTGGCCCCGTCACCATCTTCCCTCGCGCATCCCATATCGCCGGTATCTGATGGGCCGGAGAGGTGGCGCGACAGAGTCGATGTAGTAATCTACTGGATTTATCTCCCCATTGATATATGTGGCTCTGTGAAGCCTGCCACATCTGTTTAGCATCATCCAACATCAGTTGATGATTGTTGCTGTTGAATCAGGCCCGACTGCCAGCGCACCGTACCACCCTTGCGCTCACAACTGCGATCATCTAGTATGTGTATTTGCGCCTCGAGTTCTGTCAGTGCAAGGGTCATTTACCTGCACTCTGCTCCGCAACACAAAAACTAATATCTACTGCCCAAGGCATTGGCTTGATGGCTTCTCATAAGATCGTCTTGGAGGATGCAGTTACCACATTGAAAGAAAAATATTCTGTAATAGTTCTATGTAGCAGTGACCTATATGTTGGGTTGCGAAGATGTCAGGGCAAGAGGCACCAACGAAAAGGGGGGCGCTTTGGACCAACATGGAGCTCAAGCACCACTGGGGAGTGGTCAGATACCCCTCTGGGCAATATGTCAACTTCGGGTACTCTATGTATGAATCTATCAGGTACTAACAAATAATCCAGCCTAGAAAAGAACCCATGAACTGTTGAATAATATGTATAGCTGCCATTAGCTGGATGATACACCCTCCATACATCTGTCCAGCCCAGGGCAGAAACCCAGAACTCAGTTGTGATCCCTGAGTGCCTGTGTCACCCCCCCATAGCTGGCCATCGGTCGATCCCCGGTTGGATTACATTGTTCCAGTCTCCCCCAATCACTGTGAGACCATCCTGCAAATCACCTCAGAGACCAAGCATAAGGTCTACAAAAGACTGTCCCGGAGTGGTGGAGCATACACACTACGAAGTGTAAGGGACTCCCCATGTAATGTGCCTATCACAAACACATATCTACCATGGTCATCTACCCATACCTTGATGGACTTAAAGGAAATCCTGCAATGTATAAAGATACCAGTACCCTGCGATCCTCTCACAAACCCAGAATGAAACATCTGTGTACACTGTATACCCATACCTAGCTAAACAAGGGACATTCGATCCCTGCAGATGCGCCTCCTGCAAGAGTAGAATATCGTCCCTCTGTTGTTTGGCTTGTTTCAACACCAAGCCGCATTTAATCTTGTCAAGGACGTCTGGAACGTTCCATGTAAGAACACGGAGATGTCCGGTGGATTCTATAGGGCCTATGTCAGTCACCATCTATCTATGGGGTCTATCCTGAGCAGTTATCTGTATGACTGTGAATGGGTGTGCATCAGATCTGTGCAAAACCGTAACAAGGAAAACAAGAACATTCAAACATCTCCCACACCTCAACCTCCATACTTAAGAAACAGAGAAGTATCTGTTGCGGAAGGGGTCTTCTCCCAATCCCAACAGGGACTGGGGATAGAACCCTGCCAAAGAGGCCCCATGTCCCTTGCCCAACAAAAAGGGATTGTTAGAGAAACTGAACTGTTATCACTCTAGGGGTGCAGCCAAACATCATAAGCCCACGTTACTAATCATGCACATAACATCAACTTTCTAGGCATATTTCTTGAATGTGTATCCCTCCCATATGGTGATGATGGATTCATGAGACGATGAATCAGGGACGAGTCACTAACGTTCCTCATCTCGACGTGTAGCAAGATGAGCGGGACCTGGCAGAACTTGTGGGCAGGTGACGGCCGTCACTGAGGGAGGAATCAGAGTCTATCCACGGCGGAGTATGAGGCTTCACTTTTACCACCTCGTCAGTCCATGTGAATACCTCCTCTGGAAGGTCAAAGAACAGCATTTTAGAATTAAAGACAATCCATAGACGGGCAGGACACAGCAACATGTATTGGATTTTAAGGTCTTGCAGATGTCTTTTGGCAGCAGCGAATGATTGACACTGTTGCTGGACCATTTTAGTATAGTCAGGAAAGATCATGATGGGATTTGATTAAAAAATAATATTTTCTTGGCTCTGAGCATAATTAATGACCGCATCTCTATCGAGAAAATTAAGAATCTTTGCGATCACTGATCTTGGCCGTGCCCTAGGGGCGTTTTTTTCACCAATGTCCTATGGGTCTGCTCCACCACAAAGCACTGCGAGAGGGGCTCCGCGGGCACGATCGACCAAAGCAATTGGGCAAGGAATTTGTCCATGGAGGCGCCTTCACACCCCTCTGGGAAACCCACAAAACTCAGGTTGTTACATCGGGCACAGCCCTCCATATCTTCCACCTGCGCCGATTGTTCCTTGGTCGTGGCCGTGAGGGCACGGACTTTCTGCTGAAGAGACACTACAGAATCTTCTATGCCCAAGATCCGTGCCTCCGCTTTAGTAATTTGCTCCACTGCATTCCAAAGACCTTGGCACAGAAGAGTAACATCAGAGCCAACCGCACCTATTTTAGAATCTAGCGAATCTCGTGACTGTTTGATGGCTGCTAACACGGTGGCATTATCCAGAATGGTTCCTGTCGACTCCCTGTATCTTGAGCCACTGATTCAGCACTGGTGAACTTCTCTATTGTGCTCTGCTTGGCCGTCACTCCCGGGGGCTTATCCTTGGTCATGGTGACATGGTATTCTCACCCTGGCCCCTCCGGAGCTATACCTTTGGTTTCTTGGGTGCACATGACTCGCCAGACTCCCCAATCAGGACAACCAGGGAGCGGCACGAGCAGTCGGTGATCAGGAGCCGCTTGCCACTGTTGTTTTCTGGCAGGATGTGTACAGGGGGCCGATGAAGATATCTAAGAAGAAAGGTCCTCCAACCCCGGTCCGTCCCCGATCACTTGCAGTGCCAGGACCTGGCCTGATCGCCTCTGCGGTACGGGGCCTATGCGCCAATTTCAGCGTGTCATGCACAGCCTAAAAATCTACATGTAAGGGTCCACTAAATTCTCAAGCCACGCCAACACAGGTGGTCCACGGCGTGCTCAGGCATGCATTTACGTATTTATTGTCTCTACTGCATGGCCCACATAGTCTGGCAGGGCCTCCCCAATTGTAGTACTACAATTATAGCACAGGCTCAGGGCCTAAAAACTTTCCCCAGTGGCAGCAGGTGGCATCACTGGTCCCCAATCCACCTCAGCAATGAACCCAGCCAGCACGGGGGTGGGGGGTCCCGAGAATCGTCCAAGGAGAGAAGGAGGGGGCGGCGCCACACCCCACACGGGAACAAGGCGCTCCGACCACAAGGTTTACTAGGCCCAAATAATCTCCAATGGCAGGGGCAGCGGCCCCTCCACAACCATCCCCCCGATCAGGTAAGAGAACCCCGGCACAGCCCGCAGCAGGCACCTTCACAACCATACAGGGCGTCCGAGACCCCAAACCCAGCCGCCTCTGGCACCCCCTTACTTCCCAGCCCGCTGGTCATTCAGGGCTTTGCGTATCTCTCAGTGACACTCTGGCAGGGGCACAATCTCACCACCGCAGCCCCAACAGTCTTTTCATCCGCGAGAGGCGAGCCCGCGACCCGCACTCCAGCCAGGATCCAACTCCCATGGCCGCCTTCACAGGCCCTCAGTGCCGGCCGCAGGAATCCGCCATCGTGTGTCTTCCCAGCATTTTTCACCACTCCCGGGGGGGCGGATAACTGTTACACCATACCAAAATGTCTCCATCGTCTCTGCTGTCCCCAGAGACCGCTGAGATGAATATATAAGGTGAGATGTGGGCAAGATGTTAAAGGATAAATGGCATGACTGCGGGAGCTCGTCTAGAGCGTGTCCACTATAATGGCTCTCCAAGCCACGCTCCCAACATCGATATTTTTGACATCAATATGACTTACCATAGAAAATCGATATTCATGTCAATGATATTCCTGCATCACGATATTTGTGGATCACGATATTAAAAATTCTATATTTGTGAATCTTGATATGTTGTACTCAATATTTTGTCTGAATACAGGTCAGAGAATACAAAGGTTTCAAGATTGGATGTCTGGACTAAGAAAGAGTGTCCAACTATTCAAAACTGTTTTAACGTTTGGATGTTCAAGAGTGGGAGTATTCCGAAGGTTAGATCAAACGCCACGGACGAAAGGAAAGCAGTAGACCGGGTGATACGAGGCTATTTATCTCCACCGGATCATATGGTGTGAAGCTCGTGCACCATCTACCTAAATAAGGGACAACGGAATATAAATTTAATTCCATATTGAATCCCTCTACAAATTTTATTTATGGCGATATATGTGAATATATACGAATCAATTGAGAATTAGAATCACTGACAAGGTGAAGCCACGGGGTGCACATAAACTACGTGACAACGACAAAGAATCTTCTTAAGAATCTTCTTATGGTTTTTGGAAGAGTGATTGTATGAACACTGCATACATCACTATAGGTGTACTGAATTTTATACAGTTGAGAGAGAGACAAGCATTATATTTGTCCTGATGAAGGTGGTACCTCAATAATTTCTTACCACTGAAACGCGTCGACGCCTGTATTTTTGGTTGTATCCAGGAACGGCCCTTTGTCTAATGAAACGATAAATGAATAGACTAATGGTGTTTATACATTTGATTCCTGTTGGGAATAACCTTTCTGATGAAATTACATGTTTCACATTTTTTTGTCTCTCATAATGTCTCAGGTTTTTAACATGTGAATTTATGTTTTTATTATTATCGTATTTTTGGTTATTGTATGATTTTGATGTGATTTTAACTTATTTTTAATAAATTTTGAATTTGTCATATACTTGAGTGTTTTATCCTTATGTGATATATGGTTGTTTTTCTGGGTTCAATTGTATGGTGTTTATGGAGGAATGTGGATATGATATAGCAGTGCACAATTGTTTGTGAATCGGGTTGATTGTGTATCGGGTTAAAGGTGTATTCCTGTACATGTCCAAGAGTAATATTTTTTATATTCAAGAGTGGGAGTAGCCTAGAGTGTAGTGATCTGATTTAGCCGTTGGTAAGGAGTTTATTTGGGAGGAAGACTGATGAGTGAGTGATGCGCATTGCTCTAAAAGTTATTCATCTAGCCATTGCAAAGATTGAAGGGCAGGCTAACTGCATATCTGGCATGTAGATTAAGCAGTTGTATTCTAGTTGTGAGTCTCTTTAGACTGAAACAAATGGAGAGGAGCTCTGAGGTATAGATCACTGGCATAGGGAATGCTTTACCTCGCCATTCTGGTACTAAAGAGGACATCAGAAAGTTCTGCAAATGTCTGAAGACTGTCAAGTTACCATTAACCTATAGATCAGCAGAATGCTGTAGAAGGAACAACGTGGAACCCAGAAGGCTGCTTCCCCATCAACAGTGCGGACCTTACCCAAGACTGTGCTTAATACTACCAGGGAAAAGGGGGGAAAGTCATAGGGATATGAAAGAAGATGCACAACAGGTGTTGTTGGGTTGTAGTCAGACATATCATCTCATCAAATGGAGTCTTGAGCCTTCTGCAATCTCTCATGAGCCATGGCTGTTTTGTTCTAAGTCTGCTGTTATTATCTGTTCTTACATACATTTCAATTACATGCAGTTTTTTGTCTTGTACAAAGATTTCACATGAATGGTAACATTCTACAGAAAATTCAAATTAAAAAATACCCAAGACTCACTCTATCTTTTTAGAGCCAAGGCAGTTGTAGTGAGACTGGCCCTATTCAGGTGTCCTATACTCTGTTGTTAAAGCGCCACAACTTGAGACACAGAATGGAAACTAAAGTTCCCTCCATATTTTAAATAACTGTACGAAGGGTCATGAGACGGTTGTTACAGCACCACTTAGAAGGCGAGGCAGAGTTCCGGAACCGAGGCACAGTAGTTTCACAGTCAAAACAAATGTAACTTCCTCTAGCCAATCACTAACCTGAAATCTCTGAAGAGGCCATTGGAAGAGGTTGAAGAGTTCCAAGGATATAAAGAAATTCTTTGAAGAGTTCCAAGGATGTGAGGAAATTCTTTGTAGTGATACTGCAGAAGAAGTTCCAAGATGAGTCACAAGCAGAAAACTTCTAAGAAGATGAACTCAGCATCCGGCTTGAAGATTGTCTCAGCTGGAGACCTAGGAACTCAGGTGAGGAGCAGAGCCCATGCAGAGGATATCTCTCATCAACATGGAGGAAAGTCAAGCACCTGGCCAGGAGCTTGGTGTGTGGCTATTATAGACTGCAGGTTTCTCCAATCATGCAGTAGATTTCTTGGGACCTTGAATCCTGGGATTCTCAAGTCCTGTGGTAGATCCCCAAATCCCAGGATCCTTAAATCTTGCAGTCGATCCTTGAATCCAGCTATAGCCTCCCACTCAGATGGGAGATACTGTCACCACTGTTGGGGTGCCCGCATGGACACAGGATTGATTGTGCTGGTGATGGGGAAGTCATAAATGGCCAGCATACATGTGGCAACCACAATCCTGGGTGGTGTGACTCCTGTCACTCCAGCGCGGAGGACATCCTGGGTGGCAATGCCCTTAGCAAGGGATGCAAGGGGCAGCTGATAATGCCCAGGACCAGAAGTAGATGGGAGTGGGGTGTGAGCACTATTGACAAGCCATGACAAACAGCCACTTTGCCTACCAAGCATACGAACGTTACTCTGTATACGTCTCCCATCTCTATTCCTATTTCTGTTTCTTCCCCCACTCACTGAGCACACATCTGTTTGGATGTGCTTACCCTATACAGAAAGAATAAATACAATAAAAATATAAATGAAAGAAGTGCATGCATGTGTGAAATCCAAGAGAACAGAAAGTCAGTGAATTGCAGGTGTCTACTTTTGTGTTGCTCGGTAACGTAGATGATTTAGATTGGTATAACGCCTATAACAAGTGAGAGGGTCAGGTTTTGTAATTACCTTTCAAATTAGGTGTTCATGCAATTATTTTCCTGAGCATTTGAGGGCTGTGTGAACTCCTTTCAGTTTGTCATGGAATGGTTTACACTGGACTTTAACTGTAACTTTGTGCTCTAAGCCAGTGCTTAATTTGTGTGGGTGCTTACTTGTGGAAGGCGCTGGCTTTCATTTTGGAGGACGAGGATATATTTTTCACCATACTTTGACCCAGAGCAAGAGAAAGAAAGGCATAAAACAACAATAGATTGAGGAAGAGAAAGATAAGAAAACAGTGACAGAGAATGCAGAAAAGCAAAAAAACACTAGTAAGGGTGGAAAAAAGACTTGGTGGCCTTGATAATTGGCAACTTATATTTTTTAGAAATTAGGCACTGTTCTCAGCGCCGCTACCTTTTCGCTCCAGGGGAACCTTCCTTCTCTTTCTGCAGGGTATGTAAAGGATCTCTGCTGCCTGAGGTAGACATGCAACAGAACTGCCTTAGGGTGGGGGAATCCTTCTGTAGACCTAGTGCAGGAAGACTACACTTAACCGAGTGCATCATAGTGCGAGCCCCCAGAGTCACCTGGAGTTAACAGCCACAGGGGAGTCAATGCGCTATCTCCCTGACAGGGAGGTAGCCACTCGTTTTAGTTGAATGATATGGTGGATCATCTAGAAACATCTTGACAAATGTGAGCGGTGTCTGTTTAACAAGTATGTGTGACCTAGTGTGACAAGTTGTGACCAACACTTGGGGAAAATGTCATTTTAGGGACAGCTCAGGTATCCAAATGTCTGTTGAATGGAGATTTAGGATAAGTTGTGGCCATCACACGTGAGAGTCTTTCGCGTCTGTTGGCTTCTTCCTTTCTACTTGTTGCAACATTTTTGTGGCACCTATGCTAAGATGAGGATGTGTATGCTTTCGGGTACACAGAATGGATACTACCTGGGAACCGAGCGATATCTGAAACTGGCATACTCTCACTCCCCAGGATCACCACTAAATTCTGGTCATGGCCGAGAGGACTATATTGATTCTGTCTAACGGGTGAGAGGGTTCACTAGGCGTTCTCTGTTTATGCACCCACAATCTGTTTATGCACCCACAATCTGTATCAACACTGCTCTAGTCCTCTTTAAGTTCAGAAAAAAGTTAAAGGAACATCTCTTCAAAGAAGGCTATATTGCAATGCTATAGGTAAACCACTTTCCCTTCTCTGAACTCAGCAGCGCCCCCTCTGGACTCTGACTGTATTCCTATTTGCCCTTGACTCTGTCCAGTGCTCTGCTATCGTTGACTAAGTTCACACTATACACATGGTACATCCAATCATGTTTACCCATGACCGGCTCTATCCGGAAGTCCATTAGGGATGTGCCAAGTTAAGAAGAATTCTTTCTCACAACCCTCGAACTTGCAGCGAAAAACATTTTCCATCTAGGCTGGGTTATAGGCAGGTAAGAATTATAACGCAATACAGAAAAACTTTATAGGAGTGAAGACAGTTTTAAAACGGGAAACTTCGCAAGCATCTGGAACTTTGCAAAACTTCATCAGCCTAAAACATACAAATCTTTGCATAACTCCAAAGTAAATCCAACCCCAATGTAAATCCATATGTACTAGTTTCCAAGATGACCAAGGTACAGCTACAGTACTTTGTGTGCGAGCATATCTAGATATCTTTCAACTCCTTCAGGTGGATGTATTCTTCTCCTTCAGGTGGATGTATTCTTCTCCTTCAGGTGGGTGTATTCTTCTCCTTCAGGTGGATGTATTCTTCTCCTTCAGGTGGGTGTATTCTTCTCCTTCAGGTGGGTGTATTCTTCTCCTTCAGGTGGCTGTATTCTTCTCCTTCAGGTGGGTGTATTCTTCTCCTTCAGGTGGATGTATTCTTCTCCTTCAGGTGGGTGTATTCTTCTCCTTCAGGTGGGTGTATTCTTCTCCTTCAGGTGGGTGTATTCTTCTCCTTCAGGTGGGTGTATTCTTCTCCTTCACGTGGGTGTATTCTTCTCCTTAAGGTGGGTGTATTCTTCCCCCAAGCATGGAATTGTAGATAACGCAAAAAACGTCTCTTTTCCTGGCACAGAGAAGGAAACATTGTAGGTCTAAAGTGGAAACAGCTTTACTTGTCCCACAAGGCTTATGCAATAAAACAAATTCATAAATAAAATATACTTGTATACATACATTGAGGGGACTTTGGGTCAGTCCTCGTTATCCATTGGTCTGTTCTACTGTCATTCACATGTTGATTCCATCCACCACAGCGCGTAGCGAGAGACAATGGGTCCGCCCACTTCAGCACTGGCTACCTTGCACT
This sequence comes from Calotriton arnoldi, assembly GCA_963921515.1. Lineage (NCBI taxonomy): Eukaryota > Metazoa > Chordata > Amphibia > Caudata > Salamandridae > Calotriton > Calotriton arnoldi. Next base: position 74,525 of record CAWUFW010009334.1, on the reverse strand, counting down.
GGAGTGATGTCATTTACCCTGATCACTTGTGCACATCTGCCTAAAAAGGAGTGCACTTCAGTGCCAGGCTGATGGGTCAATATTTTACTTTGCCAATGTTTTTGTCTGTCCATTCTTTATGCTTATTTGCATGTGTTGTTAACGTCCTGCTGTGTTTAAACTAAATACGTATTTTTGATGTATGTATGTATGTTTGTATGTATTTATCTACAAATTACAGTAATTCAAAGTCGATAGTACAATTTCTGTGCATCAGTAAGAATCATATTCTCCTGTAATGTGCATTAAAACAAACAACAGTTTCTGCACTTGTTCTGAGGGCACCTGCCGCCTAGGAGGCACACGTGCTCTTCTAGTAAATTTATAAATGAAGGTTCATTCATAATTTAAAATTTTACATTGCATGCATATGGTCCCCGCATTTAGGTGGTGGCCTTTTCTTCTTTTTATTTTTGTGAAGTATATACTCACAATAACAAGATTCAAACTAAATTAATATTGCACCAGCTTACAAAGGCCTATTGATTTTGCCAATGCTTTTTTGCGTGTTCACCGCACCATGACCTGCCTCTGAGCCCATGAAAGAGTGCACAGATCTTCATCTTATACAAACACTCCTAGGTCTGCCCAGTCCACTGCTCCGCACCTCCAACGTGGACATTATTACTCTGTTGCAATACCATGTCAATATCATTACAAGTTGTAATGTTAACAACATGTACGGATAGACTGAATCATCAGCGCGTCCTGACAAACAGCATCTGCCAGATAATTGGAGGGCATACGCCATTACTTAGTGCATGTCACTACCCCAGTGCATGCGAAACAACACCGGTGCATGATTAGAGAGGAACCGCCCCAAATGTGTCACCGCTAGCAACCTCCGAGGGTCGACCTCAGCGGCCAGTAGGCAATCCAGGCGACCAGGGCACAAGTCCTAAACAAGCATTGGCATAGCCAATAGGTCTCGCCTTTGGGACCTTATAAGTGTTTAGCCATGCAACAGTTGATGTTGTTGCACCAAGGATATTGTGCTGCATAACTAAATACTTATAAGGTCCCAAAGGCGAGACCTATTGGCTATGCCAATGCTTGTTTATGCCCTGTAGCCGAAGGAACATTGCTACGCATAGCTTGACTAAGGGGAAAACGGTCACACAGCATGGCGCATGATGCCAACATTTTAGTAAGAGGAAAGAAGGAGATTTTAACAAAATAATCAGGAGGTTGTATTTCCCCCACTGACTTCTATTGAAACAAAGGGAATTTCAGACGGGAAACAGACAATTGTAAGCCATTTTTTGCTTCAAAAATCGGGAGTCTTCCGCCTGCGTCGGGTCTATTGGCATGCATGCACGCACTTTTGTTTATAGAAATGAGCTAGAGCTGACGTTACGACGAAGAATAAAATGGGGTACACGTTTCCTTGACGGTGTCTTTGGGAGGTTGACGGTTATTTCCCCTTGTGCTTAAATTCCCTTCAAGACAATAGTGCTCGTGGTCCTGTTGATACTGGCACACTTAACGAAGTCCACGTGTATACTAATAATGCTGGGATCCTCCCGCTCCCCACCCGGCGTGTGGCACAATAATGAATCCCCTGGTATCTCAGGATAACAAAAATATCTTCACCCTCAGTTTTAGGCACTGGCGACTTTTGCCCACAAAGCACAATGGCAATGCCTGCTGAGTCCTCCTCTGCAAACTACAGCTCCCAGAGCTCCGCTCGCTTCAGTAAAATCACACAACCCCTTTCAATGCCCCCCAAGACTCACCTGCTTTCGGTGCCCACTCGAATACTCAGCCCCAGTTTCCCCTTTCAAATGAGACCCGGCCTTGACAGCAAGGCACCTGCCGGGAAACCGAGTCCTGCTCGCTTGGGGTCATTTGATCGACGAAGAGGTAACGCGAGCCCAAATACTACAACTCCCGACAGACTCTACGCTGCCGGCGCGCCCGCGCCCCTACCTGTGTCTAGCTTCCCGCACACGCTACGTTTAGTCACACCCTGACTCAGCCTGTCGTGTAGGCTGATGGGATATGGTGTTTTATTTGATCATTTTATTCCAGGCAGTAATAAGGAGACAGAAAGCTTACAAACTACGACTCCATTATAGCTTCTAGAGGAGATACGTGAGGGCACGCTCGGTACAGGTTTAGGACTAGCGGTTGCTAAGAAACGGTAACGCCTTGGTTGAAACAAGGACAACAATGGAGGAGCGGGGGCGAGCGAGCGCGGCAGCCTGCTCAGCTGACCACACGCTCGGGCGTCATGGCCTTTTCCCGGCATGTGTTTCCAATTATCGCGCCCGCGTCTGCGCACGATAATGGGAAACAGATGTCGGCCGCGCGGGTAACCGCCCGAAAAAGGCCATGACGCACGAGCGTCTGGTCAGCTTTGAAAACCCCCTACATAATGCTTCGCCAGAAGCAGCGCTTGCGCGCTACTCTAGGCTCAACCTAAAAAAGAAGTGGGGGGACTAACCTAGTTAGGCAGTATGCAAGCAACATCACGGCGCACGACATCACGGCGCATGACATCACTGCGCATGACATCACACATGGCATCACAGGAATTGACATCATAGAAAGTGATATCACAAACCACGACTTTACAGGAAGTGGTATCACAAGAAGTGACATCAGATCTAAAGCCCTCACATATATGTTTAACAGATCTATCATGTGTACGTTTGAGCACATTGCGAGGATAATAGCACAGTGAGCTATGGAAGATGATATGTGACTTCTACACCTTGCAATCCGCCAGTTTTATGTAACTCATCGTGTTCATTTATTTGCAAACTTATATAATTTATTGTACATGTAATATGCGCGTGTTGATGTAAAGCGCTCTGACACCCTGCATTGGAATGAGTAGGGCTATACAAGAAAAAATAGTGGTACTTAAATTATTTCAACGCCTCCTCAGAGGAAGTAAGCTCTATATAAATGCAATTTGCTTTGTGTAAATAGTGGGAAAGACCAACACATCTGATATTCTTACAGTGCATGCATATCTCCTAAACAGGGACTGAAGGAAGTGAAAGCTGCCTCTCTTAAGTATGTGGGAAGTGCTAAAAAGGTGTGAGCCAAGAGACAAACAAAAGGAGGCCTGATGACCCCTCAAGTTTGGCCTTTGTTATGGGCCCAGCAGGAGTCTTAAATAAGAAAGCCCCGCCCGCCCCCGCCTGCACATTGTTGCTTGTTGAAGATGTAAAGCAGACAACGTGCAGGCGCTGCTGAAAGTGTCCCGATGTTAGGAAATTACACCGGGACGAGTTCAGCACAATATTAGGTGGGGCCCAAAATCTTGGCAGGGTGGACGGCGTTCACCCTGTGAAAAAAGTGGGTGTACCCCCGACTCGTGCCCTGCAGGCGACTATACGTGTTATGAGTCAGGGAATGTCAGGTATACTCCCGGCCCCCAGGATGCAGTGCTCGCCAGCTATCGCGGAACGGCAGGATTTGCATAACCGCAGCAAGGGAGGAGGTCATCAGGGGCACGCTAACATGCCTGGGCGGATGGCGGTCCCCATCCCCATCCAGAATACAATTGAAATACCCCGCCCAAATAACAGGGGTCCCTACACTATCTTCCAGAAGGTCCTGAAAACGTTCAAGGAAGCGTTTATCATCTGCGTTAGCACGTAGATATTCAGGAGTGTGATAGCCTTACCATCCAGTGTGCCCTGGAGCAGTAAATAGCGACCCTCTATGTCTGTCTCACTATACGTATGGCGTAAGGGAACCCCAGGTGCAATCCAAATGGCCACCCCTCTAGCATAAGAGGAGTGCGTAGCTGAAAACAACTGACCCCATCCATTCCTTTCCTAGCTTCTGAGATTCTGCCCCATTAAATGAGTTTCCTGTATACAGGCTATGCGCACCTCATGGTGGCGAAGGAGAGAATGGACCCTATACCTCTTAGCATAGCTGTTCATGCCCCTAACATTCCACGTTATGATATTCGTACTGTGCACCATGCGATTTTACAACTCCTTTCCTCAGGGACCAACCTCTTATCCCACCCCAACCCATTGCCATCGTAAAGTGTTCTAGCAAAGGTGGAATAGGCACTCAGTATCTCACATGCACTGCAACCCACAACTTGTGCTCTGCAAACAGCGGGAGCACAGGACATTTCAACACCCCCAACCTCAACCTCAACACCCCCCACCCCGGATAAACAGTAAAACAATAACAAAGCATACTGCATATCCATTAAGATCCCTGCTGTCAGGACCCACAGCCTAAACCCCAAACCCACAACCATGGCCTATCACTAACTGTGAAGCGGCATCCCGATCCCATACAGTAGAAGAAGCTGTGCCAGAAACACAATACAAACCATTCCATGATAATTTCAGCAAAACAAAGAAGCATAATCCCAACAGCACCCCGGCAGGACGCCCCTTCCCCCCTGAAAGTAGAGAGGGGAAAAGAAAGAGAAAGCAGAGATGTGTTTTTAACATGACACAATATACTGGCACAAATTAGGCAGCGGATTCACCCATGTCCGGTGCAGCCTCCCGAGCAGGCACCTCCCCACCATAATCAGAGTTGTAGACTGGGGAAGCCAGCACCATAGTACCGTCCCCTTGGATCACGATCCTCGTCGGAGTCTCCCCACCAGGTTGTGAGGTCTCTCCAGACGTGGGCTCCTCCCTCGTTCTCCAGCTCGGGCTGCAAGCTCTCCGGGAACCCCCAGCACCTGCTCGACAGGCGACTGCCTGTTCCCTGGGCACCTTGTTTCATACCTCCAGTCACCGCCAAACATCCTCTGGAGTATCAAAGAAGTGGGATTTACCCCAGGACAAAACCCTCAGTCGAGCTGGCTGCAGTAACATGTACCGGAGGCCCATGGATCGTAACTTGCCTTTAACCTCCAGAAAGCCCTTCCCGGCCCCCTGCTGGTGTAGACTGGGTAGATGGAGATCCTGTGATTCTCAAAGTGGGCTGTATCCAACTCCAGGGCAGCATGAAGGATGCAATCTCTGTCCTTAGTTTAGAATATGGGCTATGATGGCCCGCAGCTGTGCTCCGGGTCAAGGGGGTGCCACCAATGCCCGATGCGCCCTCTAAATCACAAAGAAGAGGGACAGCTCAATTGGCCGCAGCACATCCCAGATACATCGTTCAACGAAACTCCATAGCACTGCATCCTCCACTCGTGCCTCCAGGGCCCCGGTCTTGGAGGTCACCGCAGCTACATGCTTCTGCAATGTGGCCACCTTGGATTGAAGTTTTGCGATGGACTCCTCAGCCACGCGGACCTTATTAGACACCTTTCGGAGATCCGCACGGAGGAGGTTCACCACGAATGTCACCGTCTCTATCTTCCCTTCAAGAGCTGCCCTAAAGCCCTGTATGGCTGCCAACAGTTCTGTCCGGGAGGGTCCTTCAGTGGACAGTCCCAGTTCCCAACCCTCCCTGTGCATCCTGTCTGGTTTGCCGCTGGAAGGGTGGGGCCAGAGTGGTGTACTGCTCCATGGTGTTCTCCAGGCTGCCTGTCCCTCCCAATGCCGAAGGCTAAAGGGACCCTCTGGACTCACCGTGCATGCACCAGGATCCCCAGTGCTGCTGCCCCTAGAATCTAGGCTATACCCGGATTTCTAAGCCTTCCCCGCAGCAGTGTCTGGACCCCAACCAGCTCTCGGGTCATATAAGGAGGCGGGCCCAATGACTGGGCTATAAAGAAGCACAATTGACCACCAACTGCCCCTCAACGTACGGCGTAGGCTCCACCACTGTCCCCAAGTTCATTCACCTCAGTGACCCCCGGGCAGGGGTCTAAGGACACAGAACCCCACTGTGGCCCAAAGAGATTTCACCAGGCCACCAATATAGCTCAGTGGCGTAACAAAGGCGCCCGCAGCGTGGGGGGGGAGCTCCAGTGGGCCCCCTCAGAACAGTACCTTGGCCTGAAAGCTCCTGATTGAGGCCCGAGGGGGGCCCCTCTATGTACTATGGAGGGGGGGGCCTCAAGTTTCTTTACGCCACTGATATAGCTGCAAAGTCAGTTATGGGCGTAAAGTCTGGCCAGCCGCACCCCAAAGCAACCAGGCATACAGAGAGAGGGGTGCATCGCTACTCTGGGCAGGAGAGGAGGCTCAAGTCCACCGGGACCCATAGTCTAGAACCCCCAGCAGGGCAACAGAAGCAATCAAGGGGCCCAAGGCCCCGGGATCACGGGCCCACAGAACCACAGCCCCTCTCCGCCCGGCCCGCTCATGGTGTAGTAGGAGAGTCCCCAGGAAACAGCAAAGTCTTCCAGAGGCTTGGCGAGTAATTCAACCATCTCCCAGGCCCAGGGTCCATGCCAGCGCGGTCACTCGCAGCGGGTAACTCCTCCACATGGCAACCTCAGAGGGGGCCACAAATCCCTCCGATGTGGAGACGACGGCCTCCCCTGCACCTCCCAATCAGCTCCCGGGGCTGCACACCGTGCGCCGCCGGCAATGGCAGTCAGGATGTCCCGGGGCTGCTGGAGGACTCCCAGCCCTGCAGGCCACTCCCGGCACAGGCAGAGCACACAGACTCCGGCTGCAGCATCCAGGCCGCCCCGGGCTGCGGCAGGCTCCGCAACACAAGAGGGCAATCCTGCACCCCTCGTCTCCAAAGTTGTGCTCACATGACGCTGGACCATTGTGGGGTGTTCTGTGGCGGCAATGCGACCACCCAGGCAGCTGGATACAGCAGGATGCCCCAGGATAATGCCGGGATGACGAGGAGCCTCTCAGAGGCGCGTCCTATCAGCCATCTTGCGTGGCCTCGCCATGTTTAAATTTATTTTTAAATACATAGGAGAAGAATGTTAGGTCATAATGTACTTTTATTTTCGTTTTTAAATATTTTCCTAATAATATAATCTCAGATAGCGTATTTATGAAAGGGAGAAAAATCCCTGGGGGCGTTGAGGGGGAGCACGAGGGGCCATCTAGCGATCACATTTACTTATTATCACAGCGCTGCAAAGACTTGTACTGGTGGTACCCAGGCACACTGATGGTGACTGAGTTACTGACTCTTCTACTGGTGAGGCTGGATAGTGACTGAGTATACTAACTCTTATGGCACTGGTACACTGACAGTGCTCCGCTGCCACTAGGTGCTTGGAGCCATCTGCCTAAGTCTGCTATCCCTCGCACGGCAATCCCTGGGTGGAAAGTTATGTCCTGAAAAGACTTCCCTTAAGAGGCAGGACTCCTGATGCATTGACTCTGGCAGCCCGGTGCTGGATAGGGACCTGGGAAGAGGTCACACTGGCAGAGCCAGCTGAGGCGCTTCAGTCAGAAACCTGGTGCTTCCTATGCGTTCAGGTGAAGTGGGCGAACAGTGCTTTTGGTGGGGTGGATGAACTGCCAATGGATTTACTGTGGTCCTTCTGCTCTGCCAAACTATAAATGACTCCCTATGTTCTAGGGGCCTGATTATGAGTAGATGCAAAAGGAACAGGGTCAAGACTGATTTGTATATGGCTGGGTCTGAACTGGAATGGCCTGGGGATTTAGGCCCAGATCTCTGTACTGGGGTGAATGTTTGACATTGTGCAGCATTCTGTCTATCAATTGTTCTTTTTGCTGATTATGAGTAGACCCGGTCAGATGCGATAATTAATTGATTGAATTACTGTGAAGTGGTGTTGTGGTCACCTGATGGCTGACATGTGGTTTATACCTGATGGTCAGCGATGGTGATAGAGATGACATACACATCTGTGCCCTATGCCAATGTATAAGGATTGTGTTGTGAGATTCATTTATTTAACAGGGTCCAGGGAATATCATCATTCAGGTCAGTTTGGTGTACATGAATGCAATATATCCATCTCTGTTCTTCTAGTAATATCTGAGTCCTCCGGGTGCTAAGGCCTTGTGCTTGTAGGTTTTCTATGATAAACCACTGCAGATCATTCTCCCTTATGTCCCACATTGATGAAATGATTGGTCTGGTGTTTGGTATTACATCCGCACTGAATGTTGCTTCTATGTTTACCTATGCAGATGTGTATCTAACTTGACGTCATCCCTATGTACATAAGGACATAGGGGCAGATGATCAAGTGTATTAGATTTTCTGAGTTGAAGCTGGTGTGCTATCTAAGTTGCCATGGTTCCCTTATGCCAAAGTCAATTGTTTTTGTGGGTTTCGTGAAGGGGAAATGGCCATAACCTGTGCTAAATGCAACTATGTCATGTTGCTGTGAGCTGGTTTCTTCCTCGTGGTGTGATATAGTTGAGGCGGTCTCGCAACTTTGTCCCTCTTTTGAAGAAGAAGAACATCGTTTTTTCAATGCGCAACTGCAGAATTAAGTATATGTCAATTTCTATTGACTAGTTTCTTAATGATGTTCGAGATAGGGCTGCATGTAGCTACACAAATGCGTCTTGTGTTTTCTGTACTAGGATATTCCTCTAACAGGGCTTCCATGTTATTATTGTCTGCCATTTTCTGGACTTTTTGAATGATCTGTTCTGGTCATGTCTGTACGTAATTTCTAAGCTCGGCTGTCTGTCTGTTTCTCCAAATCAGTCCTCAAAAAGCAGTTCCATCTAACTCTCACAAGCCGTCCATATGGGAGATTCGTTCTCTAAGTTCACTGTTGGAAATATCAAACAATAGAAGACTGTTTCTGACTGTCGGCTTACGGTAATCGTCTATGATGAGAAGGCCATCTCTGGGAATGATATTCGGGTCCAAAAAGGATAGTTCAGTATAGTGTGTGTATGAACTTAAATAATCTCTTGCAAGTGTTTATTCATCTCATAAATGAAATGGCTGAATCCATATCACCTTTCCACGTGACAAGAACATCATCACTTTATGTACACTACAGGACAAGGTTGCTCTTGAAAGGAGTTTTCTCATTCAGGATATATTCTGTTTTGTAGTGGTGGACATATAGGCCTGCCACACCAGGAGCAAAGGGACTGCCCATGGCTGTTCCATAGGTCTGTAAGTACAACATATGATCATATTCAAAATAATTCCTTGTGATCGCCATGTGTGCGCTTTATTTAATGAAGTGGTGTCCTATGTTCCCACTCAGAGTGGTTGAGTACTTTCATTATTACAAATAGAATCTTCTCTTGAGATATGCTTGTGTCACAAGCCTCTAAATCGAGGTCAATTAGCAACTCATTCTCTTGATCAAAAGGAATGGCAGCAGGTAAATTCAAAGGTTCCTTATTGTCTGTTAGATGCAAATCATCTTAAGCACAAAGTATTAGGAACCAATCACATAACCTTTATAAATGGTTCTGGTATGGATCCTATACATGACTTTATGGGATGTCCAGGCGGAGATCCGATCAGTTTGTGGATCTTTGGGAGAATGTAAAAGTATGGTATCTTGGGGTCTTTATTTAACAAGAATTTTGCTTCGTGTTTTATAATCAGATATTTTGGTTTCCTTAACCTTGTGTCTTATTTCAGTAACCAAATCACCTGTTGGGTCCTTACACAAAACGTAGTAGTTGTGTGTCACCCAAAAGTCGTAAGCATTCCTATCTGTAATCATCCGTGTACAGTATATCGGCAGGTTTTAAAACCATTCACTGAATCCCAACCAGTAGTGTAGCTAACCATATGGCCGCCCGTGGCGGTCCCCGTGTTTGCCACCCCGTGGCGGCCCCATTAAAGAGCAGGGGGGATGCTGGCAAGATTCGGCGCCAATTGTCGGCCGCAATTTAAAACGGGGGTGGATGGGGGTGGGGCGATTGTCGCCCCCGAGACGGCATGGAAGAGCGGGAGGAGGCGACCGCCCCAAAACTCCTGCCGCCGGGGGCGGACCTCCCCTCCCCCCGTTGCTACGCCACTGATGCCAACTCAAAGTACTAAACAAAGGTCTAGAATTTGGCCCTTCTCCCTCAGTTGATATGCTTAGGCTCTACTGTAAACACTGCACAGTTCTAGTGTTTCCGCACAATTCCAGGTAAACTTGTTTGTACAGATAGATCCTTCCCTAGACACACAGCGAACAGTGCTTTGCAAACAATACAAAGTGATGAGGAAGTAAAACCATTATTTTATTACACTCCTAAGTGAAAAGAATAAACAATGACAAGAATTAATCAAAACTATCGCACACTAAGTGGTAAAATATAAGTTGTGAAATAGGACACAGTGTAGCAGAAAATATTGGAGACGTTCCACAGAGATAACTTGAGGTGGAGGTGTTTTATGACAGTAATATGTGAAAATAACTAAAGGAGAACACGTAAATCATAAAAAATGGAAGTAAAAAGGATGAAAAATATAACGCCAAACCACAAAGAACTACATAAATTAAAGGTAATTTTCATAGCACAAAAAGGACAAAGTTGAAATAAAATCATGTTAGAGAATATTGTAAGAATGGGTGTCCTCAGGTGAAGAAAAACAAGAGTACCTTATTTAAATGAATCTTTGTTTTAATGATTTAAATGTGTTTGGCTAATATTTTGTGGTGTGCGAACACTTCTGCAGTGCACATTTTGCCTATTTACATTTCAGGTGTTTTTGTTTCAAATTTCTGTGAGAGTTTTCCATTTGCTTGTTTTTTAGGTATCATCTACGAGACTGCTTCAGCAGTCCAGTTTTAAAACACCTCTTGTGCACTAGCCCAAAAACCTACAGTAGACTTGGAGCCCACCCATTGCTTCCACTGGCTGCTTTCATTGTCAATCTTATTTCCTTCCTTCCCGGGGCAGGAAATGGAGCACAACACGGACCATGAAAAGTTTTATCTGGTGCTGTCAAGGCACTAGGCCCAGCTACACAAATGGAGTACGTTTTTCTCGAGAGAAGTGTGGAATAGCTGAGTCGCATGAATATTTTGAACCCCCAAAGATTCCAGAAGTTTTCCCTCAAAGTAATGTGAGGAAAATGCCAACATTTTTGTCAAAGCTTCTGAGGTGGGCAGAAAGACTATTGGGGCTTTAGGTGGTGGAGGATAGGCCTGATGCCTGCTTGGCCGGCCCAAACCCCATATTTTTTTCCTTATAAAAACAACATATATATATATATAGTGTCTATTGGGCTTTCTGCCTCCCTGACGGCAGAGTTGTGGTAAATCCCCCAAGCTGCTCAAGGGGTGCGGGGGGGGGCGGGCATAAATACTGTTGGGCATAATCTGGGTTGGGGGTACAGCTTACTGTCTGGGTAGGCCCTTTTCTGCACCTTAAAAACCCTGGTGTCTAGTGGGCTTTCTACCCCTGCTGCGGGTCAGATTAGGGCAGACCTTCAAATCTGACCCCAGGGGGGCAGAAAGACTGTATTGTCCTTGGTGGGGGGGCACTGGCCATTGTCTAGAGGACCACTTCCTCCCTCCCTCCAGAAATATTAAATCACTGGTGTTTTGTGGGCTTTTTATGGCAAAATTCCTATATGCCCCCAAGGGGGCAGAAAGACTGTATGCCCCTTCTCAGGTGGGGGCATGGCTGGATACTAGGGTGGGCTGACCCCACCCCTTTTATTTTCCGCCAGATAGTAACCTCTGGTGTCTAGTGGGATTTCAACTCTGAGGGGGGGGGGGGGGCTGATTGGCAGATTGTGGAAAAACCCTGTATAACCGATGGGGGGCAAAGGTTCTTGCCCAAGTGGCCACACCTTTACCCCGAAAAAAGAATTCCCTGGAGTCTACTGGTTTTACACCCCTCTCCAAGGAGGCGGATTTGGGGCAAACCACCTCTCTGCCCCCCCAGAAGGGCCAGAAAGACTGTATTGCCCTTGGTTGGAGACGAGCACTGGCCTTACCCAAGGGGCCATTTCCCCACAAAGAACTACTCCCTGGTGTCTAGTGGGATGGATCCCTGAGAGCGATCCCCAAGCAGAGATCCACTGCGGAGAGACAGCGCTGGAAAGAGGACACTGTCCCCCCTTTCCAACCCCACCTCTCCTGCAGAGATCGATGCTCCGAGGGCAGAGTTATGACCCCTGATCAAAAGTGAAAGCAGATTGTTCCTAGTCCAGACCCTAGCAGATAGGATGTCCTGAACCTTGTGGCTTCTCACATCCATGCATTGGCGGAACATCGTGATGGGTGAGAGTAACCCTTGGAGCATGGACTGCAGCGTAGACTGCGAAGAGTGTGGAGGCGGCGGGCACAGTGCTGCATCTGCACTGTGGAGGTTTGGGAACATCACATTTGGTGCCACCCTGGGAATAACTAGTGGCGGGCCTGTTTTCAAGTCACATCAGCAGCCGTTCCTCCACAGCCCCCGCCCCTCAACCCCGCTGCAGGATCTGGAAGAGCGAAGATGTGACGGGGCTGCTGGCTTAATTGAAAAAGCTTTTTTTTTTCTTGTTAACTTGCAGGTACATGGATAGCAGGTACCCATGGTGCCTTAATTGCAAATGCACATATCAGCAGGGCATTAAAAAAGACAAGCGGAAGTCAGCGGCCATGGAGGTCCCATAATTATACGCCAGTCTCGAGCACCTTTGTGTTTCACAGTTGGGCATTAAAATAATGTATGCTCGTTAATTTGGTTTCCAGCTGTGAGGCACCAGTAACCAGGGACGCGCTACCAGGAGTTGGACTCGTGCAGCGGAGGCCTGGGAAAAGTCACACAGGCTGTCTTGTGCCTGTGTGTTTCTTCTGGTTAGAATACTGTTGAGGTGTAAAATACAATCAAATTGAACCCTATAATGCTTTTCTCACTTAGCGCTAAACCTAAAATCTGACTCCAAGAGGCAGAGAGCAATAGGTGAGGTTAGGACCAGGTCACATGGCCACAAACTAAATGCGTAGTTCAGTCAATGTCCGGGCTCATCGCACCCACTTATCACAGTCCCCAAAGTGACTCTCCCTACACCAGCTCTCCTGACAAAATTAGTGTGTCTGAGCTGTGTGCAGGTGCGGTGACCAGAAGGAAGACGGTGCAGGTAGGCAAGAGGGTTAGGATAGCTGGCAGGTACTACCTGCATGATTAAGGCCAGGACAAGTTGTGATTTAGATATTCAAATTACACTGTAGTTTACGCAATTAGGCCCAGATTTAAAAACATGTCACGCAACGCAGTGCAGCACCCAAAGTTGCTGCGCTGCGTGGCGTGATAGAGAGAGATCAGGAAAGCACCATATCTACAGAGATAAGGCACTATCCTGCTCCCTTCCTGGCGCTGGCGCAGAATCATGCTTCCTAGCGCCACGCACACATCTTTAAACCATAGTGCAAAGGTGTGTGTGTGATGTCTACAATAGGTTTTGTACTGGAAGATTACCCTTCCAGTAAAAATACAGTCGCTAGACAAACTTGAACATTTTTCCCGCTTCAGATGTGTGCAGCATACATGCAAAGTTGAAAAAGTTTGGAGAAGTAAAAGCATTTCTCCTTTTAACACCTGCTTCAAAGTGGCATTATTTTTGGTGCAAAACCCTGCCTACAATTGTTATAGGGTTTTGCTCCCAAAAACATGGTTGGTTGCATGGGAACGTCCATGTACCACTCATGGAGCACCCCTTTGACACAGAGTAACACAAAACAGCACAAAGCTCTTGTTCGTGTTACTTCGAAGCAACTTTCCAGTGCAAAACAAGCTTTGCACTGGAAAGTGAGTACAAAAAAAACATTTTGCCTCAGGTTTTTGATGCAAACCCAGTCCAAAATGGTTTTTAAATCTGCCCCATACAGCTCCAAACACAGGCCATTTAATTAATTTGCTCAGAATCACTTGATTTCAGTCACATGCTGAACCAGGAATCTGAGCCCAGCTCCTTGGGTTTCAAACACAGCCGCTCAGCTACTAAACCACATCTCCCAATGCTAGTTGGCCTACAGGAGGCGTCTTCCTTTTGAGTTAGGCTTATGTTCACTGTTTGAACCCCTATAAATAAATATTAAAATGATAATGCAGTAGACGTCTTGGGGCCAGATAAGCATTATACAAGAGAGGAGACAGTGAAAAGCCCTGGGGAACATCCCATGTAGTGTTCTTGCAGAGGATGTGCATTGGATAAGTTGTTCTGCTTGAGTTTGGTTGGAGAGAAATAATTGGATCTATGACAGTGTATCATCTTGGATGATGCACAAATCTTTGAAACATGATTGATTGGTCGATGGTGATGAATCCGGCAGAAAGATCACACCAACACTGCGTTTGTCCATGATCATTCGTAGTTCATCCATGCAAGACTCTAGCCCCATACGAGCAGCCTGATTGTCTATCAGGAAGCCATTTGTTTCAAGAAAAGCTTGAAGTAGAGCTGTGACCTCTTTTTAGAGCACCTTGGCTAAATAAGGATTTAGAGAAATATACCGATAGTTCATGGCGCCATTCGTATCTAAGATAGTGTTCTAGAATACGACATATAATAGCCATTTTGAAAATAGGCAGGACTTATCACTTTTTAAAAGAACTATTCATTCAGTTTATAAAGGTGCTACTTCTTCATAAAGATGCTTAACGGTAAAACCAAGACAGCAATGCTAGGGTGATCCTGAATCTTTATACGTTTTCAGACATTTTACATAATTGTATCATTGTATATGTTTTTACACATTCTTCAGCATCTTTGATGATCCTCAGAGCCATTTATGGTCTTCAGGGTTGTGTGGATTTGGGTGTACTAGATGATATGGCTGTGGGGCCTTATCATGGAGTACACTCGCAAATACCATCCTGGGCCCAGTCAGTATCGTTTACTTAACCTTAGCTCAACCCTGGGTAGATGTGGCTGTGAGCAGTACAGCTTGGCAAAGTAACTTAGTGTAAAGCATTTAACAGCACCAAACAACAGAATAAAAAAGTCACAGAACAAGAAAGAGACACAACAACAATTTATAAAAAAATAGGAAGAACAATTTTAATGAATTTTTAGAGTTCTTGATCATCAAAATCTACTGGAGGGTACCAGAGATACAGATGTTAGAAGCAATAAATACTTTTAAATGCAACTGCAAACAGGCATTGGCTAACAAAAACTTTGCAAACTTTTGAAAAGTTTGAAACAGTTAGTTCGGCGATTCCGGCCTGACTTGGGCAAACAAATCAGACAGGGCTGGTGTCTAGGAGTCCATTAAGGATACTTTGGATAATTACCTGGCCACCAGATTGTTTTTAAAGCAAATTCCAAACTTTACAGGACGACCACCATGAACATTAATGGAGTGGTCCTGATTATAAGGATACAGACAAAAGATGCACAAAGAATGCTCCTGGTGCTGTGTGGTCGACTGGGGTGAAGTGCAGCTGATCCCTCGGTCTACGGGTAGGTTGAGGCGATTTTGATCATGACACCTGGTTTCCCATGACGTCTTCTTTGCGACAGTAGAAGGCCAGCTGTGGCTGGCAAATCGACCTTGCATCACAGTGGTCACAGAAAATATAATTGGTGGTGTCTAGTGTCCCTCTTGGGTGACAAATCTGGCCTCTGATAGCACTCCTGGATCCAGCAGACACGGATGCAACTTTTGGCTATCTCTGATTTGTCTCTCTGCGTGCCCGACAGTGGCCAGCTGCGATCCCTTAGGAGTGGCTACTGTTTTACTGGTCTGGGTTTCCTCAGCTTTGATGTACTTGGTGCTGTTCCAGAGGGCCAGCCAACTGACTGTTGGAGTCACTGCTTTGATCTGGGGTTGGGAATCAACTTTTCCCAAAGCTGTGAGCCTCGGGCACAGTCCAATCTCACTAGCCCAAATAGCAGCAGGTGCAGTCCTTCCGATTGTTCAGCCTCTCTTCGTGCAGCTTCAAAGGCTGCAGGACACCCCTCTCTTGGTCCTCTCTCCAAATCCATGGTGTACTGAGGTTCAGGGTGCCAGGGGTGTCCATTTTGGTCCTCTATTCTTTGGTGACAAAGCTCCAGTACTGTGTGGCATTTGGTAATCCCAGAGTGCAATATTCTTGCCACTCTCAAGATGTCTGAACCTTCTCTTGACTGTCAGGAGCTTGGTAGCCCACTCCAGAGGTGTGGCTACCTAAGGGCTACACACCCTGGGAAAACCGGTTTGGGGATGGGTTTTCCCTCTCTGGCCCTGTTTCCAACTTGTCTACAGGAAAAAAAGTCAGCCTGCTCGGGAGTGTTGTCACAGAGGCCCTCCTAAGGCGGCTTCCTCTTTGAAGCTCGCCTTTTGGGCTAACACTGCTTACAGCCTGCCTGGGACAGGAGGTCACACCTCACTCTGCGGCAACTGCCTTTGTTCGTGAGCCTGGGTGTCGTTCACATGTCTCCCCAGGCGGGCGGAAAATTTTCTGTTGGCCTGGGCTTGCTCAAATCCACTAGACCAGCTGTGTCACAGAGTGACAACCTTCTAAAAGTTGCTTAACTTAAAAAGTGACAAAAATCGAAATCCAGATTTAATGCCACGATTAATTTGATACCTTACAGTACCCAGTTTGGTAATTCCATTCAGACGTTAGCCAGGCTAGGATGCCAGCTAGCAACCCTGTGTTACCCAATGGGTCTATTACCTTTCCTCAGCAAAATGACAATTTGGAAGTGTTGCTGATAAGACATACAGAAAAGGTATGTCCTACTTAATAATATATAACTCCCTGCTATAGGGCTCCATAGGCCTTCCTTAGGGGAGACTTTCATATAATACTAAGGGAAGTAGGGGCTTTGCCATTAATGGTAATGGAAATGCCAAGCTAGCAGTGTACACACTGCTCTTCGAGTCTGCAGTGGCAGGCTAGTGACCATTTTGTCATTTGTCACACTCAGGGTGGCACAAACAGTGCTGCAGCCCTGGGTGGACACTCTGCCTTTCATGCCCATGGTACCCTGAGTACCATAGACGAGGGACTTGTAAGTAAGACAGTACTTTCCAATTGGGGACATCCAATTTGACATAACACTCGGACTGAGGTCTGGCTAGCAGGCCTCAGTGCACTCTCAGAGTCAAAAGTCCAGCAGCTAATACCCCAAATGGGGGCAAAAAATGGGGGGAAACCTGCACAAAGGCCTGTAATAAAAGCCAGAATCCAAGGGAAATCCAAGTAGGCTTTATTCAAATACAACCACCGACAGATACAGGTCTCAACAGCAGCGCATCCAAAGCCAGAATGCCACATGACACTCCATGAGGTAATCAGATTCTATATTCTATAACTAACACATGCAAGTTGATTACAACACATCTCCCTTACAAAATCATAAAAACAACAGAACAGCAAATGTCTCTTTATAATGGCCAAAACATAAGGAACAATAAAGAACAGGAAAAGCAGTAAGAAAAATTCTCAGCATTGGCAATATAGGAACAACAACAGAGTGAAACATAAAAAAACAATAATACTTTAATACAAAACATAATCCTTGAATCTCACAGGTACATGCCTGTGTCTAGTTGAATAACCATTGTTTGCGTCTCTATCCTTAGAAACACAACCATGGTTACTAGTTGTACGGTGAGTTGTCTCAGTGAACTTAACCAGTCTGGACATACTCCAGGTACAACCATTGTCCAAAGTTACAACGTTTTTCTTAATTGCGGTGACGACGAAAGGGCCAAGAAAATTAGATGAACCTTTGTGACCATACTTGGCTTTTTTTACCAGAACACGGTCACCCAGATTCCATTTCTTCTCCCTGATTGACATCTTGTCATCATACCGCATTTTGTATTTCTGCTGGTACTCAGCAAGTCTATTTCTTCTAAATTCTTCAGTCACAACACTGTTCTTCCAAACGGGAAGCCATACCGGATTTAATTTAGAATTCGCTATCCTCCCTCTCAAAGCCTCAAAAGGCGATTTTTGAGAAATGGCATTAGGAACAGTGCGGTGTGCCCACCAAGTTTCTCTCAACACATCGCTAAAGGAAAATCTAGAATCTTGTGCCCGTTGAGCACAACTCTTGACTGACCCTATTCATCCTTTCTGTGAGGCCATTGGCCTCGCGGAGAATATAACGCTGTCTTCTGATGAATAATTCCAAGATCTCCAAGAAAAGCATGCATCTCATGGGAGGTGAACTGCACCCCGTTGTCAGTGACCAAATATTTGGGAATACCTTCTGAAACAAAGACATCTTTTAAAAACTCAATTACTGACCTCGAATTGACAGTACTCATGCACTTGGAAACCACCCACTTTGAGGTGTAGTCCACTAAAAGAACGA
This sequence comes from Calotriton arnoldi, assembly GCA_963921515.1. Classification (NCBI taxonomy): domain Eukaryota; kingdom Metazoa; phylum Chordata; class Amphibia; order Caudata; family Salamandridae; genus Calotriton; species Calotriton arnoldi. Next base: position 56,480 of record CAWUFW010009334.1, on the reverse strand, counting down.
CAAACCTCTCATGAGAAGGCATTAACTCAAAGGGGCCCATTATATCCAATCCCAACTTGGTCCACACAGCATCAGGTACTTCCACTGGGGAAAGAGGAGCATGACTAGTCACATGAGACTTATCATTAATGGCACACAAGTGACAGTCTTTGACAACATTCTCTATCATTCGATCCATTCCTGGCCACCAATATCTTTCTCTGACTCGTGCTTTGGTAAGGCTCCTTCCCAAATGTCCCTCATGAGCTAAGTTGACCACTTTATCCTTAAGCCCATCAGGTGGAACCACCCTGTCACCTCTCATGAGATTTCCCTGGCAAAAGGTGAGATCATTTCTTACAGTCCAGAAGGGCTTCAAGTCAGAGTCAAGATCTTTGTAACTTGGCCAACCCTTAGAAATAACCACTTTAAGGGAGGAGAATACCTTATCACTAGCAGTGCAGGATAACCATTCCTCCTTTGACAACGAAGGCTCCGTCAACCAATTTACACATTCAAACTCCTCCCCCACGTGTTCAGAATTCAAGGGCAAACGTGACAAACAGTCAGCAGATTTATTACTCAGGCCTGAAATGTACTGTACACGAAAATTAAACTCTTGCAGACCTTCACTCCATCTCTTAAGCCTAGGAGTCATGTGGTCACTGTGATGACACGAAAAAATTTGAACAAGGGGCGATGGTCAGATTTTACAGTAAACGGAATTCCCCAAAGATAAAACTTGAAGTGTTGTATTGCCCAAAACACACTCAATGCTTCTCTTTCAATACAAGAGTAGTTGACCTCAGCCTCTCTAAGAGCTCTGGAGGCAAAGGCTACTACTCTTTCTTCTCCATCCACAACTTGAGAGAGTACCGCCCCAAGTCCCTTGAGGCTGGCATCAGTTGTCAGGATAGTTTTCAATTTGGTATCGAAGTGCCCTAATGTTGGCATCTTCCCAATCTCAGACTTGACCAAATTGAAAGCTACCTCACATTCAGGTGTCCAGACAAAACGCGCCCCCTTTTTTAACAAAACTCTGATTGGCTCAACAACACTAGCAAAACCCTTCACAAACTTAGAGTAGAACTCTGCCATACCCAAAAAGGACCTGACCTGCTCTTTGTCCTCAGGTGCTGGGGCCTTAACAATGCTCTCCGCAAGCTGCAGCTTAGGCTGTATACCTTCTCCAGAAATGACGTGACCGAGATAAGTAACAGACTTCAGTCCAATACGGCATTTATCTTTCTTGACTGTGAGTCCCTTTTCCTTCAATTTACTCAATACAGATCTCAGAACCTCGTGTTCACACTCATCCTTACCATAAGCTAGAATATTGTCTTGAAAAAACAAGACATTCGGTAAACTACCCAGAATCATTTTCATTATTCTCTGGAAGCAGGCTGCCGCTGAGGCCAACCCGAAGGGCATTTTCAAAAATTGGTATGCACCCAAGGGAGTGACGAAAGATGTTAAATGCCTGGAATCCTTATGGAGCATGATCTGATGATAGGCGGACGAAAGGTCCAAAACACTAAAAATGTTAGCTCCCTTCAACAAACTAATAGACTCTGATATATTTGGAAGGGGCTGGCGGTCCACCCAGATCCATTCGTTCAATCCGCGCAAGTCCACACACATTCTCACAGCAGAACCACCATCCTTGGGTGCCAAAACCACCGGAGCTAACCATTCCGAGGCCTCAATCTCTTCAATCACTCCCAACCTTAACAATTTCTCAAGCTCAAGTCTTAACGGCTCAACCATCAAATTTGGCACTCTCCGTACCTTATGTACACAGGGCTTAGCTGAATTCTTTAAAATGATCCGATGCTCAAAACCCTTGAGACAACCAAGAACATCAGAAAACACTTCAGGAAAATCTTTAAAATATTTACTTCCAACATCCACAGCATCAATCGACATAACTTGTCCATGTGGATTCTCACACACACTATCCATCAACATAACTTGGTCTTCTGGATTCTTGGCATTAGGATTTAGGATTATGCCCAAATCACGTTGATGTCTCCAACCCAGAAGATTATCTCCTCTCACAGCCACATAAACTTTCCCCACAGTCTCCCTCCCTTTGAACACAATTCTCGCTATTACATACCCAACAATATCCACACGAGACCCACCATAACTAAGTGGAGAGATGTCTGGAGGCAAAAGTTTCACATTTTCCAATCCTACAACTTCATCCCATATTTTGTTCCCTATTAAAGTAAACGGGGAACCTGAATCAGCCATGACACTGAATTCATTATCATCTACAGAAATGTTACAAAACGGCATAACAATCTTTTCAGAGTCAACATTACCATCACCCTCAGAAATACTTGAAATAACCACAGTGCGGATAGTGTCAGAGGTGCTCTCCGTTGCACGACCTTTCTTGGAGGATTTGCAAACACGGGCATAGTGTCCTTTGATCCCACAGTTATTACATACAGACTCCCTAGCATAACAATTGGGAAAACTTGAAGAGTGAGAAAAACTGCCACATCTGTAACACCGCACCCTTTGATTGTCACTACTATTCCTTTCACGATCAAAGGAACGCTGTTGATGTAAATCACGTTCGTTGCGTGGTTGAACATCTCTGTTCAAGGTAGTGTGAGGTTGGGTGTTCTTTAAAACATTTTTATTCTTCGTACCCAAAGACACTTTAGCAATGCTGTCAGAAAACTCATCACCCATGTCACACTCAGACATGGTGCGTACAGCATCTTGACCTTTCCTTGTGCCTTCATTCTGAACTTGGTTACTATCCTTACGATTTTTCCTTATCTCTTTCACCCAAGAGGAAGTATTTTCAACACCTTCCACAATTGCAATGGCTTCAGACAATGTAGGATTTTTGGATAAGAGTTTTTCTTGCACCCTAGAGCTGTTGGTGCACCTTACTAGTTAATCCCTCACAAGGGAATCTGAAAGCTCACCAAACTCACATGTGCGTGCCAGAGTTTTGAGAGAAGCAACGTAGGTCCCCACGCGTTCGGTGGAACCTTGGACTCTTGTGAAAAACCTATGACGCTCCAAAACCACATTGATTCGAGGTCCAAAATAACGTTCTAACATAGTCATGGACATTTCATAAACATCTGTAGGCTCGCCATCACCGTTACCTATAGTTATAAGGTCCATGCTGTCATAAATATTTCTGCCTTCCACACCTAAATTATGTAGTAAGATGGCTTGTTTCCTGAAGGCTGAAAATTTTTCTCCCTCAATTGCCACTATATACGAATCAAATAGATTCCTCCATCTCTTCCAAGGAAGAATTGGTTCTCCTTTTTCAGATAAAATCGCTGGAGGCTGAGACATGCTGGTAGATGTGGCCATATTTCACCTTCAAACAATTGCCTAAGATAACAATTTTCAGTTACAAAATAAACTTCTCACCGTGAATAAAACTTGCCAGACAGTCACAAGTACAATAGTTGTGAGGATCATCAATTTCTTCCTCACAGTCCGAGTCGCGCTGTGTTGAACACGTAGAACCAATTCCTTGTTCAACTTGTAACTCGTGGTTTATTGTGAGTGTAAACCCTAACCAAGATGGCCGCCACGTTGCGTGACCTGACATGCGTGTCAAACGTCAGTGTCAACGGAACGTGAGTAAGCGAATGCAGGCACTTTGAGGCGGAATGGAGAGGACATCGAGTATGCAATGCCGGAGGCTGGAAACACGCGAAGCACGTGATGGCAGGAGTTCAAAAGTAAGCTTGAAACTGACACTTACTTTTGTTGCGCTGATCCCAATGAAAAAAAAAATCGGTAAAGTTCTCCTTTAATATATGTGCTCCAGCGATGATTCCGGTGTCCAGGACATCGTGTCGTTCGAGTCCAAATAGCTCCAAAGTCCAAATCCTTTATCCACAATTCTAGGAAAAGAGGAGAAAAAAAAATGTGGTGGGTTCACAGGGGAATTGGTGGTTGCTCAGGCTTGTCCCCAATCAAGAGCTCCTCGTCGCCAGTAATAAAAGCCAGAATCCAAGGGAAATCCAAGTAGGCTTTATTCAAATACAACCACCGACAGATACAGGTCTCAACAGCAGCGCATCCAAAGCCAGAATGCCACATGACACTCCATGAGGTAATCAGATTCTATATTCTATAACTAACACATGCAAGTTGATTACAACAGCCTGTTTGCTAGCAAGGGTTGACAGCTGCATTTTGGGTCATTTACTGTCTTCTGAGCCATTGGTGACATTCGGAGTTATCTACGACTGTTATTGTCTTCTGTGATCTTCAGAGTCATTTACCACCATTGAACCCATATAAGATATTGAAAGGCGTCTACCATCTTCGAAAAGATATACGATGTTCAGAACCATTTACGATACTCACAGCCTTCAAGAACCATATCTGATCTTCAGAACTATCTACAGTCATTAGAGTCATTCATCACCTGCAGAAGCATCTACCAACCGCAGAACAATCTCATGACAGTAGACGACAACAGATAGCGTAGGTCTCATGCATTGCTCCCGATACAAAATTTACCTGAAGAAGCATCGGCAAGCACAGATCAAAGACTGGCTATGTGACATGAAATTAGACATATTCGTAGTCCTCTAACCACAAAGTCCAGATGACAGATTCACCCTCAACATGAGCCACTCTTTCAAGACAGATTGCAAGAAACGAAAGGTAGGAAGATACTTGTCCACGTGCTTGAAATCACGGAAACCCTATCTCCTGAGGCTGACTTCAGAATGATAGTCCAAACCTGGCCCTTCCCAGTGTGTAAGGGGATAACTCCTGCCCGGGGCTATAGATCTCTTAAAAGAGTAGACGCAATTTGATAACATCACTCCCACCCTGAAGGACCTGAAGCACTAATTACAAAAGCATCAACAACCAGTGCACCACCATACCGGCTGAAAACAACCACCTCTGAGGGCCAGCGCATAGCAAGGAGTTCAGCCATAGCTGGCTTCAACTCAAGAAGCACAAAGAGGAGAAAAGCAGCATTGGGAACAGCACCTCTCTCAAATCAGTCTTGTGCCCTCTCTCCAGCAACTCAGAAAGGAACTAGAGTCTCATTGCTTCAAGAGGTGCCTTCATGACCCTCTATCAGGACCCTGGTGGTTTCTCCTCCCTTACAGTCCACAGGAGAGCGTTCCACCTATCACTTTCTGGTATACACAATCTCAAATCATTCTTCCCGCCCAGGATGTAGTGCATGATGTCTGTTTATATGAGTGTGTGTTGTGTATGAGTGTGTAAAGTGCTACATAGTTTGATCACTCCTGTGGATGCTGCCCCGGGGAGATACTGTAAATGAATTCAATGTTGTCAGATAAAAGCACATTCATGGTCAGATGATGACTTCACCCTAATTAACTATACAGGAAAAACCTTCCAATACATGCAACATAAGCATTGCAAGCACTATATAAACAGGGCTGGGAAAAGCCATCAAGGAAATCTGGATTCAAAAAATAGGACCAGGGACGTGCCCCGAGGTTGTGCTGTGAGAGGCTTTAAAAGCAGGTCATTGGATGACTCATGGAGGTGATAGGTATATTTAGCTTCTTTATTAGGAGCATTCCTTTGTGGCTCATTAATGGGTTGCAGTACAGTAGATATTGCATGTAAATCTATTTTATAGTCTTTCAGTGGCGCTGAACAATCGATTCAGCTCTTTAAGTCAATTCACCCAGCCAACAACCAACAACGTAAACATGTTTTGTTCTAGGCACACGGAATGCATCTCACACCAAACAACACCCTAGAAACAGGCAGATAAAGTTGCACAAACTGATCACACCGTCAGAAGAATCGAGAGGTGAGTAGATTTGTCCTTTAGCACAACCACCCTTACAAAGTAGTCCAAAAACATTTAGGGCCACATGTATCATCCTATTTTGCATTCGCAAACGGTGCGAATCGCTAAATTTGGCCAATTGCGAATGCAAAATAGCCTTTCAGGATGTATATAAGGCTTTGGCAGTGCATTCTAGGTAATCGCAATTTTTTGGAGTTACCTAAAATTGTGACTACAAATAGGGAATTGCAATGTGCGAGTCCTTAAGCACATGCACGAAGCATTATCTAAATACTAACTTTGCATTTAGGAAATACTATTACCATCGACTACAAGTCGATGGTAACCATGTGCAATTTTTTAAAATGCACAAAAAATGCAGTTTTCAAAGTTCCATGTAGCGCACACATGCCCCTTGGGCATGCGTGCGCTTTACATGTGCACATTTTTTTGGGGAGGGTGCTTCAGGGGAGCCTTAAGCGCCCAGACACCCTTGGTTTTGCATGACCTAATTTGTGATTAGCAATTAGGTAATCGCAAATTGGTTACTGCAAACCATTCGCACCTAAGGGCCTTAAGGCCCATAGGAACGAATAAAGTAGTATTACCTAATAGCGATAACCTATTTGCCGAATCACTATTTGGTAATATTAAGAAATTGCTAAATCTTTAGTGATTCCTTTCATACATTGCATTTTGCTACTACAAAATAGCAATTCGGTAAAAATCTCTATATGGTAATTGCAAAATGCTATTTTGATACATGTGGCCCTTTAGAAAGTTAACACTGAAACTCTCTACTAACCACACACAACCAAACACCAATAAAGCGACATAAACTATCATATATTGGTTCCTCCAGTTCATTTTAATGACCTACACTAGGGGAGGTTGGCGCTCTACAAAAGGTAATACATAACATAACATGTCATAACATTTCCTAACCTAACATCACATAACGTAACATAACATGTCATAACATTTCATAACCTACAATAAAGGTAACATAACATAACTCATATGAAAGAGGAAACAATAGAAACGTTGATCTAAGTCTTAATAATAAAGCTGATAATGTCTGGAAGGTCACAATATTTTATGCAAAAGTACATTTTATTAGATTGATAACTTCTACAAGCTATTGTAATGTTAACTTGTGATTAATTGTGAAAAACAATTATTTCTTATCAGACAGCAGGAAATCGTACTTATCTGTCAATGACCTTGAGAAGGTATGAAGGTGAGGAGGGGGGAAAGAGGAGAGGAGGCAAGGGGAGGAGAGAAGAGGGGAGGTGCTCTGAAGAAATGGTACACGCAGAGCATTATAAAGCCCCTATATTAATGCATACATACATCCATGAGAACAATCAGAGCCCATCTGGTGTCCTCTGGCCCCAGTGAATTGTATTCCCTGATGTCTGGCAGGCTGAACGCATGCCCTATTTATAATGTCTCAGCAGTGGTTTAATACCCCACCCCTAATAATGGTACAGCATGGTCTGTGTTCTTAATGTGCTCCTGATAAATACTTACTGAGATTTTCACCAGATTTAAATACAAAAATAGTTTTAGGCATTTGACAGGTGCCTGCTAATTGTTCAGAACAATTTTCTTTATTTTGTTGCTTAAAATATCAAAATTGGTGACAATTGTATCTCTTCTGGATTTAATTATTGATTCCAGCAGATGTTTTCTGTCATTGAACACATCTTCCATGTATCAGGCTGTTTTTTTTCTTTCCCAAAGTTTATTTGAATGTGAAAGTAATTCTCGTTTTACTAACAGTTTCACCACCCACATCTGGCCATTTTTTCCATGACGATCTCAGTTGTCCTGAAAACTTTTCTTGGGTAGGTGAGCACTGCTTTACCTAACATCACCACTGCTGTATCAAAGTTGTTTTTTTGTTGTAGTTAAACGGTTCCATATATTTGCTCAAGACAGCTATATCTAGTTATAAGTCACTATCCGGTCTTTTCTCCTTTGTTAATGCAGAATAAGAAAGAAGCGTTGTTAACATTTTTCACTCCCCTTAGATGCAGGCCACTGCTTTAATGCTGGCATCCCTTTCTGCATAAAGACATTTAGCAAATGCATCCATAGAAACCATTGGTTTTGGAAGACTAGATATGGCTGGTGTGCCATGGGGCTAGGGGGTAAGTGGCAGCTATGTAGCCCAGAGTCAAGTCACACTTCCACTGACTCTATGTATTGTTATGTTTAGTCCTTGGTAGAAAGAAGGCATCGGAGGGGATCACAGGTGTATCACGGGACAGGTGACGGGGGTATGTCCAAAGTATAAGTGAGACCACATTGGAGCAGAGGTGCATGGAAGTGAGAAGAGGCAGGTGCAGATGAGAGGGTGATAGTTGCCATGTAGGCCCAAGTTAAGTTTGGTACATTCAACACGTCCAGACATTTTAGCCAACAGCACTTTGCATGCTGGGATTGTAAGACCATACCGATAACAGAAAACCAAGGCTGCACGTCTTGTATTACAAAGTACAAAAAAGAGCTAATAATTCTGGGATTTGCAGGAGGTGTCGTGTGTAGGAAGGTGGAATCTGACTATATGGTTGCCCCCACTTTTTTTATGGTGTTCTGCTGGTTTATGACTTAGTTGGACTGGGATCCTGCTAATCAGAACCCCAGCCTAGCTGCTTCCTCTCTAAAATGGTTTCCATGTGCCTTAGGCACATCACTGATTGGGATCTGGAGTGCCCTTATAAGTCCCTAGTATATGGTATACTATGTACCAAGGGCATAGGTACCTCAGAGGCCTGCCAGGGGCTGCAGCATGTATTATGCCACCCCTGGAAGGCCATCCAAACTGGCACCACAGGTCTGCTACTGCAGCCTGGGTAAGGTGGTGCATGCACCTCTTACTGTGATATAGGTTACCTATATCACGAAATACATACACACATATAAACCTATAAGTCACTCCTAAGGCAGGCCTTATCAATCCTAAAGGCAGAGTGCGTGGTTCCTATGTGAGAGGGTGCCCCTGCATGAGCAGGGCCCCTCTGCAGTGTTCGGAGACCATCTCTGATGCTGTTTGTAGTGCAGCCTGACCATATACTCTTAAGCGCATTATATCCTCGCGGTAAAATGCTAACTTTGGAATGGCTGCACCTAAACATGTCGTGTTTGGTGTCAAACATCTTGGAATACTACTCCCCCGCCAATACTGGCGGCGGGGGTAGCATTCCACCCTTCTAGAGGGAAAGACATGTTAACTCTGACGAGTCCGGTAACTTCTTTCCAGAGCCCTGGCATCACAAAATGGATGCTGCTGCCACAGACACGAGTCTGGCCTCCTGCTGCTGGACGAAACTCCGGCAGGGGAGGCCTGGACAATAGGTTTCCTGTCCCAGGGAGGTGTGACCACCTCCCCAGACAGGATAATGTGTATTGGGGCTGGGCGGGAGCACTTTCGGGTGCTTTGAAGTCCTGCACTGGGGGCACATTTGGTGTCCTCAGTGCATACCCCAGTTCAAACCGGATCAGGGGCTTGCAGCCCCTGCTTTGGCGCGAACTGGACAAAGGGAAAGGGGTGTAGCCACCCCTCTGCCCTGACCCACCCATAGGTGGGGCCACAGAGTAGTCCAACCCCTATTTTTAGAATAAAGGTAGGAACCCAGTCCTTAGGACTTTAGATTATACCTGGACAAAACTCTGAAACTGAATCCTGGACCTTCGACGCTCTACGACAAGATTAGAGGACTGAAGAATCTCCCTTGGGGTCAAGGAGTGACTCCCCTGCTTGGCAGGCACCAAAGAAGCATCTGTCCGGTTCGCATTTCTGAAGCTCCCGTCGGACGCCGAAGTCATCGCATCACCAGAGGTGGATTCTCAGACTTCCCCGAGGCTACCCTGAGTCCCCAGCAAAGCTGAGGCCCGTGGCTATCGTGGGTGACTTGAGACTGTGACCCCTGGACACCAAGCACATTTGCAAGTGCATCATCTTCTGGGTCTCCCAAGAAGTCGTGCTTTGGGCTCCGAGTAGCCCTAGCCTCCAGCACCACCTGCACCGAAGATCACTGGCCCCCACTCCACGAGTGTCCTGTAAGCCAGCTCCAAGTGCGGCGTCACGAGGCTCCTTCACGGTCGCTAGCCCATTGGCTAGTAGCCCTTAACGAAGGCCAATCCTTTTCTTACTTGGCATCCTGGTTGCTCCAGGCCTGCCCTCACTTACCCTTGCTGGGTGAGTTCCACAGACCTTGCTGGTCTGCACCATCGACGATCTACATCTTCACCGAGACTTGCCGTTGCCAAGGCTTGTTGGGTCCAATCCGGTCGCCGACACCTCAGCACTCGACAGACATTGTGTACCAGCCCGAATCCTGCTCCTGGTTGCCAACAACGCCTCCCGGACCTCGTGGCTGAAGAGTCAAGACAACCGTCAACGCACCTGAAGCACTCGACATCGGTGGGCATCTGTCCATCGCCTTCCTGGTCACTGGCTAGTGACCCAGACTCTGTCCCCTCTGCTTTCAGGTTCTTCAGAACTCCGATCCACTCTTGGATCCACCCGGACACTTTTCTCTTGGCCGCCAGCAGCACTTTGCAGCAGATCGCCATTCGAATCGATGACGAAACCCGACCCCGAAAGGCACCTATGCACCCGGCTTCCTGGGTGAGGTAACACGAGTACTCCGGTGCTCCCATGGGTAGAGACTCTTCAAAGTCCTAGATCTCAAAGGGTTTTGTCCTAGTCCTCTTTTAAGTGTCCCTTTTCTCTATTTTCCCGATCCCGACTTTCTCCATAGAAGTTAACGGCGTATCGCGGTTGTGTATTTACACTGCACGCGTCTCCCGTGGGTCCCCTGTGTCACTACCTTGGGTGGTTCCTTGTGGTCCAAGCACTTCTAGAGGCTCTAGGCCTAGTGTCTAGTTCAGTCGTGGTTCGCATACCACTTTATTGGTATATGGTTTGGTACGCCCCTAGGGCCCAAACGTGTATTTGTGCTATTACTGTGAATTAATAACTTATAACTTATGTATTTCGAACTCTAGCCTCATAAAGAGACTAGAGGGGTGTGTTTAGCAATAAATACATATATTTTGAATATATACCTGGTGTGGTGCTCTTTCATTTGGTCACTCAAGAGATTATAGACTGGTAAAACAAGCTGCTTTACATTCCTTCAAGACTTAGCCTGAAGGCTGCTCTCCATAGCTACCACTAGGATAGCTTTCAATAAGGTTGTCTTTAACCTATCTCCAATAAGGGGTTGTTTGGACTGGTGCAAGGTGCCCACTATAATTAGTGGACAGCATATACCAGGCCAACATCTCACATTGGTGTGCAGCGTGTGGGATTCCAGCTTGCTATTGTTTTACCAGATAATCTCAATTGAATTGATCAACTGAAAACCACTAAAGGTATCTAAGGTACATATAATTTAAGCTTAGAATACGGTAAGTTCTACTGAACTTAGAGTTGTGTGTTAAGGGATAGCACAACCCTTTCTACAACTCAAGAGAGTTTAGTAGGCCACACTAGAGTAGGTAGTGCATACACCACACCACACTAGTAATGTCTTTAAGGGCAGGATCCAAAGAATCCTTGCAGGAAGCCATTGAGCTTCCACCCTCCAAGTATGATACACTCCCATTCTTGGAATTGAGAGCTTTATGTAACTTGAGAAAAATAAGGACAGGCCAAAGCCCCACCACCCAACACCTCAAGGAGTTGTTGGTGACTTATGACCTTAGTAAGACCTGTAGGGACTGAAGGGGTAGGAGCTGAGGGTGGGGCAGAAGAAGAGGACGAGGCCAGGGGTACCAATACCCCCAGCCCCCCTCTGAAACTGGCCAGGAGGGTGACAATGACCCTGACCTGGAAAACCCAATCCCTCCTGTGGATGATGATGAGGATGATCAAGATGATGCCCTCTTTGTCCCCCAGGAAGGATTAAGAGTGTGCCCAGGAAGTCTAGATCTCCTTCTCAGGAGTCTAACCACTCTGGCACCTCTATAGGGAGCTCTGTCTCTTCTCACAGGAGGGAATCCTCTCATGAGAGGAGAACCAGACTGGTCCAGTATTAGGAAACTCAGCTGGAAATCAGAAAAAAGCAATTGGCTTTAGATAGGGAATCCCTAGATCTCCTTAGAGAGAGAAGAAAGTTGGGACTAGAGTCCCATGGTGGCAGCAATATCCCTAGAGATAGGGAGAGGTCTTATGACCATAGAAACCTAAACAAGATTGTCCCTCCCTACCAGAGTGGGGATGATATCCACAAATGGATAACTGCACTGGAGAGGGCCTGTAAAGTTCAGAAGGTCCCCCAGAGGCAGTGGGCAGCAATCTTGTGGCTCTCCTTTGCAGACAAAGGTAGAGACAAGCTCCTCACTGTAAGAGAAGAGGATGCTGACAATTACACAGTCTTGAAGAGTGCTCTGATAGATGGGTTTGGCCTAACCACTGAACAGTATAGGTTGAAGTTCAGAGACACCCAAAAGCTCAGACTCAAGACTGGGTTGATTTTGTAGATTGTGCTACAAAGGCTCTGGAAGGTTGGATACATGGCAACAAAGTGCATGACTTTTTAGGATTGTACAATTTGATTATGAGGGAGCAGATCCTTAATAATTGTCAAAACCAGCTTTTGCACCAGTATCTGGTGGACTCTGATCTGACCTCTCCCCAAGAATTGGGAAAGAAGGCAGACAAATGGGTCAGAACCAGAGTAAAAACTAGAAATCAGGGTGGTGACCAGAAGAAAGATTCTACTAAGTCCCAAGAGAAAGGTGGGGATAAATCTAAGGATAAGTCCCCTACAGGGCCCCAAAATTCCTCTTCTGGGGGTGGGTCCCAAACTCCTTCCTCTCCTGAAAAGAAACCCTATTGCCATGTCTGTAAAAAGCCTGGGCACTGGAAAACTGATCCCAGTTGCCCCAGGATGGGCAATAAGGAAAATGTTCCTCCCACAACTACTACCACCCCTCCTGGTACTACCAGTAGTAATCCTCCAGTTGGGAGTAGTGCACCCAAAAAGTTAGGTGCTTTTGCAAGAGGAACAGAGGTGGGCCCTAGTTTAGACAGGGACCCCTCAACAGACTCCTCTGACTCTGATGGTGGTATAGGATTTGCCACCTTTACCATGGGTCCCATAGCATTGGGCAGGTACAGATTGGAGCCAATAATTAATGGTCAGAAAGCTGTGGCATTTAGGGACACAGGGGCTAGTGTCACCATGGTGGCAGGGAAACTAGTCCCCCTCACCAGCTTTTACCTGAGTTTAAATACCAGGTGACCAACATTGATGGTGTCAGAACAGATCACCCCATGGCCATAGTCAATCTCAGCTGGGAGGGGGTCACAGGCCCAAAGAGAGTGGCAGTGTCCCCAACCCTACCTGTAGATTGCCTGATGGGCAATGATCTGGAAATTTCAGCCTGGGCTGAAGTTGAACACCAAACCCATCTTAGGATGCTGGGCGTCCCTGTAAAGGTTAGTGGGGCTGTAATGGCCACAGCCCCAGCCCAAGAATTTGGAGAGATGGAGCCTGAAAGAATGGCCCACTCTCCCCCAAAAGAGAGCACAAGGGTTGAAGAAAAGTCTTCTTCCCTCCAGACAGTAGGTAAGGGTCAGCCTCCTCAGGGAACTGACCCTACCCCTAGTGAAGGAACTGCCCCAGAGGTAGTCAGGCCTGGCCTGGCCACACCCCTGATGGCAGAGGACCCTTCCAAGGTGGTACCCAGTCTGGAGCAGGTAACCTGCCCCTCTCTACCCTGCCTCAGTCAGCCCAGGGCTGCAGAGGTCAGGGAGGTCAGTGGACCCCCAGGGCCCCCTGTCCAGAGGAAGCCCCCCATCAGCAGATTAGGGGCACCCAGTCTAGTAGCCCTAGCCAGGTGAAAATTCCTCTACACACTGAGGGATCCCCCATACCTTTATGTAGGGACCTCCCCAGAAGGACTCTGGTAAGCAAGGGCAAACCTGGGACCAGAAGGTTCCAAACCTGCCATGTCCCTCCAGTAGTCCATCCAAAGGGACCCAACCCCCAGCTGTAGGCAGCCAAAGGTTGACCCTTAGAGCAAAGTGCAACTCAGTCATGGAAAGACAGGCATACATGGTGACCAGTGATCTGAGGAAGCTGAGGCCAACATTCCTAGGGCCTCACTTCTCTACTCAGACACCTCACCAGCCTTGTACTTTACCTAAGCACACCACAGGTAGTGATTCCCCATGGTGGAGACCCTCTCATACCCTTAGGGTGAGGGATTGCTTAGTGGACCATAAGACAGGGGGCAACCATGCTAGTGCAGGTGCTTCCTTATATGACCACTTAGTCAATGAAGGCTCAACTGGCCAAGGTTAGCCTTATCTCCTTTCGTTTGGGGGGTTATGTAGGAAGGTGGAATCTGACTATATGGTTGCCCCCACTTTTTTTATGGTGTTCTGCTGGTTTATGACTTAGTTGGACTGGGATCCTGCTAATCAGAACCCCAGCCTAGCTGCTTCCTCTCTAAAATGGTTTCCATGTGCCTTAGGCACATCACTGATTGGGATCTGGAGTGCACTTATAAGTCCCTAGTATATGGTATACTATGTACCAAGGGCATAGGTACCTCAGAGGCCTGCCAGGGGCTGCAGCATGTATTATGCCACCCCTGGAAGGCCATCCAAACTGGCACCACAGGTCTGCTACTGCAGCCTGGGTAAGGTGGTGCATGCACTCCTTACTGTGATATAGGTTACCTATATCACGAAATACATACACACATATAAACCTATAAGTCACTCCTAAGGCAGGCCTTATCAATCCTAAAGGCAGAGTGCGTGGTTCCTATGTGAGAGGGTGCCCCTGCATGAGCAGGGCCCCTCTGCAGCGTTCGGAGACCATCTCTGATGCTGTTTGTAGTGCAGCCTGACCATATACTCTTAAGCGCATTATATCCTCGCGGTAAAATGCTAACTTTGGAATGGCTGCACCTAAACATGTCGTGTTTGGTGTCAAACATCTTGGAATACTACCCCCCGCCAATCCTGGCGGCGGGGGTAGCATTCCACCCTTCTAGAGGGAAAGACATGTTAACTCTGACGAGTCCGGTAACTTCTTTCCAGAGCCCTGGCATCACAAAATGGATGCTGCTGCCACAGACACGAGTCTGGCCTCCTGCTGCTGGACGAAACTCCGGCAGGGGAGGCCTGGACAATAGGTTTCCTGTCCCAGGGAGGTGTGACCACCTCCCCAGACAGGATAATGTGTATTGGGGCTGGGCGGGAGCACTTTCGGGTGCTTTGAAGTCCTGCACTGGGGGCACATTTGGTGTCCCTGTGCATACCCCAGTTCAAACCGGATCAGGGGCTTGCAGCCCCTGCTTTGGCGCGAACTGGACAAAGGGAAAGGGGTGTAGCCACCCCTCTGCCCTGACCCACCCATAGGTGGGGCCACAGAGTAGTCCAACCCCTATTTTTAGAATAAAGGTAGGAACCCAGTCCTTAGGACTTTAGATTATACCTGGACGAAACTCTGAAACTGAATCCTGGACCTTCGACGCTCTACGACAAGATTAGAGGACTGAAGAATCTCCCTTGGGGTCAAGGAGTGACTCCCTGCTTGGCAGGCACCAAAGAAGCATCTGTCCGGTTCGCATTTCTGAAGCTCCTGTCGGACGCCGAAGTCATCGCATCACCAGTGGTGGATTCTCAGACTTCCCCGAGGCTACCCTGAGTCCCCAGCAAAGCTGAGGCCCGTGGCTATCGTGGGTGACTTGAGACCGTGACCCCTGGACACCGAGCACATTTGCAAGTGCATCATCTTCTGGGTCTCCCAAGAAGTCGTGCTTTGGGCTCCGAGTAGCCCTAGCCTCCAGCACCACCTGCACTGAAGATCACTGGCCCCCACTCCACGAGTGTCCTGTAAGCCAGCTCCACGTGCGGCGTCACGAGGCTCCTTTGCGGTCGCTAGCCCGTTGGCTAGTAGCCCTTAACGAAGGCCAATCCTTTTCTTACTTTGCATCCTGGTTGCTCCAGGCCTGCCCTCACTTACCCTCGCTGGGTGAGTTCCACAGACCTTGCTGGTCTGCACCATCGACGATCTACATCTTCACTGAGACTTGCCGTTGCCAAGGCTTGTTGGGTCCAATCCGGTCGCCGACACCTCAGCACTCGACAGACATCGTGTACCAGCCCGAATCCTGCTCCTGGTTGCCGACAACGCCTCCCGGACCTCGTGGCTGAAGAGTCAAGACGACCGTCAACGCACCTGAAGCACTCGACATCGGTGGGCATCTGTCCATCGCCTTCCTGGTCACTGGCTAGTGACCCAGACTCTGTCCCCTCTGCTTTCAGATCCTTCAGAACTCCGATCCACTCTTGGATCCACCCGGACACTTTTCTCTTGGCCGCAAGCAGCACTTTGCAGCAGATCGCCATTCGAATCGACGACGAAACCCGATCCCGAAAGGCACCTATGCACCCGGCTTCCCTGGGTGAGGTAACACGAGTACTCCGGTGCTCCCGTGGGTAGAGACTCTTCAAAGTCCTAGATCTCAAAGGGTTTTGTCCTAGTCCTCTTTTAAGTGTCCCTTTTCTCTATTTTCCCGATCCCGACTTTCTCCATAGAAGTTAACGGCGTATCGCGGTTGTGTATTTACACTGCACGCGTCTCCCGTGGGTCCCCTGTGTCACTACCTTGGGTGGTTCCTTGTGGTCCAAGCACTTCTAGAGGCTCTAGGCCTAGTGTCTAGTTCAGTCGTGGTTCGCATACCACTTTATTGGTATATGGTTTGGTACGCCCCTAGGGCCCAAACGTGTATTTGTGCTATTACTGTGAATTAATAACTTATAACTTATGTACTTCGAACTCTAGCCTCATAAAGAGACTAGAGGGGTGTGTTTAGCAATAAATACATATATTTTGAATATATACCTGGTGTGGTGCTCTTTCATTTGGTCACTCAAGAGATTATAGACTGGTAAAACAAGCTGCTTTACATTCCTTCAAGACTTAGCCTGAAGGCTGCTCTCCATAGCTACCACTAGGATAGCTTTCAATAAAGGTTGTCTTTAACCTATCTCCAATAAGGGGTTGTTTGGGCTGGTGCAAGGTGCCCACTATAATTAGTGGACAGCATATACCAGGCCAACTTCTCACATCGTGTGACACCGAGTTACTTGACAGCTTGGTGAATGGATGGTGAACAAGTGCAAGGAACTGGGTGAGGGGCGAGTGCATAGGACAGGTGATAGTGTCGTTAAGAGGGCAGAGTTGTGCATGAGAGGGAGTGATGTGTAGAGAAGTTGTTAGACCTGACAGTCTTAAGGTGGTCTTCCCCCAACTTTTTGCCTGTCTCCCTCCATTTTACTGTACTGTTTTTTCTGGCTTTATGACTCTGAGCACTTTCCCACTGCTAACCAGTGCTAAAGTGCATGTGCTCCCTCCCTTAAACATGTTATGATTGACTTACACCTGTTTGCCATATTTAATTGACTTGTAAGTCCCTTGTAAACTGGTATACCATATACCCAGGGCCTGCAAATTAAATTCTACTAGTGGGCCTGCAACACTGGCTGTGCCACCCACAGGTACCTGATTGTGAGGTTCGACGAAGACGAGGCGCTGATCTGAGGTCCCAACCATGAAGCTTGACTTCAACACATCAACCTGACTGCATGAAGCAGAACCGATGCATCGCTCGGTGCCTCTCGACTCCGGCACCCATCTTCGGAGCTGACGCATCAGCTTGACTGCGTGGAGAAGATCAATGCATCTCGTTTCTTATGACCAAGAAAGGTACTTTGTTCACCGGGGCCAGGGAGGGTCCTGTAGCTGTCTGCCGCTCCATCACGGGTGGCCCAAACTGTAATTTTGCCTCAGTCCAGCGCTATCTAAAGTAACCTGATTAGCGCTACTTGCTTCTAAGTGCTTGAGCTGCATTTATTGCTCCAAAATTCAATATCTCAACTTCTACATGTTGGATGTTTGTCGTTTTGGTCTTGTTTTGTTCAGAATATAATATTCTATTTTTCTAACCTGGTGTGGCATCTTTTTGTGGTGTATTTACTGTGTTTTTATATGAGTTATTGCACAAATACTTTACACATTGCCTTCTAAGTTAAGCCGGCCTGCTCTGTGCCAAGCTACCAGAGAAAGAGCACAGGATAACTTAGGTTTTGTTGTAACTTACCCTGACTAGGAATATGATCCCTAATTGGACAGGGTGCATACCGCTGCCAACTAGAGACCCAATTTCTAACAGGAGTGTTAGGCAATATCTGGAGGATGAAAATGTGGGTTTTGAGGGTCAATAAAACTGTATTCACTAGCTCCAAAAACAACGCATGACAACCCTGGAAATACCCCACCGAGGCCTGTCATTGAAACGAGTATTACAAGTATTTCCTCCAGTGTGGGGACACCACAGTGTTGCAAATATTCCCTCCAGTAGACCCTAAGAATCAGGGCAATATTTCAGGAATCGATAATACCACAACTAATTCCTGCTTCTAGCTGGTGAAATGTCCGGGGAGAAGGAGCTACTGGGATTATGGTATTCCCACATTCCTTGTAGATCTCAGTTTGGCCAGAAACTGTGTTTATGGATGAATAGGATATTACATGACACCCAGGGTGGAGCCTAATAGTCCAGGTGTGACCCTGGATGGAAACCGCAGAATGGTCCCTTCCCACTAGCTCACCCTTGGGTTGGCAGTCAGCTGCTATTATAGCTGAGAAGTGATAGGTTGTATTAACCAACTTTTTGTCGATGATGCTCTGCAACGGCAAAAAGAAAAAAAGAGAAAAGCTGACGCGGTGTGGTGATGTATACATTTGCATGCATCACTACACATGTGCACATGGTGCTGCAGCACTTTATAACTTTTAATTTGCTGTTCCAAGACGAAGGATGCCATTCTTGGCCTCATAAGTTAAAACAAATATGAACCAAAGCACATTTAAGAGATAGAAACCTTCCAGTAGCAAGTGGCAGCTGCTGGTCCCTCCAACTAGAATTAATCATGTTTTAAAAAACAGAATGAGCCAGGGGAGTGGGGGAGCAGAGACGCATAATTTAGAGATCGATACATTTATACACCAAAATACTCACCGTGTGGTAACCGTTTTAATCTGTGTGCACTATATTAATCAAAAGTGATAGTAGTTGGCTGTATTTACTTATAGTAAGAGCCACATTCATATAGCTGAACTATAATCAATTTCTTTGCTTAGGTTAGCCGTGCTCGCTTGACTGCCATTTTCTCTCCTAATGTTGACCTGATTGCGACTAGGTCCAAGTTTCTTGAAATATTTCTTTATAAAATGCACTGTAAGTTTCATGTTCTTCTTTCCTCTACAGGTTTTTTGTCAAGAATCGCTCGTTAGTTAGAATAGTCTTTTTGTTTATTATTGAGAACTTTTAGATTTAAGAGAGCCTCCTTGTTAGAAATGGGATTTTTGGTAGGCTAGGGCGTGGGCCAAAGCCAGGCAAAAACCACCACTCTAGTCAGGATAAGGGAGTTACACGTCTAAAATAACCCCTGCTCACCCCCTTGGTAGCTTGGCACGAGCAGCCAGGCTTATCTTAGAGGCAGTGTGTAAAGCATTTGCACATAACCCACAGTAATACAGTGTACGCACTACAAAAGGACACCACACCAGTTTAGAAAAATATCCAATATTTTTATATAATTAAAATAAGACCAAAAACGATAAGAATCCACAATACTATACTTATGAGTTCACAGTTACAAAAATACGCTGATTAAAAAGAGTTCCTTGTGTGGATAGCTCCGTCCGGGCTACCACGGCGTCGTGAACAACAAATCCAACAGTTCTGGCTGGTCGCAGGGTCGCGGGCCCGCTACGGTGTCGGGAAGACCCGCAAACAGTACCTGTGAGAGATGCAGGGCGTTGAGGCCCTTGAAGTCACTCTCGTTGCAGGTCGAGCTCCTCTCTGATGGAATCAGGAGCGCTGGCGCCGGCAGACGTCTGGTGCTGCGGTGCGAAGCGCAGCGGTGCAGCGTGCGGTGCCCCCAGGTCGCGGTGCGAGCAGCGGCTCGGTGACGGCGACAGATGGCGTCGTCGGTGAGACCAGGGTCGCGGTGCGAGATGAAGGCGGTGCTCGCCACGGTGCTAGCAGGTCACGGTGCAAGCAGCGTCGTCGTCGTTGCTGAAGCGCTGTCATCGGCTGACGAACTGGAGTCGATGGCGCCGGCATCGGTAGGCCAAGGTTGCGGTGCAGGATGAGGGCGGTGCGTTGTGTGACTTACGAGTGGTGCCCTCGAACCACGGTGCAAGCAGCGGCGTCGATTTCGGCGGGAAGTGGCGGCGTCAGGAAGGCCAAGGCATCCTCGTGAAGCAAGGCGGTGCGGAGTGCGGTGCCCACAGGTCACGGTGCGAGCAGCGGCTCGGTGGCGGCGTCAACAGGCGTCGTCAGTGAGACCAGGGTCACGGTGCGGCGTTGTGGCGGTGCTCTCTGCGGTGCCAAAGCTTCAGCGTGAAGCGAGGCGGTGCGGAGTGCGGTGCCCACAGGTCGCGGTGCAAGCAGCGGCTCGGTGGCGGCGTCAACAGGCATCGTCGGTGAGACCAGGGTTGCGGTGCGGCTGTGTCCTCTGCAGCGCCAAAGCTTCGGCGTGAAGCGTGGCGGTGCGGAGTGCGGTGCCCACAAGTCGCGGTGCAAGCAGCGGCTCGGTGGCGGTGTCAACAGGCGTCGTCGGTGAGACCAGGGTTGCGGTGCGGCATTGCGGCGGTGCTCTCTGCGGTGCCAAAGCTTCGGCGTGAAGCAAGGCGGTGCGGAGTGCGGTGCCCACAGGTCGCAGTGCAAGCAGCGGCTCGGTGTCGGCGTCAACAGGCGTCGTCGGTGAGACCAAGGTTGCGGTGCGGCGGTGCCCTCTGCGGTGCCTTCAGGACACGGAGTCGGCAGCGGCATCGTAGACGTCGTTGAGTTGGCGTTCTTCTTGCTGCAGCACAAAACACACAGTCCCCAGTGCTGCGGGTCGAAGAACTTGAAGTCTTTGCTGTTCCTGAGACTTCGTGAACAGGGGGCAAGCTCTACCTCAAGCCCTTGGAGAGACTCACAAATTAGGTTGCAGAAAGTCCAGTCCAGGCCTTTCACTGCCCAAGACAGAAGCAGCCACTGCAGGTCAGCCCAGCAAAGCACCCAGCAAAGCAGTCGTTCCTTTTCGCAGCTTCTCCGGCTCTTCTTCTTGGTAGTCTTCTTGTCCAGATGAGTTCTAAAGTTCAGGGGTCTGGGACCCAGCATTTATGTCCAAAAATCCTTTGATCTCTTAGGCAGAGAGGGCCTGTGCCCGGTCAGGACCAGTTCTGCCTTCTCTGGTGTGAATTCCTGGCAGGAGGTGGAGACGGCATTTGTCAGAGGCAGAGCAGGCCCTTTGAGGTGCAAGGAAATCTCCTCCCCCTTCCCCCATCGTAACCCAGGTCTCTTCAGCCCTTTCCTGACCTACCTAGACCATCTGGCGCCCCTCCTGCTCCCCCAGCCTTCTGTCATCCAAAACCCAGACAGGCAATCCACATTCCAGCAGAGGCACACGGGATGACTGAGCAAGAAAATACCTACTTTCTAAAAGTGGTATTTTCAAACACAGAATGTAAAAATCACCTTCACTAAAAGATGCATCTTTAGATTCTGAGTTCAGGCATACTAAATTCTATTTTCTTACCGAATTCCCTGGGCCAGTTATGTTTATATGATGTTATACACAAACCTCCCATTCTATCCTATGGGGAACTGGTAGCCTTGCAATAGTGAAAAACGAAATTGGCTGTAATTCACTATCAGGACATGCCACACACACCAGGGCATGTCCCACCTTTCACATACACTGCACCCTGCCCACATGGGTACCTTGGGCCTACCTTAGGGGTGACTAACATGTAGAAAAGGGAAGGTTTAGGGACTGGCAAGTGTGTGCACTTGCCAAGTCGACATGCCAGCCCCAGGCTGCGCACAGGCTCTGCAATGGCAGGCCAGAGTTCCACTTTACGGGCTGTTTGCGTGGGTGGCACAATCCAGTGCTGCAGCCCACCAACAGCATTTGATTTATAGGCCCTGGCACTCGCAGTGCACTTTACTAGGGACTGACACATAAATCAAATAGGCCAATCATGGAAACACCAATCCATAACACAATTTACACGGAGAGCATATGCACTTTAGCACTGATTAGCAGTGGTAAAGTGCCCAGAGTCCTAAAACCAACACACACAGGGTCAAAAATAGGAGGCCAAACAGCAAAAAGTCTGGGGGTAAACCCGCTAAAAAAGCCAAGTCTAGCACTCCTGTACCAGGGAGACTGAACTGTTGCTAAATTCAAGGCTGTGCAGATGCGTACCACTTTGTTCAACACTGGGAACCTGTGGAATCGACCTGCTCCCAGAGGACGTCTCCTGATTGGACCGTCCAGAGGGAGTTGGTGGGAAGAAGCTTCCAGAACCTTCTTTTGTGTCTTAATTGTGTGTTCCTTAGAATAGTTCAGCTTATCTTGTCCTGACTTCACTGACAGAAGACTTTTCTCGAACTTTGCTGATTTCTCCATTTGGATGTCGAGCTTCATTGCTTGAGCACCTGCACCTTTCCCCTGAATCGTAACTTGGTACGTCCGGTGTTGGCACATTCCTCTTAAAAACTTCCCCTTGAAATTTAAATACCTTATTTAGAATAGGGAAACTCTTTTGTGAAGCCAATTTACTTCTTGTTCTGTGCTCCTCATGTCATTATATTTGTATCTTTTTCTTTATAATATACAAATTTTGCGTGCATGACCGAATAGATATATACGCATACCTGATAAACTGATTCACTAATCGATTGATTTGTACCTTTGACGACTAACTTTGTATTAAAACCTCCATGGTTTGGACACCATCCTCTCTACCATTCTTTTTTTTTAAACTCTTTTTATGTGAGCAACATAACAAATAGCACAGCTTTGTAAATCAGCAATACCATATTATTGAATGTTTTAGGCAGGTAGATTATTCTCAGCATACTGTTACAACATAGATTCCTCACTCAAGCGCCACCCCCTCACTGTGTAATGGACCGGGTAGTCTTTCTTCACTTCGTTGTAGTTCCACAGTGGGGGACAAACATATTTCACCTCTGTACATATTCCAGGCAGCCCATTTACGACCCCATTTTTTTGGGTATCCTCTATGTTTAAACACATCCTTTTCAGCGATCATAGCCCTATCCATATCGGCCACCCAGTCTCTGACCTTTGGTGTTTCACCCACGCCCCATTTTTGTGCAAGGTTTCGTTTCGCTAAGGCCCATCCCAGTGAAACCCACGCTTTCTCAGTCTGGGTGAGGTCTGTGGCATCCCAAATGTTTAGTAAACATAGTTTCGGGGTGATCGTCAGCTTTTTCTCCCCAGCGTTCCCCATTCGATCTGTAATTTTATTCCAGTATGCCTGGGCAACTGGGCACTCCCAGATGGTGTGAAAAAAGGTTCCCTCCTGACCGCAGTGTTTAAGGCAACAGGGGTCCGGTCTCTTACCCATCTTGACCAGGACTCTCGCGGCCAAGTAAACCTGATGCAGGACTTTTAGTTGGACTAGCCGCAGTCTCATAGGGATAGCAACCTCCTCATCTAACTCGCCCAAGTCAACCTCCCAGTGCTGCCGCAGGCACATGAGAAGATCAGGGCGGTTGTTGATCAATTTTTTATAGGTTAGGGATATGGCCTTCTTGACCATGGGGTGAAATATCAGTCTATCCTCAAGCGGGGAAGCCTCAGGAAGCGGACCACCCCCAGGTATTGCTGATTTGAGTGCATGGCTGATTTGCAAATATCTGAATGTTTCGGTTGATGCCAGGTCATACTCTTTCTGCAAATCCGCGAATGTGACCAAGCCCCTAGAGTTCCACATGTCCCCCACTGTTGAAATCCCAATCAAGTCCCATTTGTCAAACCCGGGACTCGTTCTCAGTCGCCCCAACTGTTCAGGTTCCCAGAGAGGAGTTGCCAGTGTGATTTTGTTGTGCCAGCCCAATTTTTTATTGACTACATGCCAGGTTTCGATTGTTCGTGCCGTCGGACCAGTAAGGCCCAGTTTCTTGGGGTTCGTATATAACGCCCTTTGATACCCACCTTGTCCCATGAGCCACCAATCTGTGCGGAAATTCGGATCTCCCCGGTCTCCATGTGCCCAGCGATTGATCGGCACGAGTTGGGACGCCGAATAATAGGACCTAAGGTCTGGCAACGCAATTCCCCCGTCATACCAACCAGCCGTTAGTTTCTGCAGGGCTATGCGCGGTGCCCTTTCATCCCACAACAGGGTGCGCACTGCGCTGTCGATATTAGAAAAGTAGGCATTGGGGATTCTCTATGGAGTATTTTGTAGCGCATAGAGGAAACGAGGTAAGGCCAACATCTTGAAAAGGGCCGCCCTTCCCAGGAGTGTCAAAGGGAGGGTACGCCAGTGTGTAACGTCCGCTCTAATGCGCCTCAAGTGTCCTAGCAAATTTGCCTCATAAAAAGGATTAGGGTCCAGCGTAATATAGATGCCTAAATAACGGAAGCCCTCATAGGCCACTGGAATGTCATAGTCCCTAGGTATACGAGGTTGTGGGCCCCGTAGTAAGTATAATTGCGACTTCGACCAGTTAATTGTATACCCTGAGTGGTCACCAAAGATACGGAAAATATGGAGGACACGATGGAGAGTGGTTGCCGGAGAGGCCATATATAACAGTATATCATCCGCATATAGCGAAATTCTGTCTTCATGGTCCTCGGTTCATTTGAGTCCCCGTATAAGGGGATCTCCCCTCACCCATACCGCCAAGGGTTCCAGCACTAGGGCAAATATTAAGGGCAACAGGGGGCATCCCTGCCTTGTTCCCCTTCCCAAATGAAACTGTCTGGATGTGTGTTTATTGACTACCACTTGAGCAATTGGGCTAGAATAGAGTAATTTGATCCATCTTATGAAACTGGGACCAAAGCCCATTCTCTCTAGGACCGCAAACATATAATCCCACTCAATGGTGTCGAAGGCCATTTTGGCATCCAGGGACAGTAGGGCCACCTCTTTACCGATCGTGTGTTGTCTACCCAGTACCCCATGTAGGCATCTCAGATTCAGGGCGGTGTTGCGGCCAGGCATGAAGCCAGATTGGTCTGGGTGTATCAGCCCGGTAATCAGTGGAATGAGTCTATTGGCGAGCAGCTTAGCGAGTATCTTAGCTTCCGCCGTGAGAAGAGAGATGGGCCTATACCCCTTACAGTCATTGGCTGGTTTACCTGGCTTATGTATAACTACAATCGTAGCTAACCGGATCTCCGCAGGTAGCGCCCCTTTCTCGTAGCTTTCTTTATACATCTGATGAAGATAAGGGGCCAGTCTAGAAGCCATTGGCTTGAAAAGCTCAATTGGGAGCACGTTGGGTCCCATAGCTTTACCCGACCCTATGTCGCGAATGGCGTGCTGGATTTCGTCATCTGTGAGGTCCTCTTCAAGAAAGTCTCTTTGTTCTGTCGATAGGCAGCTAACTTTAATAGTGGAGAGAGTTCCTTCGCAGCGTGCGGTGGGACCGTCACCGACGAGGCATATACCGAGTCAAAGTAAGAAGCAAACGTTTCAGCTATGTCGCAAGGATTAGTAATTGCCTCTCCTGCGGTCCCTGCAATTGATGCACCCACCTCGATGCCTGTTCTTTCCTTTCCAGCCAGGCCAATAGCTTTCCCGTTCTCTCCCCATGTTCATGTATCCTATAATAGATTGCCTTCTGCTTTGCCCTAGCCGCTTCCGTCAGGAGTTGTTTATAGTCTAGGGTTTTAGCCGCCAGTAATTGCTGTGCCATATGATCAGGTGACTGGGCCAAGGCCTTCTCCCCATTTAGGATTTCTATCTCAAGTTGGTCGATACGCTTTGCTAATTCTTTCTTGTGGCCTACCATCAGGGCCAGAGCTCTACCCTTGATGACTGCCTCAAATGCGCCCCATAGGATTTGGGCTGCTCTCTATCATTCTTGTGGAGCCAAATTGCTTTCATTGTAGTTGAAATGTATTGCTGATGCTGACAATAAAAGGCCCATACGACCAGTGGAGGCTCCTGTATGATGATTACATTACAGGCTTGAGGTAAGGGAAGTTCGCCCGACCAGGAGCAATAGAGGAGGAGGTGTGTGTGTGTGTGTGTGTGCGTAGGGGGGTTATTAGTTAATGCCATAGCAGGTAAAGGAAGCAACTTGGAGCAGAGAGGATTCCTAGAAGCAATGGATGAGCTAAGAGGAGGGAGGAACAACACAGAGAGTGGGAGGAGGAGCTTTGAGGGGGAAAGTAGCACACAAAGGAGAGAGCAAGAACACACTTTAAGGAAACTGACACGATTCATTGAAGAGAACGCCGTCCTCGACCCGTCCCAATCCGGATTCCGAAGCAACCATAGCACAGAGACCGCCCTACTCGCCGCCACAGACGACATCCGCACCCTCCTGGACCAAGGCCACTCCGCAGCCCTCATCCTACTCGACCTATCAGCGGCCTTCGACACCGTCTCCCACCGCACACTAGTCACCAGACTACACGACGCAGGCATACATGGAACAGCCCTGGACTGGATCCGATCATTCCTCACCGGAAGAAGTCAAAGGATCAGACTCCCACCCTTCCTCTCCGACCCCATGAAAATCACCTGCGGAGTCCCACAGGGCTCATCACTGAGCCCCACCCTCTTCAACATCTACATGGCCCCCCTCGCAGCCATCGTCCGACAACACGGCCTCAACATCATTTCCTACGCCGACGACACCCAGCTCATCCTCTCCCTCACCAAAGACCCCACCACTGCCAAACTCAACTTCCAGAAAGGAATGCAAGAAATCGCAGTCTGGATGACCAACAGCTGCCTGAAGCTCAATGCCGAGAAGACAGAAGTCCTCGTCCTCGGTACCACCCCTTCTGCATGGGACAGCACCTGGCGGCCGATCGCCCTTGGAAGCCCACCTACCCCCTCAGACCACGCCAAGAACCTCGGCATCGTACTCGACTCATCACTCACCATGAACCGACAGGTCAACGCCGTCACCTCCAGCTGCTTCAACACCCTCCGCATCCTCCGCAAGACCTTCAAGTGGATCCCCCCTGAGTCAAGGAAGACAGTCACCCACGCACTCATCACCAGCAGACTGGACTATGGAAACGCACTCTACGCCGGCATCAACAAGTCCCTACTCTGCAAACTCCAAACAATACAGAACACCGCCGCCAGACTCATCCTCGGCATCCCCTGACACGAACACATCAGCCAACACCTACGAAGTCTCCACTGGCTCCCCGTGGAGAAAAGAGTCACTTTCAAAATCCTCACTCACGCCTACAAATGCCTACACAACAACGGACCCAAATACCTCAACGACAGAATCAACTTCCACGTACCCAAAAGAAACCTCCGATCTTCCAACCTCACACTGGCCGAAACCCCGCACATCCACAGAGCCAGAGCAGGCGGAAGATCCTTCTCTCACATTGCAGCCAAGACCTGGAACGAGCTACCGGCAGACATCAGATGCGCCCCCTCCCTGCACACCTTCAGGAAGACCCTCAAGGCCTGGCTCTTCGGCTAAACAGATCCCCTTCTCCCCTCAGCGCCTTGAGACCCTCACGGGTGAGTAGCGCGCTTACAATTCCCTGATTGATTGATTGGAATGGAGTGCTGAAAGAAAGAAGAGAAGGAAGTTCCCTGAATAAGGAGTAAAAGGATGCTTATCATCCATTGAAAAGGATGGTAAAGAAGCTATGCTCCACAGGAGAGGCAAACACAAGAAGAGGCAGGTAGACATTAAATAAAAAGCAGGCAAATAAGATTGACAAGAAAGCCAGCCAATGGTTAGCTGACCCAAAGTCCACGTATTGCTCTCATTAGGTGTTCCACAACAGACAGCTAAATGCTGTCTGTAGGCGAGACCTAACAAGGTTAACAGTAATGTTAACAGTAATTAAGTTAACCAACAAATGGGAGGAATCCAATATTATGCAATACTAATTCACATGAGAAACAAGCTTAGAAAGTGTGCAATATTTCATATTGCTTATTGTTGCAAAATGTTGCAATAAACAAAACAAAAAACATATAGAAATAAAGGAGTGGTCCAGCAGGCCAAGGCTCACCAGCCCTGACGTGCGTTCCTTTGTTAGGAGGCTGTGCACATGTGATCACCGTCACTTATGGATAAGCTAGCCAATGGGGGAAGTATGCTGACCCATGAAATGAAATTTGTACTTGTAAAGCACACCCATACCCCCAAAGGGGTGTCCAGGCACTGTACGCATACCGCTGTGGAACCCTTCCTGGCTTTTCCCTGTGAAATGTCCACTCCTGGGCACCCCCAGGGTGAAGCCAGGCATCCCAGCGCTGTTGGGGCCGTTGTGGAGATTAAGCAAGCTATTGCCCAGAGTTGCAGAGTGGGACCCATGATTAGAATAGGCACCGAGGCGAGAATTATCAGGTCCGAGGAAATTGAGCCCAAGACCCGCCGAGGTGGGAATTGAACCCTGGTCCCGGGCCAGATCTCTGCATCAGGGTCTGCCGCTCTAACCATTGAGCCACACTTCACCCATGCTGTATGCTATGGTGGGTAGAAGCAAATGTGAATGACTGTTGACAAGACCAATGGATGAAAGTGTCTGACGCAGAGCACCTAAACGGATGTATATATGTATGTATTTTTATTATGATTGTTTGGAAAATATGAGGCTGGCTAGATAGCTAAAGCTGTTTCTACGCCAGACCTAAAAATCATCAATGATATTGCCACATATTAAATTAAAGCTAGTTTCTTTTCCCCCCATAATGGCTACGTCACTTCCTCCTTTAGATTAGGTACATGCACTGTGCTTTCCCAGATATCTAATTATGGCCTTGGTGACTCCCTGTGCTGTAAACAGCTGCACTACAGTTATGTTGCCATGCTGGTCGCAGGGTCCTATGTGACCTAGAGCCCAAGCCACACACATGTGCATGATACAGGTAAATAAATAAATGATACACATAGCCCTTTCAAGAGTCACGTCACTGCGTAAACTGTCCAGCCATTCATATGTACTCGAAGGGAGGGGCCCCGGGGGTATCAGTCCCATGGAAGGGTGAACTAAGCAAATAGTGAGCAATCAGAAAAGATAAGGAGGTTACACAAAGTCAACATTTACAGGAAAATGAAGCCAATCTAACAAGAAAATGAAGCTAATCTAAGGAGGAAGAAAAGAAAAGAAAAATACACATAAGATAGAAAGAAGGAAAGCCCCGGGAAACGGCGAGTAAGCGGCTCAATTAGGGAGAAGGAAAAGACAGTGCTATGAAAACATCACACAGAAATAATATTGATAACAATCCCAGTAATAACCGTGATCATTGACATAATATTGCTTAAAATACTGCTACTACCACTGATAATACTAATAATAATAATATAAATAATAAGAAGCTTAGGGACACTGGCTGCTTCCATCAATATGATAGGCTGGTCACAGGTTTAAAACCAGGCAAGACCAACTCAACCTTCGATCCTTGCAAAGTCGATAAGATACAAATTAAATTTGGCAATAGCAACACCTTGTATGTGCAACGCTTATAAAAGGCATAGATTGTGGTGTTCGTAGGTGTATAATAACAAGTAGTGATAATAATAGGGAGAAGGAGTAGAAGAGACTGAATAAATGGAAGCTGCAGAGAGAGAATGGGAAGGAGAGACCTTGGGAAGGTGATGAAAGGTGCTGGGGTTGAAATTATGAGGGAGGGGCAGGCAGAGAGGTGAAGTAGGTCGGATGGGAGAACGGCTTGGAGACGAGAGATGAAGGAATGTTGCAGACAGTGCGTCATTTGTAAACAAAATAAGTGCCAGGGCTCTCGTCAGGAGGCCACTGCAGCTTGCACCACACATTGCCCCTGCCAGCGCTGCCAATTATAGTAACAACACAACTACTAACCATCACACTCCTACAAATGTGACAAATTCGGAATATTCACGCCCGCAAAGCTATAAGAATGGCTTGGGCGGCAGGTAATAGTCATTTTAATGTATATTGAATTAGTAATTAACTGTTGTTGTGATCTTCTTTAAATCAGCCAGACAGCGTCACCTGTCACAAGCACTGGTGTTGACAATTAAGTTCGGTCAGAGCACCGTAAACCACCGGCTCAAATTAAGCACTGGTTGCAGAATGATGGATCAGAGGTGATGGATTAGAGTTAGCAAAGGTGTGAGAGGGAGAAGATGAGGAGAGAGAGGGAGAGGTTAGTAGTCATGTTGGAGTTATGGGGTTAAAATTACAGCACTTAGAGAAATAAAGGACTGGAACAGAGTCCAATAATGTGAGGATGGAGAGGTATACGGAGGGTAGGAACTTATACAAAAACCGCTCTAAGGGGTGAAAGCATTTTCTATTACTTTAAAATGGTGCTTAAATGGAAAAATAACTTTCAATAATACTATAAAAGTGGGATTTTAAAGGGAAGGCATTTGATGAGTGCTGGGAGATAATGTGAGTTTGATGCTAAAACGAGATGAGGCTAGGATGCGTGTGTAATGTGTGTGTGTATGTGTATGTGCGTATGGCATGTGTACATATGGATTATATTATCTGGTGGATGAAAGTAACAAAGGCCGTTATCTCCATCAAGCAGGAATTATTACAACCCAAATAAATCTCACGCCCTTCAATGAGGTCTTCTCAAAAGCGACAGGAAGTCTCATCCAACCAAAGGAAATTGATTTCAACCCAAGGGTAATTCATTAGTACCTTGGGGATTCTTTTACTCAAGGGTGCACGCCAAATGTGCCTACTATCGACCCCAACCAACATCTATAAGCAGAGTGGCACCTGGATAAATCATTTGACCCACCATCCTAAAGGAGTGACAACCACAGTCATTATCAGATCAAATTGGATCTAACTAGTCAAACTCCAACTCTCAAAGGACTATTGAGTGAAATGAACACGTGTTGGGAGTCATTGGAACTCAAAGATGTCTATTGCCCCACTGTATAATGTCTTATAACCTTAGACCCCTACATCAAACCACAAGTATCAAAATCAGTCAATATGTAGAATATCACTCACATCCAGACATTAGTCTTGGAAACTTGCAGCATAAAGACTTTAGTCAACCTTACAGGACACCAGTAAGCAGGAGTCAGTCAACAGATGTCATAATCCAATTATGTTTCTTTTTTGCCATGAAACCACCCAATTTAGTGTGACATAGGTGGTGGCCGTATCCTTGGATGATATTCCTTCAGCTCCACCATCTACTTCGGAATGGTATGGATTCTTTTCACCAAACATGGTGGCAGATCGGCCGCCCAATCTGTGGTGAGTGATCTGCTGCTGTGTCTAGTAGAGTTAAATCCATGGAAGACTGCCAGGAAATGGTGGAGGCCTTACAAGAAAAAGTAAATATAGTCTGACTAACATGCTAAGATACACTTCCGAGCATCAGACTAACACCATTGTGAGGGCATTTATTGTATATCTCTATTTTGGTGGGCATGCCCAGTGCTCACATTGGTATGCTGAATTTCTGCCAGCATGGATAGGGATTGGCCGATTATTCACTGAAATATTTCCTCAGAAACTTCCACCACCCAGGCAAACAACCCATAGTAAGGTGGATTTACAACTGCTGCCTGTAAATCTTCCATCTAGGAAGATCTAAACTCCCCTGAGCAAAGTCTAGATCAGGCTGGTGGACCTCTACCATATCTTGCCAACTCCATGACAGCTGATCTGTTGTTGCCTGTGACACTGAACTGGCAAACATGATAAAATCTACTATAAATATTTTTCTCAGTAACTTCAGTGTCCACTGGCTCAAGCATCTCTCTTCACATCTTTTTAAGTGACAAAATGGCAGTATGCTAGATTGCAAGATGCTTAGCTGTGACGGGGATCCATTCTGGTCCTTTAAACCATCTATCTAAAGACACAATTAGAGATGAGTGGCCAGACCTAATATCCTTCCCATCAGTTTTGATAAACTGGTATCAACCGGACAGCAGAAATAAGGGCGAGCTACCAGTGGCGGCTGGTGACATTTGAAAATGGTAAGGCGTAAAAGTTTGGGATGACTTTTATGTAGTGAGCGACGCGGGCAAGCTTAAAGGACAAATGTGGGGTCCAGGCTGGATCCTCCTCTAGAAGAAAAAATAGAAGAAAAAAAATATAGACATCTTCAACCACCTCTATTTCCTCTTTTCACTCTTCCCTGAATGCACTTCCTTGCATCTCCCCCACTTCACCACGTCAAAACATACACTTCACTCACTCACATTTAAGCAATTTATTTTACTATTGCTCTGTAAATATTTTGCCATCTGTGCACCGCCTTCACACACATTTTCACAAAATTGCAATTACAACTGGAATAAATGATCATTCTTCTGTGTGCTCTGCAGAGGCCAACCCACTGACATGCACTTTGCTATGGCTTCAGTGTCAGCAAAAGAACTCTCAATTAAAGCCCCTCATAAACACCTGCACAGCTCAAAGTATGCACAGAAACAAATACAGAAAGAAACACAATTGATTAAATGGAGGGAGGCAAGATTAGGTAAAACTTGAAATAAGAGAGGAACTAAATCACTGACATGCATTGCCTTAACATTTTTAACACTCATTGTTCATAAATCAATGCATGTTTTTGACATTAATGTTGTTAGGGGCATGAAGATTGGGACAGTTTTAATGTCATACAGCAGATAACTGTCTAATGTGAGCACATATCCCATCTTTGCCCTTGACTCTGATATTTGTATCAAATTCACAAGGGAACAAGAACACTGACCTGCTCGTCTTTTGCATCCATTTCACGGGGGAACAAATGCTGCAGCTCCACTTCTAAAGGAGCCAGCGACGTGCAGCCAGGACCTGGGGTGTCACAGTAGGGGAGGTTAGCGCGGCGAGGGGTCTCAGAACAAAATACATAATAGACATAATAGAAGATTAGCATTCTAACACTTATGATTACTGAAGGCAGGGCACCAAAACACATGTGCACAGTGCTTACATCCACTCCTACATGTGACGAATGGGAAAGGGTGGTATCTATGCCTGTGAATGACGGGCTGCTGCTCTCGTGCAGATACGGAGTCTTCAACGCCCCAAACCAAGACTCTGACAGTGTCACTGGCCCATAGAGAATACTGCCATAGACTACAATGGCAATGATTCATAATGAAGGGCTTTAGAACAGTAAGCCCTGCATCGTGCTTCACAGTTCAGAAAGTTGATTTACTGCCTGGCTTCCGTCTCCTGATTCAGAGTAAGGCGGGGCAGGCAGCCTGAGACAGACAGCCCAGACTTAATTTAACACATCGATTTGTCTAGAGATACATTAGTATCACTAAATAAATCGATATGTTTAATATTTGTATAGGCAGGTGAAGAAAATAATTTCAGGGGTGCGCAGCCCCAGAGCCCTAATGAAGAATCTGCCCCTGTAAGCTACATAAAACACATGGACATAGACAAGTTTGACCCACTAGGATCATTGGACCATTGTATCTGGCAGTGAAGGAAGAAGGTGAGGATGTAAACATCATCATGACTTCTGAGCATAATGCAGTGACTGACATAATTGATGAACTAACACACATTACTCTGAAAAGACAGAAACTGAAACAGTCACAAACTCCATCTGAAATAAAATGGTGGTAACATCAAACCCCAAAATGTGTAACTAGGCATCAAGGAAGCTTCCATACTTCTGTTAGTATTAGGGAACTTCATACGTATTTAAGTTTCTACATGGCATTACTATAGTGCGAGCCAAAAGACAGCAGAGACCTGTAATCATTATATTGTCAAAACAGTAGACAAAAGTCAACAATTGTCCTATGGTTCTGGGCCTCTATGGATTCCATCTTGCATATGAAGGTATTTATGAGTCTTTCAGACCCCTATGAACTAGCAATCAAGCTGGGCGTCATAGGCACAGGTTCATTGCTGGTCCCCTAGATAGCCCGGCAGGGTCAGAAGGTCTCAAAGATTGTTTTGAGGATTATCTTCAAAGTGCCCTTTATTCAAGCGTGGAGTGGGAGTCCATGGTTGATGCTATGCTGGGCCATGGCTATGGAATACAAGGGGATGGGTGGATCTTAAGGAAGGTAAGCGGTGGGGCACGAGAGCTTGCTCACCAGGCTCAGCAATGAACATTTGAGGGCAGTGTTTAATTTGAGCTGGTGGTTTCTAGTGTTTGGCACTAGCTCTCAATTATCAACACCGGCACTTATGACAGTGTGAACATGGTGGTGCTCTTTGTCTACTTTAGAGATATGCAGAACAACAGTTGATTATTAATTCAATGCACACTAAAAATGACTATTACCTAAAGCCTAAAACATTTTCATTACTTTGGGGGCCTGTATTAGTCAGAATTGTCACACGTGTATAGGAGTGTGATGGTTAGCAGTTGTGTTTCTACTATCATTGTGTAGGAAGCAGGCTCTCTATATAGTGCACTAAAATGAAGTACACTGTGCAAAGAGTCCAGTGAGATCCAGTTTGGTATACAGAGGCAAAAGTAGATAATACTAACACTCTATTTGTGGTAGTGTGGGTGAGCAGTCAGGCTTATCAGAGGGCAGTGCTAAGCTTTTGTTGTATTCACAGAGACAATAAATGATGCACACACTCAAGAATAAGTTGAACACCAATTTATAAAAATGCACAGATATTTATGTCATTTTTCAAGCCAAGAACTTCGTTCTATGGTAAGTACTTTTGAGATATGAATTTTTAAATTTCAATAAATAAATCATTTTTGTGCACAATTACTCACCATTGAAGTCAATGGGAGAAAATCGAAAAATGCACATAAAATCATACAGTTGGATTTCGAGGTTCAGCTTTGGGATTTAAGTAAGTAGCAAGGCCAGGCCCAAAGCTGCCCCAGCAGATTCTCTGGAGCGTCCTGGATTCGTCCAGGAGAAGGGCGCTGAGGTTGTTGGTAGTTGGTGCACTACAAAGAATGGGCCGCCTGAAAACACACTGCACATGGACCTTGAAGCCAAGTCCTGGGGGTCCCACTCAAGGAAGCAGGTTGTAAGGACCACAGGAGCACAGCTGGTTCATTGGTACCCAAGTGGGATGGGCTGGGTGCAGAGTAGATAGGCCAGCCGAGCAGCGTGCATCAAAATGTCCTTGCGGTCAGTGGCAGGCAGCTTGGAAAGGCGATTTCGGGACATTTGGGCCACTCATCAAGTGGGTCTCAGGGGTCTTGATGTCCCTTAATGGGTGCTTGCTTCCTGGGTAGTTGGAGTCCGGAATGGATTCTTAGTCTTGGTGAATGCTGCAGAGGGTCCGGTACCCCGGGTATTGGTGCGGCAGGGCTCCAGTAGATCCTGGTGTCTCCACACTTGGAGGGGAGATAGATTTGATCCTCCAGGGCTGGTGAACCACTTTTGGCATGAGTGCTGCATCAGAGTTGCCAGGGAGCAGCAAGTCAGGAATTCGGATTCTGTGGGTTCAGTGCCTGAGGACTTCAGGGAAGTAGTACCTCTACTCCAAGGGAGTTCTTTGGTGATTTATTGAAGGCAGGAGGGTCTTCAAGGTTCTTGGAGGCATCATAGTTGCAGGACGAGACAGAATACCACGATTGTCAAATCTTTAAGGCAACAGGCAGGGTTTGGCGCCAATTTTCTGTAGCAGTGCTTCAATCCCCGGGTAGGATGCTCTTCTTTGCCCTTATCTTCTTTGTGTCGATTGAATCTAAGTTCAGGGTCCAGGGATGCCACCTAAATACTAAATTTAGGGGCAGTAAAGGGGGTGACAGGTAGTAGGCAATGGGCTACATACCTTTAGGGTGTCTACACCCTCTAAGTGACCACTTCCTGAGGGAAGGGGCACTACTCTGTCCCTAATTGGTAAATTCCTTCTCCAACCAGGATGGAGGGAAATTAAAAGTGGGCTCTACATCACCTGCCCCACCTTAGGGGTGGTGCTGGCTGAATGGGGACCCACCTCCTAATTTAACTAATTTTCTCACCTGTCCTCCCACCAAATGTGGAGCAGGACAGGGGGGTTGGCATCTTCCATTATCTGGAGATGCCTGGGTCACATTTCAAAGGTGGCATCGCCTTTGAAGCTTCCTGCCTTGGAATGCCAATCTGGCCTGGAGGAGATGTGAAGCACCTCTGCCTAGGGCAGGCTTTGTTCCTGGCCTCTCAGAGCGCTGACTCTCACCCCATGAGGTCAGAAATATGTCTCATGGTGGCAGGCTGGCTAAGACTAGTCAGAGACCACACCAGGGTTTTGTAGGTTTTCTGGGGACCCTCTAAAAGGTCTCCTGTGTGCATTTATTAATACATCCAACACTGGCATCAGTGAGGATTCATTAAGATGAGATGTTTGATACCAAACATCTTAGTGTACAGTGAAGCCATCATGGAGCTAGGAAACTCGTAATGACAAGTATCCAGCCCATGTACTCTCTATGGCTTCCCTGTGCTCTTACAATATCCATGAATGGCTCAGATATTTCAGGGTTATATCTGCTCATGCAGATATGTCCACTCATGGGATATAGGGCACCCTGCCTTACGGCTGTAAGGCCTGTTGTAGGGGTGACTTACCTATACCTCATGCAGTGTATGGGGGCATGGCACACAGAGCTGTGTGCCATGTCGACTCTGGTTTTCTCTGCACCAAGGCACACAGCCTGCAATGGCAGATTGCATGGTCTTGGTGAGGGGTATTTGAGGTGGCACAATTTGTGTTGTGGCCCCAGTGGACCCTCTTCAGTCCCAATGCCCTATGTACCAGAAGTACCATATAGTAGGGATTTATGGGGGTTGCTGAAGTTATGCCAATTGTGGTACAGTTTTAGGGAAAGAGATCTGACACTGGGAACCTGGTTAGCAGGTACCCAGTGCACTTTCATTCCGAAATCACATCATATACCAGGCTGTAAGTAGTGGCTAACAATGTCAAAAGAGGCACTTTCCTACATGACCCCTCCCCAAATGAAAGAGGATGAGACTAACCTTTCCCTAGAGAGTCTTCATCATCTAAGTTGAAGAACTCTTGTTGGGCTGATACTCTCATGACATCCCTCCGGAGATCATCATATTTGTTTTTCAAATATTAAAACTCTTCCTATTATATAATCATTTTTGTCACGTAGAAATTTTCTTCTCTTTTTTGCTTTGATCTCTTCTTCAAATGTATTGATTCTTATTTTCATTTCTGTCATGAATTTCATTGCCATCTCATTACTGACTCAGTTTTCAATTCAGACTTCATTTTCTGTCTTTCTCCAATGATTGTCTCTAAATCAAGCTTTGCATTATTGATTAACAAGGCCATAATTGATTTGCCTGTATCCGCCATTATTGCAGCCCAATCCTCAAAGAGTTTTGGATCCGGGTTTTCATACGTAGGAACTAGAGGTGGGCGAGCCAGGTAAAGCTTGAGCCAGATACTAGGCTCCTGCTCAGCTTGAGGTCCTCTTGGATCCTCGAGCCTAAAACGAGCCCAGTTTTCACGTGGCTTCTGCCTGCCACCCTTGTGCTACCCTCATTCACAAAGTTAAATCAAAGCATTAACTTATGAGGTAAAATGGAGAGACTAATAAATACCCATTTAGTGGCTGATCTGTACAAAGTGAAACAAAAAAATTGGGGATTAATCCCAGCTTCCCTGTTAACCAAACGCTGTGATCTTAGCCACATATTT
The DNA here is from genome assembly GCA_963921515.1 of Calotriton arnoldi. Lineage (NCBI taxonomy): Eukaryota > Metazoa > Chordata > Amphibia > Caudata > Salamandridae > Calotriton > Calotriton arnoldi. The sequence continues at coordinate 19,062 of CAWUFW010009334.1, read as the reverse complement.
TGTTTTACCATGCTCCCATTTTCTTCATTGCTTCTCAAAGAACCTATATTGTGACTTAATAATGTCAAATGCGTCGCATGTGAAAGAAATTCGCTGCTTTATGTTGAAGAGACGTCATGATATTTTATGTGATGTTTGTGGCATGATTAACATGGCATTCATTCCCAGGGCTCAGCTCCTGCAACGACTCTAGGAGCCAAGGCAGACCCTTGGCTCGCCTCTCCCTGATAATTTGTTGGCTCGCCCCCCTCTAGTAGGAACTAAAAAGATGCTTAGTCCCTAAAGGACCCTATAGACTTGTACTTAGTTTCCAGTGTAGAAACTTCCCACCATTTCTGATTTCTTTGCACTTTATTTTCTTTAAGTGGAAGAGTCACTGTTTTGTTGATTGAATATTGTCTGCTTCTTGTGCTCTGCTGTTGTCAGTGTTATTACAAAGAGCCCGCTTCCGACTGTTCATCAAAAAGCTTTTTCACTTCTTTCTTGCATTTTCCAAATGCTTCTGTCATTGTTTATATCCAAATGTTCAATGCTTCTTCTGAGCAACAACAAGATACACTTTCATGGTGTGCTTGCCTTCATAAAGACAGCCACTTCCTCAATCTGAGAGAGCGAGCAGGAACTTGCCTTATGCTCCGCGTCTTCAACTGCCCTGCACGTGTGTCCTCCTTGGCGGTGGGGTTGAGAAGTTTTTGGGAGATTAGGTAGGGTGGTTGAGAATTCTTACTGAGGTTGTAGAGTTGTTTCTCCTTTGAATTTAAGAAAAAGATTTTGTAAATCAATCACTTAGGGTGTCTAGACATAGTCAAGAACAAGAGAAGGGTCATTGAGCAATATCAGTGACCAGGGTTGGGATCAGATATTAAGGATTTGGAGCACAACAGAATGGAGTGCAATGGGACAGACAAGTCCCTGGTCACATTCAGACCCCCTCATGCCTTATTGAGGTTCCCGATACCCCTTGAGAAGGGGGTAAACGTCCTTGGGCCTAGACTAGATGTTTGTGGAGTTCCTAAGTATATTGTAGTGTGGGAAGTCTTGGAAGAATGAAGTGAGGGAAATGATTTAAGCCTACTGTGTGATCCCCTACTCGTACATGGTATGTGTATTTGTAAAATGCACTATGCCCTGCGAGGGTGTCCTGGAGCTGATGTTACAGTCCTTTAAAGGTGCTAGAGGGGAGGGTACTTTATGCAAAGTACAATATGTAGTGGAAGACTGCTGAAAGACAGAAAGACTGGTTCTCAGACGTTGTTAAGGAGAACATCAGGAAAGCTCTAGGAATTTTACGACGTGAAGGAGAAGTATTGCCCACCTTCCAGAATCAACTGTCCCAGAACCAACACACCATATAACTAATGGTGAGGCAACAAAACTGTACTCAAATTCATAGTAATCAGTCCATTCCTAAATTCATTGAGCCAAGTCGTCCAGAAATTCCCAACTCATAGTGTTAGTAAAATTCTTTATTTATCTTCTTTGAGAAAAACAGCTAGCAGGCAACAAGTTTCGCTCTCTGATACTGTAGGCTTCAATAGGGCTGCAAAAATACAATACAAATATTTTACAAAATGTTTTTCTTTTTACATCTTTTTTCTAAAATTGCATAAATATAATATATTTCCAAATAAAAATCTAATTGTACAAAACATTATGCAATTACAATGTAATCGATACAAGTCTAAAATGACTTATAATACTTGACCATTATTACTGTTTATAACATGCAATCCACCCATCAATCAGAAGGAATGCTCAAATTTCAATTCATGAACATTCATCCGTGACCATCTTACATAATGATAAACCAAATTTCTTACAAAACGCTTTCATGAGAAAAAAAAGTTTTTGATGGCACACATTTTTTTACCGCCACAATTTTTCAACAAGTCAGTTCCGTTCAATTCAGTTCAAAATCTTTATTCGATCTTTAGAAAAAGATCACAAAAGCACAAGATAAAACACAACACTACATTATAGCTTTAAAAATAATTGCATAAATTACAGCTAATACATCAAATAACATTCTCATTGTGCACATATTAAAAACCAATAAAAGACAATTAAAAAATCCAACTATTCATACATGACGAACTACCGATAAAATACATTAACCCAGCAAACATCAGGCCTGCCCACCTAACTCCCCTCCATAGACTTTCTGCAATGTATGGCCATTTTCAGAAAACAGCACCCATTATAACAAATATCCAGGCTGTTTAGCATTTGAAGATAGATTAAAGCCTCTCTACATATCTGAAAGGCTAACTTTTTAAGTGTGGGTTTAAGACAAAGCTGAAAAAAATTGTGAAAGAAACTGCTAAAAAAGGTGCAATGCCATACCATTACATAGGGCAAGGGGGCAACAAGCTATCCCACACCTTTGCCTCATCAGAAAAGCATGTTAAACGCCAGACCTTTCAAGATCTAAATTTAAAAAGAAGGGACCTCTCCCAACGCGTAAGCTCCAGAGTAAGAAACAGTGAAGTGTCTCCTGTCACAAGAGTGAAATAGTAATTACAAATAGTTTGTTTAAAAGTAGCTTCTTGGATTCTCAGCGAGGAAGTACATTCGGCGTACCTAGACTTAACCACCCTCTTATCAGATTTAATAATTGAACCAGGAGTACTAAACAATACAGCGAGACCGATGTCAGCAAAAGATTTACTGACATACTTCAGCCAAGGGGCGGAGAGCCCCTTATCCTGGCTAAGGCAGTCCACTATTACTGCTCTGCTGAAACTTGCCTCAATGTTACTCCACACACTGACCCAAAGCAGGAGAGGTGCCAATTTGATGATATCTAAAATCTATTCTAAATTCAATTCAGAGTGCAAAATGAAATTAGCACTAGAAGGCGGTAGATTCATTAACTGCCTACAGATTTTGTTTTCTTCCATCTGTATGGCGGTAGCATTATGGTGTCCCCACACCTCTGCTCCATATGATGCTGTAGGGACACATTGCATTTTATATACTTTAAGGTAGGGGAAAATAGTGCTCCTACCATCATTCTTGGTTAAATTAAAAATGGAGCCTGCTGCTCTTCCAAGTCTCAGAGGAGAACAAGTCAATACAACAGCATCAGGACATATGAGTCTTTACACCACATATGTTCACTCAAGATAAGGCCTGCAAATTGGGCGTGAATAAAACATCGTATGTCACACCCTTTAAACCTGAACCCACTAAGATTTCCAAACTTTTGACTTGTAAAACTGAATTTGCTATCTATGTGTTGGAGTGCTCTTGTGGACTTTGCTATATAGGCAGTACGAAACTGCAGGTCCACAAGAGAATTCTCCAACACATTAGAGCTATTACCAATTCAGATCCAAGCTACCCAGTAGCACGCCATTTCAAAGAGGTCCATAGCAATCAAATACAGGAATTGAAGTATTTTGTGGTGGACTCGGTACCCCCACTCAGACGGGGTGGTAATAGGGAGGCTAACCTTAGGAAACTGGAAACTAAATATATTTTAGAGTTTGACAGCAAGAGTCCTAGGGGTCTTAATACGACTGAGGATTTGTATACATGGCTATGAGTAGATAACACTAATATGAAGCCATACAATGCACTCAGATACGTTTTGAACATATGCATCACATAACTAACAACTTCTAAAAATAAGATGGTAATTTTAATTAAACCTCTTTATATCCCTGCTTTTTACAACTTTTCTACTATTTTAAACTCCTTTTAGTACACTTTAAACTGGTTTTTAAACAGTTTTAGCACTTAGGCACAGCTAAGCACTTTTTTATATTTAATTGCTCACACGACCGAGTTATTTTAACATATGCCTTCAACATGGAACTACAGACTTGGCCCACTTGGGCTACATTATTTTGTGGTACTTTGAATATGTACAATATAGGGATCTAAGCTAATGATGACAAAAGTGTAAAGTGTATGGCTGTTAGGATCCCAGCCATTATACTTTAACACAAGGTCAAGTTCTAATTGGCGCAGTACATCCAGTATTTTTAATTGTACATACCATATTTATATTTATATATTTATGCTTGTCCTTTTCTTTGTAAATTCTGGTTGTGTTTGATTTAAAAAAAAAAAACACAAAAAAAAAACGGATTTTCAAAAAAAACAACGGATTTTCAATATGAATTTGTTAACAACATGTATTTATACAGATACAATTCGATCATTGGACAATGTAACATTATGTTTTAATATGGTATTGCCACAAAAGTATTTTGAACGGTGTTGTATGGCAGGTGAAATGTAAAGACAGGACGATAGTCTGTCTTCATGGTCGTTTGATGCACTAGCACTTTAAAGGGGGAGAGAATCTCGTAGTCATGTCATGTGATCAAGGGCTGCATAGCCCGAAATGCGTCATGGCGACATTTGCACTAAATAAATCTGCATTGCACTGAAAAACTGGAGTCCGTTTCCTTCTTGCGAGTTCCAGATTGAGGATCTCTTCACAGTTGGGAAAATCGTGTATATATATATATATATATATATATATATATATATATATATATATATATTCACTGAAAAAACCACAGGTTTCAGGGACGTTATAGTTAGTTGGACATTTCACTCATACAAAACCAGTGAAATTCGGCCGTTATAGTTAGTTCAGCTAACTATAACTCACGCCCCCGCAATGCACTGCTGATGACGCCACATATTACATCACTTATGACATGGTCAGTGACATCACTGATGACATCACTCGGGGGATGAAGTCCACTTGTGTCCTGAGGTCCTCAGGACACAAGAGGACCTCATCGCCCCACCACCAGTGCGCCAAGAGGCGCGTTTGCAGAGTGGTGTAAAAAGGGGCGTGGCCTAGGACCACCTCTCTGCAACGCAGCTCTGTGGCGCATACTGGAGGTACCTGGTGGGCTAGTTGGCCCCCAGGGACCCTCAGGAATGAAGGGGACTTAATACCCCAACTTAGAACGCGCCAGGGGGCACATTTGCAGAGTGCTGCAGGGAGGGGGCGGGGCCTCCGGCGAGTTGTCGGCTTTTTTTAGAAGGGGGGCTGTGTGGCCCCCCTTCTTTTACAATATTTGGGGCCCTGGGGACCCCATCCCCCAGGGCCTGACCCCTTTTTATCAAATTTTTTACAATAAAAAAATTCGGGAAGGGGCCCGCGTGGCCCCCCTCCCGAGGCCAATTTAGGCCCCGGGGACCGCATCCCCCGGGGCTTGGCCAGAATTTTATTTTTTATTTTATTAGTTTTTGGAGAGGGGCCACTTGGCCCCCCTCCTAAGGCCAATTATGGCCCCAGGGACCCCATCCCCTGGGGCCAGCCTTTCCTTATTTTTTTTTAAAATTAACGTGGAGGGGGGCCGCGTGGCCCCCCTCCCGGGCCACTCCTGGCCCCGGGGACCCCATCCTCCGGGTTGGGCCCTTTCTGTTGGGGACCGTGGGGGGGAGCCCCAATGCCCCCACGGTCCCGCCGGCTCCCAGCCTCCTGCGGGAGCCGGCATTGCTTTGAGCAAGGGGAGCTGCTGACATGCAGCTCCCTTGCTCAAAGAATTCTGCTTGCTTCATTGAAGCGAGAGCAGGTTTCCTGTTCTCGCTTCAATGAAGCAAGCAGTGTTTGCTATGGCACGGCAGGAGCCGTGCTCCCGCCCTGCCATAGCAAACAGCAATGTCCCGGGGGTGGGCACCCCGGGACATTGCAGGAGGCGGCCCTGGGGGGTGGCGGTCCCCAGGGCCATCGAGGGCTCCAGGAGGGGGGCCGCCCGGCCCCCTCCCAACATATTTAAAGCCCCGGGGAGGTGGTAACGGACCCCCAAATTTGAATATTAAGTGCCCCGGGGAGGTGGTGGTCCCCGGGGCAGTGTGGGGGGGCTTGAGCCCCCCACACTAATTATTCTTTATAGCCCCGGGGAGGTGGCGGCCCCCGGGGCTCGAGGGCCCGCGAGGCCCCCTCCCATTTTCATGAATGCCCCGGGGAGGTGGCGGTCCCTGGGGCAGCGTGGGGTTGGGACCCCCACGCATTTAGTAAGAAGCCCCAGGGAGGTGGCGGTCCCCAGGGCTGCAGGGGGCCGCGTGCCCCCCGCATTCAATTTCTATAAGCCCCGGGAGGTGGCAGTCCCCGGGACCTAGCCCACCCGGGGGCTTTCAAAAAACGAAGCGCGGGAGCCCGCGCTTCATTTTTTTAAATTTTCTCGGCCGGATTCGCGACCCCAGCGCGAATTCGGCCGTTTAAAAAAAAAAAAATGCTTTTTTTGGCCCTGGGGGTCCCTGTGGGACCCCCTGAGAGGCCTAGGGGGTCAGGGTGTTTCTACCCTGCCCCCTTTTCTTGTTTTTCACCTTTTTTTTACTCTTTTCTTGTGACTCGGTTACCGAGTCACAAGATGGCTGCCAACACATTCTGGATTAGAGTGTTGGCAGCCAATCAGAGTGAAGCTCGTGCCTGGGAGGGTTCACAAACCCTCCTCGGTGCTCAGATATCGATATTTTTCTTTTCTTAATTTCTCAGGAACTACTGAACGGATTTACACCATTTAAAAAAAAGGTCTCTTTCTGAACCAAGGGCTATCTTTTTGCCAAATTTGGTGTAATTCCGTTCAGCAGTTCGGGCTGTAGCCTGTTCCAATTTTTCCTATGGAAATTAACATGGGGAAAATGCGTTTTTGGACCCCCCTTTTTCGCGGCCCCCGCTTGACGAATCACCCCGAAACTTTCAAGACAGGAGCTGTCCTGAGCGGGCCATTAGTTTTGAAAATTTTGCGAAGATTCGTCAATTGGCGCCAAAGATATTGGCAAAAGAAAAAACGCTTTTCCTATGGGAACTAGGTCCTAACTATAACTACCTGCTGCCAACCGCCAGTAGGTAATATATATATATATATATATATATATTTATATATATATATATATATATATCCAACACACAACAAAGGTTACCCTTAAGAGGACGTCCTCCCAGAAAGTTGAACGCCAACAAATGAGGACCACAGCCGCATCGGGTTTGACACTTTTAATCCAAATGAACAGGACAAATGCAATCGTTGTAGAAACACTTGCTTAATTGATAATTATAGTCCCAGCCCCAGTGGGCGTGTCTTGGCCTCAATAGACATGCTGTTTGGCTACGTGCCGCTTGGCTTTCTGGTCGCTGCAGTTTCTACAAAAAAAAAAAAAAAAAGCCCAAGTGGGTTAAAACACAGTCCTGAAAATATCAACAAGTACAATCCCAGTGGAGTGATCAAAAGGTCAAAAGAACTGATTGTGCTGTCATTCGATGTCACCCAAAGTTGGGCTTTCTGTTCCAACACGGCACCTCTGTTTCAAGTGCCGCAGATCCGCTGCTCAGCGGCGGGCCGTCCTCGCGACCGGGAAAGGCCGCTAATTTCCAACACACAACAAAGGTTACCCTTAGGAGGACGTCCTCCCAGAAAGTTGAACGCCAACAAATGAGGACCACAGCCACATCAGGTTTGACACTTTTAATCCAAATGAACAGGACAAATGCAATCGTTGTAGAAACACTTGTTTAATTGATAATTATAGTCCCAGCCCCAGTGGGCGTGTCTTGACCTCGATAGGCATGCCGTTTGGCTACGTGCTCCTTGGCTTTCTGGTCGCTGCAGTTTCTACATAAATGGGATTGAGATGTTGGGGAACTGAAAGTACCATGAGGCATCTTTGCACACGCCCACTTTGGGCGGGATTTGAGTGTATTTATCATGGTTCCTCACAGATGCTGTTGTTTTCCTGTTTATGCCAGTGATCAAGGAATGTGAATTCCGAAACGCGTTTGGCTTGTATGAGGGAGCCAAGATGGAACTTTTAATCCTGCTGTGGTCTGCAATAAAGAGGTGATTATACTCTTCGTGTGGGCGTCTTCAAGAAGGGAACCTTCGTTGTTGTGTATTTAGCGGCTTTCCCAGCCGCGAGGACGCCCTGCTGCTCAAAGCGGATCCGCATCTCGTACATACTAGATGCAAATGGAACGAGGAGTCACACTTTGCTTGACTTTGAAAGACAGCAGTTTCAGTGTTTCCAAAGCAGCACCAACCCACATGGGTAGTTATTTTGTGACAAAATGAGGACGCAAGAGCACCCACTTGGGATTGAGATGTTGGGGAACTGCAAGTACCATGAGGCATCTTTGCACACGCCCACTTTGGGCGGGACTTGAGTGTATTTATCATGGTTCCTCACAGATGCTGTTGTTTTCCTGTTTATGCCAGTGATCAAGGAATGTGAATTCCGAAACGCGTTTGGATTGTATGAGGGAGCCAAGATGGAACTTTTAATCCTGCTGTGGTCTGCAATAAAGAGGTGAGTATACTCTTCGTGTGGGCGTCTTCAAGAAGGGAACCTTCATTGTTGTATATATATACTTTGTGCATTTTAAATTCTAAATGTTATATTTTACAATTTTATGCTGGGAATGTTTCAATATATTTAAATCCGTTTTTATCCAATTGCAATTGCAACAGATACATTTTTAAACATATTTATATGGTTTGATTTGTAAAAGTCTTCTATGTCTATTGCGCTATTTGCACACGTGGTTGTTATCACCCAGCACCTTGTCACTTTAAATACCGGAGTAAAACGCGGAGCCCATGTCATGTGATCAAGGCTCGAAGAGAGTTGAAACGCGTTATGGCTGTGCACCAATAAAATTCTGAAGCACGTATTGTGGTCCGTTTCCGTTCTTGTGGAGATTGAAGGTGAAACGGAATATACTGGATATATATATATATATATATATATATATATATATATATATATATATAGTCATTGAAATAAGCCTATTCTATCCAGACTTACAGTCACTGTCATGGGACGAGATCATAATGACATAACATCATTGATCAATTGCATGATGATCTTAGTTCTTAATAGATCAATAATCCACAACAGAACGCTAATTTAATCTTTTCTTTTTATTACAATTACATAAAACTTTAAGAGGTGTACAAAGTAATATACCCACAAATTCCAATTAAAAGAATTACTTCCAGTTCAGCTAAGTATAGGGTTCTGTATACTGGTTCTTATTGTATTAATCCGTCATGTTAGGCATTAACTGTTATCTTAAAAAATAATGAGAAATGTACTATTTATCATAATATCTACTGATGTGTATCCAAAGAGACATATTAATCACTTTCACCTCACATTACCATTTCCATAACTAATAGCACAATTATGCTCAAAAACAACACATAATCTACTTTTATATTCAACATCCATTGGGTATCTTTCGCACCAAAGGAGAACCAGAAACATTTTATCTAAACCATACACTCATACAATGAGGACTCACATTCTGATCCCCTGTATTAAAGCTCTCCCAGCATAGTACGCGGCATAACATAATTGCTATCCACCTGGACCCCAACAGTCTTTTCTTGCATGCTTGACACATTTCTATATCACACCGAGCTACAAATACAGACCACACGTGCGCCCCATGCCCTACACAATTAGAGAGTTCTGCAACAATAACTCTCCAGTAACACCGTTCATAATTTACAGGCTTCCATATTGTCTCTGCGTATGCAGGTAACAAAGCTGTGCACATGTATACTTGCAAAAACGCAAGCTAAAGCAACACAAGCATGTGTAGATATATTTATACAAAGGTGCAGGCCAATTCATGGACACTACTCAAACCACAAGTACCCCTCATCTCACTAGCCACATTTTTTCTGAATTCCATATCACGTCCTCAAATTTGCTCAAAATATCTGTTGTATCCGGGTATATGAGGGTAGATTTACAACCAGTGACTGGTGTGGCTAGTGACTTTGGATGTAGAGTCACTTTATACGTGCATTAAAAAAGAGTTTGGACTGTTGGCTGTTGATTACTTTCTAGCATTCGGGAAAGTAAATTACAATGAACACAATGCAATGCTGCTTGAGATGGCTGATCTTATATCGTCCAACAATTTTTGGTGTTCAAACAGGAATGGTTTCAACAATTACACAGTACTGTGGTGGGCTCCAGGTTTGCCCCATGTTATGCCAAACTTGTTATAGACTGGTATAAGAGGGGGGATGCCTGGGGCACAGGCGCTATGGAATGGCTGTAATACATTAATTACTGGGGATGATATATAGAAGACATCATTATCATGTGGAATGGATCAGAAGAAGAGTAAAGATCTTACTATGATTATTTGAATCAGAATGTATTCAAGTCAGACTCACCCTTATTATGGGTAAAGAAAATATGCTGTTTTTGGATGATGAGTATCATTTTGTTGAGAACAAATTACATTGTAAGACATATCACAAACATACTGCAGTGAACAGCATATGACATTATTAGAGTGCCCATCTTTTAAGTGTGTAAAAGGCAATTCCTTTGGAAGAGCTAAGGAGTATGAGAAGGAACTGTAGTGAGGAAGAGAACTTTACAATTAATATGCAACAGACAATTGATATATTAAGTATAAAAATAACATCTTGAAGAATGCAAAGAAGAGGATAAGTAGTGTGGTACGAGGAGATTTAAGATCCTAGGGAAATAAAAAACAGAGTGATAGATTTACTTATATTACCCCTTACAACAGGAATAGCAATAAGATCTTTAGGACCTCAAAGAAACATTGGGGATTGTAATAGAAAGTTTCAGGAGTTAGGCCTTTTGTTTCTGAAAGACCTTTGGTGACGTACCGACTATTTGACCACTGCTTCAGCAAGGACAGCTGTTCATCTCAGGGGTTGGAAAAATAAAGTCTTGGCTGGACGTAGATATAGGAAATGATCAGCTTTAGGCTGATAAAAGCAACACGAGAGAACATACAGGTAAGCAATGCAAGCACTGAATGCAAACATCGAAAAGGAGATTCTGCGAATACTGGGGCGGGTGTCTTTTGATGTTTAGTGTAGGAGAGTAGGATCTGCTTCACAGGGGTACCCCCACTTTTGCTGATACTTCACTGGTTTTCGACATTAGTCTGGCTGGGGCCCTGCTATTCAGAACCCCAGCCTAGCTGTTTCCTCTTTAAAAGGGTCTCCATGTGCCTTAGGCACATCTCTGATTGGGATCTGGAGTGCCCTTGTAAGTCCCTAGTATATGGTATACTATGTACCAAGGGCATAGGTACCTCAGAGGCCTGCCAGGGGCTGCAGCATATATTATGCCACCCCTGGTAGGCCATCCAAACTGACACCACAGGTCTGCTACAGCAGCCTGGGTAAGGTGGTGCATGCACCCCTTGCTGTGGTATAGGTTACCTATATCACTAAATGCATACACACATATAAACCTATAAGTCACTCCTAAGGCAGGCCTTATCAATCCTAAAGGCAGAGTGCATGGTTCCTATGTGAGAGGGTGCCCCTGCATGAGCAGGGCCCCTCTGCAGCGTTCGGAGACCATCTCAGATGCTGTTTGTAGTGCAGCCTGACCATATACTCTTAAACGCATTATATCCTCGCGGTAAAATGCTAACTATGGAATGGCTGCACCGAAACATGTCGTGTTTGGTGTCAAACATCTTGGAATACTACCCCCCCCGCCAATTCTGGCGGCGGGGGTAGCATTCCACCCTTCTAGAGGGAAAGGCATGTTAACTCTGACGAGTCCGGTAACTTCTTTCCAGAGCCCTGGCATCACAAAATGGATGCTGCTGCCACAGACACGAGTCTGGCCTCCTGCTGCTGGACGAAACTCCGGCAGGGGAGGCCTGGACAATAGGTTTCCTGTCCCAGGGAGGTGTGACCACCTCCCCAGACAGGACAATGTGTATTGGGGCTGGGCGGGAGCACTTTCGGGTGCTTTGAAGTCCTGCACTGGGGGCACATTTGGTGTCCCTGTGCATACCCCAGTTCAAACCGGATCAGGGGCTTGCAGCCCCTGCTTTGGCGCGAACTGGACAAAGGGAAAGGGGTGTAGCCACCCCTCTGCCCTGACCCACCCATAGGTGGGGCCACAGACTAGTCCATCCCCTATTTTTAGAATAAAGGTAGGAACCCAGTCCTTAGGACTTTAGATTATACCTGGACGAAACTCTGACACGGAATCCTGGACCTTCGACGCTCTACGACAAGATTAGAGGACTGAAGAATCTCCCTTGGGGTCAAGGAGTGACTCCCCTGCTTGGCAGGCACCAAAGAAGCATCTGTCCGGTTCGCATCACTGAAGCTCCCGTCGGACGCCAAAGTCATCGCATCACCAGAGGTGGATTCTCAGACTTCCCCGAGGCTACCCTGAGTCCCCAGCAAAGCTGAGGCCCGTGGCTATCGTGGGTGACTTGAGACCGTGACCCCTGGACACCGAGCACATTTGCAAGTGCACCATCTTCTGGGTCTCCCAAGAAGTCGTGCTTTGGGCTCCGAGTAGCCCTAGCCTCCAGCACCACCTGCACCGAAGATCACTGGCCCCCACTCCACGAGTGTCCTGTAAGCCAGCTCCACGTGCGGCGTCACGAGGCTCCTTCGCGGTCGCTAGCCCGTTGGCTAGTAGCCCTTACCGAAGGCCAATCTTTTCTTTACTTGGCAGTCTGGTTGCTCCAGGCCTGCCCTCACTTACCCTTGCTGGGTGAGTTCCCCAGACCTTGCTGGTCTGCATCATCGACGATCTACATCTTACTCGAGACTTGCCGTTGCCAAGGCTTGTTGGGTCCAATCTGGTCGCCGACACCTCTGCACTCGACAGACATCGAGCAACAGCCCGAATCCTGCTCCTGGTTGCCGACAACGCCTCCCGGACCTCGTGGCTGAAGAGTCAAGACGACCGTCACCGAATCTGAAGCACTCGACATCGGTGGGCATCTGTCCATCGCCTCCTGGTCACTGGCTAGTGACCCAGACTCTGTCCCCTCTGCTTTCAGGTTCTTCAGAACTCCGATCCACTCTTGGATCCACCCGGACACTTTTCTCCTGGTCGCCAGCAGCACTTTGCAGCAGATCGCCATAAGAACCGACGACGAAACCCGACCCCGAAAGGCACCTATGCACCCGGCTTCCCTGGGTGAGGTAACACGAGTACTCCGGTGCTCCCGTGGGTAGAGACTCTTCAAAGTCCTAGATCTCAAAGGGTTTTGTCCTAGTCCTCTTTAAAGTGTCCCTTTCCTCTATTTTCCCGATCCCGACTTTCTCCATAGAAGTTAACGGCGTATCGCGGTTGTGTATTTACACTGCACGCGTCTCCCGTGGGTCCCCTGTGTCACTACCTTGGGTGGTTCCTTGTGGTCCAAGCACTTCTAGAGGCTCTAGGCCTAGTGTCTAGTTCAGTCGTGGTTCGCATACCACTTTATTGGTATATGGTTTGGTACGCCCCTAGGGCCCAAACGTGTATTTGTGCTATTACTGTGATTTAAGATCTTATAACCTATGTACTTGAACTCTAGCCTCATAAAGAGACTAGAGGTGTGTGTTTAGTAATAAATACATATATTTTGAATATATACCTGGTGTGGTGCTCTTTCATTTGATCACTCAAGAGATTATAGACTGGTAAAACAAGCTGCTTTACATTCCTTCAAGACTTAGCCTGAAGGCTGCTCTCCACAGCTACCACTAGGATAGCTTTCCATAAGGTTGTCTTTAACCTACCTACCATAAGAGTCGATTTGGACTGGTGCAAGGTGTCCACTATAATTAGTGGACAGCATATGCCAGGCCAACTTCTCACATTGGTGTGCAGCGTGTGGGATTCCAGCTTGCTATTGTTTTACCAGATAATCTCAATTGAATTGATCAACTGAAAACCACTAAAGGTACCTAAGGTACATATAATTTAAGCTTAGAATATCAGTAAGTTCTACTGAACTTAGAGTTGTGTGTTAAGGGATAGCACAACCCTTTCTACAACTCAAGAGAGTTTAGTAGGCCACACTAGAGTAGGTAGTGCATACACCACACCACACTAGTAATGTCTTTAAAAGCAGGATCTAGAGATGCCCTGCAGGAAGCCATTGAGCTTCCCCCTCCAAGTATGACACACTCCCATTCTTGGAACTGAGAGCTTTGTGTAACGTGAGGAAATTAAGGACAGGCCAAAGTCCCACCACCCAACACCTCCAAGAGATGTTGGTGGCTTATGATCTTAGTAAGTCCTCAGAGACTGAAGGGGTAGGAGCAGAGGGTGGGCCAGCAGATGAGGAAGGGGCCAGGGGTACCACTACCCCCAGCCCCCTCTGAAACTGACCAGGAGGGTGACAATGACCCTGACCTGGAAAACCCAATCCCTTCTGGGGAAGATGAAGATGAGGATCTAGAGAACCACACCTTTGTCCCCCAGGAAGGATTATGAGTGTGCTCAGAAAGTCTAGGTCTCCTTCTCAGGAGTCTAACCACTCTGGCACCTCAATAGGGAGCTCTGTTTCTTCTCACAGGAGGGAATCCTCTCATGAGAGAAGAAAGAGACTGGTCCAGTATGAGGAAACTCAACTGGAGATCAGGAAAAAGCAATTGGCTTTAGATAGAGAATCCCTAGATCTCCTTAAAGAGAGAAGAAAGTTGGGACTAGAGTCCCATGGTGGCAGCCATATCCCTAGAGATAGGGAAAGGTCCTATGACCATAGGAACCTGAGCAAGATTGTCCCTCCCTACCAGAGTGGGGATGATATCCACAAATGGATAACTGCTTTAGAGAGGGCCTGTAAAGTACAGAAGGTCCCTCAGGAGCAGTGGGCAGCAATCTTGTGGCTCTCCTTTGCTGACAAAGGTAGAGACAAGCTCCTCACTGTTAGAGAGGAGGATGCTGACAATTACAAGGTCTTGAAGAGTGCTCTTATTGATGGGTTTGGCCTAACCACTGAACAGTACAGGTTGAAGTTCAGAGACACCCAAAAGCACAGACTCAAGACTGGGTAGACTATGTGGATTGTTCTGCCAAGGCTCTGGAAGGCTGGTTGATGGGCAGTAAGGTGTGTGACTTCTCAGGATTGTATAATCTGATAATGAGGGAGCAGATTCTTAATAACTGTCAAAACCAGCTGTTGCATCAGTACCTGGTTGACTCTGATCTGACCTCTCCCCAAGAATTGGGAAAGAAGGCAGACAAATGGGTCAGAACCAGGGTGAAGCAGAAGGTACAGAACCAAGGTGGGGAAACCAAGAAGCAAGATGCTAAGAACTCTGACAAGGGTGGGGAGAAGGGTAAAGATCAAAAGTCTTCATCAGGCCCCCAAAAATCTTCTTCTGGTGGGGATTTCCAGTCTACCAAGGGTAAAGGCCAAAGAAAACCATGGTGCAAGGTCTGTAAGCAAAAGACCCACTGGACCAGTGATTGCACCAAGTCCAAAGACTCCAGTGCAGCATCCACCAATGCCCCTAAGGCACCTGTTCCCCCTAGTACAGTTGGTGGAAGTGCTCCAGCAAAGGGTTTAGTAGGGTTCACCCTGGGAACTGAGTTGGGCTCTGACTTAGTCAGGGAACTGACTCAGGCTGTGTTAGTCTGTGATGGAGGCATGGATGTGACCTCCACTGTGAGTCCCAGTAATCTGGGCAAGTACAGACAACAGCCTTTAATCAATGGACGAGAGGCTTTGGCATTTAGGGACACAGGGGCAAGTGTCACAATGGTGACACAAGACCTTGTGCTACCTGGGCAAGTTATACTTGGTGAGATGTACCAAGTGACCAATGCTAGCAATGTCAGAACAGACCATACTCTGGCAGTTGTTAACTTCTCCTGGGGAGGGGTAACTGGCCTTAAGAAGGTTGTGGTAAGTGCAAACCTACCAGTCGAATGCTTGCTTGGCAATGACTTAGAAACTTCTGCTTGGGCAGAAGTGGAGCTCAGGACCCATGCAGAAATGCTGGGGATCCCTGCAGATGTGTTTGCTGTGACCAGGTCACAAGCTAAACTGTCTAAAACTGAACAGGCCTTGGATTCTGGAAGAATGGACCAAGTGCCTTCCAAGAGGAGGAGTAGTAGGGTTAAGGCAGTGCCTTCCCCCTTGGCTCAGGAGGGAGATCAGTCCCTTGAGGGGGATGATCTCAGCCCTGAAGAAGGAACTGTCCCAGAGGAACTTGAACCTGAACAGGTTGAGTTCTTGGGGACAGGGGGACCTTCTAGGGCAGATCTGAGCCAGGAGCAGCAGAGCTGCCCCTCCCTTGAACCCCTCAGACAGCAAGCTGCTGCTGAGGCTGCTGGGAAAGCTAGTGGTCCCCATACAGTGTATTGGGATGATGGACTCCTGTACTCAGAGAGTAGAGACCCCAAGCCTGGTGCTACCAGGAGGTTGGTAATACCTTTGAAGTTCAGGGGCTTCCTATTGACCCTAGCCCATGATATTCCCTTAGCAGGACACCTGGGCCAGAACAAGACTTGGGACAGAATTGTCCCTCACTTTCACTGGCCCCACATGTCTGAAGACAGTAAGGAGTTTTGTCGCTCCTGTGTAACCTGCCAAGCCAGTGGCAAAGCAGGTGGCACTACAAAGGCCCCCTGATACCACTACCTGTGGTGGGGGTGCCCTTTGAGAGGGTAGGGATTGACATTGTTGGTCCCATGGATCCCCAAACAGCCTCTGGGCACAGGTTTATCCTGGTGGTAGTGGATCATGCCACCAGGTACCCAGAAGCTATTCCCCTTAGGACCACTACAGCACCTGTGGTGGCAAGGGCCCTCCTGGGAATTTTCTCAAGAGTGGGCTTTCCTAAGGAGGTGGTATCAGACAGGGGTGCAAACTTCATGTCTGGTTACTTAAAAGCAATGTGGAAGGAGTGTGGAGTTACTTATAAGTTCACCACACCCTATCACCCACAATGCAATGGTTTAGTTGAGAGATTCAACAAAACCATGAAGGGCATGATTAAAGGGCTCCCAGAAAAGCTTAGGCGTAGATGGGACATACTCTTGCCCTGCCTTTTATTCGCATATAGGGAGGTGCCTCAGAAGGGGGTTGGTTACAGCCCTTTTGAACTTCTGTTTGGCCACCCTGTGAGGGGTCCACTGTGCTTGGTGAAGGAAGGATGGGAGTTACCTCTCAAGCCCCCAAAGCAAGATATAGTGGACTATGTACTTGGTCTCCGCTCCAGGATGGCTGAGTACATGAAAAAGGCAACCAAAAACCTTGAGGCTAGCCAGGAACTTCAAAAGGCCTGGCATGACCAAAAGGCTGTTCTGACTGTTTACCAGCCAGGACAGAAGGTGTGGGTGTTGGAGCCAGTGGCCCCAGCAGCTCTCCAAGACAAATGGAGTGGACCCCACACTATTGTTGAGCAGAAGGGTGAGGTCACTTACTTAGTAGACCTGGGAACACCCAGGAGTCCCCAAAGGGTTCTCCATGTCAACAGACTTAAGCCATATGTGGACAGGGCAGACATGGGCTTGCTCATGGCTACTGATGAAGGGCAGGAGGAAGAGAGTGACCCACTCCTGACCTGCTCTCACAGAACCCTGACGATGGGTCAGTTGATGGTGTAGCCTTGTCAGGCAGCCTCACTACCCAGCAACAAACTGATTGCAGGCAAGTCCTCAATCAGTTTAGACATATGTTTTCACTGACACCCAGTCAGACCACCTGGTGCACTCATGAAGTGGACACTGGGGACAGTCTGCCTATTAAAAACAAGATTTATAGGCAACCTGACCATGTCAGGGACTGTATCAGGACTGAAGTCCAGAAGATGTTGGAATTGGGAGTGATTGAGCCCTCAGATAGCCCTTGGGCTAGTCCAGTAGTCCTAGTACCTAAACCTCACACCAGTGGTGGGAAAAGAGAGATGAGGTTTTGTGTAGACTACAGGGGCCTCAATGCAGTCACCAGGACTGATGCCCATCCAATACCAAGGGCAGATGAGCTCATAGATACTTTGGCCTCTGCCAAATATCTCAGCACATTTGACCTAACAGCTGGCTACTGGCAGATCAGACTAGCTGATGCTGCAAAGCCCAAAACAGCATTTTCAACCCCTAGTGGGCATTATCAATTTGTGGTGATGCCCTTTGGTCTGAAAAATGCACCTGCCACTTTCAGAGGTTGGTGAACACAGTTCTCACAGGACTGGAAGCCTATAGTGCAGCTTATCTAGATGATATTGCTGTCTTTAGCTCCACCTGGGAGGATCACCTGGTCCACCTCAGGAATGTTTTACAGGCCCTGCAAAAGGCAGGCCTGACTATCAAGGCCACTAAGTGCCAGATAGGGCAGAGTCAGGTTGTGTACCTGGGCCACCTTGTGGGTGGAGGCCAGGTTCAACCTTTGCAGAGCAAGATCCAGACCATCATGGACTGGACTGCTCCCACTACCCAGACTCAGGTGAGAGCCTTCTTAGGCCTGACTGGGTACTATAGGAGATTTGTCAAGGGGTATGGATCAATAGTGACACCCTTGAATGACTTAACTTCTAAGAAAATGCCCAAAAGGTTCAGTGGACAGTTAGCTGTCAAAAGGCATTTGATGACCTCAAGCAGGCCATGTGCACTGCTCCAATTCTGCAGAGTCCTGATTACTCCAAGAAGTTCATTGTTCAAACAGATGCATCTGAATTGGGGGTAGGGGCTGTACTGTCACAATTGAATGAAGAAGGTCAGGATCAGCCAGTAGCTTTTATTAGCAGAAGGCTGACCCCTAGAGAGAAACGTTGGTCAGCCATAGAGAGGGAGGCCTTTGCTGTGGTCTGGGCTCTGAAGAAGTTGAGGCCATACTTGTTTGGTACACACTTCCTGGTTCAGACAGACCATAAGCCCCTCTTATGGCTAAAACAAATGAAGGGTGAAAACCCCAAACTGCTTAGGTGGTCCATTTCCCTACAGGGGATGGACTTTACAGTGGAACATAGGCCTGGGAGTAACCATGCGAATGCAGATGGACTCTCTAGGTATTTCCACTTAGAACATGAAGACTTAACTGGGCAAGGTTAGTTTAATGTCCCTACGTTTGGGGGGGTTGTGTAGGAGAGTAGGATCTGCTTCACAGGGGTACCCCCACTTTTTGCTGATACTTCACTGGTTTTCGACATTAGTCTGGCTGGGGCCCTGCTATTCAGAACCCCAGCCTAGCTGTTTCCTCTTTAAAAGGGTCTCCATGTGCCTTAGGCACATCACTGATTGGGATCTGGAGTGCCCTTGTAAGTCCCTAGTATATGGTATACTATGTACCAAGGGCATAGGTACCTCAGAGGCCTGCCAGGGGCTGCAGCATAT